>CM053771.1:375250377-375369297 GCA_028658325.1 Potorous gilbertii
AAGAAAGTATATGTTGAACCTATACAGAATTGTATGCTGTCATGGGGAGGGAGGGGGGTAGGGGGGGAAGGTGTGGGGGGATAAAATATTAATTTTAAGGAAGTAATTGTAGAACATTTATAAATAAATAAAATAAAAATTTAAAAATAAAATAAAATAATGGCATAAAATATGTAGGAGTCTACCTGCCAAGACAAACTCAGGAACTATATAAACACAATTACAAAACAATTTTCACATGCAAAAAGAGATCTATATAACTGGAAAAATATTAATTGCTCCTAAGTAGACCAAGCCAACATAATAAAAATGACAATTTTACCTAAATTAATTTACCTATTCAGCATCCTACCAAATTATCAAAGAATTATTTTATAGAAATAAAATATCAAAGTAATCAATGGGGGAAAATGTGAAGGAAGGTTGCCTAATAATCCCAGATTTCAAACTATATTACAAAGCAGCAATCATCAAAACAATCTGGTACTTGCTAAGAAATAGAGTGGTGGATTAATAGAATAAAAAATATGTAACAGAGTAATGACCATACTAATCCAGTATTTAATAAACCCAAAGATCCAAGCTTTGGGGGCAAGAACTCACTATCTGAGAAATTTTTCAGGGAAAATTAGAAAGCCGTTTGACAGAAAGGAAGTATCGCCCAACATCTTATACCATATGCCAAGGTAAGTTCAATATGGATATATCCTTTAACATCAAGAGTGATATCATAAACAAATTTGAATAGCATAGAAAGTTTTACCTGTAAAATCTATGTATAAGGGAAAAATTTATGACCAAAAAGAGATAGAGAGAATTGTGAGAAGTAAAATAGATAATGTTGGTTACATTAAATCAAAAAAGGTTTACACAAACAAAACCAATGCAGCCAAGATTAAAAGGAAAGCATGAAACCAAGGGATTGGAGGAGACAGAGTTTACAGCAAGTTTTTCTGATAAAAGGCCTTATTTCTCAAATATTTAGGGAACAAAAACAAAATTATAGAAATAAGAGTCATTCCCCATTGATGGATGGTCAAAGGATATGAACAGGGAGTTTTTAGAAGAAATCAAAATTGCCTATAGTCATATAAATAAATGCTTTCTATCACTATTGATTAGAAAAATGAAAATCAAAACAACTCTGACATAGCACCTCATATCTATCAGATAGACTAACATGATAGAAAGGGAAAATGATCAATGCTGGAACAAATATGGAAAAAAGGGGATAGCAAAGTTGGGAACTAGTCCAACCATTCTGGAGTACAACTTGGAAATAATTTCAAATGACTATAAAACTGTCTGTCCATACCCTTTGATCCAGAAATACCACTACTAGGTCTCTATCCCAAAGATGTCAAATGAAAAGCAACTATACAAAAATATTTATAGCAGCTCTTTTTGCGGTGGCAAAGAATTGGAAATTGAGAAAATTCCCATCAATTGGGGAATGGCTGTCTAAATTATAGTGTATGAATGTGTTGGAATTTACAGTGCTATAAGAAATGATGAAAGGGATGGTTTCAGAAAAACCTGGAAAGACAATAGAAACTGATAGGAAGTTAAGTGAGCAAAACCAGGGGAATGCTGTATACAGTAACAGCAACATTGTAACATTGTAATCAACAGTGAAAGACTCACCTACTCTAAGATACAACAATCTAAAACGCTATCCATCTCCAAAAAGAGAACAGATTAAGTCTGAGAATAGACTGAAACATCATTTTTTCACTTTATGGTTTTTTTGCTTTTTTGCAGCATGACTAATATGGAAATGTGTTTTGCATGATTTCATACGTATAACTTAATACATTGCTTGCCTTCTCAGTGTGTGAGGAGGGTCAGAATGGAAAGAGAGAATTCAAAACTCAATTTTTTTAAACAAATGTTAAATTAAATAAATAATATTTTTTAAAGAAAACAAACAGGGAGTCCCTTTATGGGTCTGCCAGGAATGGATGACTTGAGACAACCTATTCATCCCCAATTACTCCAACTATTTCTCCACTAAAGCCCAGGAGATGTCTTCTTTTCCTTCAACAAAGAGTCAGTGAGCATATCCATGACCTCCACTGGAAGATACAGTCAGGATCTCCCAAAAATGACTCAACTTGCTGTATATTCATGAAGTTTATCTGAATTTTCTTTATCCGCGGAACCACAATCAAGTCACTTTACCTGTATGGACCTCAATAATGCCAGATCTCATAATTTTGTTGGGAGTAAAGTTCTTTGGAAATGATAAAACACTAACTGTGAGTTATTGTTATTACTCACAAAAATAGATCTATTGGTCCTGGTTTATGATAAGAATGAATTACGATGGGCAAGAGAAGTGTGAATAACTCATTGTGACACAACAGACTGCAAGGGAAACATTTCAAAGTCTGCATCCTCTTGATAACGGGTCAGTAGTGTCAGCCTTCTATATATAAGAACAACACATTTTGTTTATTTATTCATTGGTTTCTAAGGAAAATGCAAGTGCCCTGACACACTTATGGAAACCTCAGTTGATAATGCAAGTGGTGCTGAAAGGTGCACAGTTAATGTGGCTTGAGAAACAGACGAAGAGAGCAAGATCACCACATAAGCAAAGTCTTTGCAAAGCAGTCGTGCAATAATAAAGGTTTAATCCATGTCGACAAGACACATCAAAATCCTATCCATGTTTCATTGCCTGGTTTAAATGCCATTTTCTCTCTGAAGCTCTACCTCATCCACACACCTAACCCTGCTTCACCCCCAGTCCAAAGCAATCTCTCCCTTAATCTACGAATGTTCCATCGTAGTCTAAAAGTTTATTTACATAGAGACAGATTGAAACAAAGATGTATCTCTAGGTCTCGGAAATGTTGTCATTTCTTCCTGTTTTTTCCATATGGGTTGTATATTCACCATTGGGTGGCATCCACTGTGAAATACACACTTGCTAAGCTAAGGCTCCCAGACAACGAACCCAATTTCACATAAAAATAATTGTTCTGACACAATTCAATACAGCTTCTACCCAGATCAAACCCATAATTCTCAGAGCTCTTTATACAGCTAATACACTCTTTGGAGATGTTATCAGAGTGAAATATTAAAGGTATAAACTTTTCTTTATTTATTTTTTTTTCCATCCCATAAGTTAGTCATTCAACAAACATTTACTAAGTGTCTACTATGTGCCAGGCACTGTGCTAAGGATTCGGGACAAAAAAACCGGCAAAAGACAATCCCTGCCCTCAAGAAACTTACAGTCTAATGGAGAAGACAACAGGCAAACAAGTTTGTACCAACAAGATATATGCGAGATAAACTGGAGATAACAGAAGGAAGGCGCTTTTAGAATTAAAGGGGATGGGGAAGGCCTTCTTGTTGAAGATAGGATTTTAGCTGTGATTTGAAGGAAGCCAGGGAAGTTAGGAGGCAAAGATGAAAAAGAAGAGCATGGGGGACAGCCAGGGGAAATGAACTATCTTTACTGCTTATACCATGGCTCTCATTGTCATGGTATTGCCAATGTTCTTTGAACTTAGACCCTCTACAGTTAACATTTGGCACAGCAAACAACATGGTGGGAACCCCAGCAGATACTACCTAGTTGGGCAAAGCAAAAAGAGGAAGAGAGAAAGAAGAATTACTTATTCCAGTAATAAATAGGCATATATATGTACACATGTGTATGTGTATTTGTAGGTGTGTATACATGTATATGTGTGTATGTATGTATATGTGTGTGCATATATATGTGTATATATATATTCATTATAGGTGATCAGAAATAGGTAGATAGATAGATATAGATAGAAAGATAGATGGACAGAAAGAGAGAGAGATGATTGAGAAAACAGATGCACTGGCCTTAATAAGAAGAAAGCATCACCCTATAGATAGCTAGGTTTCCATAGGAGCTAGGGGTCGAGGTTGAGCAAAGCAGATGGCCGTTGGTGACTAAGGATGGATCCTGGATATATGTCCTGATATCCAGTGGAGGAACTGCTTCAAATACAAGTTAAAAGTAAGCAAATAAAGAGGGTATTGAGGGGCTTAGAGATCAACAGAGAATGAAGAAAGATGATAGAAATCATATCAGAGACTTGCAGAAAGGTTTTTCATGTTAAAAACAATCTTTTCCAGTCCTTTTGCAATTGAGTTTAACCCTTCTGTAACAGAAGTAGCTTCCACCTTTCTCCAAAAGTAGAGAAGTTTGCATAGCAGCACATCGTTTCGTTTATGCAGTGAATGCAGTCTGAAGTATTGCCTTTTTCCCACATTGTCTTATTGCAAACCAAGAGAAGCAGACCCTTTCAATGAGAAGAAGAGAGGGTCCCTAATATGTAGAAAGTCACTTTAAGGAAGGCTTTTTTTTTCAGTAAGTAACTTTAGTAAGTAAAATTCTCTGAATTCATCTCACTGGATTCTGTGAAAAGATTTTTTTCCCTCTCCCTTCCTTCTCTGGCCAAGGAGAACAAGGAAGAAAGACCATCTCTCTTTCCCATTCTGAGGATTCATTCTATTCCAAATTCGAAAGGAATTAAAACATGGTATTTTTTGAACATGGATTTCCAAATTGTGATGGAAATTAGTTTTGACTGTTTTGTATGTTGAAATATTCTAGTGGAGTTCTTCTAGATACATCCTGTGAGGAAAGTATCTTATTATTTATTAAAATTATCTGAATTTGACTTTATGTGCCTGAATACTGTCTAACCTAAAATTTATAATAGACATCAACAACACTCCAGAAAAGTTGGAGATCACCAAAAAAAATGTTTAGGTCTACCCAAAATATTTGTGTCTTGAAGTCTACTCACGCAAGACTTATTTTAGTTCTATCTAGAGACTGTTTGGGGTTCCCGAATTATATTGAATGTCTATACTTAACTTGATGATATTACATCTCAAGAAAATTTACCTGGGAACTGCTTACATTTCATTCATGTGGTAATATTCTTGCCTGAATTCAATATAGTATAAACCTCACAGAGACTCAAGGAGTTAGCCACACCTTTTTCCAGTTCTTTCTTTTGCCATAATAACCTAATAAAATTCTTTCAAAAAGAATTTCAAGTTTTAAGGTTTGTTTTCAACTGACAATCCACTTAGCAATATCAAAGAACTGAACAAATAGATCCAGACTGAAAAGCATGATCACTCACCTCTCCTCCTCACATACCCCTCAGAAGGGCCTATGATAGGAATGAAGTTGTGAAGCAAAAGAGCTTTGGCAAATCCTGTGGTGACTCTACCTATATTCTATGTGATCATGAGTCAAACATTTATCAAGTGCCTACAATATTCTAACCACCATGCTAAGCCCTGGGTTACATAGAAAGGCAAAAGGCCATCCCTGTCCTCAAGGAACTCAATCTAATGGGGAGACAATGTACAAATAATTATGTGCAAATAAGCTATATATAGGAGAAATCTGAAATATCAACAGAGGGAAGACACTGACTGGAATTAAGAGGAATTGGCAAAAGTTTCCTGTAGGATCCCTCTCCAGAAAACAGCATTCATATTTTAAGTGTGTTAATCCTATACTGTAAGCTGAGTGGAAATATTTTTTTTTGGTTTTAAGTGTGTTAGGGTGTGATTTATGATCAGATGCCTTGTCTATAAGCCTCAAGCAATCCTTGCCAAAGAAACGCACATAGAGACCTGAGAAATTTCAAAGGTAGCAATTAAGAAACTGGCTTGGGGATTTTTATAGTTTATACATAAGACACATACACATTCTAAAAGGCTTAGTGCCATTCAAAATGGCAGCAAGACTTTTCAGACACTGTGTGTGTGTGTGTGTGTGTGTGTGTGTAAGGACAACATAGATTTTATAATTTGATGTGTTTAAATATAGAGTACAGCTAGATATGCAGTGATAAAGTGCAGGGCTGGGAGTCAGGAAGACTCATCTTCCTGAGTTCAAATCTGGCCTCAGACACTAACCAGCTGTGTGACTTGGGGCAAGTCACTTAACACTCTTTGCCTCAATTCCCTCTTCTGTAAAATGAGCTGGAGAAGGAAATGGCAAACTACTCCAGTATCTTTGTCAAGAAAATCCCAAATGGGATCACAAAGAGACAGACATGACTAAAACTACTGAACAACAACCACATTTAGGTGAAGCTATCTAAACAAGTTTTCACTATAAATAGTATCTAAGGAGAAGAGGGACATGGAACCTTGAGCATGCTCAGAACCTCCCCCTTATATTCCCTTGCCAACTGGAAGGATAATAACTCCAAAGAAGTTGGATGAAATGGAGCCTATAAAGTATATGAAATATCAAAACTGTCATAAAAGGTAACTTTTCCAGTACTGATTACTGCAGATTCTGTAGACAACAGTTAGAAACTGATGGTTATACTTTGAATGATTTTTACTTGCCCATCTGATAATGTTGAGAAATCAAGAAAAATAATGAAACAGCAGACTACTTTTACACCTTTGTGAAGTTGCAATTCTACATAGATGTTAAAACTTTCATTTCCCAGACCTGAAATCTCTACTCCAGGCCATCAAGAAGAAAGACTTACTCTTAATCTTACTCTGAAAGATCTCACTAGGAACCCCCAGACCACTTACGCTGCTGCTGGATTCAGTCCTGGATTCACAGACCCCAGACCAAAATACTGTTGCCCTTGAGAGGTTGATGTGCAATCCCTGAAACTTTACAAATGTTAAACTATATTTCTACCTTAACAAGAATGTTGCTGGTTTTGGGCAAGGTCTTATAACTTCTTTGTAAACTGTCACGAATCCTTTTTCTGCATAAAATCCCAGAATATGATTGTTTTATTTTAATGACTTTCAATTTATGTTGTTGCTGTTTGTCTGGGCATGTGTTAAACAAAGAAGAAAGGAAAGGTCTTATGTAACTTGCATAATTTTCATGACTGTCAAATGCAAACTTGTTGGTTTTGTTAACTGTTAACTACCTGCTACTTGGGACTGTAAATCTGGTTTGGTCTCTGTTTGAAAACAGGTAAAAGTGTTTATATCAATAATCCACCAAGTAAAGAAAGATGATAGCAGTTGCCAATAGGAGTGCTAACTAGAAAGTTCCACATAAATATAGATTGCTGAGAAAGGCAAAGATGATGGTATTGTAAAGACAAGTTGCAAGACCTTCCTGAGTCAATGACCCAGATAGTCCTATTAGACTATCTAATAGCCTTTTAATATATTAAGTTTTCATATATGTATAGGTCATTCCAAAGAAGTATTTGACCTTTATTGTAATTGTGTAACCCAAGTTCCAAAGCATATTGATATAGATGAGACAGATGATGAAAAATACCACTCTCTCTTCAGGTCAGTGTAAGAAAAATACCTTTGAAAGAAGTTGACGTGAAAAGAGCTAACATGTCCCGGTCCTCAGCTGCTTATGGACTTTGTTGCATTTCCCTTGCATGAGAGCTGGATATCTCTCAATCTCTCTCTCCCTCTCTCTCTCTCCCTCTCTCTCCCTCTCTCTCCCTCTCTCTCTCTCTTTCCTATCTCTCTCTCTCTCTCTCTCTCTCTCTCTCTCTCTCTCTCTCTTCCTTTGTCTACTTCTGTCTCTTTCTTTCTTTCCCACTTCCGTCTTTCCAATCTCAGTTGAGCTAAGTTGGTTAACTCCTACTTAAACAACTCATTTACTCCATATATTGTCTGGCATATATTTTCATATGTATAATTTCTTCTATTTCTGTTTTCCTATCAACTTGGATAAATGGATTTCTTTAACATTTGCTATATATGTTCATTGTAGAATTGGCATCTGGTAGGAAAGGGGTCAAGTCTTGGCTATAGAGCTTGGGGCCCTCTTTTCCCTATTAAAGAAATAGTGATCAAGAGTTTAGCTTGTATTGCAAAACTATATTCCCTAGACCAATAATATTTAAGAAAGCAGATAGATGTAATTCTAGTCTAGTACGCCCTTTTTCCGAGGAGAGTAGAAGAGTCAACTTCTGACCAGCTTCCCCTCCTGGGAAGAATCAAAGTCTCTTTTAGAGAAAGGTTAGGGGGATGAATCACTAGATGTGTCTATTCTGGCTTCCCTTAAAGCTACATATGACACCTCTACCCCACACTACACATAGGATGAGATGGAAATGAGCAAGTAATGTCTATGGATACCTATAATTGATCAGACTGTGACTTTCAGCCCTGGTAAGTTTCAGATTTGTAGAATTCAAGCCCTAGAATGCCTTTTTTTTGTCCATATGTGTCATATGGCAACAAAATGTTAAACTAGTGAATGATACCCGTTGTGCAAGATCCAACTGGTCATTTGGGGCACAAAGAATTGATTTTCAGATAATCTAGTTCAATAAACCAGCTCATTTTTCAGGGATATTATCAGTCCCTTCCCTCTGTAATAAGAAGTATGACTTTACCTCTCTGATATTTTTTATACCATTTTAACAAAATTCTTTTAGCAAGTCAGTTAATCAGTCAAGAAGTATTTAATAAGCTCTTTCTAAGTTCTGGGTATGGAAAAATTACTATCCTGGCCCTTGAGGAACTCGTGCAGCTTTCATTGCCATGGTGTTCCCCAGGAACCCAAACTTAGACTATCAATGGTCAAAACTTTAACCTCAAAATGGAAAAAGTTTAATCTATTCATCTATTCAACCAATAGTTAAGTACCAACTATGTAAAGAAATGTGCTAGTAACTGGGAAAAATACAGTTTATAAAAGACATGGTTCTTATAAAAATTGGATCATAGATTTAAAGTCAAGCCAATGAGCAGTTGCTAAGCTCTCACTATGTGTAAGACATTGTGCTAAGTGACAGTGATAGAAAGAAAAACAGAAAACAGTTCTTATCCTCAAGGGCAGAGGGGGACAACTCAGTCGGGGATACAGAATACAAGCAACTGCTTCCGTACAGGATATAAGCAGGGTAAATTGAAGCTAATCTCTGAGGGAAGGTACTGGCAGAGAAGGGGGCCAGGAAAGGCCTCTTGCAGGAGGTAGGAATTTAGCCAAATCTTTAAAGAAGCCAGAGAAGCTAAGAGACAGAAGTGAGGAGGAAGAGTATGTGGGAGCATGAATAGCCAGTGAAAACACATAGAACTGGGACCCTCCTCACTTTACAAGGAAAGGAACAGTTAAATGACTAGCCCAGGGTCCCTCAAGTAATATGTGACAAAATTGGTGTTCAAGTCTTGGTCTTTTGATTACAAATCCAGGACTCTTTCTATCCTCCTAGGATACTTGTGCCACAAAACAAACAGAAATTCAGTTTGACTTGATCTTAGAGTACAAGAATTTACACTGGATATTTCCATTGGACTAGAACAAATTATGATATTTTGAATAATTGTAACTTTGAATAGTGTGAATTTGAATAAATACAATGGTAGGATGCATTATTCACCCTAACTGAGCCCTAACTATTGAGTATGGACAAACTGGACAATTTTTTAAAAAACCAAATAGAAGATTTTATATTTTATCCTAGAAGCAATAGGGAACTTTTGGAGTATATTAAATGGGTTGAGGGAAGGCAGAGGGTTGTTTCAGAGAAACATGGGAAGACTTATGTGAACAGATAAAGAGCAAAGTAAGGGAATAATTTATACAGATATGTGAACAGATAAAGTGTAAAGTAAGGGAATAATTTATACAATAATATTATTGTAAAAACAACCTTGAAAGGCTTAGGCACTCTGATTAACACATTGACTGACCACAGTTCCAAAGGGCTCAAGATGAAACATGTTACCCACCTCCTAAGAGAGAGGCGGTGGACTCAGAGTACCAATTGGTACTTTTTGGTATTTTTGGACATAGTCAATGAAAGAATTTATATTCCTTGACCTAGAGTGGTTTTTCCAAACTCTCCCTTCCCTCCTTAAGTCCCCTATACCACCCCTCTTTCTTTTGCTTTCAGCAAAGGCTCACACCTCCTAGGAGAAAATCAAAGCCATCAATCATAACCTCCTTTTTCTTTGTTATTCCTTACCTCAAACCCCTCATTTCCTCTTCCTTTGTTTTAGTCTCTGAGGAAGAGGGAGTGATTCTCCTTGATAAAATCATTCCTTTCTTCATACTCTTCATCCTGAGATTCTGTCCCATTGATCATTCCTTCCCTCTCTCACATTTAGCCTCTCCCTTTCTGTTATCTACTTCCCTGCTATATATATGTAAAAATGTCCAGGCTTTCCCAACCCTAAAAAAAAACTTTTCAATTCACCCTGTCATCCCCTCAGGCTACCATCCTACTTCTCTCCTTCCTTTCACTGCCAAGACCCTAGGAAGTGTCAGTCATCTACTTTCAATTCCTTCACTTCACATACCCACTTTCACTTCTAAATTCCTTTCATTCTGACCTCAACACTGCATTGAATCTGCTTTTTCCAGAGCTATCAATGATCTCTTAGCTGCTAAATTAAAGAAATAGTTTTCTTCTCGGTTTTATTCTCTTTACCTCTCTTCAGTTTTTAATATGATTGACCTTCCCATAGCTATACTTTACTTCCTTGGATTCCATGTCATCACTCTCTTCTGATTCTGTTTCTAACAACTCTTTCTTAACCTTTTGCTCTAACACCATCTACCTTCTATTTCTGTCCTTTGTCCTCTTCTCTTTCTTTATACTTTCTTGCCATTTTCTCGGTTCCCATTGGTTTAGTTATCATCTCTATGCAGATGACTCCGAAATTCATATATTCAATCCTAATCTCTTGCCAGAACTTGTCCCAGTCCATAAGAGGAGTTAGAGGGAGTTTGTGTAAAAGAATGATAGGCTATTAATGAATAAAGTAATAGACCTTTATCATGGCTACTTTTAACTCATAAGTTTAAGAACTAAAATGAAGCATTCAGGGGCTGGGTAACACAGAAGTAGCCTAAAAAGAAAAAAGAGATTTGAAACAAGGGAAACTACAAGGTCTCAGTCAAGATAAGGGTCAGTTGGCTATAACAGTCTTGGAACGTCACTATAGGAAATCAAATAAGGGTCACTGATACCTTAGAAGAGTGAATTAAATAGTTTCCCAAAGTGGTTAACTTCTCCTTGGCATGTCCAGGAGCTGCCAAGTTCTCCACCTATCTCCTTTTATTGTTTTTGTTTTGAGTGGGGGAAAGCAAGGCAATTGGGGTTAAGTGACTTTCCAAGGTTACACAACTAGTACGTGTCAAGTGTCTGAGGTCACATTTGAACTCAGGTCCTCCTGACTTCAGGACCAGGGCTCTATTCACTGCACCACCTAGCTGTCTGTCCACCTATCTTCTTCATTGGTATATGGGACATAGGAATCTTTTGTCTCCTCAACACCATTGCAGCTCAAAAAAAAACAAAAACAAAAACAAAAGCCTAGTTTATGCATTAGGTACAGCAGGGAGATCACCTAGGGATCTTGAAGATTATGCCAGCACAGCCTCACCTTTTGCTAAGTTGTATCCTTCTGGGAAGGCTTCAAGTACAGGCCTTATTGGCAGACTGAATCTGATGTTCAAGGACCAACTTAAAAAGGACAGAGAAGCTTGTTACCAAAAGATTGGCCACAAAATGATGAATTGTTTATCTATGACAATCCATGAAACAAAGAAAAATTAAAATAGCCCAAAGTCTCCTGCAGCCCCTTTTCTATTTCTACAGTGACAGGAGTAAATTGAAGAAAAGGGGTTAGAGGGTATTATGAATCGTTTTTAATCCATCTATAAATATTAAACTGTAAAGATTTCAAATGCAAGATACTTTTCCAATGACAAGCAAAGTGACATACTATCAGAAAAAATGAACATCAATATTATTGCCCTGGTGATAAATGGCTGGAAAACAAAAAAATTGTAGCTAAATGAAAAAAAATGCCTAATAGATTCTCTTTAGAAAGGAAAACAAAGAAGACTGTGTAACTGGCCTCATCATGAACCGCAAGGAAACCAAGAAACATAACTTCATGGTATACTTGGTCATCAAAAGTATAAGAAAAAAAGACCCACCATCAATGCATTTGTAGTTTATGTGTATTTCATTGGTTCTTGATCAAATATTGAACACTTTTATGTGTGGACAGAAGCTAAAATAAAATTTATCCATAAAATGAATGTTTTTAAGAAAAGATTCAAATATCTCCATTAATGGATCTGTGTTCCTGAGACACCTGAGTGTGACAATGGAATTTCTTTTGCATGGCCTCCTCTTAATGACATTTTTCAACTAGTTGGTCATGGAAAGAGACAATCCTTGTTCACCTTTGAATCTCCCCTTAAGATATAGGACAGTCCCTCTACAAGAATCTTCCCTTTTGAAATTTGAGCTATTTATCTCAACTGGTGTAATAGTAAACATCTCAACATATATAGGGGGACTTGCTACACAGGTTCTTGGATCTGCATTCATAAAAGGAAAGCAATTTTCAAGGGGTTAATAATCACTTTAATCAAGCACAGGTATCAGAGAAAATCAAATTCAAAATTTCAGAGAAAATACAGAGAAATAAAAAGTCAATAGAAAAGCTTCCAAAATGTCTGACCATCACATACATACACAGCTACTAGAGAGGGAAACATCAATTTCCGGGTTTCAGTAAAGGGGTGGGGGGGTGCTCCTTAGCAGCTTCCCAGAGTCTCTCTGGCCAAAGAAACACTTCCAGCTAGTAAGCATCAAAGTAAAACCTCACCCTCAGAGTATTTATACCCTTTATCAAAAAAAGAAAAGGTACTTGGGATCCTCCTACAAAACCAAAACGGCCCTAAACAAGCTTCCCACAATGGGCAGGTCCATCAATGGGTGGGAAAGATCCTCCCCAATCACATTGTTCAATCAGAGTCATTTTTAGTAAAACAAAAATAGTAAAAGATCCCAATTTGATAGCCATTACAACTGGTAAGCCTAATTCATTCCATTTCTGGAAGTTTGGGGAGACTGTTAGGAATACAGATCTTTCTCTTATCTAGACCTTACTGATTTGACACGATTTTTCTAGCCACATACCTCTTTGATACTACCTGGGTAGGGAGCTTTTTTTCAGATTTATGGCTTTGGATTGGTATCTGGTCTACCTCTTCTCAAGGAAAGGTTATGTGGGTCTCTACAGACTCTGCAATCTGACAGGCTGTAGCCTAATCTGCCATCTGTCCCTCCTCAGAGACTTTGGTATCTTCTTTAATGGACTCACTATTCCCAGCTCACTGGTTGTGACTATAATAAGAGACAAGCCCTGGACCCAGTGAACAATGTGCAGTTTTCCTTGACCATACTTTCTGCTCAAGTAGGGTTTAATTATACGTATCATTACTATGACATCCTAAGAAAAACCACTGGCCCAACAGATCAACTTCAGAAACACAGCCTTGATTAACAAATGGCCAAGCATGTAATTGCTTGATTATTTGACTGAGAGAAATACCTATTTTGAAAAAGCTTGGCTAAAACTAGGAGTTATTATACACAGCAATCGTCATATTTCATATCTGTAAATCTAAATCAATTGCTCAAAAAAAAATGGGCATTACACCCACTGTCTTAGGTCAGGGGCTTCACCTCCTGGACTGAGAACTCAGAGAAATTCACCTGCTGAGTCCATTCAAGTTTTCTTCCTCTCAGGGAATATTTTGAAGTGTTATTGTCTAAGTGAAACCACAAGTCTTCTCTTGCCTTACTGGTTAACGAAGTGAGGGGTTCCCAGAGAATTACCCACTTTCAGTAAAGCTTAATATAGCACAGATTTGTAGGAAACAGCAAACTTCATTAAATACGGATGGTCTGAATCATTCACCTGAAAAGTAGAAGTGGGATTTGGCAGCTGAGGTGTGATTCTTCTCCTGATCCAGCCTTACTTGGTGTGAAGAAATTCATATGCAAGAAACTATTCTGAAGCCAAGTGAGGTCTGTAGTATAGAAGCCCAGAACATCATGTATTGATTTGCTCCTTTTCTGATATATATAATTTCTCAAACTCTGGGAGCAATAGTCACCTACTGACTTGCTCTTCTGCAGCTTTTAGTGGGGTTTTGATTAAAAGAAAAAAACTACCCCAATTTCATCTTTACTTAAAGAATCACTAAGGCCCCTAAGTCACCAAAGCTCAGGAACTCATACATGAGTCATGCAACTAAAGCGAGGGAGACACACTGCAGAGGTGGAATTATGGCCAAAGCCATTCTCCTTTAAAAATTTAAAAGGGAAAGGAAATAAAAGCTTAAACCAGAATTATTATATATTATTGCTCTTTCTGAACACTCCAGTTGGGCCAACTGGACTTCCTGCTGTATTCGTCATCCATTGTACTCCATAATTTATCTCCATACCAGTGCATTGGCTGTCCTCCATGCCCGAAATACACTCCTTTATCGCTTCTACCTTCAGCAATTTCTCCCCTTCTGCAAGATGAAGTTCAAGTACCACCTTCTTCACAAAGTCTTCCTCTATCTTGCACAATTGCTAGTGTTTTCCTTCCCTAATAACTTTGTATTAACTATATCATATCTATTTTATATATATTGGTATATTTTGTTTCCTCCAGTTGAATTTGAGTACCTCAAGAAAAGGAATTCTTTCATTTTTTGATGCACTTGGTATTCCTAGTGCCTAACATGTCATTCCTGTCATTGTTGTGGTGGTTTTTTCTAGTTTCTTCTTGTTTCTTCTAGTTTCTTCTTGACCTTATTTGGTTGTTTTTGTTTCTGTTTTTTGGCAAAGATACTGGAGTGGTTTGCAATTCCTTCCCCAACTCATTTCACAGATGAGAAAACTGCTGCAAACAAGGTTAAATGACTTTCCCAGGGTCACACAGTGTCTGAGGCCAGATTTGAATTCACAAAGATAAGTCTCCCTGACTCCAGGCCCAGCATACTATGCAGCTTCCCCTAGCATATTATGGATTCTGTTATGAATACTTGTTGACTGATTGACTTTTGAAATCATTAATCAATGACAAAACCAAAGACCAATGCAGCATTTTGAATAGTAGACCCCAGATCTTCAGAACTGTACCACTTACTTTTTGTTTGAAAGGTGTTGTAAAGAAGATGTTGTACTTTATAGTCATATTAGCTCCCTTTAAGTATCTGAAAAGCTATCACATAAAAAAGGACTTGTGTTCTGATCTCCACAGTCCTTAAAAAGCCTTCACTTAATATTTGTCAATCCCCTCACCTATCATTTTCTATGTCTTCTTATTTTTATTTTCAAATTCCAAGAAAGATTTGTCTAATCTTGAGTCCTCTCCTTCTACACTGAATCATGGCTTAGCTCTTTGAAATCTGACCAGTATTTCCCAATTATTAAATATTTCCTTCCTTTCTTCCAGCTAGGTGTCAAGCCATCATTTCATCAGGAGTCTTAACCCATTAACTCTTAACCGTAACCCATTCTCATTTAAATCCCAGCTCAAATCATTCTCTGGACCCTTCTACCTCCTTGCCAGCTACTTGACATTCCAGGTTTTTTTTATCTACCTTTATTTGAACAAAAGCTCCTTGAGGGTAGAAACTATATTATTTGCTTATATTTGTATTCCTAGTGCTTACCACAGTGCCCAGTACAGAGTAAGTGCATAATAAATGGTCTATCTATCCATCTTCTATTCTCTATCCTTTCCAATCTTTCCTCACTATCAAAGAAATTTTTCTAAGGCACATGTATGAACCACATGTATGAATGTGTCACCTCCACTCACTCACCCCCACCAAAAACCTTCAATGTTTCCCTATTGCCTCTAGGCTAAAATGCAAACTCATTTATTTAATTTTTTAAATATTTGTATTTTATAGTTTTAAAAAATATTTATCAGTTCTATCAATTATTTAAATATTATTCACATACTCCACAAAATGGTTATAATCTACTTTTTTGGACTTACATCACATTATTCTGCTTCATACAGTCTACTGTTCAACTAAACTAAACAGCTAATCATTTCCTAGATTCAATATTTCATCTCTCAACATTGTGTATTTACACAACTATCCCCCACCTGAAATGCATTCACTCCTTAACCCAGCCCCTCAGAATCTTTATTATATAAAAAATGTCCTTTCCTTTGTAGAATTTTATTTTATTCCTCCCAGTTGTTAGTTCCCTCTCCATTCTCAAATGACCATTAATTTATTTATTGACATCAATTTTGTATTTCCCCCTAAAATATAAGCTTCGAGAGGGAAGAAACTATTGGATTTTGGGTTTTGTATCCTCACAATCTAACAAGTATCTTACACATAATATTTGCTGAATTATTGATTTGAATTAATTTTATAATCATGGGCAACCAAACATTCTCTTAAGTAACTTTGACTATGACAATGTTGTCTCCAACTTATATTCACCTAAAATCACTGGCTTGTTGTTTCAAATCCAAGAATTAAGTAATCTAATTATGGCTATTGCTTAATTTAGAATAGAAAATTCTGTAGATATAAGAATATTTATTACTTGAAGTTTTTATGTACTCAAGTAAAGATTCGTCAATTCTTTGAAACTCTGTCAATAGCCTAACAAACTGAAAAGTGAAAATTTAGCCAATTGCTTGCTCTCCTTACATCAAACCAATTGATTTTTTCCTTTAAAATGATTGGAGTTTTTGACTGCTTCAATAAGCTAAGTAGTTTTTTATTATTACAAAGTTATCTATGACTCTCAGAATTGAAAGGGATCTCAAAGGTTATCTAGTCCAATGAATATCTGAATTATAATGCTCTACCAAATTGTCATCCAACCTAAGCGTGAATACTTCAAGGAATGGGAAATTCACTACATACCCAGGAAGCTTTTTCCACTTGGGGACAGTTCAATGAGAAAAATTTTCCTCTTATCAAGTTGAAATCTGCCTCTAGACAACTTCATATATTGTTTCTATTTCTGCCTTGCCTTCTGCCAAGCAGAACAAGTCTAATCCCATTAATATGACAGACCTTAGAGGACTTGAAAACAGCTATCATATCCCTCCTAAGTCTTCCTTTCCAACTTAAAAATCTCAAGAGAATATGCATTTGTACAGGATGTTCTGAGTGTGTAAGGTGTGCCAAGAAAACCTAATATCTTTGGTCTTTTATGTCTCATTTTTAAAAAATTTGTACCTGTAAATTCAGGTATAATTGCTCATTTAAAAGTAGTAAGCTTGGCTGAATTTTCATTTATTTGATGATTAAAATTAATTTCCTTTATGATTAAATTTTCATTAAGCATTTGCCTTTAAAATTTTTTAAATAAAATTTCCTAAGTGTGCCTACATCTGCACCAAGGAGAAAGGAAGAAGAGTGTAGAAGAGAAAGGAAGAAGACAAAGAGTGCTCACATCTTTAGATTTGCCTTTCAAATTTCACAGACTCAGGTTCAAAGAGACAGCCACAAGAAGCCTTCCTTGATAATCAATGCTTTTAACAAGATGTTAGAATGTTGAATACTAATAGTTTAATTCACAAATAGGCACTTAACAAACTCTAGCAAGCATATATTTTTAAATACCTCATATAGAAAATATAAAGGCCCAATTCCCATCTTTACAAAATCTAATATTTAGTAGGGAGACCAAAAACACACATGCATAAGGAGTGGTTTGGGGGGGGGGGAGGTGGCACAGGAACAGGGGCTAGAGAGAGGAGAAATGACAAAAAATATTTTAAAATAGCAAGGTAACAGGATTGACCAATTTCACTAGTAGGTTACCTGTCAAGTCTGCTGCTTTACTCCTTGACATGTTTTCTCATCATTCTGAATAGCTTGGAATCCCTATCCCAAGTGGAGCAACCTTTTTCTCCCATATGCTCATATTTCTCTATATTCCAAAATTCCTCATCTCCTAGGACTCACGTAACATTAAAGTTACTGGCTATACAATTTATTAGCAATGTAATCAATAATAAACAAAGACATAAATAACAATTTATAATATTTTAGCTATGAGAAAGATCACAGCCAGTCACCTCTAATCGTTACTATACTTGTATTTGATTTCTCCTTACCTCTGGTAACATCATTTCACTAAGTTTATTCAAGATACATGATAAAGTCTCATTTGAAGAATCTGCTTTAATCAATCAATAAGCATTTATTAAATGCCTATTATGTGCCAGGTACTATGCTAAGCACTGAGGATACAAAAGAGGCAAAAGATAATCCCTAATTCTTCACAAATAAATATTAAAAATAGGCACCAAGGATGAAGATCCATCAGGATTCTTTCTCTTTCCTTTCTCCAGCCAGTTATGACAGGAAAACAGTCTCTAGCTTGTCTTACTCATCTCTCAATGTCTTTCATTCTCTCTCAATCAGCCTCTCTGAACTGACAAACTGCCTTTTCCACAACATTCCATTTGGCTCTTAAAGATGTAATAATATTGTCACTTTTATGGAAGAACCCAATGAAACTGGTATGTCACATCATTAATATTAAACTAAAACAACACATAAGAGCTGAGGGCATAATATGTAAGCATGGCAAGAGTGGGTACAATTAATAGGTACAAGTGGGTCCAGTCTTGAACCAAGTTTAATGGAGTCTCTGCAGACTTGTGGGGGCATTGAATGAAAAAAGACATTTATCTATAAGCACACACCCAGTCTTTAGCAATATGATGGAACATAGATTAGAAGTAACTGGAAGAAAGAGAACTGACATGCACTGGCCCACTACTGTTCTACAGGCTTCAGCTTGAGAATCCTCAAGAACAGACCCTGAGGAATCATATTCCTTCAGTCCTGAGCTGATAGATTGACCACACAGGCTAGTGAATGAGAATCCCTGAGGGAAAGTTTACCTTTTTGCCTAAACTTTGGGAAAGTGGGAGAAGGATCCTTTGTTAGGAACCCTAACAAAGGAAGCACAGAGCAGAGCTGAGAGAAACTTAGGGTTTCTCATAGGAATTGAATGGATTGAGGTCAGGATAAGGTACTTGGTGGATGTAGGAACAGTAACTTGCTTTCATTTATTTCGATTGTTCTTATTAAAGTCCTGTGGAATAAATAGTGTCAGTGACATTGAACTAAGTGCAATGGGACAAAGGGAGGAGTGTCTAGTAGTATGGAAGCACAAGAGCCCTAAGATTTGATTGGATAATTCAGACACAGCCCTTCAACTTATCTAGAATCCCACTCACAACTAGGCCAGATAAAGGGGTAAGAAAGAACAGCTGCCACAGAATGTAAGAAAGGCCTTGGGAGCTAGCTGCAGCTTATGTTATGTAAAGCCATCTGATGCCAAATCCTGCAAACTACACGTGATTTTTTAAAAGTACCACAGAAGTCATGAAAAAATGGCAGCCAAAGAGCAACATCCCCTACATATGATATATGTAAAGCTTTAGCAGCTCATGTATGTAGAAGGAAACTGGCTTTTATGAAGAGGAAACAAAAGATGAGTTTAGAAAAAGAGATGGAACCTGAAGTGGGAAAGTGAAAACCATAATAAATACAAGGAAAACCCAAAAATGTAAATGATGATGACAATTATGATAGAAGCTTTGTGTGGGACAGCTAGGTGGTGCTATAAATAGAGTGCCGGGCTTAGAGCCAAGAAGACCTGAGCTCGAATCCAGCCTCAGACATGTACTAGCTGGGTGACCTTGGACTAGTGTATTGTTAATGTATTTTTGCTTAATGGGAAGATCTTTCCCACCCATTCATAGGCCCATGTGACCTGCTTGGGTCATCACATGAGTCTGTGGTGGAAGGAGCTTGCCACATGGATGGAGCAGGAAGCAGTGGGGCAGGAAGCATAGAGCAGAGCTGAGAGAAAATTGGTGAGAGCAGTTAGAGCTGAGGGAGATAGAGGAAGCCGACAACAAGCTATGAGTGCTCATTTGTGGGAAGTCCCTAGAAGATGGAAGGCTTAAAGATGTGTTACCTCTGCAGTGTTACTGTGTATAGATTTCTTTGTTGTTATGATGAATTTGGCTTTCTGGTGCTGGAATTCAACTTTGTGGTGTTTGAATAAACATTTTGGTTCTGTCTTCCATGTGGAGAATCTGTTATATTTTGTGATTCAGAATTATGCCCAGCAAATTCATAGCTACCACAGGCACTGTGAATATTGCATTGGTGCTACAACAAGTTAATTAACCCTGCATGTTTCAGTTTCCTCATCTATAAAATGAGCTAGAGAAGGAAATGGTAAATCACTACAGTGTCTGATGACAAGAAAATCCCAAACAGGGTCACAAAGAGTCAGACATGACTGAAATGACTAAAAAACAACTATTTGTGTGCCCCCAAAAAAGTCAGTTAGGCACTCTGTGCCTCATTTTCCTCACCTACAAATGGGACTAATAATAGCATCTATCTTACCAGCTTGTTTTCAGGATCAAAGGAGTAAACATATATAAAGCATTTTACATCTTCTTCCTGAGATGAATTGGTTGATTATAGGAAAATGATAATAACATTAGAAGAAAGTGATCAAGCTATCTAGAACTAACAATAGCTAAGAAAAGGAATGCTGGACACATGCCTATATTTACCCTATATTTTAGGAAATAGATTTTCAAAAATTGAGAAAATTAATGACATCAATGGAAGACTTCAACTACCTTGCAGTATCAGAGAAGAAAGTTGTTTGTCCATCTCACATGGGCCTTGGTCACACATTCCTTACATGTATGCTCCTTACACATGTAGCATGGCTACATCTGCTCCTCAGCTGTGTGCCTTTCCACATGTGTTCTTTCAATGTTTTCTCAATTCCTGTTGCTGTGTATTTGTGAGAGACCATGTTAACAATTTACAAGGGAAATATTTAATTGCTACTTTCCTTGCTGTGCTATTTCATTTGATGCCTTTGGTTTGAACTAATTATGTCCTTTAGGTAACTATTAAGGTAGGTATATGAATAAAGCATCACAAGTTATATTTTAAAAGAATATTAATGACCAAATTTCCTTGAATCTGGGGTAAGTGTTGTGAAACCTCTTTTGGAAGTTATAGCACTACACACACATACATACAGAGAGACAGAGAGACACAGACATATACACATACACCCCACTGAGGCAGAAAAAGAGACCCCTTAATAGAATAGAATGTTGAAACAAGAGCAATTTATTCATGATAAACATGATATCTTAAAATTGGATTTTTTTAAAATTAGCAGCACAAATACAGGAAAGGGAGCTACGCCTAGTAGAGCTTTTAGTTGATTGCTAATTCAATATGAGTTAATTTTCTGATGAGCCATTCCTGAAAGTTAATGCAATCTTGGGCCCCAATAGTAGTCATGCAACATCTAGAATCTAAGGAATAATCATCCTGCTGCATTTTTTCCTGTCGGAGCATCTCTAGAGTCTTATGTCCATTCTTGTGTCCAGTGTGTTTAGGTGATACATTTTAAAGGTTCTTATAAATTAGTTGGTTGGTTGGTGGTTGTTGTCCTTCACTTTGGAAGAGGATAAAAATGACATCACCATGATAAAGTCAAGTTTCAGTGTGTCCAACTGTGACTGATCAGAACAATATGAGCTTTGAATGCTCTACCACAGGTTGGGTGCAGATAGTCCTTGTGAACATTTGGGCTGGGTGATCCAAATTTGAGCATCCTACATTTCCTTTGTGCTATCTCAATCCTGCTTTGCTCACAGAGCACAGCCCCCTTTCTGATGTGGGCATGCCATGCTGAGCGGTCCTGTGCCAGTGTCTCTCATGTTGCACAGTCAAATCCAAAGTTCTTGAGAGTGTCCTTGGATCACTTCTTCTGACCACCATACAATCTCCTGCCCCATGTCAGTTCTCCATAAAATAGTCTTTGTGGCAAGCGCACATTTTGTATTTGAACAACATAGCCAGTCCATTGGAATTGCATTCTCTGAAGCATAGTTTGAATGCTTAGCAATTTAGTTCAAGTAAGGACCTCAGTATTTGGTACTTTATCATGCCAGGTGACCTTCAGAATCTTCCTAAGATAAATCAAATGGAAGCGATTCAGTTTCCTGGCATGGCACTGATAGACTGTCCATGTTTCACAGGCATTCAACAATGAGGTCAGCACAGCAGCTCCGTAGACCTTCAGATGAGAAACTCAAAACCATGCCATCCAAGACTCACTTGAGGGAACCGTGGATGTTTACTATGAAGTATTATTTTGATGTAGCAGAAGGAGCACTGGACCGGAGTCCAGAGGGACTTGTGTCTATAGTCCAGTTCTGATACTTAACTGGCTATGTCACCACAAGCAAGTCATTTACAGTTCTAAGTCCCAGATTCCTCATCTGTAAAATGGAGAAAGTAATACTTAGACAGGACTTACTTTATAGAGTTGTTTCAAAAATTAAATATTAGTTATGCCTATCATCTTGTAAACTTTAAAAGTAATAAACCTCAATTATTCCTGTTCTTATAATGAAAAGACATTATACAAGAGAGTATAATAGGTGCTCTCAAACATTTGAAGGCTATAATTTCATAGGACAAAACTTTTCCTGCTTTGTTCTTAAAGAGCAGAATTAGGCAGAAACCACAGGAAGGCAAGTTTCAACTCAATAGAAGAAAACATTTACAAATAATTAAAGCAGTTCAAATTTGGAATACTTGCCTCAGTCAGGAATGAATTCTGTGTTACTGGAGGTCAAAAGATCAAAGTATTAGAGCTTGATTAGACTATAGAGGCCAACATTCTTATTTTATAGATGGGAAACTGCGGCCCAAAAAGGTGATGGTAGTAAGTGGTAGTGGGAATTTTAATCTGGGGCCTATGACTCAAAGTTCAGTACTTTTTTTACTACACCATACCACTTCCCGATGAAAGTGAAAATTGGCTAATTACTTGTGAATATTCTAGAAAGGATATCTACATTAAATAGGGATGAGATTATGGTGTGTTTTTTTTTTCAATTTAAGACTTATGAATCACTGAGGCTCTACTGAAGGCATATAATAAATAATGTCTGTTCTACCCTTGCACAAACAAGAATATTGGACTAAATGATGGCAATAGTCCCTTCCAATCCTATCATTCTATAATTCCATAAAACTGGATGGATACACTATCCAGACCACTACTCAGATTTTCGTAATAAACAATGACAAACCTCAGTACAATGTAACTTAAGGAATACAAAGCCCTTTTCATGTATTATCTCATTAGATCCTTACTTGCAACCCACCTTGTAATTTCTATCTGGTTTTACATAGATGTCCCTGCACATCTATCTTTCTGTCTATAGAAGCTACATATAGCTATCTATAAAAGGCAGCAAAATCCAAATAGTCCCTGAAAAAGTGGGAGATTGTCTCATATATCTCCCTATGTTTGGTTTGTTCTTTAACTAAAGCCCTCCTTCAGGGTTTCCATAAGAAGTATGGTTTGAATGTATCAAATTTAGGTTTAATTGAAATGGAAATGGCCACATGAGATATTATGTGACCTTGAATATCAAAAACCTCTCACTTCCCATAACGTGCTCTGGGATCAGAATAAGGCAGTCTTTGTTCAAATACAGAGAAAATTGCTGTTTTCATAGCCCCAGTAAAAGAAGACAATTTTTAAAAAAATTATATAGAAAGGGAGGCAGAGATCTCTAAACACAGAAATATCTAGAATCCCAGCTCCCACTGAAGATGGGTAGTATACATTTTTCTAATCACTGTGTGACAATTTTCATAATTTGATCTTAATAACTAAAAATATGTTCATTATATATTTAACACCTACACCAGATACAATTGTTAAAGAGAACATGCCTTTCTTGCAGATAAAGATTCCTTGGAAAGTATTTCCAAGGGATGATACAGAAACTTCCAAAGATCATCTTAAGTTAAGCTTCCTACCGAGAACTAGAAATACAACAAGGTTTTAATTTTCTAGTTTCTCTTGTCTGTTCCATGGAATTTAATTTTTTTCCTATCTATAGTTAAATTAGCCATATGGCATACTTGAAAGAGTTCTGGACTTTGTGTTGGAAGACCTGAGTTTGAATCCTGGCTCTGGTATTAAGTAGTTATATGACTACAGGGACTGAACTTGTTTGAGCCTCAGTTTCCTCATCTGTTAAATAGGCATAAAACGATGTGTGCTTCTGCCTTCTAGGATTGTTCTGAGGAAGGTGCCTCTTAACCTGTCAGAAGCTAGCAGAGAGTCTCCTTTACTGTAAACAATAAATGTTTGTTGAATTGTTGTAAACCTGAGATTTTATTATGACTACAGCTCTGAAGTCAGGGATATTATCTATCATACAGAATCAGAGAAAACAATGTAAAAAATCATCTGGAGAGAGAGCATCCCTATTTTTAGAAATATTCCTAAAAAATAACTGCATGATGTCATAGACCCAGGAATAAGCAGGGATCCCCCTGAGAACACATAATTCCTCTTTCAAGGAAACACAAAGATATATTGGGAGAAGTTATGAGAAACCAGTTGATTCAAAATGATCTATCTTAAAGTTGTTTTTAAATGAAAGTAACTGTTATTTCCCCAAAATAAACCAGGCTGTTTTTTCCATAAGAATAACTCCCTTAATAGTAATAACAACACATATTTTGGAACTGTGGCGAAATCATTTCTGCATTACAGATTCAAAGGTTTTGGGGGTGTTGTTTTTTAATTTACTTGTTATTCTTTCAGGTTCATTTTTATTTTTTTTAAATTTATTAAATTTATTTTTAGTTTTCAACATTCATTTCCATAAGACTTTGAGTTTTAAATTTAAATTTTCTCCCCCTCTCTTTTCCCCTCCCTTGCTAAGACAGTGTATGATTTGATATGGGCTCTACTTATACATTCATATTAAACATGTTTTCACATTAGTCATGATGTAAAGAAGAATCAAAGGAACGACAAGAAAGAAGAAACAAAACAAAACACAAAAGAAAAGGAGAACTAAAAGTACACTTCCATCCACACTTAGACTCCAAAGTTCTTTCTCTGCAGGTGGATGGCATTTTCTATTGTGAATCTTCTGGGGTTGTCTTAGATTCGGATTCACTTTGAAATGGCCTCAGGATTATTTCTTTTAGTTGGATCTCACTATCCTTTCTTTAAACTATGTTTTCCTTCTATTTTTTATTATTTTGAAAGGCAATACTGCTTATAATGAGCATGACTCAGTGACTGTGGCAACTGTTTGGGAATCAGGAAGTGTTGGGTTCAAATGCCAGTTAATATACTCACTAAGCTGTGTGACTCTAGTCAGTAAAATGAGAAGGTTGGACTTCTCTAAATTCCCTCACAGTTCTAAACCTACAATTCAATGATTCTTCTATCCTTCTCTCTTTTTTTATAATTTTATGTATTTTATAAACAAGTTGATTTTCTAAAAAGATTGTTACATTTTGCTGCCACTTGCCTGTCAAGTAAGCAAAGTATTTACAGACTTTGTTGGCTATTAGATTCTTTTTGTCTCTTCATAAAAATTATATTTGACTTACATTAGTTAAACTTCTTTTTCTTTTTCCAGAGGCAATTAGGGTTAAGTAACTTGCCCAAGGTCATGTAGCTAGTAAGTATTTGAGGCCAGATTTTACTCAGGTCCTCCTGACTCTGGTGCTCTGTCCACTGCACCATCAACCTGCTCCAATTAAATTTCTTGATAAAATTTTTAGAGTCAGTATTAATGTCCTTTCCTCCTTTTTTTATTTTTGTCATGAATAACATCTAAATATAAGTCAGGTTGAAGTTCTTTTCATTGCATGTCCTATTTTTTCTCATTATTTCCTTAATATTTTGTGTCAGCTTTGATTTTGCATTAATAAATTGGTCATCAGACTGAATAAATACAAGTAATTCAGGAATGATTCCCATATCAGGAACTGGCCATCTTTTGTCTATAAAAAACATTTTTGGGATATTATTCCATTTTCAGAATGTTCAGTGCTCAGATCTTTTCATTTAAGAGACAACGGTTTCCTTCAAAAATATAATAGAGACAGGCAAGCATGAAACAAACCAAAAAAAATCCATACAAGTGAAAAATCTTCTCCACTAATTGTGAATTAGTCTAATAACTCTGTTAGGCAATTTGGAACTATGCCCCAAAAGTCACTAAACTGTGAATACCCTTTAACTCAGTGATATTGCCATTAGGAAAATACTCCAAAACAGAACAGGAAAAGAGGGGGGCAGTATCTATACATACAAAGATGTTTATAGCTGCTTTTTTGTGGTGGCAAAGAACTAGAAACTAAATATATAATAAAGTTATGATGTAAATTTATATTTTCTTTTTTATGTCATATTTCTGCATTAATTTGTTCACCCACTCACTCTTGTTCTTTCTCTCTCTTGCTTTCTCTCTCCCTTTCAATATTTATTAAGTACATACTCTGTGTCAGGCACTGTGCTTTAAAAAGAGGCAAAAGAGAATCTCTGCCCTAGAAAAACTCACAATGTAAGCAGGGAGACAACAACCAACAAACATGTACAAATAAGTCATATTCAAGATAAACAGAAAATAGTTAGAAGAGGTAAGGCACTAGGATTAAAAGAGACTGGGAAAAGCTTCTGGTAAAAGATGAAATTTTAGTTAAGAATTAAAGGATGCCAATACACTGAAATGAAGATAGAGAGCGTTTCTCGCATAGGGAACAGAAAGAGAAAATGCCTAAAGATGAGAGATGGTATGGAATAGCAAAGAGTCCAGTGTCACCGGATTGAAGAGTATATGGCAGAGAATTAAGGCATTAAAAAACTGGAAAAGTAGGAGGGGCCATGTTCTAAAGGGCTTTGAATGCCAAATAGAGCATCTTGTATTTGATCCTGGAGGCAATAGTCACTGGGATTCATGGGAGTGGGGAATTGGAGTGACATGATTGGATAGGCACTGTAGAAAAATCCCATTAGTGACTAAATTCAGGTTGGATTGGAGTGGGAAAAGACTTAAGGCAAACAGACTACCAACAAGCTATTTTAATAATCCAAGTATGAGGTGATGAAGGTCTGCAGTATCAGAGTGGTGGCAGTGTCAGAGAAGGGAAGGGTGGGTATATTCAAAAGATGCTGCAAAGACGAAATCAACAGGTCTTGGCATTAGATTGGATATAAGGGGTACAAGATACTGAGGAGCAAAGAATGACTTATATGTTGAGAGCCTGAGGGATCAGGTGTTTGGTGATGTCCTCCACAGTAATAGAAAATTCAGGCAAAGGGAGGGTTTGGGGATAGATAATGAGTTCCCCTTCGGACATGTTGAGTTTAAGATGTCTACTGAACATCCAGTTTGAGATGTGTAAGAGGCAATTGGAGATGCAAGACTGGAGGTCAACAGAGAGGATTGGGCAGGATTGGTAGACTTGAGAATCATTAGCATAGAGATGGTAATTTAATCCTTGGGAGCTGATGAGAATACAAAGTAAAGTAGAATAGAGGGAAACGAGAACGGGGTTAAGGACAAAATTCTGGAGGACACCTTTGGTTGCAGAGAATGATCTGGATGAGGGCCCAGAAGAGGAGCCTGGGAAAGAGAGGTCAGATAGATGGAAGGAGAGAATTTTGTCCTGAAAACTTGGAGAGAAGAGATTATCAAGGAGGACAGAGAGAACAGTAGTGTCAAAATCTGAAGAGAAATCAAGAATGAGGATTGAGAAAGGGCCACTGGGTTTGGCAACTGAGAGACCATTGGTAACTTTGAAGAACTGTTTTAATAGAGTGATAAGGTCAGAAACTGGATAAAGAGGGAGTAAGAAGAGAGGGAGAGGAGAGAAAGTAGAGACATCTAGTGGAAGTAGCCTTTGCAAGGAATTTAGTCACTAAGAGCAGAAGAGATGAAGGACAATAGTTACTGCAGAGGAGAGATCAAGTTGAGCATCTTTTCAGGGTGAAGAAGGCATGGGAATGTTTAGAGGTAGTAGGGAATGAGTCAGTAGACAGTGAAAGACTGGAAACCAGTGATACGCTGAGGATGACAGAGTGGGCAGTCTGTTGAAGCAAACAAGAAGGAATGAGATCTTTAGCTTTCTCAAAAGAATAAGATTATGTCACCATGGTGGGATGGAGGAGATAGTAGCAGGAGGTGTACGTAATATAAGATGAGAAAGAGAGAAGACACAAATTACCTTCATTTTTTTCAATAAAATATGAGGCACATTTCTCAGCTGAGAAAGTGGCAAGGGGAGCTCATGATGGGTTTGAAGAAGGATGAAAAGTTTTGGAGGAACCACTGTGGAGAGAAGGGTAGTTGAGTTGTTAAGGCAAATACAAGAAATTTGTCTAACAACAATGAAGCCCCAGTTTGGATTATGTGACATAAATTTATAGTAGCTCAGTCAGAAAAATTGCATGATTTTTCTCCACCCTCCTTCAACAGCATATATGTAGAAAGAAATGCAGCAAATAGTAATGTGTGGGGGCGAATCTAAAGCTGAAGTCTGACACGGTGTAATTGGTGAAATGATAAGGAGGGGAATGACTCAAGAGAAAAGGACAGTGTAGAGTTGAATTGGTTTACTGAGGGATCAAGATGAGGGAAAGAAGAGAGTGGCTAGTGCAATGGAGATGACCTGGGAGAAAATTGAGGGCAAAGGATTGGAAGCTATGGTATAGACAAAGAGTAGAGCTTTGTAATGGAAGGAAGAGGGAGAGGTGAAAAGCCGATGGACTGTGGTCAGATAAGAGGGTTTTAGAATTCTTGGATATGGAGGTGGTACATTTGTGGGTGATGGCAAGATCAAAACTATTACCATTTTTATATGTGGTTCAGGTAGGAGGATTTGGTCTTGGGAATCAAGTAGGCTAAGTAACTAAATGATTAGGTGTTACATAAACATATATATACAATATACATATATCTTCTATATATAGTAGGTGTATGCATATACACAGGTACATGTATAATAATATATAGTAGAACAAATTTCTGCACTATGTTATTCCTATATTGAAATGTCTAGAAAGAGAGTCAATGATAAAATTTGTTTTGCTTTAATATATGTGTGTGTGTGTGTGTGTGTGTGTGTGTGTGTGTGTGTGTGTTTGGAGAGAGAGGGTGGGGGGAGGAGGGAAGGAGGGAGGGATTACATACAATATATCTATTTGATACTGAGTCATTTTCACCAGGAAAGCATGCTTAATTTTTAGTTCTCTGGAATTATGATTGGACACTGTGCTGATGAGAGTCACTCCCTAAGTTTTTCAAAGTTGCTCATCTTTACAATACTGTCGATATAGAAATGGTTCTTATTCTTTTCACTTCACTCTTTATCAATTCATATAAGTCTTCTCAGGTTTCTCTGAAATCACCCTTTTCATCATTTCTAATAGCATAATAGTATTTATCACATTTATATATCATAATTTGTTCAGTCATTCCCCAGTTGATGGGCACTCCCTCAGATTCCCATTCTTTGCTACTGAAAAAAGAGCTGCTATAAATATTTTTGTCCATCCTGAATTAGAATGTGAAGTTCCTTTGTATAGTTGCTTGAACTCTTTCTTTCTGGCTGAGTACAGTTTTTTTTCTTGGATCCAGAAAGCTCTGGTATTTGGCTAGCATGCCTTTAGGAGTTTCCATTTTAAGGTTCCTTTCAGGAAGAATATTCTTTCTTCGCCCTCTGGTTCTAAAAGACTTGGGCAACTTTCTTTTATGTTTCTTGAAATATGATGGATAGGCTCTTTTTTTGGTCATGACTTTCAGGTAGTGCAATGATTCTTAAATTTTTTACCTTGATCTGTTTTCCAGGTCAGTTGTCTTTGCTGTGAAATATCTTATGTTTTCTAAATAATTGAAATGGAAAAATCTGATAAAAGGCAATGGAATGGACATGAATAGGCTGTAGCACATAAAGAGCAATGAGCAAGGAAAGAAAAACTAGTGGAAGGATGTCATCAAAGACATGTATGAGCAAAAGATGGGTTGGTCTTATGATGAGAGCAACGAATTTCCATTGCACAACTCATGACATTAAAAGAAAGTGAGGAAGGTTCTCACTATGTTAACTGAACCACCTATACTGAATTTCTGATTGGACATGGACAAGAATTGCTCCTGGGTGGGCAAGTATGGATAAGTACTCTGTATCTTCAGAGGAAATACCCACATCAACGAGATCACAAGTCCATTGAGGGTATTTGAAAAAATAATCATTTGGACTATGAGTTTCTTGAAGGACCTCTTTTTTGTGTCTCTAGACACAGGAAAGTCTGGTACATAGCAGGCACTTAATAAATGCTTATTGGCTGAATGACTGATAAGAATATAATTCATTCAGGAGTTTTAAGTTTAATGAAGCACAAGACCCCATGGGGTAATCATGCAAGACATAGACTCTCCATTTTACAAATGAAAAAACTAAGACTCAGAGAGGTACAAAGAGTACACAGCTATAAAATATGGGAGCCAGTACATGAATCCACATCTGTCTCTAAGTCCAATGATCTTTCTATTATACCATCCTGCTTCTCTTTTGCAAGTAGTAATACTAAAAATGTTTAAATGCCAGATGGTTCAAATTAATACTGGCCAATATTCTCTGCTTCTGGCAATAAGAGAAAGGAACCATTTCCAAGATACTGTGACAATTGTCTTTCCTGACAATATCCTCCCAAGCAGATGATAAACCTGAACATCCCTAAGTTATCTTTAGTAACTAGTTTGTGTCTAGCATTCATCAACATTCATCTGAGCCTTTTTAAACCTGCTTGAGGATGGGGCTTAAGTGACCTCTTAGAGGCTATTTTTTGATCTTTTAAGCATTTTTTGGCCTAAGGTATTAATCAGGTCTTTAACTGCAACATAACAAATGGTGGAGAGGGAGCATATTAGGTCAGTGAGGATGTATCAGTGATCCAGTGACTGTCTATGACAGAGCTTCTTAACTTTTTTGCTGCGATGGACCTCTTGGGCAGTCTGGTGAAGGTTATGGACCATTCGTCAGAAAAATTTTAAATGTGTAAAACAAAATACAAAGGATAAGACAGTAAACTATTAGATTGAACTACAGTTGAACTATTGAACATAGTTCATATTGAACTATAACTCTCAAAAAAAATGTTTAAGTTCATAGATCTCAAGTTAATAATACAAGGGGTCTGGTGACTATTTGCCATGACTGACTTTCTAGAAAAACTTTATTGAATACTATAATTCATATTCCATATGCCTTTTCCCTATCATCTCAATCTACCACACTCCAGATCAATAATTCCTCAGCTCTGAGAGACAAACAATGAATATATTAATGAAAATTTACTCAATATCTCCTATGTGCAGAGTGCTAGGCATTATCAGGGAAATCTTACCTTCTACAGAAAACCTTTCCTGATCACCCTTAATGTTAACTCCTTTCCTCTGTTGATTATCTCCAATTAATTCCAAAAATATCTTGTTTTTACATGGTTATTCGAATATTGTCTCTACTATTAGACTGTGAACTCTTCAAAGTCAAGAACTGCTTTTTGCCTTTCTTTGTATCCCCAGCATATAGAAGGTACTAAATAAATTAATAAATGATATCAAGATATATAACAATGGAATCCTAATCCTTGTGGAATTTATATATAACCTAATTGGAGATACAAACTGTATGGGAAGGTAACATGAAAAGGGGAAGGAAGTAGGGAACCAGGAGTCAGAAGATCTGTGTTCTAGATCTGACTACTATCAGCCAATATTCTTGGGCAGATCAGATGACCACTTTGGCCCCTGTTACCCCATCTGCAAAATGAAGAGATTAATCTAGATTACCACAAAGGGCCCATTCAGTTCTAAAGCAAATCCATGATAACCCAAAGAACAATGAAAACATATAGGTGGCAATTGGCAAAAAAAAAAAGAGCAGTAGTTGTATTAAGTATAACAGAATATCATGGTAGCCTGCCATAGAGATGAGGCATATATCCCCATAAAAAACTAGCTACTAGTATAAAGCAATACCCGACTCTATGTTACCTTGAATAAAGCCACTTTCCTCACCTATAAAATGAAGAGGTAGATGAGTGATAGGTATGATTCCTTCTAGTTCCAAATCTGATGCAAAAAAAAGTGCTGGATTTGTTGTCAAAAGATGTGGGTCAAAGTAAGTGGTGTGCTGATAAATGCTCAACAACAAGTTCCTTCTCCCCCCTCCAAAAAAAACCAGTACTGCAGAACATATTTTTAAGTTAATCTGTATTATTAACATTCTCCTTCACTTTCTTAAGTCTAGACTTAATCAACAAAGCAATAAATCAAGACCTGATTTGTAGCATTTGCTGATTTCCAAGGTGTAAATGCTCACACTGAAAATGTAACAATGGACTCTCATAAGCGAATTTGGGCTGGCTCTCATATACCTCTGGTCCAAATCCTGATTCACTTACTTACTACTTTACCTTCTTTATCTTGGGCAATTCATTTGACTGTTGGTAGTAAAAATGGTAGTAAAGTGGTTGCATCCATTGGGGAATGGATAAACAAGCTGTGGTACATGATTGTGATGGAATATTATGGTACTGTGAGAAATAATGGTGGTTGGTTTCAGAAAAACCTGGGAAGACTTAAATGAATTGATGCAGTGAAGTAAGCAGAACCAGGAGAGCACTGTATATAGTAACAGCAATATTGTAACAATGGGAAAAAGCTTAGCTACTCTGATCAACACAATGATCCTAGACAATTCCAAAGACTCATGATTATACATCTCCAGAGACACGACTGAAGTCTGAGTGCAAACTGAAGCAATTTTCTTCACTTTCTTTTTCTTGCTTCTTTTACGACATGGTTAATATGAAAATATGTTTTGCAAAATTTCACGTGTATAATTGATACCATATTGCCTGCCTTCTCAATGGATAGGGGAAAGGCTAGAGGAAAAGAGAGAATTTGGAACTCAGATTTTTTAAAAACAAATGTTAAAAATTTTTAAAAATTTAAAAACAAGTTTGTTAGATTAGAGCATCTCAGGATCCCTTCAAGGTTCTGAGGCCCTGTAGAAATAATGAATATAATATTAATGCATTAGATGTTACAAGGTGACCTGCAGGGCTCCATTTGGTCCCCAAGCATTATAGAATCTGCTTGCATAGGTACACTTACATAGAGCTTAGACCCAGATATAAGTATAGGGCAACCAGATGAATTTCTTACTAAACAGTCACCTTTTCCTGACTTCCTCTCTCTAATAATATCCAATCAAGGCTGTTCACAAGGCTCCCATAACCTAGAAGCAGGCATGTGTAGAGACTACCCACATGCATTTTAAATGAGACTTGGGAAGATGCCAAGCACTTTCATTTGAAGTTTTGGGTTGCATTTGTAGGGTTGTTTTGTTTTATTTTTTGAGAGAGGTTTGCCCCCTGAATTATAAAATCATCTGGTTTTGTTTTGAGATCCGTAAGGAAAAGCCCCTAAGTTTCTGTTCAACATTATAGTAAACCATCTTACATGGTAGAAAGGGAAAAATGGAATAAAAGAGAGTGACAAGTAGGAAGAATTGAACAGGGCAAGCCTGACTGTTGGGAGGCGTGTGCACAGCACCACCATTTGCTCTGGACAATGCTTTAGTCTTTGCTTTTCATGACTGCCAAATTCAGACAAGTTTAATTCCCCCACCTCCCTCCTCCCTCTTGCAAAGAAAACTATTCAGGCCTAGCTGGGCGATTTCTTGTCCACCTGAGTCATTTACATGAATTAAGGCAATGCCAAGAAGAAGTAAATAGATCCCAAAGGAATAAAAAAAGACCTAGCATTTCACAAAAAAAAAAAAATACCTTTCCTGTATTTAAAAATAGACTCTTTATCACTGAAAGCCACCTTTGGGTAACTCAAACATTTCACATTAGAAATGCTTTTTACCTCTTTTTAGACATATAGCCCACACTGCTTCCTTACCCCAAGTAAAGGGGATGGAAACTAAGGACCTCAATCCATCCCACATTGAACTCTGCAGATGTAGATGGTCTTATTACATAATCCATTTGTACCAGGTAATGCTCGGTCCACAATCCACTCAATTGGTTTTCATACTGCTCTGAAAATATACCATACATATAATACAGTATAATGAAAAAGAAATTACATTGATGCTGGAAACAACTGCAGTGTTCAACTTCTTATCTTTAAAATCCTAGGACTAACACTGGCCTTCACATGCTTTTTTACTGAATGCTTTCCATACCAACATGTGGCATTTCACAAGACAATATGCAAAACAAGTCAGCATGTTTCACGGCAAGATCTGACCAAAGAAAATGTCAAAGACCAACTGATGTTTGGGGAATTTACAAGTGACTATAATGTATTCAGAGTGCCAGATAAAATAGGTCCTTGAACAAAAAAGTCATGAAAAAAATTACTGTACTTTTTTAAGATCTTTTTTTAACCTGGATCTGTCAAGGTAATAAAATAATTCTCTATCTCTTCTATAGCCAATTTATGACATTGCCCAAGAAGACAAGATAATGGTGCTCTGCATCATTGCTGGTTCATGGGGTTAATTCCATACTGGTCTCTACTGTAAACAATTACATTACATCAAAAAATTGTTTTTCTTTGCATCATGGACCCCTTTAGCATTCTGATAAAGCCTATGGATCCATTATCAGAATAAAATATGCAGGAATTACAAGGGAAAACAATTGAATTAAAATAAAAAGATAACTTTTTTTCAGGATTCCCTGAAATCTATACGTGAAGAGGTCCATGAACCTTAGATTAAGAATGCTTGTTTTAGACCATTGAATTCCAAGAGTGGTGGGTTGTGAGTAGGGAATACCTTTGAATGCAGTTCCAGCTTGAGAGTCTCTCACCAACAGTACAGACAAAAAAAATTTCAGAGGGGCAACTGGGTGGTGCAGTGAATAGAGCACCTGCTCTGGAGTCGGGAGGACCTGACTTCAAATTTGACCTCAGACACTTGATACCTGCTAGCTGTGTGACCTTGGGCAAGTCCCTCAACCCCAGTTGCCTTGTCTTCCCTTCTCCAAAAAAATATACTTTAGAGTCACTGGTTTTTGACACTGAACTCCTTTTTCTCAGACCTCAGGGAGAACTAAGACATGAAGGTAAAGGTGAGATGGGCCAATTCTACGCCTAGTCTCTCAGACTGCATACAACTGCAAGTCCTTTAAACTTCTTGTGTTTAATATGATCATCAAATGACATAAAAGTTCTCTTGTATCCCACAAAAAAAATACTTTCCTAATTTGTAAAACAGCAGGAAAGAGGTATCATTAAGTCACACTTTAGGTGGCAGCCAAATCTCAAGGAACAATCCAGTTGCTGGTCTGAGAATCATGTCAAAAGATGAGTTAACTGAAAGTTCTGCAACTAGATTATAAGATCCTTGTGGCAAGAATCTTTTTCTATATTTCTCTTATATTTCTAAAAAGCGATTTTGGGGATAGATATAATAAGCAATTTGGATCCAATTCTGATGGACCACCCTAGGTACCCACCAACAATAGAGCATATCATTGAATTGTGTGTTGAATATTAGTGAAGTTTATAATTAGACAGAACCATAGGGATCATCTAATACAATTTGCCATCTCATGAAAGGATTATTTCTAAGTATATTTGCTTATTTGTAAGATAAAAAACTCAGGCTATATTAGACTGGATTTTTGTCTTAACATTTAAGGTCCTTTTCAGTGCTAAAGTACTATAATATGTCAGCTCTTATCTCTTTCATGGCCATCTTGCCCCTGTTTGAGCATCTTTAGTAAAGAAAACAGGATAACACAGTGGTCAGAGTACCAGACTTGGAGTCAGGAAGACCCATCTTCCTAAGTTCAAATCTGGCCTCAGACACTTACTGGCTGTGTGACCCTAGGCAAATCATTTAACCCTGTTTGCCTCAGTTTTCCTCATCTATTAAAATGAGATAGTGAAGGAAATGTCAAACTACTCCAGTATCTTTACTAAGAAAACATCATATGGAGTCATGAGGAGTCAGATATAACTAAAAAAGACTGAACCCCAACAACAGTAAAATACACTATTTCCTAAGGCTATGCAGGCCATTGCCCTTTCATATGCTGAGACATAATCTGTCTCCCTGATGACTCATCCATTGCTCTTGAGTATACTCTCAGAAGAAAAATGGAAGAGGAGAGTCAAAATGTCAGTGATTGCATTTTTGCCATAGCACCTTCACAGCCTCTTTTATTGGTTGGTTAGTTGTTGTCCTTCATCTTCGAAGAGGACCAAAATGACATCATCATGATAAAGTGAAGTTTCAGTGTGCCTGACTGTGGTTGATCAGACCAATATGAGCTCAGAATGCTCTACCACAGGCTGGGCACAGATAGTCTCTGAGAACATTTGGAGTGGATACTCCAAATTTATGCATTCTATATTTACTTTGTGCTGTCTCAATTCTGCTTTGCTCATAGAGCACAGTCCCCTTTCTGATGTGGGCATGCCATGCCGAGCAGTCTCCCATGTGCCAGTATCTCTCATGCTGCACAGTCAAATCCAAAGTTCTTGAGAGAGACCTTAAGAGTGTCTTTGGATCACTTCTTCTGGCCACCATGCTGATCACCTGTCCCATGTGAGTTCTCCATAAAATAGTCTTTTTGGCAAGCATACAGTTTGCATTCGAACAATGTGGTCAGCCCATTGGAGTTGTGCTCTCTGAAGCATAGTTTGAATGTTTGGCAGTCCAGCTCGAGCAAGGACTTCAGTGTCTGGCACCTTATCCTGCCAGGTGATCCTCAGAATCTTCCTAAGACAGTTGAAATGGAAATGATTCAGTTTCCTGGCATAGCCCTGGTAGACCATCCATGTTCCACAAGCATATTATTTTGCTTCACAACCTCATTGTTATGAGGTCAGCACAATAGCTCTGTAGACCTTCAGTTTGATAGTCAGTCTAATCCCTCTTCTCTCCCAAACTTTTCTTCGGAGCCTCCCAAACACTGAGCTAGCTCTGGCAATGTGTGCATCAACCTCATTGTCAATATGTACATCCCTGGAAAGTACACTACCAAGGTAAGTGAACTTATCCACGGCATTCAAAACTTCTCTATTTGTTGTAACCGATGGTTCCACATATGGATGGTATGGTGGTGTCTGACAGAATACCTGTGTTTTCTTGGTGTTAATAATTAGGCCAAAATTAGCACAGGCAGCAGAGAATGGATCCATACTTTGTTACATCTCAGCTTCAGAGGCTGCATTGAGGGCACCATCATCTGCAAACAGAAAATCATGCACCAACACTTCCTTCACTTTGATGTTGGTCTTTTCAAACTGAAGAATTGTGTGTTCAGGGAGGACCAGTACCTTTGATGTGATGACTGCCAAGCCCTTGTCGGGGCTCTTTCCACCTTTGATGTTCACCTGTTCCACCCAATGCTCACCTATGACTCCAAGAAGCTGCAGCATGCGCAGTGGCCACACATCGATAAACCATTTCAGCAGATGGGCTAAACCAGGTTGAGGATAACCACAGGGTCTCAAACTCATTGGTGAGGTAGGGGAGTGTCTACCCCAAGCATGTGTGAAGACAACCTCTTTGATAACACTCTAGAAAATGTACCAAACTGGATTCTGATCAGGCAAGCCAAGAAAAAGGTAGAGTGAGTCATTTTTCCAGCCTAGGACAACTTAGAAAGATAGAGAGATGTGTAGACACTGGGCATATGGGTGGCAGTAGGCAGACATGGCAACAGTATCAGCAGAGCATCACAATGCCCAGGGACAATAAAGATTCTGTGCACTAGGGCAGGAAACACCTAGGCAAAAAGAGATCCTGAAGGACCCTTGCACTAGGGCTGAGAATAAGAACAGATACCACTGGGAAGCTCTGTTGTCCATTACCCAGTTCTAGGTCATAGTTCTGGGGCAGAAAGGAGTGGTAATGAGGGAGCAGGGGTTCTACTTATGTAAGGAGCAAGGAACAAGCTCCAAAATCACAGCTAAGTAACTCTGAGCCCGAGAGCAGAGTGGGAACTCTGTTCTAACCTTTACTTACTTTAACTATGTTCTAACCTTTAGCCCTGCATATAAGCCTGCACTAGAATAAAACAGGGCAGGAAATCAATGACAAAGCTGAGTCACTCAGAACTTGCAAAACCTTGCAGTGGGCTAACAGTGATTGAGTCCAGCAGCAGGCTACTAAAACTTCACCACATACAAACCAACAGACCCAAATCTGGGTCAGAAATATGAAGACTGCTAAACCAGGAGGGTCGTGAACAGACCTCTCCTGAGATCACAGAACTTGGGAAGCACCAAAAACTTACAGAAATTACCCACCTCAAAACGGGCTGTGAAAGGAGTAAAAGTACATAAAAGGACCGAAGTTCAGGCCAGACATCACACCCCACCCCCACACACCCAGAAATGAGTAGAGCCCAATATTAACATAAATTCCAAAATCAAGAACTAGTCTGGAGACACGAACAAAAAAGAACAAGATCATAAAAAGCTACTATGGTGACTGGGAAGTTCAAAACATAAATGCAGAAGATAATGACTTGTAAAGATCTACAAACAAAGCCACAGAGAAAAGTGTAGTTTGGACAAGAGACCAACAAAAATTCCTAAAAGAGTTTGAAGAGCCAAAAAAAAAATTTTTTTTAACTAAATAAGAATGGTAGAGGGAAAATGTGAAAGGAATGAGTTAAACAAGAAAATTATGAAAATAGAATTCACAGCTTGGCAGAAAAAAAGGTATAAAATTACAGAACAGATGAAAAATTGATTGGAAACCAAATTGTGTAATCCTGAACAATAAGTAGATTAGAGAAGAAATCAAACAAACAATTTCGTTAAAGATAATGACAACAATGGTGGATGTAGCTAAACAATATTAGGGAAATTTTTATATCAATAAAAGGAAAAAAGTAGATCAAGTTGGTCATGCAACTTAACAAACTAGGAAAAGAACAAATTAAAAACTTTCAATTATGTAAAAAATAAAAATCCTAAACATCAAGAGAGATTAATAAAGTTGAAAGAAAAAAATTTAAAAATGAAACTAATAAATACAAAGAGATGTTTGGGGAGAAAAATTCAAAAGATAAACTATTGGCTAAATTTATTTTTTGAAAGGAGAAAAAACCAAACTGTTAGCAACAAAAATGAAAAGGATGAAGTCACCAACAACGAAGATAAAATAAAATATTTTGCCCAACTAAAAGCAGTAAATTTACAAGATATAAAATAAACTCACACAAATCATTAGCATTTCTATATATTACCAAGAAAAATTTGTGTACAAGCAATATACAGGATATATAGGAAACAGTTAAAAGTGGGAAATATCAGAATTAAGAAAGGTTCAGAAAGGTATCCTGTAGAAGATGAAATCTTAGTTGGAGCTTAAAGGAAGTGAGGGAAACCAGCAGGCAAAGATGAGGAGAGAGAACATTCCAGGCATGAGGAACAGCCAGAGGAAATGCTTGGAGATGAGAGATGGAGTATTTTATTCATGGAACATCAGGAAGCCAGTGTTCGTGGATCAAAGAGTACATGGTAGGAGGTAAAGCATAAGAAAATTGAAAAGGTAGGAGGGGGTAGGTTATGAAGAACTTTGTATAACAAGCAGAGCATAATTTATTTGATCTTAGATGCAATAGGGAGCTTCTGGAATTTACTGAGTAAAAGGGGAGGGACAAAGAGTGATATAACTGGACCTGAGCTTTAGAAAAATCATGTTAGTAGCTAAATAAAAGACAAATTGGAATGAGGAGAGAGTTGTGCTATTAGCAGATTTGGAAGAGAATCTATGTAGGTCTATTTCTCATGGAACTTAGCTTCCAATCTCTTCTCTTTCCTGCTCCCTAACCTTTTTGAGCGGAATTCTCATTTGCCACATTCATAAACTATAAGTTGCTCAATCATTCTTCCATTAATGGGTACCCCTTAGTTTCTAGTATTTTGACATCACTCAAAAAAGCTGTCCTAAATATTTTATTATTACAGATCTTTTCATATTTCTTTGGGTAGAACCCTAAAAAACATATAGTTGGTTAAAAGAGCATGCACTTCTTAGTAAATGTTTGTGGTCATTCCAAATTGCTTTCTAGAATGGTTATACCCATTCTCATGTCTACAAACATATATTAATGTTCCTGTTTTCCCATAGTCCCTCCAACATTTATAATTTTCCTTTTTACAATTCTGCCAATCTGAGGCAGAACCTCAGAATTACTTTAATTTTCATTTCTCTAATAGTAGTGATATGGAACATTTGTTCATGTAGTTAAGAATAGCTTGTTTTGTTTTGCTTCCTGCTCCCCCCATTCCTTCAAGAAGGGAATGGTTCTCATTACTGAATCAGTTTTACATTTTATTAGCCACATCATAGTATTGGGTCATATTTAACTTGTCTCCTATATCTCCTTTACTTTTACAACTTTAAATATAGAATTTTACATCATCCTAATTAAATTTCATTGTCCAAATTATAACTATTACTAAGACTTATTACCATGGCATGCAAATGGGGGGGACAATGAGTACATACCTGGAGATATATACCTGTATATACCTGGAAATATACCTGGAAATGTTAGTACAGCTAGATAGTGAACTAGGCTCAGGTGTGAATTAGAGAAAGAAAACAGACTGGATTGTAACTGAAAAACTGTACAGCTCTTTCAATGATCCTAAGTTGTGCGTGTGTGTGTGTGTGTGTGTGTGTGTACACACACACACACACACACACACACACGCACCTCTCTTTAATCACATTATTTTTCTATTGACACTATTTGACAATGAAATATGGAACACCACAACCTCGGAACATTCAAAATTGTAAGTGAACAATAAATAACTAGAAGCTAAGGAGTGTCAGATGAGGGAAAGCTTAAACAAAATAAGGTATATAAATATAATAGAGTACTAATTTTGCCATAAAAATGATGAAAAGGAAAGTTTCAGAAAAACCTAGGAAGACTTGGATGAATCGATGCAGAATGCAATGAGCAGAACCAGGAGAACAAGTTACACAGTAACAACACTATAAAACAACTTTGAAAACCATTAGGACTCTGATCCATGTGATGACTAACCATGATTCCAAAGGCCTGACAATGAATCATGTTAACCACCTACTGACAGAGAAGTGAAGCACTCAGGGTGCAAAATGTGACATTTATTTTTTAAGACACAGGCAACATGGGAATTTGTTCTGCTCAACTCTATATATTTGCTATGGTAATTGACCTTTCCTTTGGACTTTTCCCCACAATGGTGGAGTGTAGGGTGAGAGGAATATTCCAGAAAATAGCAAGGACAGAAAAAGTTTCCTGAAATGAGCAATGCAAAAAAGAAGAAGAAAATAACAGAATGGGAAAGGTAAGAGAACTCTTCAAGAAAATTAGAGCTATAAAGGGAAAGTTTTATGCAAAAATGGGCAACTTACAAGTGTGTTCATTTCACCGCTAGCAAGGTTATGCTTAAGATTCTGCAAGCTAGGCTTCAGCAATGAGTGAACCCAGAATTACCAGAAGATCTGGCTGGTTTTTGAAGAAGCAGAGAAACTAGAGGCCAAATTGCCAAACATTTTCTGGATTATGAAGAAAGCAAGGGAAAACACCTACTTCTGCTTCATTGACTACACCAAAGCCTTTAACTGTGTGGATCACAACAAAATGTGGTAAGTCCTCAAATAGATGAGAGAACCAAATTATTTTATTTATTTTCTGGGGAACCTGTATGTAGGCCAAGAAGCAAAGTTAGAACTGAACATGGAATAACTAACTGGTTTAAGATTGGAAAAGGAGCACGACAAGGTTGTATTTATTTATTTAACTTAAATGCTGAGTATATAGTGCAGAATACCAGGCTGGATGAATCAAAGCCAGAATTAAGGTTGTTGGAAGAAATATCAACAATCTCAGTTATATAGATGCTGTCATTCTGATGGCAGAAAGTGAAAAGGAATTAAGAAGCCTCTTGATGAAGGTGAAAGAAAAGAGTGAAAAATCTGGCTTAAACTTTAACATAAACAAAACTAAGATCCTGGCAACTAGTCCCATTACTTCCTGGCAAATAGAAAGGGGAAAATAGAAGCAATGTCAGATTTTGTATTCTTGGGCTCAAAGATCACTGCACATGGCAACTGCAACCATGAAATTAAAGACATTTGCTCCTTAAAAGGAAAACTATGGCAAATCTGGACCTCAGATTGAAAAGCAGAGATATCACTTTGGTGACAAAGGTCCATAGAGTCAAAGTTATCATTTTTCCAGTAGCAATGTATGACTATGAGAGTTGGACTAGAAAGAAAGCTGCAGAATCAACACTTTTGAATTGTGGTGCTAGAGAAGACCGTTGAGATTCCCTTGGACAGCAAGGAGGTCAAATCTGTCAATACTTAAAAGAAGTTAATTCAGGCTGTTTACTGGAAGGTCAAATGCTAAAGCTGAAGCTTTAACCACAAAATGAGAAGAGAAAACTCACTGGAGAAAGATCCTGATGTTGGGAAATATTGAAAACAGAAGGAAAAGGGTATGGCAGAGTATGAGAGGAATAGAAAAAATCATGGAAACAATGAATATTAATTTGTACAGACTTTGAGAGATAGTGTCCTAGCATGCTATATGGTCTTTGGATTCATGAAGAACTGGACACAACTGAATGACTAAACAACAACAAGTGTAAGTGGGAAAGAAATTGATTTTCATAAATTTAAAAAAAATAAAATTTAATTTTTAAAAAGAGGAAATTGAGAAATATTTCATGGGAATAATAAGCTGTAGCATATTAACAACAATGACTTCAACTAAGGAGTACAAAAAAATGCCATTAAAGAATGCAGGATCACAGAAAAGGTGTTCTATTCTTGTGGGGAGAGAGAGGGATAAGAGACATACAGTGACAGTGTTGTCCCAGTACCCATTTCAGTAGCCTCTAATGCACTGAGTAATAATAAGTATTGACATTTCTATTTCACTTCATGGCTGGTAAGTATCAGATCATAATTCACTGTCTACCTTCAACACTTTTTGAAACCATGTGCTTCTCTATAGAGGACTGATGGGTGGGTGTGGACATAAATCACCCAAAATGAAAACTCTTCTTGGTTGGCTTTCTCTGTTCTTTTTTGTCCTTTGAACTTAGAAAAGATCGAAGACATCATCAAGGTAAAGTGTGTTCTACTCTGGCTTGTCCAATACAAGCTTAGAAAGCTGTACCACAGGCCGGGCACAAATAGTTAATTTGAACAAATGGGATAGAGATTATCTCTAGATTTGTGCATCTCACATTTCCTCTGTGCTACTGTGACTCTACTTTGTATATTGAACACAATGCCTTATCAGATGTAGACACACCATGCTGAGCAGTCCTGTGTCAGCATCTCCCATGTCTTATAATTGATACTAAAGGTCTTCAGAGAGATTTTGAGAGTGTCCTCACACCACTTCTGACCTCTATGTGGGAGTTTGTCTTGTGTGAGTTCTCCATAAAATAGTCTTTTAGGTAAACATACATTTGGCATTCAGCCTACTGAGTTGCATTTTCTACAATAGAGATTGAACTCTTGACAGTTCAGCTTGAGAGAAGACCTCATTCTCCAATGTCTTTTCTTGTCAAAAATCTTCAGAATCTTCCTAAGATTCAGATAGAAGTGGTTCAGTTTTCTGGCATGGGACTGTTAGATTGTCCAGGTCTCAGAGATATATAACAATGAAGTCAGCACAGCTCTGTAGACTTCAGTTCTGTATGTAGCCTAATCCTGATGGGCATGATTCCATCAGGGCCAAGCAGTTGAGATGTACCAGTGGTCTTTGGCCCATAAATAGTCTTCAGAGCATCAGAGAAGCACTTTGGATTATTGTTAGCAATGTAAAACGGAATCTTCTCTGCCTTCTTACTGAGCAAACAATCATGCATCTATCTAAGCTTCACTTGCACTTTACTTTTGAAAAAGTTAAACGCTGCCTTCTTAGAGACAGATGAACTATTCTGCTGGTAAACCTTGTAGAGTTCTCATTTTTCATTTAACAGCTTCTGAATTTTCCTATTATTTTTGTCAAACCAGTCCTGATGTTTGTGAGTATTCTGGCACAGATAACAAATGTGGTACTGTACACCAGCTCTCTGAAAGCTGTCTGCTCCTTTTTGGCTCCACTGTTGCTGTGTGCTAACACAGCTTTCCCTCCAGGTCAGCAATGAACTTTTCACAAGTGTTTCAATCTGTTGGTGCTGAGTCTCCTGACAGCTGCCTTGCCTTGGGGCAGCTGCTTTTGTTGAAGGACAATGTTTAGCTTGAAGAAGGTAAGTTTATAATTGGTCCGGCATTCTGCACCACCCATAGCCTTGGTCATTCTCACATCTTGCTTGTCTTTTCTCTTTATAATGGCAGAGTCTCTCAATGCCATTGCTTACTGTAAGGTTGCATCCATGATAATTTGTTTTTAAGTAAATAGAAGATAGTGTTGGTGATGAGGTGGACAAGTCTTCAATAGTAAGTGACTATGGTTGTTGCTGTTTCTGACTCTGTATCTCCCAAGGACTCAATGCCGGGTTTGATAATCTATGCCTCTTCTGGCATTAAATTCTCCCAGAATTACAAGCTTGCCTTTTTTTGGCACATTGATGATGAAGGTCTAGATGTCTTCATAAAATTTTTCTTTTACCTGCACTAGTAAGGGCCCTGGCACACACAGGAGAGCCTGCTGTACAGGTTCTTAGATCTTCTTTTCTAAAAAGAGAGCAATTTTTAAGGGGCCAACAATCTATTTTAATCAAGTACATATGTCATTGCCTTAGTTCAGGGGAAAAGACAGCACCCTGAACTTCAGAGAAAACATAAAGAGAAATTACAGATAGAATGACCAACAGACAGGGCTTCCAACTGTCTGACCATAGACAATACATATATCATTACTAGAGAGAGAAGCATCAAAATCTGGGTTTTCAAAGCCATGGAGGCAGGGGCTTCTCAAAATGTCTGCCCAGAGTCTCATTGGGCACACAAACCTTCTTCCAAAAAATAAATCCCAAAGTAAAAGCTCACGTCAGAATATAAGTACACTTTTCAGAGTTGGAGGGCATAACTCTTGTGACCCATTACCTCATCAGAAATTAACAAAAGGTGTCTGAGACCAATTAATAGGTGAGGAAGATATTTAACTCTTCCTCCCACCCACTATTAACCTTACATTAACCTTACAGACCTCATCAGGATTCATCATGGTAGGAGCATACATATAGATGATGGTGGTGTGGCACTTTTCTGCAAGTAGCAGCCATGTTGTCAGGAGCACGCCATTCACTTCCTTTGGTAGGCATACAAACTTGCTGACTAGATTAGATCTGATTGCAAAACCTACACTTCACAGAGCTCCTTACCTCAGGGACGATTTCAGAAAAACTAGGTATCCAGATCTGACTTCAGTAAGCTGGCCTTCATTTGCCAGCCTTGTTTCACTCAGTGCTGCTATTTAGATGCTAATCTCTCACAATAAGAGCTGTTTGTCTTTCCGGTCTACTGTACTGTGTGTGGTCCATGAGCGTTCACATATTCCAGGTACTAACAGTGAGTGAAATCATCTTCACAAAAATGTTTGTATATTTTTTTTACCACAGGGTAGGATCTTTACCTGCTGCAGTAAGCAGACCAGGATTGAGTGAAGCGAATGGTGTGATAGTTTAAAAGAAAAGTTGCCCAGACACTCAGATGGCTGCTTCAGTCCAATGAGAAGATGACTCTATGCCTTCGGCCATCCACGAGCAGGATTGTGACTACAACTCCCAGTGTATCTGTACCTGCTGCTTTGTCATTTGCCTGTTATCATAGGACTTCAAGGTAGGTAAAATAATAAGATAGCAAAATAGTACAACAGTAGATGATGGGTGATGTCATAACTTGCTCATGAATCTGATTTAAGTGAGACAGAGCTGTCCAAAGACATCAACTTCACTCTCTCCTACAGAATTATCAAAGTCCAGTGGCAAGAAAAAAGTCAGAATGACCACCAGTGGAATAGGATGTGGTGGATTACTTTATCCTCTGATGTATTCCTAAGCTCTATGTACTCCACAGCACTTTCTTCCCCCACCTTCATGACTCATTGGAACAAATTGTTCTCATCCACCCATTCCCCTAAGGAAGCGTTCGCATGCTTAGGGTAGATATCGCTCTAGCTCACCAGTGGATTTGCAGTCCTTCCTTTATCCTCAATCTGATTTAGCCCATCTTCTAGGACAGCTTTACCAGGGTGTGGAAGTTATATCTTCCTGAAGCCATAGGTGAGAGCTGGATGACAAGAAGACATTAGCAGTAGATGAGCAGCCCTGAAAAGGGTGCAGCAAACCCTCACACCAGAGGTACTAGTCCTCTCTGAACACCCGACATCTCCCTTTATTATCTATAACATTAGAAGTACTACCCACATTGATAAGATCTTACATCAATTCTGAGGAGAAAATGAACATCAATAGATAATGAAATATTGAATGAAATAAATAATAATGAAAATGAGGTGTGCATTTCATCTTGTTGATTTTTACGTCAGTCATTCTCTCACCTTTCCCTTCCCATTTTATGTCATTTTGTAAATGTGATCAATAGCTCCCCTGTCTTCACCTGAGACATAAGTAAAAGTGTAGGTCTAAGGAACAATATTGTAGCACCCCACTGGAGTCCTCTCCCCACATTAACACTTATGTATTAACTTATGTTCTTTGAGTTTGCATGTTCAACCACCTCATGACATGATACCATATCTCAAAAAAAAATTTATAAGAATATCACAAGAAACTTTAGCAGCTAATTTGCTGAAATTCAAGTATATGACTAATGAACTTCCTAAGTTCATTAAGCCTAAGTAAGTAAGCCTAAACTTAATAAGCCAAGAAACTGTTCAAAAAATAGATGTTAGCTATGTATGACATAGTTTTAGTAAACCCATGTTGGCTTCTAGTGATCATCATACATAACAGGGTGATTCAGTGGATAAAACTTGGAATCGAGAAGACATGAGTTCAAGTCCTGCTTCAAGCATGGCTACTATCTGTGTAGTATTAGGCAAGTGACAATGTCCCTTAGCCTCAGTTTCCTCCTCTATAAAATGGGGTTAACCTACTTCACAGTGTTGCTGTGCAAATCAAATAAGAGAGTATATATAAAATGCTATGTGAACTTTAATCATTATATAAATGTAAGTTACAATCACTAACATTATCACAGTTATTAGTATAGTTTTCCAAATGATCATAAACCATTTGTGTTTTGCTCCAGAATTGTGGAAAGGATATACTTATCCATAGTTTCCAGAATTTAGCCTTTATCTCATTTTAAAACAAAGATAACATTTTCCTGTCTCGAGACTTCTGCAATTCAATTCAACCAATATTTATTGAGCACTTGCTGTGTGCTGAGCATGATGCTAGGCACTAGAGATAAGCAGGCGTTATTTATCTAAGATCCCATGCAGATAAATAAATAAAAAACAATGTCAGAATTATTTCAGGGAGCAGAGAAGAAATAACTAAGTGAGAGAGGGAGGAAGGAGATTAGGAGAAGTCCCTTGGGGCACCTGAACTAGCCCTTGCAGGGAACAGTCAGTACCATGAGGCAGAGGTGAAGAGGAAGAATGTTCCAGCCATTGGGGAACAACCTATATAAAGGCAGGAGATAAAAACTAAAAGGAAATTGTTGTGCCCAAGGAATACGTCGGCCAGTTTAACTGGAGCATAGTAGGAATGAGAAGAGAAATGAATATTCAAAATGGGAAAACAGGCTGGAACCAGCTAGTCAAGGGCTGTAAATGCCAAACAGAAGAGTGTGCATTTTGTCATAGAGGTAATAATCAAGAGTTATTGACTGTAGCTGTTATTCTATGATTTAGCATTTGAACACTATATGACCCATAAGGGAATTTTGCTGGTTGGATTCAGATGGCCCAATCAACATTCATTGAACTCCCACTATATGTCAGGCACAGTGCGAGGTGCTCAGGATACAAATATAAAAAATAAATTCCTACCCTCAAGGACCTCAAATTGATAACAACAGTTACCCTGACACAGGAACCTGTGCTCCTGAGAGGCTAGAAGATAAAAGCATTTTCCATCAGTAGAGGTCACGAGAGAGCACTTCATCACTAGAGATCTTCAAGCAAAGGATAGGGAAGCACTGGAATTTTTAGAGGGGATTCATTTTCATGGTGGTTGCACTAGATGCCCTCTGGTGCCTCTTTCAACACTGAGATTCTATTAGAGTTCCTAGGTAACAAATGCACATTTGAAATGTGGTGCTCAATTCCTCCATCTCCCTTTTGTTTTGTTTTTTTTTACTCATTCATGCATCTAATGGTCAGATTTCCAGGTCATAGATCAGGCCAGTGGGAATGCACAGGCGTCTTGGTGCCTCTCAAATCATACCCAGTTACCTTGTCCAGGGAACAGAGATTATTCAGTACACCCAGGTTCACTGGTTACACAAATGTTTTTAGTCACCTCCAGAAGTAAGATAGCAAAGCATCACCACTGTCATCTTTGAACATGAAGGACAATGATATATGTTCATTGATATGTATTCAACTGACAATGTCCATATGAAAAATCTCTTCATGGTGCTGTTTTATTGGTATCAAATGGATGATTCCAAATGAAAAATGGTCCAAAGATTTCATATTTTGTGTAAATTATACAGATATACTAGAGTCACAAGAAGAATTGTAAAGAGACAACAAAAAATACATGCTGCTGGCAAGTTACCAATGGATTCTAAAAACAGTCTAGTTTTGCTGCCACTCCCCACTCCCGGGCAACGCAGTGTAATTGAAAGAACATTGACCTTAAGAATCAGAAGACATGCGCTTGAATCTGAATTTTGACAGTAGCTAGAAGACTTCGAGAACATCATTGAATCTCACTGAGTTTCAGTTTCCGCATCTATAAAATGGGAATCGGAATACTTTCACTACTTATTCATAAGGCGCTTGTGAGAAATCAGATTATGAGAAATTAGACCAATGTGCATTATAATGTCAAGGTATTGCTATTGGTATTTTATTGATAGTGTGGCATAAGGGATGGAGAGCCCATCTCAACTCAGGAAGACCTGAATTCAAGTCCGTCCTCTGACAGGAAGTTCACACCCTGGCTGTGTGACACTAAGCCAGTCACATAACCTCTGCCACAGGCAACTCTTGTAAGATGGCTACAGAGAAGGTACCAGTCTGCAGCGGTTGAGAGAATTTCCTCACCTAGGAATTTCTGATACCAACGAAGTCACAGGTCTCTTCCAAATGGAGATAAGTAGATAAGAATTGAACCTGTGATTTCATTGGTATATGGATCTCCCAAATGAGGAAATTCTCTCTAGCAGTGTACACTAATAACTCTCTACAGTTCAATTTTAAGGAAGTTGGCTAGATGTCCTGAGAAGTTAAGTAATTTGTCTGAAGTTATGCAGCCAGTGTCCAGGTAGGACTTGAATCTAGACTTTTCTAATGTGAAGTTGGTTCTCTAGCCATTATGCCATATTGGATGGAGGGAGAGAGAGAGAGAGAGATAGACAAACAGACAGACACAGAAACAGAGAGAAACAGAGACAGAGAGACAGAGAAAGATAAATTATAGGCACAGAGAGATTATAGACTGATAGATAAAAAGATGGCGATATAGAGAGACATGGATGGACAGAACAGACATAGAGAGATAGATAAACAGACAGACAGGCAGATGACAGAGAGAGTGATGACAGAGTGAGGAGGAAGAGGCAGAAGGTAAATAAAACTAGATAATTATTACTTCCTCCAAAAGGAATGCAAAATATAAAGAATCGGATAATCCTTGCCTTTCCCAAAAAGCCTAACCCCCATGGTCTTAGCAGAGTCAGGGATCAAGAGATCCTCAGTAAAGCAAAGCAAGCAGCTAACCCTGAACTAATTAAAGAATTACTTCTCATGTCTCATGAAAGAAGAGCGATGAGGCTGAAACTGGGGCATAAGGCAAATGTAAACCAAAATAACTGTAAACAAAAATGAAATCTAGATAGAGCTGTTGCTCTCCAAAGCTTAGAAGCCTTTAAAAGAAGTGAGGCTAGACAACATAACCCTGCAGAGAAGAAAGACCTGGGATCCATGGTAGACACTTGACTCAGCTTAAGAGAGTGCATCAGTGAGTGGAAACAATGGGAAGCCGCCACTATTGGACTGTCTCTAGAGAAAAGAGCTTCAGGGCACATCGTAAGCTTTCAAAACACTCAAATTTCAAACCTGAAAGCAAAAAATAAAAGGGCAAAAGAAGGGAATAGAGAGAGAGGACTTGTTGTCCTCCACAGCTAAATACAGCCTGTCCATTGATTATAGGACTGGGCTCAGCTTCAGTAAGAGTTCTTTTTCTACTTCAATTTTGGTGTTATTAAAACACAGAATAGAAAAGCTAGTAAGGGTGGGCCTTCTCTGCTGAAATCTTACCAAAGAAGACTAGCTTCATTCTCCACAGTTAGTAGCATTTCCCCTTTGCAGCAGCTAGAGGAGAAACTTCGTATGGAGGAGTATGAGACTGCTGCCAGTTCAAGAGAACAGTGGTCATACTCAAAGAGAACCTCTTTTATCTTGGGTTGCCTTAATTTAAGTCACGGTCATTCTGTGCCAAAAGTAGATGTCTGGATCATAGATATTTCTCCTAAAGTGTATTTTCCTCTTCAAAACAGTGACTGTCAAATATCTAAACAATTGGACCTTCACTTGTATTAATGGTTTATCAGGAGAAACTGATCAATTTTTATTATTTATCATTCAAGTTACTGTCTGAATTTATACTCCTAAAACTATAGCTCATGAGCCCCCACCAGTGTGTTTACCTTGTCTCCAGTCAGCCAAAGCAGGGCAATCTCCAGTCATCCTGATCTACATCTTGCCACTGGACCCAGATGGCTCCAGAGGAGAAAGTGAGGCTGGTGACCTCGCACAACCTTCTTTTACTTAAATCCGATTCACTTGCAAGTCACGGCTTCATCTTCTGGATGTCATGGTCCTCTTCAAGAGCAAGGACAAATAGCAACCACAACAAGTCAGCCAGAACACATAATTAGGTCAAAGCAAAGATACTGGGAATATCTTTGGAATAATGGATGACGTGGTAAGAATAGTAACGACACATCTACCTCCAGATAAGTGATGACCTCAGAGTACAGATTAAAGGACATTGTTTTGGCCATGGTTAACGGGGGAATTTTCCTGTGTGTGTGTGTGTGTGTGTGTGTGTGTGTGTGTAAGCATACACATATATACATATACATTTGTAATGGGTTTTGTTTTTCTTTCTCTCTCAATGGGTCTGGGGAATGAGGAGGTGGGACAGAAAGAATTCAAATCTACAATCTAATGAGGGAGGCAGCCTACAGAGAACTATGTAAATACAAGATAGGTACCATAGAAGGGAACAGCCTTCATAAATGGAAGGGAGTCTTAGAAGGAGCACTATGAGGGACTGGAACAGGTCTCCTGCAGAATATAAGATTGTCCACGAGCACAGAAGAAAACCAAAGAAGCTGGACATTGGAGGAAAGGAGGAAGAGGAGAAGCATTCCAGGCCTGGGGGCAGACAGTGCAAAGGCATAGAGTCAGAAAATGTGTTGTCATGTGTAAAGAACAGCAAGCAAACCATCATAACTGGAGCATAGAGTGTGTTTATAATGTGAAAGAATAAGGAAGGTATTATAAAGATGCAATTAGTGTTGTCCCTAGGAGACAAGGTCATTCACCATCACCCAAATTGTTTAATATTCTGTCCCAGAACTCAAATGGCTGCCCTGGGTGGCCTTTCTATCCATTAGCCAGTCCTTTCTTTTGGCTACTGTGACCCATTTCATGGTTATAGGTACTACTAATATATGATTTCTATTTGTCAGAGTAAAGCTAATTGATGGGTCAAGCATGTATTATAATTATTTCTCTTACTGTGGCTATTATTTTACATTTATTATCATTATTTACTATGTACTGTACTCTACAAGTTCAATCTCCATTTGGGGAGACATTTCCTAAGGTGAAGAAACTTTTATACTAAGTATGGTTTATGGTCATCATTTTTGCTCACCTGTTGAGTTAATGTTTTTCTTTGAACCACTGCCACTTGTAACTTCAAAGCTTTGTTAAAAGTGCAATATTTTCTTCTGTCTTTCCCCCCAAAAAAAAGTTTAGCCTCTCCCCTGCCCTTCCTCTAATATGCTTAGAGTAATCCCTGTTAAACTTATTTATTAATATCCACACTGATCAGATTGTCCATCGTGAGGAAGCCACCATCTCTCAATGGCATTAACCATTTGTCAAACTTGGATTAATTGTGCAAATAGGTCCACCCTATGTTTGCCCTTAGAAAACAGACAGAGGATAAAAATGATCTTTATGTTTGGCCAAAGTAGAACAAAAATAGAGAAAATAGGATTTGAAGAGGTTGATGAATAGAAAAGCAAGGATATTTGAGAAGATAGCAATATATAAAGTTCTCACATGTAAGAAGCCATGAATTTTTTGAGCAGGAAATATAAACTAAACATGAGTTAAACAGCAACTACCAGACATAATATGGGAGCTGAAGAGGTTGATGAACTTAGAAGCAAAGGGATTTGAAAGGATTCCAACATGTAAATGGCAATTTGCAAATTTGAAAGCAGAATCTGGGGGGGGTGTATCATTAAGTGCCACAACATACACAGGGGGGCCCATTATCACAGGTTCTTAGATCTGCATTCATAAAAGGAAAGAAACTTTAAAAGGATTAACAATCATTTTAATCAGGCACAGGTATCATTCCTTTAACCAAGCACATATATCATTCACCTAATTCAGGGGAGTCAGCACCCTGAAATTCAAAGAAAATACAGAGAAATCAAAAGAGTCAACAGGCATGGCTTCCTCTGCCTGACCATAATGCAACAGACCATACCAGAGAGGGAAGCAGGACATCTGGGTTCTCAAAACCAGGGAGCTCCTTTAGCAGTTTCCCAGAGTCCTCATCTGGTCAAAAAAATACTTCCAGTTAGTAAGCTCCAAAGTAATCAACAGACATGCTTCCTCTGCCTGACCATAATTCAATAGACAGGTATAACTGTCTGACCATACCAGAGAGGGAAGCATGACATCTGGGTTCTCAAAGCCAGGGGGGTTCCTTAGCAGCTTCCCAGGGTCTTCATCTGGCACTCAAACCTTTTTAGAAAAACTAAGCCCCAAAGTAAAACATCAACTCAGAATATTTATACTTTTTTAGAGCCAGATGGCATCACAACCCTTTGACCCAGTGCTTCAACAGAAAATAAAAAGGTACTTGGGATCGCTCTACAAAACAACTCCCCTAGTCAAGCAGTTTCCCAACTTCTCAACCCAAAAAAGTCAAAGACAGCCTGGAAGGTGAGTGGAAAGGGTCTCAAAGCTGACTGAGAGTGAAGCGTGGTCCTATCCCAGGCACAGTATGGTGGCAGCTACTGCTGAAGTGGAGGCTGCTTCTGGAGCCCTCCTCATAGCAAAGAGCTCAAAAGTCACATAAAAATGTGCAAATGTTGGGGGAAAGAAACAGGCTATAGATTCTTACTTTCTCAGTGAGCAAGTATCTTCTTATGTCATTGGTGACGAAGATGATTGAAACATACAATCAGAAGACAACAAAATCAAGGTTTTTACATCCAAAGACTCCAAGAAAAATATGAATTGATCTCAGGTCATGGAAGAGTTCAAAATAGATTTTGAAAATCAAGTAAGAGAAGTAGAGGAAAAGTTGGGAAGAGAAATGACAGTGATGCAAGAAAATCATGAAAAATGAGTCAACAGCTTGCTAAAGGAAACCCAGAAATATACTGAAGAAAATAACACCTTTAAAAATAGACTAACCCAAACGGCAAAAGAGGTCCAAAAAGCCAATGAGAAGAATGCCTTAAAAAGCAAAACAGGTCAAATGGAAAAAGAGGGTCAAAAACTCACTGAAGAAAATAATTCCTTCAAAATTAGAATGGAGCAAATGAAAGCTAATAACTTTACAAGAAATCAAGAAATTATAAAACAGAATCAAAAGAATGAAAAATAGAAGATAATTAAGTATCTCACTGGAAAAACCACTGACCTGGAAAATGGATCCAAGACAGATACTTTGAAAATTATTGAACTACCTGAAAGCCATGATTAAAAAAAAAAGAGAACCTAGACATCATCTTTCAAGAAATTATCAAGGAAAATTGCCTTCATATTCTAGAACCAGAGGGTAAAATAGAAATGAAAAGAATCCACCAATCACCTCCTGAAAGACATCCCAAAAGGAAATTTGCCAGGAATACTGTGACCAAATTCCTAAGTTCCCAGATAAAGGAGAAAATATTACAAGCAGCTAGAAAGAAACAATTCAAGTGTTATGGAAACACAATCAAGATAACACAAGAGTTAGGGATCCAAACACTAAGTTATCAAAGGGCTTGGAATATGATATTCTAGGGGTCAAAGGATATAAGATTAAAACCAAGAATCACCTACCAGCAAAACTGAGTATAATACTTCAGGGCAAAAAATGGAACTTCAATGAAATAGAGGACTTCCAAACATTCTTGTTGAAAAAACCAGAACTGAATAGAAAATTTGACATACAAATAATAAGAATCAAGAGAAGCATGAAAAGGTAAACAGGAGAGGGAAATCATAAGGGACTTATTGGAGCTGAACTGTTTATATTCCTACATGGAAAAATGATATTTGTAACTCATGAGACCTTTCTCAGTGATAGGATACTTGGAGACAATATATGTATGTGTATATATACGTATATATGTGTATGTATGTGTGCATACATACACATCTATACATACATATATATGGATAGAAAGAGAGAGGACAAAAGGTCAACTGAATACAAAGGGATGATATCTAAAAAAGAAAATTCAGTGTTGAGAGGAATGTACTAGGAGAAAGAGAAAGGGAGAGGTAGAATGTGGCATTTCATCTCACATAAAAAGGCAAGAAAGAGCTTTCACAATGGGAGGGAAGAAGGAAGGTTAAAGGGAATAAGTGAGACTTCCTTTCAACAAATTTGACTTCAGGAGTTGATAACATACACAGTCAATTGGGTATGGAAGTTTATCTTACTCTACATGAAAACGAGGGGAAGGGTATAAGAGAGGGAGGGATATTAAAGGGATGGTAGATTGGGGAAAGGGGTAATGAATCAGAAAGAAACATTTTGGTAGAGGGAGAGTCAAAGGAGAGAACAGAATAAATGGAGAGAGGTTCAGGATAGAGGGAAATATAGTTAGTCTTTCACAACATTAAGGTCATGGAAGTGTTTTGCATGCCTACACATGTATAACCTATATTAAATTGCTTGCCTTCCCAGTGAGGGTGGGTGAGGAAGGAGGAAGGGAGAAAATGTAGAACGCAAAGCTTTAAAAATGAATGTTAAAAATTGTTTTTGCATGCAACTAGAAAATAAGATACATAGTCAATGGGATATAGAAATCTATCCTACCCTACAGGAAAATAGAAGAGAAGGGAATGGGGGAGGGAATAATAGAAGGGAGAGCAGATTGGAGGAAAGGACAATCAAAATATACACTGTCCTGGAGTGGGGTAAGGGAGGAGATGAGGAAAAAAATTGAAATTCAAGATTTTGTGCAAGTGAATGTTGAAAACTGAAAATAAATAAATTAAAAAATAAAAATAAATAAAAGCAGAATCTGGAGTGAAGAGAAACAATGTGATACATTGTGTCACCAAGGCAATAGTCACAGCACTGAGGGCAACTATGACTATGCTGGCATAGTTTTGAATCACAAAGTATAGCAGACTCTCCATATAGAAGGCAAAAGAAAAACATTTTTTGAGAAAATAGAAAGCCAAATCTCAACACCAGAAAGCCAAATCCATCATAGTAACCAAGAAGTCAGTACACATTATCACTTCAGGGGACAAAGTTATTCCCAAGCCTTCCCTCTCACCTTGGGGTCTTCTCACAAACAAACATTCACCAGTCTTTCTGTTCTGCTGGTCTGTGTCCTCTCTCCTCTGCCCCTAACCACTCTCACCAACTTCCTCCCAGTTCTGCTCCACCCTTCCTGTTCCACTGGTTCAGTAAGCTCCTCCCAAGCTTTCATGTGATTTAAGCAGATCACATGGGTCTATTAATGAATGAGAAAGAACTTCTCATTTAAATTGCCATTACGTACATATGCTGAATTTCTTCAGAGAGGAAGAAGAGTGACTTGAGGATGAGTAGAGCACAGTGAAGAGGGTGGTGCACTGAAATTGAGTGATGCTTAAAGGCTGCTACCCAAGAAGGGCCCAGAAGCAGTTAAAAACAAGAAACAGGCTCACTGCTCCTTCCTTCCTTCCCAATGTTTGAAGTCATGAAAGAAGATACATCCAGGATAGGTGGTATCTTCAAGGGAAAGTCCATTTTTCATGGATTGCAAAGAAATGAAAGGATTCTTAGAGGATGAAGTCCTCTTGTAAATAAAGAGGAATAAACAAACAAATAAATAGAAATTTGTTTAAAAATAAGAGATTTCTAGGTAGCTTCTTGACACCACTCTGCCTATGGCCTTTCATACTGGCTATTGGTTCCTGTTGTACCAGGAGATATTTAAAAGGCTATCTGTCTGAGTCAGGCTTTGTATCTGTTTCAAAGTCCCCGTATTGCAAGTGCATTGATTTGGTTCTGCTACCCAGTATTTTCTCATAACATTGATGGAACTCTGCTCAATTTTGACTTCCAAATTCAAAATCTTCCATCCCCTTAGCTCATTCCCACTTTGGTTCACAACTTTTGTCCTTCTTATTCCCAACTTAGAGTTTTCTATCCTTGACCCATCGCTGTCTGTGGTCCAGCATGATGCAGAATTAGAAATAGCTTCTTTGGAGGAGCAAAGGTATTAGGAAGATCCAAAACTCTGTAAACTGCAACAATAGAGAGAAACCAAAGAAAATGAACTATGGCATCTTCATAGAGCTTGAACTTAGTGAGGAATAAATAAATGTTTGCTGAAAGTTAAAAGAACCTTAGGTCAATATCAAATGGTCAAATGGAGCTGTGATTTATTAACATTGTCAGTTTCGCCAATGATGCAACCAATCCATTTCTTCCTATGCTATGCAACTCTTATCCATTACCTTTTGTGAGTTTCTTCTCACCTAGAGGACTGAAGCCTTCCTCAAGTTCTCCTGACACCCCAAGATCACAGTGGAATATGAAAACTATCAATTGTTTATCTCTTGATCTCACCCCATGACCAGCCCATTTTCTTTTTCATGTAGACAGCCCTTTTATGACCCATTAACATTGCTTCTCCTTGTTCTCACTGTTGCAGCCTGCCAATACACTGTAGTTCTTCGTTGCTCCTAGGGTGATCCCCAACTTTAATTTCTGAGTGACTGCTACATAACCAGACTCACCATCATTGGAAGAGAACTGATATTAAAAATTAAAAAGATGGGCCTTTGTTCCAGAGAGAAATTTGGGATCGTTAAAGGAAATTTGTGATTTCCCAAAGGTAACCCAATTCATTCTCTCTCTCCTTCAACTCATTTGTCTATGATATATGTAATGACAAACAAGTTCTAGAGATTGTTCATCCAACTGCATGATATAATCTGAGCTATAGACATTTTTTATTCACTTGGTTATGAAATGACCTAAATCTATGTTAGCTGCCATTTAAAAAAAAAACCAAGAGGACAATGGACAAATCTATTTCTTTCCAAGGACCCTTTGAAATAAAAACCAATGCCTGACACCAAGTGTTGGACCACTTCAAAAGGACAAGGGAAAGGTAGTAACAATAAGTCTTTTTTTTATTTCTTTTTTTCCTTAAAGAATAAGGAGATTCCTTATTGTTGGGGCCATCTGAGGAGGGCTACAGAGTAAAAGTTCTTAATCTTTGAGCCACAGACTTTTCCTCTAATGTTTTAATAACTATATTTCAATACAAATATTTTCCACTGTAATCCTATGCATTTGTTTTATCCTTAAAAGCACTTTTCAGAGAAAGGGATCTTAGTGTCACCAGTCTGCCAAAGGGGTCCATGACACACAAAATGATCAGGGAATCCTGCTCTAGAGTGTCTTCCTTTTCACCAAACGAAAATATGTAACCTCCTTCTCACTTTGAATCTTCCTACTTCACACATAGGACTAGACTCCTTGGTTTAAGGCAAGCAAGAATCTCAAAATGAGCTATTTGTTAGTACACCTGTTATCTCTACCTTGGGATAAGAAACATTCACCATCACCAAGGACGAACATGGGGAGTGCAATTCATTTTATACCATCGTCCTTCGTGTTTGAAGATGACATTACTGATAGTTTCAACAAAGAAAAGGGACAGAATCAGTATCTTTTCAGCATTAAATCCCTCTGGGAAGTGAAACCATACCATTATCCTCTTCCTCAAAATGAAATATTTCTGTCAAGAACAGTATTTTCTTTTCAAGAGACACATGGATAGCATTGCATTTATATAGTGTTGAAAGCTTATGATATGTTTTCCTTATACTTCCTACTTCAATTTTCTTGTGCATAATGACATTGACCTTCTATTTAGGACTGACATGGATTAATCTAAATTTTAAATGAATATTCTTATTTTGTTTAATTAAACTTCCTTCTTAGGACCTCATGAAAAAGTCAATTTCTTATATTTTTCTTAGCATCAGAGAGACAACTTATATTCAAAAGAACACTGGACTTAGAGCAGGTTCAAGTCTTAGCTCCAACTACTAGCTGGGTAATCCTTGACAAGTCTTTGAAGATCTTAAAATATCACTTCTGTCATCTGTAAAATTAGCTTTGTTATGAAGTAAGTGATGACTAAAGTGCAAAGTAATATTTAATTTGCAAGCAATTGTTTTCTTCTATTTCCATTGTTGTTGTTCAAACATTTCAATCTCTTTGTGACCCCATTTAGGGTTTTTTTGGCAAAGATACTGGAGTGGTTTATTATTTCCTTCTCTAGCTCATTTTACAGATGAGAAAACTGAGAGGTAAGCAGGATTAAGTGACTTGCCCAGGGTCATACAGCTAAACAAGTATCTGAGTTCAGATTTGAACTCAGGTCTTCCTGACTTCAGACCTGCCACTCTATCAGCCACACCACCTAGCTGCCCTGTTATTTCCATAGCATGGAACACTGGTTTCTCAAGAGTTGACTTTTGTGCCATGAGTATTTATTTACTAAGAGACTCATAGAACTGGCTAATAACATCAGAAAGATCTGTGATCATTTCTGTTTTGTTGTCAGTCATTTTGTCGATTTTGTTATATAATGTGTACACTCATTATTAAGTAACTATGCTCAGTTCAAATTAACAATAATAAAGATGAGGATGAGGACAGTGATAAAAATACATATCACAGGTTACAAACATTTAGCACCTACAGAATCTCTACATAGACGTGACCGTGTAGTCATAATTCTAAACAAGAGGATCACTTCTTCATTTGCTAACAGACAGCATTCTCCACCAGCCTACCACCATGTAACATATGCAAACCCCCCAAAATTCTTGAGAATTCAACAAATAAACGGAATTGGAATCAGTTTTTTAAGGATAAAACTGCCTCTACCATTGCCCAGAAATATGATCTGTTAAAATTTATGAATAAAGATTTTAACAGATATTGTCATGTTATTCAGTCATTTCAGTTGTATCTTCATGACTCCATTTGGGGTTTTCTTGGAAGAGGTACTGGAGTGATTTTTCTTCCTTCTCTGGCTCATTTTACAGATGAGGAAACTGAAGCAAACAGGGTTACGTGACTTGCCTAGGGTCAGATAGGAGGAGACTGAGGCTGGATTTGAATTGAGGTGCTCCTGACTCTAGGACCAGAACACTACCCACCACACCTCTAGCTGCCCTGATGTTGTCATACTACATACTTATAAGCTCCAAACTACATGAAATGAAAAACTCTCAAAGTCTAGAGAGCTAGTGAAAGAAACTAAAATCATATCACCCCATCGTCCTGTCTGCTATTGGCCTTTTCTGAAGATGTTTTTAGTAAGTCTACAAAAGATGATCTCTATTCCAACACTTTCATTCAATTACAAAAACCAATTATTTTTCCACTCAGGCAAGAGTTTATCAAGTATTAAGCATATAAAAACAATAGGAGGACAGCTATTTATCCTCGTGCCCTTTCTATCTGAATTTCTTCAAGCATAAAGATTAGATAAATGAAATAATTACTACAATTATAACTGCAATGAGAGCAAAAGAGGTCAATGAAGCTGTTCAACGAACTCATCCATAAGCTCACATTTTTAAAGGACAATGTACGTGTGAGAATAGTTTAGCAAACGCCGCACTCGCCTTGAAATCAGGAAGACCCAAGTCTAGTTATCACCTCGGACACTTACTAGCTATGTGACCATAGACAAGTTTTTTTCACCTCCTGGAGCCTCAGTTTCCTTTCCTGTAAAATAGGAATAACAATGCCTATAGTCCTTAGGTTCAAATGTATGAAAAGCACTTTGCAATCTTAAAATACTATGTAAGTGTCGATCATTCCTACAGAATATGGAGGGGAACATTGAAAGATAATACTGAAGTGTAATGACAGCAATAGTTAATCATGATGAAGCATACGCTATGTACAAAGAACAGGGCTAGTTGCTAAGGGAGACACAAGGTTTAGTTAAGAGATGCCGCCTTCCTTCAGGGAGCTTACCGTCTTATAAGCCATACTTCTTTCATTTAATGAGCTTACTCTCACATTGTCTACTTCATATATTTGTTTTTTCAGGTAATTAAAAAGGATAAAATAATGTTCTGTAAGCTTAATTTGAATTTGGTTATCTAAACTATGTGCCAATGGACCCAAAAACCCATTTCTTAAATAAATTATTCCATGTTCTACTTTCCCTTCCGAACTGATTCTAATGATTAAAATATCTCCAAGGAATATTATTATGACATAAGGAAGATTAGCGTGAATAATTCAGAAAAATGTGAGAAGGCATATGAAGAAAGAAAGAATTCGGAAAGCAGAAACAAAAACCAATACATGCAATGGCTATGACAATGCAAATGAAGGCAAAACAGCAACCACTAAATCATTCATTTTTCTAATATACTTTAAAGTCTGAAAAGCACTATATATAATATACATTTGTATATTTATATATTGTATGTTATACGCATATATGCATTTGTATGTGTATATGCACATATATGTGTATGTGCACATGTAGCAGTTGTTCGTTACAACAACTCTGTAAGGTAGGTTATAGTAGTGTCCTCATTCTGCAGATGAGACAAGCAAGGCTCAGGACGCTTACATGATTTTTCTTGGCCTTAGAGAGCTAACAGGTTTCTAAGGTGAAATTCAAACCCAGGTCTTCCTGAATTCGAGTCTAGTGAAAGATACAAGGTACCAAATTATTATGTTACTAATTATTGCAAAATCATTTTAAGCTTTTTTTTTCCATTGTCAGTCATGATCATTGCCTTGGGTGGTTTTATAGAACTGTTTGGGGGGGAATAAATTCTGTGAAAGATTTTGGGGAGTAGTTTCTCGGAAGCATCTGCTAGGCCAAAATGTGTCCATAATTTTCTAATGCTTTTAAATGTCACCTATAAAGGTTGTATTTTTATATCTGCGTGTATAGCAGGCAATCTTGTCCTGGCATCTCCTCTTTTCTTATAATAGCCACATCGGGGTCTCTTTGTAGACAGTTTAATTACTCTCTCACTTAGGTTTTTATAGTTGCTTTTAGCACATTCCTATCCTTTGCTCATAAAAGCAAACACAGGATGATTATCTGATTTGACTGACTTTTAAAACTTCTGTCCCTGCTACTCTGTTATTTAAAAATCATTTATCTCCCTTCATATTTTTCCTTCTGTGACTCCTTTTAAAAGAAACATAATCTTCCCTATTTTATAACTTTGATACAGAGCCTTTCTAGAAAGGGTACCATGATGAGTGGGAAAGCTTGAGACAGATAAAGCTGAGAAGTTCATAGAATTAAAGGTGGAAGGGACCTTAGGTGCAACATCCTTGCTTGCCAGGTGACACAGCTCAGGTCTAGATCAGGTAAATTACCTGCCCAGGTACACACAGGTAGTGGGAGGCAGGGGATTGAAGTTCAGGTCCTGAGACTTCCAATCCCATTTTCTCTCCACTGCACCACAAAGGGCAGAAATATCTAACAGGAGATATATAGATAAAGCCATTTCCAATGGGACAAACATAGCTATATATGTCCAGGTGGAAAAGATAGCAAACAATGATTTATTTTCAAGAATGAATGAACCCAGTCACTAGTGGAAAATTTGAACTATTTCCCTGTGACTTTGTTTCAGCAGAGAGATCTGCCATGACATTTTCCTCTAATTATAAATGTAAGACACAATGTAAGTGAGCCAGAGTTCAGAGAGGGGGCCCAGGTGCAGTATTCATGTTGTTGAGGGCCAAAGGAAGAAGTCATGGAGGGGAAGAGAGGGGGAAGCCTCAGAACCCTGTGGACTCACAGACAGCCAGAGGGAAGGGGGAAGCAAAGACAGTTTTATTAATTTTGTGAATGCCCCTCTGCCTCTAACCTGGTCCTGCAATTCCACTATGGCCCATTTCCTTTTTCAAGGTCAAGCCTTCTCTAAAGGTTGAATATTTTAAATGGAGAAGGGGAAATATGAATTCCTCAAGTATCTTTATTCACTTGTTTTCTAACATACCTAACATACCTAATTTGTTACTACTTAGCTCTACGGCCAGATATAGTCTTACAAAAGAGCTTCTGGCCTAGAAGAAAGAGTGATGAGACAAAAGTTTCTTATCTTGGCTCAGCTTCCCACTGGTCAAGTGACTTTAAATCAGTCGTCTAATTGCCCTATGCCTCAGTTCCCAGAGTGGTCAAATGTAAATAGTAATGTCTTCCTGGACTGTCCTTTAGAACTTGCAGAGTGTTTATGAGGATCAAATGGGTTCATGCATTAAATTTCTTTACAGCCATAGTTTTTCACCTGAAATGGACCTTAGAGAGTCCAACCATGCTATTTTACAGATTAGGAAACTGAGGGCTATGGAGGTGAAATGAGAAGGAAGGAAGGAAGGAAGGAAGGGGAAGGAAGGAAGGACAGACTGGCTCAGAACTCAGTTCAAAATAAAAACAAACAAATTATAAGTGACTTCTAAGCTCATTTGTTTTCCTCTTTGAATTTCTAAAGAACTGTCTTCCATATAACAAAAGGGTAGAGGCATTCTAGGCCTTTGGTCCTCCTGGGCTTTCTCCTCTCTGAATTTCATGACATTTTGCTCAGCTGTCCTCATGCCTATCTAACTGCTTCCTCTGAGCCTCCTTTGCAGGCTCATCATCCAGATCCTGCCTTCTACCTGAGGGCAGGTGTCTTGGGTCCTCTTCTCTTCTCTTTCTACCTGTAATAGTACCTCACTTCCTTGGTGACCCCTCTCAGCTCCAATGGGTTTAATTATCATCTCTACACAGATGATTCCCAAGTCATATATCAATGCCAGTCTCTCTCCTGAGCTCCAGGCCCACATCATTGTTAGGGTGCTCAGGTCTCAGCCCTAAGACCATATCTCTGGAAGCTTCCCAAATTCTTCGTAGGCCCCTATCCTATAAGATTTTCTCTCGTTGAGAAACACATTCTCTTATCAAAACAGATAGAGGGGGGCCTGGCCCAAGGAATTTTGTCCCTAGCTGACCCAAAGACTCTTCCTCCCACCAGATCCCCAAAGTCCATGCCTCTGACAACTCCCTAAATGTCTGCTATGCTCCCTACACTTTCCCATTCATAGCTCCCAAAGACGCCTGGACCTTTAGATTACCTAATTAGTATCCCTGGCACTCCTTTCCATAGAAATCCCTTTTCTGTATAAACCCCAGCACCATCCTCAATCTCTCACAGGTTCCCATAAGGACCCTTGCCCACTTTTGCTAAAGTGTTACAATAAACTCTTTGCCACTTGATTAAGAGAAGTGTTGAGTGTGTGAATTCATTCTAGGCAACTCTGCCTTGGCATTCTCAGGATTCCAGCACCCCAAAAACTCATCAGTAGTTGCCTATTAGACATTTCCAAATGAATGTCTCATAGCCATCTAAAATTCAACATATCCAAAATAAAACTCATTATCTTTCATCTCAAACTCACGCCTCTTCAGAGCTTCCTTATTTCTGTTGAGGATACCACCATCCAGTCAGTCACTCATGTTCACAACCTTGGATTCATTTTCTATTCCTCTTTTTCCCTCATCCTGTATCTTCAATTACTTCACAAGTCTTCACCAACACTTCTCCAATTCATTCCCCTCCTTCTACTCACATAACCATATTTACCTCTTACCTACACTATCGTAATAATCTAAACAGTCTCCATTCCTCAAGGCTCTTATCTTCAACCCATCCACCACACAACTGAAAAAATGATTTTCCTAAAGTGCAGGTCTGACTACATCACTACCTTGATGAATAAACTCCATTAACTCCCTTTAAGTTTTAGGATAAAATACAAATGCCTCCATTTTGCATTTAACATCCTTTTGGATCAGATTCTACCACTCTAGCCTACTATATCAGGCCTTCATGGACTCTATAATCCAGTCAAACTGACTTTTTTTCTATTTCTCACATGCAATATTCCATCTCCTGTTTCCATGTCTGAACAGAGAGCCACGCCACTCTTATACTCACTCAAGTTCACAAGAATCATCATTGAAACCTTACTCTCACTCATCCTGATATCCAATCATTTGCTAAGTCTAATTCTACCTCCTCAATATCTCTGACATCTGTCCCCTTCTTTCCCTTCACATTACAACCACATTCATTCAGATTCTAATCACCTCTCATCTAGACTATTGTAATCACCTCCTAATTGTTCTCCCTGCATCTGATTTCTCTTCTCTCCAATCCATCCCCAGCTGACAACTGATATTCCAAAGCACAGGTCTGACTACGTCATTCCCCTGCTCATAAAGCCCTAGTGACTCCCTATTGCTTCTAGGCAATACAAACTCTTCAGCTTTGACATTTAAAACCCTTCATAGTCTGGCTCCCGAATACCATTTCAGACTGATTACACATTTCCTTTCATGTACTCTATGTGCCAGTCAAACTATCTTATTTTCTATTCCCTAAACTTGGCATGACATCTCTTGCCTCCATGAATTCTCAAAAACTGTCTCCTTATGCCTAGAATTCCTAGATTTCTTTAAGATTTCTGTCATGTGCCATTTCCCTGTGTGAAATTGACCTGGTAAATAGATTCAGGAGAGATAATTTAAGAATTATTGAACTACTTGAAAGCCATGATCTGAATAAGAACTTAGACATCATGTTTCAAGAAATCATAAAGGAAAAACTGCCAACCAGAGGACAAAGTAGAAACTGAAAGTATCCACTGGTCACCTCCTAAAAGAAATCCCAAAAAGAAAATTCCTAGGAATATTATAGTCAAAATCCAGAATTCCTACATCAAAGAGAAAGTACTTCAAGCAACAAGAAACTTTTCAAATATTATGGGGCCACAGTCAGGATCACAAAAATCCAGCATCTGTCACAATAAAGGAGTGAAGAACATGGATTATGATATTCTAGAAGGTTAAAGAGCTAGAATTATGACTAAAAATTACCGGACAAGCAAAATTAAGTATAATCCTAAAAGAGAAAGGATGGATTTTTAATGAGATAGAGGACTTTCAGGAACTTCTGATGAAGAGACCAGAGCTAAATAGAAAATTTGACATTCAAACACAAGATGTAAATGAGGCATGAAAAGGTAAACATGAGTGAGAAATCAAGAGGAACTTAATAAAGTTAAATTTTTGATATTTCCAAATGGGACAATGATATATATAACCCCCAGAACTTTATTATCATTGGCACAGTTGGAAAGAGTCTATTTAAACAGAGGGCATGGGTATGGTTCTACTTTGGTAGGATGATCATTACCAAGTGGAAAGATGAGAAAGAGAGACATAGTGAAAGAAGGAGGAAGTGAGAGAAAGAATGGCAAAGTCATCTCCCATAGTTAGTTGTCCTTCATTCTCAAAGAGGATCAAAATGGCATTACCATTTTGGGGTCAAGGTACAGTGTGTCCAACTGCGGCTGATCAGATCAATCCAAGCTCAAAAGGATCTACCAGAAGGTGGTCACCAATAGTCCATATGAACATTTGAAGCAGACATATCTCTAAATTTGCACATCTCACATTTCTTTTGAGTTATTACAACTATGATTTGCTCATAGAGCATAGCACCTTCTTTGATTTAAGCATGCCATGCTGGGCAGTCTTATGCCAATGTCCCCCATGTTTCATACTCAATTCCAAAGGTCTTCATAGAAACCTTAGAGAAGGTCTTTATAATATTTTCTCTGACTTCTGTGTGAATGCTCCTCTTGTGTGAGTTCTCCATAAAATAGTTTTTTAGCCAAATGCACTTTTGTCATTCAAACAACATGACCAGCTCATCAAAGTTGTGCTTTCTGCAGTAGAATTTGTATGCTTGGCAGTTCAACTCAAGAAAGGAACTCAGTGTTTGGAACCTTATCTTGCCAGATTATCTTTAGAATCTTCCTAAAACAATTCAAATGGATGCAATTCAGTTTCCTGGAATGGTGCTGGTATACTTTCCAGGTTTCACACACATACAAGAATGAGGTCAGAATTTCAGTTTGGCAGGCAATCTAATACCTCTTCTCTCCAACACTTTCCTTTGGAGCATCCCAAACACTAAGCTAGTTCTGGCAATGTGTGCATCCAACCTCATCATCTAGGTGTATATTCCTAGAAAGTATACTGCCAAGGTAAGTGAATTTATCTACAGCATTCAAAATTTCCCAATTTGCTGTAATGGATGATTCCATCCACTATGTGGATGGTGTGGTGCTGACTGATAGAGAATCTCTGTTTTCTTTGTGTTAATTGTTAGGTCAAAAGTTAGCACAAGCAGCACAGAATCAATACATACTTTGTTGCATCTCAGACTCAGTCTGCATTGGATGCATCATAATTTCAAATCTTACATAAAAGAGGTGCAAATGAAAGAGTTTTTATGATGGTAGGGAAAATAGGGGGCAGTGCAAAGCTAAAACTCTCTCAATCTGAACTGGTTCAAAGACAGAAGAATATATATACACATTCAGGTAGATAGATATCCATTTTACTAAATAAAGAAGTAGAAGAGCAATAGGCTAAGAGAAAAGAAGAGGTGATTAGAGGAAAGACAAATTAAGGGAAGCAGTAGTCAGAAGCAAAACAGATGTTTGAGGAGGAGTGAGATTAAAAAAAGAGAGATAAGAATACACAGAAAAAAAGATGGTGGAATATATATAGTTAGCAATTATAACTGAATGTGAATGGGTTCAATTCACCCATAAAACAGAAGCAGATATACTAGAAAACAGAATCAACCAATATGTTGTTTAAAAGAAACATACTTGAAGCAGAAAAACACAGAGTTGAAATAAGAAGCTAGAGGAAAATCTAATATGCTTCAGCTACAGAAAAAATGTCAAGAGTAGAAATCATGATCTCAGAGGAAGTAAAATCAAAAACAAACCTAATATAAGAGATGATTGAGGAAAACTGTATTTTGTTAGAAGGTACAATGAAGTAATGGGAAGTAGGTGGGGCAATATTTGGAGGGTCAGGTCTTGAGTCAGAAATACTCATCTTTCTGAGTTCAAATCTTTCCTCAGATAATTATTAGCTGTGTGACCCTGAGCAAGTCACTTAACCTTCTCTGCCTCAGTTTCTTCAAATGTAAAATAAGCTGGAGAAGGAAATGGCAAACCACTCCACCATCTTTACCAAGAAAACCCCAAATGGGGCCATGAGGAGTTGGACACAATTGAAATTACTGAACAACAATGAAGTAACATTAATACTAAACATATATGCACCAAACAATAAAGGATCCAGATTCCAACAGGAAAGTTAAATGTTATAATGGAAAATGGACAGTAAAATTATACTAGTGGGGGACCTAGATTTTCCCCTGCCAGAGCTAGATAAATCTAAGCATAAAATAAGTAAGAAAGAAGTTAAAGAGAAGAACTGAATTTTTAAAAAGTCAAATATGGTGGAACTCTGGAGAGAATTGAGTAAGAATAGGAGTATACCTTTTTCTGAGCTATCCATGGCACCTTCACAAAAATTGACCACATATCAGGGCATAAAAACCTAATAACAATGAAAAAATATTGAATGTATCCTTTAGAGATCATAAAGCTTGCATTCAATAAAGGGCCTTAGAATCATAGGTTAAAAATTAATTAGAAACTAAATAGTCAAATCTTAAAGAACGAATGAGCCAAAGAACAAAACAAATAAATAATAATTTCATTAAAGATAGTGGAAAAAATGAAAAAATATACCAAAATTTGTGGAATGCAGTGAAAGCAGTATTTAGGGGAAAATTTTTTTATGCATATGTCAAGAAAAGAGAAAGACAGCAGACCAAAGAATTATGCATGCAAATTAAAGTACCAGAAAAATATTAAATTTAAAACCCCCAATAAATACCAAAATAGAAATCCTGAAAATAAAATGGGAAATTAATTTTTTTAATTTTAAGTAATTTTTAAGTAAAAAAAAACATTAAATTAAAAAATAGGAGGTAGAGTTAGGAAAATACAAGAAAATAAACTATCAATTAATTTGATTTTTTTGAAAAGAAGAAAACCAAATTTCCAGTATCAAAAATAGAAAGGACAGATACACCACCAATGAAAATGAAATCAAAGCAATTAGTGGAGCAATTTTGTCCATTTGATGTGCCAATAAAAGTGACAGTCTAAGTGAAATGAATGAATATTAACAAAAATATAAATTGTCCAGACTAATGGAAGAGGAAATAGAACATGTATATCAGAAAAAGAAATTGAAAAGGCCATAAATAAGATCGCTAAGAAAAAAAAAACAGGAACAAATGGATTTAAGTGAATTCTACCAAACATAAAAAGAACAATTTTAATACCATATAAACTATTTGAAAAAAATAAGTAATGAAGGAGTCCTACTAAATTCCCTTTATGACACAAATGTTGTTTTGAAACCTAAACCAGGGAGAGCAAAAACAGAGAAATAATACTATAGACCAATTTCTCTAGGTTAATATTGGTTTAAAATTTTAAATAAAATACTAGCAAGGAGGTTAGAGCAATATATCACAAAGATCATATGCTACAACCAGGTTGAATTTTTACCAAGGATACAGGTCTGGTTCAATATTAGAAGAACTGTATACTTGCCCATATCAAAAACAAAAACAATAAAAAATCATATGATTATATCAACGGATACAGAAAAGGCTTTTGACAAAATATAATACCAATTCCTATTTTACAAAAAACATTAGAAAGCATAGGAATAAACTTATATTAATTTTATATTAATAAATTGGTAGAATAAATTAAAAATAATTTTCATAAAATGTTTAGTAGTATCTATCTAAAACAAAGATTAAAGCATTTTCCATAATGAGGATAACCTAGAAGTCTCCCCTATAAGATCAGAAATGAAGCATGGATGTCCATTATCACCACAATTATTTGATATTGTACTAGAAATGCTAGCCATAGCAAGATTTTTTAAAAGAAAGAAATTTAAGGAATAAACATAGGCAATGTGGAAACAAAACACTCTTTGAGGATGACATGAAGGTAGACTTAGAGAAGCCCAGAGAATCAACTAGCTGAAACAATTAACAACTTCAACAAAGTTGCAAGATATAAAATAAATCTCTATAAATCATCATCATTTCTATATATTCCCAGCAAAACCCAGCAGGAAGACATAGAAAGAGAAATTCAATTTAAAATAACTGTAGACAATACAAAACACTTGGGAGTCTACCTACCATGACAAACCCAGGAACTATAGGAACATAATTTTAAACTATTTCCACACACAAAAAAAATTCCAAACAACTAGAGAAATATTAATTCACCATAGGGAGGCCAAGCCAATATAATAAAACAACAATTCTACCTAAACTAATTTACTTCTTCAGTGTCATTCCAATCAAACTACCAAAAAATTATTTTGTGTAGCTGGAAAAATACTAACAAAATTCATCTTAAGGAACAAAAGGTCAAGAATATTAATGAGAAAAAAATGTGAAGGAAGGGTAGCCTAGCAATTTCAGATTTCAAACTATATTATAAAATGGCAATCATCAAAACAATCTGCCACTGGCTAGGAAAAAAATTGATCAGTTAAGTACACAATACATAGTAGTAAATGACCATAGTTCTAGTATTTGATAAACCCACAGATTCAGGCTTTGGCAAGAACTCACCATTTGCCAAAATTTGCTGGGGAAACTGTAAAGCCATTTGGCAGAAATTAGGCACAGACCAACAATATTTCATACCATATACCAAGATAAGATCAAAATGGGTACATGAATACTTTACCTGTCATATCTGTAGACAAAGGAAGAGTTTATGATTAAATGTGAGATAGAGAGGATCACAGGAAAGGAAATGGATAATTTTGACAGCCTGAAATTTTAAAAGATTTTGCAGAAACAAAACCAACATAGCCAAAATTAAAAGCAAAGCAAGAAACTGGTGGCGGTGGAGGAAGAGGGAGGTGGGAATTTTATAGGAAGTTTCTCTGATAAAGAATTCATTTCTCAAATACACAGGAAAATGAGTCAAATTTATAAAAATGAAAGTTATTCCCCAATTAATAAATGATCAAAAGATATAAATGGGCAATTTTCAGAAGAAAAAGAAAGGAAGATTATCAATAGCCATATAAAAATGTTCTAAATCACTAATAATTGGAGAAATACAAATTAAAATAACAATGCAGTACTAACTCAAACCTATCAGACTGGTTAACATGACAGAAAGAATAATGACAAATACCAAAGAGTTGGGGAAAATAAGAACACTAATGCATTATTGGTGGGGTTGTGTACTGGTCTAACCATTCTAGAGAACAACTTGGAATTACACTCAAAAAGCTATAAAACTGTGCATACCTTTTGACCCAGAAATACTTCTATTAGACCTGTATCCCTCAGAGATCCAAAAAAAAAAGGAAAAAGACCTATTTGTATAAAAATATTTTTAGTATTAAGAAGATACCTATCATTTGAGGGATGTCTAAATGAGTTGTGGTTTGTAATTGCAATGGAATACTATTGTCCTATAAGAAGTGATAAGATATTCTCAGAAAGAGACAGAGACAGAGAGAAATACAAACGGTAGTTAAATAAAACATAGTTAAGGAGGAAGAGACACACAACTTGAAGGTAGAAGGAAATGTTTGAGTTGGCCAGTGAAAAGGCACAGAAAAAGAAGATGGAAGACTAAAGAAATCCATTTTGACTGGTTCTGAGAGTATGGAGAGGGTTGTAATGTATAAAGAAGCTAGAAAAATATAATGGGCCAAGGCAAATAAATATCAAACTTTATAGTTTATCCTAAAAACAATAGGGTTCACCAGAGGTTCATCAAACTCAGGAGAATCACTGAGGCACAGAATCCTATTAGAAGTCTGTAGCAATATTTTAGAAAGAGTGATGAGGGCTTGAACTTAATATAATGGATGTGTGAACAGAAGGTAAGAGTTAGATGTAAGAGATGTTGTGGAAGAAGAAAGGGCAAGATTAAAAAGGCATAGTTTGAAACACATGACCCACAAAGTCTTGGCCAGAAGTAGTATAAATGGTTCCATCGAAAAGGTATGTGGTCAGAAAATTAAATTGGTCAATTATATAACAAGAGTGAGAAATAACCAACATACAGTGTGTGTGCTCCATTTATATACACATGATGTCAAGAGACCTAGATGAAAGCTCACCCATAGGGTAGTTTATAGGAGAAAGGACATGAAGAATTTCATAAGATGAGAAGTATAGATGTACTATGATCTGCTTTGATCTAGAGATCACAACATATCCATCAACATGTGGAAATGACCAAATTAATTCTGCGATCAACCAGCTTGTTGTGAGTTAATTCTTCATCTGGCTGCCTTCTATAGGACAGAATGCTTAAGACAATGGAGACTAAGCTGAAGTCTGAACAAGGAAACATCCTCTACCTGCTGCTTCCTTTTTTCTATATAGAATTAAATTCCCAGTAAGGACAGAGGTGGAGAGGCATCTGGCTAAAACTGTAGATGGATCTCTTTATTTCTTTCCTTTATTTATTTATTTCTTTTTAGTTTACAACATTAAGTTCTACAAGCTTTTGAACTTTAATTTTTCAACCCCTCCCATCCTGCCCCTTTCCCTAAAACAGCATGCAATCTGATATAAGCTCTATATATACATCCCTGTGAAACATATTTTCACATTACTCATGTGGTAAAAAAAAAGAATTATAACCCATGGAATGAACCACAAGAAAGAAGATACCAAACAAAACATAAGAGAGAGAGCAAACAGTTTGCTTTGAACTGGATTCAGACTCTATAATTCTTTCTCTGGATGTGGATAGGATTTTCCATCATCCTTTTTTAGTTGTATTAGAACCTTGCATTGCTGAGAAGAGCCAAGTCTATCAAAGTTAGTCATGACACAGTGTGACTGTAACTGTGTATGGTGCTCTCCTGGTTCTGCTACTTCACTCAGCATCCGTTCATATAAGTCTTTCCAGTTTTTTCCAAAGTCTGCCTGTTCATCAAATCTTATAGCACAATAGTATTCCAGGGCATTCACGTACCACAACTTGTTCAACCATTCCCATCTCTGTCTATTCTAATTTCTAAAAAAGAGCCTTAGGACATTTTTGCTTTTAGTTTCTACTCTTTCAATAGCATGACAATGTTAAGATTTGATAACTAGTATTTATATGATATACTTTGCATGTTATCTCATCTGATACTTACAACCAAGTGAGGTAAATGTTATTACTACCCTTATTTACAGAGGATGAAACTGAAGCAAAGAAACGTTAAGTGACCTGTCCAGGTTCATACATCTAATAATTGCAAGATTTGAACTCATTTTCCCTGATCTGAGGTCCTTCTCTGTATACACTGCATCACCTAGCTACCTAACCAAGAAATCTAACTTAAAAAGAAAAAACATGGTCTATTCAGGTATTTCACAGTGTTATGACCTAGACCTTATCTGACTAAGTGACTGCAGCTAATGGCTTTCAGGTTACAAGAACCATGAAAATTTGGTATGGTACTTTATATGATACGAGTTACTTTATAAGATTAGATAAGTGGTTTGTCATTAGGTCTTAGTTTCTCATGAACCACTTTCTAACATTTGCAAAGCATTTTGAGATCCTTTGAGACAAGGGCTATCCCAAGTGCTATTACATAGTTTTATAGCTACAACAATCCCAGAGTGCTGTAATCTACCCAAGAGCTGCATTTTCTATTTAAATTTGAGCGTTAGTTGAAAGGTATATAAAAACCACAAGCAACTAGGCTTATTTTTTACTGACTACGCAGATCAGAAGAGACTTTGGGGAACTGTTACTTCAGAATTGGTCTATAATAAATGACTCTCAGGGTAGTTTTTCACATTCATCTCTGCTTCCATTCCAAAGTTGTCTGTGTTAAGATTTTGAAGGAAGAAAAAGAAAAAATGTAAATGACACAGTATTGATCATTTGAGGATCATCAAGCAAAACTATATAGTAGAAGCAGGTAAGAGGAAGGGTTAGTGATGGATTTGAGTCCCAAAGATCAGGCAGAGAATATGAGGGCAATGCATCATGGAATCCTTTCCTCTTCCCTAAAAGCACACTAAGCAACTACCTACTATAATTCCTTCCATCCAGAGTCTTGCAATGAACAAGATGGGAAGAGAGTTGCAGTGAGATTCATGCCTCTCAGAGACACCCCTCCCCATATTTTTTCAAGATGTCTTGATGCAGTTACATGGTGCTCATCCAGGCACACAGTGAGTGGCAAATGCTGGTATTAGTACCCTATGCAACTGTTCAGAAGACCTCTACAAAGTTTACTAATGGAATGCCCATCATATGGGCAGAATCTTTGAGGTCATGGAATGTTGCTGCTCTACCTCCATTCTGGAAAAAGTCACAACAATTCAAGTTAATGCACAGAGCAAAAGGTCAATATCACATTACCTTATGAGATTAACCAACTCTATCTATGCATGGGTGATCACCTTGTTGAGTAGTGGGCATGGATGAATGCCACTTGTGCACATGAATCACTTCAATAACAACACAGTAAGAAATATACAGTATAGTAAGGCTGACACCTACTTAACATTACAGCATCAAACATGCTGAAGGATCAAGAGAAGGAAACACATGGAGATAGCCTGGTAGAGTGGAAAACATAGTAGCTCCAGAATTTAAGAATCTGGGCTCAAATCCTCCTTCTGGTTCCAGGCGTATGACCATAAGTAAGTCACTGAACCTCTCTCAGCTCTCTTTCCTCATCTTCAAGATCAAGGGAGATGAATTGGATGGCTTCTAAGTCCCCTTCTAACTTGAAATATGTCATCATCGGACACCCTAAGTCCTTCAAAGTTTATAAAATGCACTATGCAGACTATTACTTTTGTGCCTTGCAATAACCCTGTGAGGTAGAAAACACTGATACTATTTTCCCATTTTACAAATAAGGAAACCAAGGCTCAGAAGAGGGAAGTGATTTCCCTAAAGCCATAGCTAGTGTTAGAGGTGAGATTTGAAGCCAGGGCTTCCTGAATAATCATTGTATCACAGGTAAATGTATACCAGGAAGTAAAGTTATTACAACTACTCAAAAACCTCACCACTAAATTCTAGGTCATAATACTTTGTGCCCTTGTACAATTTCCCAAGAGAACAAATTCACTCTCCTTTAGAACAGAAAAGAATTAAGCCTTATGTTTCCATTAGAAATTGTTTAAAATTGGAAAAAGGCCATAGTGTCACTGCTATTGGGGTAAATTATTTGTACTCAGGTATTCTTAGCAGTAGTAGAACTAAAACCAATTGGTTATCAAATTAAGACTGGTAACAGTAAGACTGACCATCAATATAAATAATTTTTACTATACTAGGTTATGGAGGGAAAATAAAGCATAGACTTCATTTTTTTACTTAATTATATTTTATTTTTTCCAATTATATATAGAGATAGTTTTCAACATTCACTTTTTATAAGATTTTGAAATTTCCAAAACGTTTTCTCCCTCTTTCCCTTCCCTCCCTCCTCCCTAAGGTGGCAAGCCATCTGATTTAGGCCTTACATATACAATCATATTAAACATATTGGTTTAAAGTTTAAAGACTGAACCCCAGGAGCAGTGAACCAGCTCAGGATGAAAAAGCTTCCAGGACAACCAACAGTGGGCACTTGAGTGGCCCCTGCATTTCCAGTCTAAACAACATAGGGATACTTATTCTGAAAAAAAAAAAAAGCTGGAAGGAACCTGAAAAATCACATAAAGTTTAGATTACTTGTCTGAGGTCACAAAGTTAATTAGTAGTCATTTGTGAACTGCCCTGGACAAGCAAAAAAATAAAAGAATTATCTTTTCAAGACATATCCATTTGAAGGCAGCAGTCAGTCAACAAGGACTCATTAAGCAATGACTCTGTGCCAGGCACTGTACTGAGCATTGAAAATATAAAGAAAGGCAAAACACTGCACTTTGCCCTCAAAGTGCTCACATTCTAATGGGAGGAGGGAGAGAGAAACTGTGAAAATATCAAGGTCCATAGGATGCAAATAGAAAATAATCTCTGACAGACAGTCCCCAGGAGAAGGGAAGGAGAGAAACATGAAAGACCTCTTGAAGAAGATGAGCTCTGAGTCTTGAAGGAAGCCAGGAGACAGAGAAGGGGGACACCAAAAGAGAAGATGAATAGTCGAGATGGAGTGTCCTGTGCAGAGTAGCGAGCAGACCAGTATGACCATTGGATTGTAGTTAGTGGAGGGAAGTTTAAGAATATTGGAAAGGTAAGAAGGCAACAAGTGGTGATGGTTTTTTTTGTAATGCCAAACAGAGTATTTTATATTTGATCTAGGAGATAACAGGGATTTATTCAGGAACTAAATGACATGGTCAGATCTGTCCTTTAAGAAAATTACTTGGTCATCTAAGTGGAGAATGGTTTAGAGTGAGGGGAAATCAAATAGACGGTTCCTTCATAGTCTAAGCATGGGTTGATGAGGGCCTGCACCAGGGTGGTGGCTATTTGAGTGAAGAAAAAGAGACAGGAAACTCCAATAAAGAAGGACACTTTTCATAATTTCACAGACAATGAATTAGTGTCTCAATTTTTCCATATCCCCTCCAATCCTTATCACTTTCCCCTTCATTCATTTTGGTCAATCTGATGGATTTAAAATGATATCTCAAGGTTGTTTGAATTTGTATTTCTCTAATCAATACTGATTTAGAGCAAATTTTCTAGATTTCTTCATCAGAAAGCTGCCTGTTCATATCCTTTGACCATTTATCAATTGGGGAATGACTTATTTTTATAGATAAAAGTTCTTTATATATGTGAGATATGAGACCTTTATCTGAGAAACTGTCTATAAATTTTTTTCCAATTTTCTGCTTTCCTTCCAGTCTTGGTTACATTTGTTTTATGTGCACAATTTTTTTCATTATATTATGTTAAGGAGGGAAAATAAAGCATAGACTTTTTTTTCACTTAATATTTTATTTTTTCCAATTATATATAGATATAGTTTTCAACATTCATTTTTATAAGATTTTGAAATTTCCAAAAATTTTTTCTCCTTCCTTCTCTTCCCTCCCCCCTCCCTAAGATGGCATGCAATCTGATACAGGGCATACATGTACAATTACAGTAAACATATTTCCACATTAGTCATGTTGTAAAAGAAGAATCAAAACGAAAGGGAAAAACCATGAAAAAAATAGTATACTTCAATATGCATTCAGATCCCATAGTTCTTTGTCTAGATGTGGATAATATTTTCCATCATGAGTCTTTTGGAATTGTCTTAGATCATTGCATTGCTAAGAAGAGCTGTCTCTATCAATGTTGGCCATCGCACAATGTTGCTGTTACTAGGTACAATGTTCTCCTGGTTCGACTCAATTCACTCAGCATAAAGCATATGCTTTAAGCTAACACACACACACACACACACACACACACACACACACACACCCCCTAAGGAGAAAAAAGATTCCACAAAACTGAGAGGAAGACACAAATAACATGGACAGTTTAGAGGAGACAGAGCAGATTTGGCCTGGGCTAAGGAGGAGCCCACCTGGGATATCATAAAGGGAAGGAGGATTTTACCACATCCCTGTATGGCAGCTTCCTACTTTCACATAATTATTCTTGCTAACTAACTAGGTGCTGAACTCAGTTGTTTCTATGCTCCTGAAGCCAGAGAAGCCATAATCAGTGCCCTCTAAATCCGGCTGCCCTAGTGCAGCCCTGCAGTCAAAGGATTTCAGGTGGCCCCTGAAAAACCTAGGATTGCACTGATTGGCTGGTTTCTCCCAGAACCTCCATTTTAAGGAAGAGACCCAAGCCAACTATGCTTTCATTCCTCTATAGGTTATGGCTCTGATTCATCTCCTCAGGACTATCTCTACCATGCCACAGAAGCTTCCTCTTAGAAGCTCATTCCACCCATGGACTACTTCTTAAAATGTAAGTCTCCTCCATAAAGTTTCTTCTGATTGGCTGGTTTCTCCCAAAACCTCCATTTTAAGGAGGAGGCCTAGGCTAACCATATCTTAATGCTTCTCCAGGCTGTACTCCTCTTTTTACTTTGCCCCAATTGCCTTCCTATCCTTCCCCTCCTCCTCCCTACTTTTGAGCTACTGTTATATCATCTTCTCCCATTATAATATAAGCTCCTTGAGGGCAAGAGACTCTTTTTCTTTCTGCTTATTTTTGTATTTCCAGCATTTAACAGAGTACTGGCACATCCTAAACACATGCTTATTGACTCACTATCATCCCACCCTAGTTTGGGCTCTGATTTCAAGTCTCTGGACTTCCTTCCGTCAAAAATTATTCTTACCATACCATACTTCCTTTTGAAACATGTGAGAACGTAGAGAATGAACTGTATATCTTAGAATAACAAGCGATGCACTAACCTTCCATCAGTCCATCTAACTCAACCACACTACCCCCCTTTTCTATGCTGGATTGTTCCCTAACCCAGGGACTGCATCCTCTTCAGAATTTATTCTCAATGAATGGAATGTAGTTTTTCTCCCACTGTCCATAACAACTTACCATAGGCTCAGTTCTCCTTCAGAAGATGGTATCCAACAATAGAGAGACCCACTTGGCTTTCTCCATTCAGCACATCAAATGGAAAATAATAGCTATTTCCAGGCTAATACTCCCAAATACTGACCAGTGATTAATCTAAATAAGCTAATATTGTGAATTAATGTAAAACATACACTATGTATTATCAGCCCAATGATTCTTGTTTGCTAATAAAACTCTCAATTATGATGCATTCTTCCAAAACAGATGCGCGATTAAATAAATGTACCAATCATTTTTAGTGTATCTTACATTGTTTTTGTCAATAAGAACCAAAGAAGATAAGTAAGTTCCCTGGATGAAATCATCAATGGCTATCATTATTTTTTCTTGTCACATTCAGTAAAAAGAACACTTTAACTCCAAAATCAGAAACCCTTAGGGGGAAAAAACAGTTTCTTGATTTATGAGAAAGGAGCATAATAAAGCAGAAAGAGAGACAGAGAACCCAGGTTCAAATCTGAGCTCTGACTGGTTGACCTTGGGCAATAAAACTTGGTTTCTTCATCTATAAATTGAGAGAACTAGACTAGATAATCTCTTAAGGTCTCATCTAGCTCTAAATTTATACTCCTCTGATTGAGCACACTTCAGTTCTGCTAGAATCTATAATTTTTGTGGTGCAGATACTCCTTACACTAATATATTTTAGGAGAGGCAGACGATATGATAGAAAGAAGCATGCACTTGGACTCAGAGGATCTTGGTTCCACGTCTTGGACCTCTCCTGCCTTCTTTAAAATGTGGGAGCTTAGGAGCAGTGCGGTGGTACTATCCACTGATAGAACACTCACCCTGGAGTCAGAAGTTCAAATCCAACCTCAGACTACTAGCAAGTGACCCTGGGCAAGACATTTAACCCCAACTGTCATAAATAAATAAGCAAATAAATAAATAGATGTAGGAAGCATGCCAAATAATCTGTAAGTTCCATTCCACTATAGGGATGATACTAGGCTAAAAGCATTCTTCTATAACTTGGTAGCCATTTTTTTACACTGTCAATACCATCAAAATGGTGCACTGGAGAGCAATAGACCAGAAGTCAAGAAAAACAGATCAAATCTGGCCTCAAATATTTACTAGCAGAGTGAACCTGGGCAAGTCATTTAATCTCTGCCTCAGTTTCTTTAATTGAAAATAGGAATTATAATATCACCTACTTAATAGAGTTGTTGTGAGAATCAAATGAAATAATATATTTGTAAAATGCTTAGCACAGTGCCTGGCACATAGTAGGCATTTAATAAATGTGTGCTTCTTTCTTTCCTTCCTTAGTATTTTCAACTTCCCAGACCGTGTGCTCTGTTGGCAAATCTTTGGAATACCAATCTTCATGGCCCTATGATGCTTTGGGATATAAATAAATATTCTAGGTAAGTATTCAAAGTAGATAGAGCTCCAGGCCTGGAATCAAGAAGCCCTGGGTACAAAGTATTCAAAGTAGATAGAGCTCCAGGCCTGGAATCAAGAAGCCCTGGGTACAAACTCAGTCTAAGACACTTACTAACTGTATGACTGTGGCAGTCACTTAACCCTGTTATCTCAGTTTCCTCATTTGTAAAATAAACTGGAGAAGGAAATGACAAACCACTCCAGAATCTTTATCAAGAAAACCCCAAGATGAGGTCACTAAGACTCAGACATGACTGAAAAAACAACTGAACAACAAAGCATTCATTTACTCTACAATTTTTTAAAATTTAATAAAACATCATAAATTATGTCACATGCATAAGGCAATCAGATTCCCTACACCAATATAGAATACAATGTCATCATTTGTACATTTTATATAATTTTGTAATTTATATAATTATTTTATAATGTATATACTAACATAGATTATACATTCATAGAGTTCTTTAAGATTTAGAAAGTATTTTCCTTTCAATAATCCCAAAAGGTAGACTGTGAAAGTATTATTAAGTTCAATTTACAAATGAAAAAAACTGAATCATATAGAGTTTAAATGATTTGTCCAGGGTCACATAGCTAGTAAGAATTGGAGGCAAATATCTTCAATTCAGTTGATATTTATTAAGCACCTATTATGTGTCAAGCACCGAGTCATAGTTCCTGTCTACAATGAATTTACAATCTAATAAACAAACTAAAAACATGAACACAAATATATGTAATACAAATTGGAGTGCCATGAGAGTTAAATTCAGTAAACTTCCATTAGATTCATAGTACATTTAAGCAGGGCTTCTTAAAACTTTTTCCACTCCAGATTCCAGTCCCAGTGGCATGAGGGCATGTGCAGTGCAAAGTGGGCATGCTTTGTGTTCAGAACCAAGGTTGCAGTGAAGTTCAATGCAAAATGGGCAAGCTGTGCCAGAAACACCTCAGATTCATTACACATTTGATTTTGAATTAGTTTTTGATCATTGCTCATTCAGAAACCTTTCACTGTTGCCAGTGGGGTTGGACTCACAGTTTAAGAGGCCCTAGTAGAGCACTATGGTATACGAGAAGGGATATCCTATCAAAGCTCACATTAATGAAGTACTTTTTAAGGATTGCAAAGTGCCTTCCGTATATAATCTCATGAGACTCTCAACAACCTATGAGGGAGGTTTCATTACCTCATTTATAGATGAAGAAACCAAGAATCATGCATCTAGTAAGTATCTAAGCCAGATTCGAATTCAGATCTTCAAGACTCCAAATCTCCCACTGTATCCCCTATGCTACTGAACTGACTTTGATCTACCATGTTCTGAGAAGGTAAGGTTTCTGACATCAAGAAGCTTACAGGTCAACCAGGGGATATGACCCATAAAAAGTTCATAAAATAATATATGGTTAAGTGGAAATGTGTAAGCAAAGGACTTTCTCTGAAGTCAGATAATAGAAGGAGAAGTGTTATGGAAATGCAAAGGGAGGAACAGATCTAAAAAGAAATCACTTCCAGCTGGGGGAAATGGGGATGGATCATCAAGGAAGAGGGCAGTGTTTCTCATTCTTGAAGAATGAGAAAAATCTAATAGATGAAGAGAGGAGGGGAAAAAAGTGAATTCTACCAATAACTTCACTCCATTTTCTTCTCTTCCTTCCTCTTCTTTTTGAGACAAGGTGTCCTCATCTCACAGACCCAATCCTATTCATGATTGGCATGGAAGTTTTGAGCTGCTCCATTTCATTCCTCCTTAGACAGGCTGGTGGCCCCTGCTTTGGAGGGCTCCTCATCTTGGTACCAGATTTAGTTCAAATACTCCATCTCAGTACTCCTAAATTCAGTCATCAGCCTCAGCCTCAACCTCCCCTGTCTCAAGGATTACAGACATGCACCAGCACACCCACTAATACCATAAGCTTCAACACTGAACAATTCGTATATAAAACCTTCTCTATAATTCATAGGAGCAGTTGGTGGCACAATGGATAGAGTGCTTGGCCTGGAGTCAAGAATATTCTTCTTCCTGAGTTCAAATCTCAGACACTTGTGTTACCCTAGACAAATCACTTCATTCTGTTTACCTCAGTTTCCTCATCTGTAAAATGAGATGGAGGAGGAAATGGCAAACCACTCCAATATCTCTGCCAAGGAAACCTCAAACGGGGTCATGAAGAAACGGACATGACTGAAAAATGACTGAACAACATTATTCACAGACTCTCAGAATTGGAAGGGAACTCAAAGGCCATCTGGTCCAAATTGTTCCTGAATAATTTTCCTCTCTATTATATTCCTGTTGCCAAATGATCAGTAAGTCAACAAGTACTAATTAAGCTCCTATGTTCCAGGCACTGTGCTAAGTGTTGGGTATAAAAAGAAGGGCAAAAGACAGTCTTTGTTTTCTAGGAGCTCACAGTTCAGTGGGGTAGACAACAATGCAAATCACCATGTACAAAAAAAAATACATACGGGATAAATTGGAAATAATATGAGAAAGATGATACTAGCATGAAGAGGGACCATCTAGTCTTTGTTCTGAAGATTTCCAATTGGGGGATCTCACTCCTCTCAAGGCAGCCCCTTCCACTTTGGGATAGGCCTAATTGTTAAGATACATCTCCCTACAGTGAACCTAAATTTTCAATGGGGCACCTAGGTGGCCCAATGAATAGAGCTCGGAGTCAGGAAGATTCATCTTTCTGGGTTCAAATCTGGTCTCAGACATTTATTAGCTCTGTGACTCAAATGGAGTCACAAAGAGTCAGACACAAGTGAATCAAAAAAAATTGCAGTTTCCATCCACTGCTGCCTGTCCTTTAGAAGTGTTACCAGGACAGTTGACCAAGAGGCAAAACTAGTGGCAAAAATGTTATGCCACAGACACTGATTTTATAGCCTAGGGATCTAAGTTTGGATCCTGGCTCTACTTGCTAGCTATATAACCTTCAGCATGTCTCTTAACTTGTGGGTGCCTCAGTTCCTTCATCTGTAAAAAGGAGACAATGGTACCACCAATGGCACAGGGTTCCCATGAGGCTCAGTGAAGATAATATATGTAAATACATTTAAACACTGATACAACGATTTGTGTCAGCCATTGTTTTTACTCACCTGGCAGAAAGCATGATTTTTCTCAGGTGAGTGGAAGCTTTATGCATTTGCATAAGGATACCAACAGTAGCCATGCTTTCATGATGGGGATGTAGGGGAAGGAGGAAGGTTCTCTCCCTGGCAGATCACAGGTCCTCTGCACCTTGGTAAATGTCCTTCATGAGTGGATGTGGTCAAAAAAAAATTTTTTTAATCATCTACTGGTATGGTAATAAGTATCTCCAAATCTCCAAAAGGCTGGCCTTTGAATAACTGGCATACTATGCATGCACAGGTCTTTCATTCAACCCTTTCCAGGTTAACAGAACCGAATGGAGCTTGTGCCTGACTGGTATAACCTTTGAGAATCTTGAGTGAACCCAATGGGGTATCTAAACAGGCAGAACCACCCATGAGGTCATTGCAGTTCCTATTATACAACAGCTCTTTGCCTGGACAGCTCTGCAGCGGGAATGAAACTGTCTCTACGGGGTGACTGGAACCTTACTCAGGTAGGCCACAGTCGGCAGTGCTGCAGAAACACAGGCTGGAACTAGACCAGAACCAGATGGAAACAAATGCCAGCCTTAGGGCATCTTTATTACGAACTGCCTTTCTGGGCATGCACTTAAGATCACAGTCCACACTGTGGATTCTATAGATTTCACTTATCTCTGAGAGCAGCAGTTCAGTGTTACTAAATTGTATGTTACTAGGGACAAAACTCTACGAATAGTCTTAGAAGGAGGCACATTCTTATCAAGGATTCTCTCATTCCTTTAAACTTAAGGGGAATGACCAAACACAACTCCAGAGGATCCATGGTGATGCATTCTACCTACCTCCTCACAGAGAGGTGATGGCCCCAGGGTGCACAAGAGGACACATATTTTTAATATGACTAAGGCAGGAATTTGTTTTGACTATGCCCATTTGTCACAATGGTGTTTTATTTTCCTTTTTTCCCCTAATGGTGGGGTGAAAGAGAGAGAAAATTGATTTTTGTTTATCTAAAAAATTGAATATTTTTTAAGAAGAATCTTGGCATGGGGCTAATCTATAGTTGTTGTATGCTACACATTCAGCAATTACAAGGTCTCATCTCCAAACTCTCTCCTTCTGCCCTTTATGATCAGAGACCTCATGTATATGCAAAGCCCGACATGCACCCCTCTGCCAGAGAAATTGTTTTAAAAGAAGAAATTCCTGCCTCCTTTCCTCTCTCCCTCTTGATTAAAATTCCAAAGGGACACATGGAAACTATCACATCAGTGGTGGTGACTCAGCTTCTGTCTAAACTTCCTTGGGCTTTTCTAATGGAAGGGAAATACGCAGATAGTAAAGATGGCCAAGGCACTCATTCTCCCCTCAAATAAGTGACACTGAATAAACCATGCTGGGCATCCAGAGAGAAGAGACATCTTGTTATTGTAATCAGTTGGTACCCAGCCAGATCCCTGTTCTTTCTGACTAAACCTGCAGCAGCTTTAACCTCGGAGCTACTATAAAGTACTGCACGATGAGCGAGCAGATTCTTTGCCCCTTCCCAAGGCCCTAATGCTCTTATGTACCAACAAACCATTTCACCCAATCTCTTTTTCTTCTCACATCTTCCAAAATTAAAATCTTCCTTAGGCACTTTTCTCCCTGAAACAGCAAACTAAACTGAATTTCATCTCCTTGCAGCACACTTCTTTCCATTTATGCTCATAGCCACAAAAGTGGTATCCAGAGATGGCAAAGGAAGGAGCATATACCAGTTAATATGTTCCAGGCACTGGACTGAGCTCTTTATAAATATGATGTCATTTTTATCTTCACAACAGCCCTGAGGGGGTGGATGTCATTATCCCCATTTACAGTTCAGGAAACTAAGGCAAACAGAGGTTGTGTGACTTGCCTAGGGTCACACAGCTAGTAAGTGTCTGAAGCTAGATGTGAACTCAGTTCCTTCTGACTCCATCCCCTGAGCCACCTATGGGTCTCAGACATTTCCCTACCAGTTCTTAACTGGACAGAACTTGATTGCCTAACTGGAGTATGCCTGCATGCTTTTAGATTCTGGAAAACATATGACAAAACTCTCTAGTTCAGAGAGCAAGATCTTCTGCTAAAGGAAACGGCTCCCAGGGCTTGGTTTGGTTGGGTTTTAGAAAGCTATTTAATGGCATATAAATTCTATCATTCAAGCATGCTGACATAAACACTCCATAAATTAAGATGCTACCATCCAGGCCAGGGATTATCTCATGACCCAGAACAAAGTTATCGGGTTTGGGAGAGGATTCTAAGAGATTAAAAGGAGCCGATAGGCAGTGTTATCACAGTCTCTGACTCTCAGAGCTACATCTGAGGGAACAAAAAACTCCACGGAATTCATTTCGTGCTTAAAAATCAAAGTTCCTTGTTTACTAATTAATTGGTAAAATTCAAAGTCAGCTTAACTGTAACTTCAGATCTCACAAAGCTTGAGATCAAGCCCATGGCACAGTTTAATTTTTAAAACTAGGATGGAAGAGAGAGGGACTGAGTCCTGAAGCCCAAGGATCAAAATGAGATTAAATGGCATCCCAATCATCATCACAATGATACTACTCTTTGTTTATGCAGAATCCACCATCAACAGGCCATGATCTGTGGTAGTTGTTTCCTAATAGGGGGATGAGTTTTCCCTGCTCCATCCTTACTCTCTGGACTACTTCTCTTGACCAACATATTCAAAACACTCAGCCAGGAGTTAAAGAGTTCAGACTATGACAAAGAAATAAGTGCTACTATCTGTCCCACAAGGGTTAAAATGCACAGTTTTAGTCCTGTGTCATTTTCTCATCAACTCAGTTAAATACTGTAAAAAGGAGCAGCATTCATTCATTTGGTCACCGTTGTTGAGTTATTTTAGTCACATCTCACTGTGAACCCATTTGGGATTTTCTTGGCAAAGATACTGGAGTGGTTTGCCATTTCCTTCTCCAGCTTATTTAGCAGATAAGGAAACTGAGGCAAGCAAGGTTAAGTGGCTTGCTCAGGTTGCACATCTAGTAAGTGTCTGAAGTCAGATTTGAGTTCAAGTCTTCCTGAATCCAGGCCTGACGCTCTATCCACTGAGCCACCTAGCTGCCCTTTTGGTCATTTAGCAAACAGTTGTTATTTGCTAAGCAAGAGAATGTGTCTGGAGCTACAATGAATACAAAGATGAACCAGATTATAGCTTTTGTTCCCATGGAGCTAGCAACCTAATAGAAAGAAAAAGACATGTTAATAAATAACTAACATAGGAGAATATATTAAGGGTCATAAATTAAGCATAAAGAGGCAGTGAGGCTTTGCAGGTAGACAACTAGCCTTAGAATCAGGAAGACTTGAATTCGATCTCACATGTCCTAATTGTGGGACTCTGGGTCAGTGACATCCCAATGACCCCAGGCAACTCTCTATGACAAGCAAAGCTGATATCCATCTCACTGTTTAATTCCTTTCATATGTCCCAGTGAAATCACAAGTCCAACCCCCACCTACCTCTTCCACCCAAAAAAAGGAGTGGTAAACATTGAGCTATGGAGGTTCAACAGAGGAAGAAAACACATTTACGATCACAGAAAGTTTCATGAAGTGGAATTTGAACTGATCTTTGAAGACTGCGTGAGATTTCAAGAGGCAGACAGGAGTGGGAAAATGGAGAAAGTGAAGGAGGGGAGGGGAAGTGTGAGAAAAGACTGAGAAAAGGAGATCATGGGTAATATAACATTATTCGAGTCTTAACCTTGATGCAAAAAAAAATGGGACAATAAAGGAAACTTTACTCTTTAAGAAGTGGATCATACCTACAAATGGCACTGCACAGTAGAACTGAAAGAAAACTGTTATATACCAACATGGAAACTGAAGAAACTAGGGTTTCTATTCAGAAAGGACTTGCTACCTATGTAACAGTAGGCAAACCAGCTGAGTCCTCTGAGTCAGTTTCCTCATTGGAATCATGGAGATACCAACATGGACACTCCCTCCCTCACAGGATGGCTATGAGGAAAGCATTTCATAAAGAATGAGTACTGCATGTATAATCACTATTGAAGTTCTTGACTTCTCAAGGAGATGAGAAGGGAAGAAGGGAGAGAATCTGGAACTCAAAATCTGAAAAACAACAAATATCTCAAAATTACTTTTACATGTAATTGATAAAAATAAAAGAATATCTTAAAAAAGAATAAGCACCATTTACATAAGTTATTGCTACTGGGCAAGGAGAGAAACTATACTTCTAGATCCGAGCCTTGCTTGCTCAGAAATGCCTGAACATAGAATAAGAAACAGGCACATCCACTTGATAGCGAATATTATGCTCACAAGAGCATTATTTTATCCTACTGAAGTCATGTTTAATTTCGCCCCTTCTTTTGTTTGTTTTGACTGCCCCACACAATGTTTCCCAGGCTTTAAGACAGTCAGTTTATCCCAGCACCTGGACCATCCATACTGTGCATCCAATCACCACATCTTTCTCCCTACACAAGACACCTCAACTTTAAGTTAGCCCCTCAAACCCAGAACTTTGTTTTTTTCCCCCCATTCTTCCAAACTCTTATATATTATAATTTAATTCAATAGTCAAATTTTAAGCAGAATATTAGGTATGATTATGATTTCTACCCCATACCATTGTATCTAGGAGCATGCACTGGATAAAAATCTCAAATCCACGTGGATTCCTAATCAAAAAAAGAAAAAAGTATCAATTCAACAAAGACACTCTCTTTCCAACCGATGACAGAATGATGTCTGTTTAAATTCACAGGTGGAACACAGCAAGGATGAGAGGGAAACTTCAAGTCTTAAGGCCAAAGCAGAGCAGAAGTACAGTCCTCCTATAGAGCTCTATGCTAGGTGGCAGGAGTAAGGGTTTGTTTTTTCTGAAGGCTGATGGGGATGTTAAACACATAGACACACATATACATACCAGTCCTTGGCTTCCAACAGAGCTGTAGCAGCTTTCCAAATGAACAAGCTGTTTCCATGACACCAAACCCTTAATTTGAAACAGACATATAAACAGGCAAAGAGCGTGATGCCACAATGCACCATTTCATATTTATTTGGCTCCTTTGTCTCATGTCTCAACCTTGAAAGGAAATATCCTTGCAAATACCTAACAGAAAAAGTGACATTTTATTTGGCAAAGGATTTCTTCCTTTCATAAAGAACCTGTTTGAATTTGGTTTTGTGGTAGATCTCTTTTGTGATTAATAAATGCAACAACAACGAATAGGGTTCTGTTTCTCTGGTGCTTCCCTCCCCCACCCCCAGTAATCTTAGACCTCTGTATTCTTGACAGCTTCTTAGCTAAATTTTATTTCTCTATCCCTGTCAACATATATTTCCTTTCCTCACTTCTCTGATCAAATAATGGAAAAATTCTCCCATCTGCAGCAGTTGTAGTTAACCACGTATGGCCAGAGAGAACAATCTAGATTTAAACCTAAAGCCAGGGAGTCAAGCCCTAACCTTCCCCTCCACGCCCCCGCCTGCCAGCATCCTCCCTTGTGCTCTTATCTGTGGACCCCGTTGGCACCCCTTTCACAGCTGGCAAAGTTGAAGCATCCGCGGCCTTGTTTAAAAATAGGCAGATCTGTTTGGCTAAATGTTATTTTTCGGGCTGACCGAATTTAAAAGCCCAGGACGGGCCGAGCCACGGAGAGACTGTATAATTAGATAAACAGAGAGTTAATGCAGCAGCGCGAACACACCGCTGCAGGCACACATCGGCTCGTTGTGGAAGCCTCCTCAGAAGCCTTATTTCATGGCATTTGCTCGCCCCTGACACCCACCACACATCCACCCGCACAGCCTCACACGCTCCGCACTCGCAAGCCACAGATCGGGGCTCTGGAATACAGAATTCCAAAGGCTTCGGGCTAGGGGGGCTTGAAGTCCAGGGGTCCGGCCCCTTCAGTCGGTCCCCCGGGCCGCAGGATATGAATCGTTGCCATAAATCGCCTGGGATTGCTAAATATACATGGGGAGCTTAAGGAGGGGGAAAAGCGCACGCCCAAGGTGACATTCTCTGGGCAACAGTCAAAGCCTGGCTCTTTGACAGGAGCTAGAGCCAGGGGGACCAGACCATTCCAGAGGAAGTGATGCTAACTGAGAAAAATCCCATCAGAGACAGAAGGAAGAGACACAGGAAAGAAGGAGGAGAGGGGAGCCGAAGCTGAGAATGACGCAAGAGATGTGGGCTAGATGAGGTGCCTCTGCCTCAACCCTTGAGTTCCCCTACAAGGCGCAGGAGCTGCTCTGTCAACGCAGGTGCACCTTGCTTTATGAAACAGGCGTGTCTCCTTGAAAGGCTGCCTAGAACGCGGATTTCTGTGTCCAGAACCTCTCCTTTTGGGGTGACTGGCATTATTAAATAGTAACTGTTCCTGGAGGAAGAATTAACCTGGTGTAATGGATAGTGCTGTCCTTGGAGCCAATAAGATCTGCCTTCAAATCCTGCCTCAGACGCTTGATAGCTGTGTTACTTTGGGCAAGGCACAACCTCTCTGGGCCTCAGTTTCCACATTTGTAAAACAAGGATTAGATAGTCTCCCATCTCTAGATCTGGGCATGATGCTTGGGGAGGGGAGGAGAGGGAGGGAGATAATCCCACCCCACACACAAAAATCCACACTTAAAAAATACAGAAGCCTCTTAAAATTATGTAAAGACAATTCTCTAATAAAAATATTTTATATTCAAAATAAATTTCAGCGTACACATGCCAATGAATGGTCCTTTTTTTTTAACTTTGGCATAATAATTTAAATCTCCAAAGGAAAGGCCACCATAAAGGTTTAACTGAGCAGGATAGACCGGGCTGAAGTCATTCAGCAACTCCACACTCTTTCACCAAAATTCTACCCTTCTGCCCCAGGTTATCATGAGAAATAACTGGCATTGATGCAGCACTTTAAACTTACTCCTTGTTCCTTTGAGTCTTTCAATAGTGCTGCTACAGATGCTGTTATCCTCCCATAGAACTCTGACCTGTTTCTTGAAATAACCCAGAAACTCCTGACTTTTAGAAAGAAAAAACAAACTGGCTAATCTAGACCAGGGTTCTTAACCTCTGTATTTGTCATGGACGTCTTTGGCAATTGGGTGAAGCCTATGGACCCTTTCTCAGAATAATTTTCATGACCCCATGAACCATAGCATGCTAGGTCCTTCTACTTTCAGGGATCATTTCTATAATATGTTACTAGAGAATTGTGGCGGAAAGTGTATTATCCTCCACTATCTCTTAAGATCTGTCCAAGTTCATATTCATTGTTTCCATGATATTATCTATGAGACATAGCAAAAAGTTAGGTTTCTACAGAAGTTATTAGTTGAAGAAGTCATTGGGAATAAATCAGATAATAAGAAAGCCAGCAGACCGCAGGTGAACTCAGATAATCAGGAGACAGACAAGGACCTTCAGAAAGTCACAAAATTTTTGATAAGAAGGTGAACCAGTCAGGCAAAATGATCTAGAATAACTTGGAGAAAACTTTTCTTCACTGCACTTGTTTAATGAACTTCATATATATGACACACCTCACATAAAATTATCCCTCCATTTTCTGATCATGGGACCCATGCTAAAGCATGTTTAGGAGGGGGGAATCACACCAAGGGTAGTTACGTAAAGGGCATGTAGAAAACATGATGACCTAATGGAGAATGGACAGATCCATCTCCTGATGGGAGGATCTGTCCTAAACTAACTATATAAATCCATTCTCACTTCTGTATCCAACACTCCCTCCTCCTGAAAAGAGGGTGGGGGCCCACTTTGGCCAAAGTGTTCAATTCCTCTGAAGTCTGCTGTCATACATTTTCCTTGATCCCTTTTTAGTGTCAAGAGTGTTTCTAACATATCTATCCATCTCTCGTCCTCTGCCATTCACTTCTCCTTTTGCCTTCAATCTTTCCCAATATCAAGGTCTTTTCCAATGAGTCTCATCTTTTCATAATGTGGTCAAATCATTCAAGCTTCAGCTTTGATATTTCACCTTCCATTGAATAGCCTGAATTAATTTTTTAAATATTGACTGATTTGACCTCTTTGCTGTCCAAAGGACTCCTTACAAATATCGTCTCCCAAAGGATGATAAGATCCTTGAAGTCAAGGAACAGATCTTAAACTTTGCTTGACCATCCCTGCAAGCAGATGGCATTTTATAAGTATTTGTTGAATATTCCCTAGCTTATGATTCCCCTTACAGAGAATTTTGTTGTCAATATTAGACATATGAGATGCAAAATGGAGTAGAGGAAGAGGACTGAATTAGGTTCCAGTTTTGCTCTGACTTGTGACTTTGGTCAAGTTGTTTATTCTCTGGTGAACCTTAGATTCCTCATCTGCAAAATGAGGGAGTTAGACTAAGTGGCTTCTAAGTTTTCTCTGAGCTCTAGATCTATGATTCTGCTATCCATACAGCAAGTTTCTTTGTAACAAAGTATTGATGTAAAGATCTGAAGGCATGACACAGGATAGTCACAAGAATTTCAACCAATTCTTCTTATGATGCCATAGATTTTCTGTCTTTCTCATTACTGGCTGCCTTTCTGAGCTTAGTCTGTTTGTCCAAGACAAAATGACAGCTTGACATAATTCCCCAGATAAGTGAAGAAAAATCTTTATTAGAGTTCTTCTACTTTATTTATGCCCTTAAAATGGAGGAGGGCATGTGAAATGTGAAACCATATGCAACCAAGTATGTGTACAGTTATCTCTTCCACATCTTGGGGACTAGGGGCACAGCACCCTCATGATCTGGAAAAACCTGAGTAAATATTTTTGACTCTCCCTTTGTACCAAAGAGAAAGTCTGATTTTTTTTCTTTTTCTTTCATAGGATGTTCACAGTACCTTAGAGTAAAATTTGGGTTAATTATTTAGTCACAGGCACTGTGCCGTCTGCTGGCCTTCATGCATCATCTGCAGCTTCCACAAAACTCCCAAAAAAAATCCCATTTAATTTCTTATGCCAACTGAGGATATAGCGAAACTGAGATGAGGAAAGTCAGGATGTGGAAGGGATAATTGTATTTTTAAATACAAAAAGGAGAGTGTCAGAGACAGAGAAATAAAGACTGTGATAGTGACAGAGACAGGAGAGGGGGAAAGGAGGGAGGGAAAGAGAGAAACAGACAGAGAGAAAGAAGGCAGTGTGCTACAATGGCTAGAGAGCTAGCCTGATCTGGGAGCCAGGAAGTCCTCATACATATTAGCTGTATGATCTAGATAAGTCAGTGAACTTCTTGTGCTGGAGGCAGCTCTCTAAGACTTTAACTTGCAAAAAAGCTAAAAAGTTATGTTAGTGAAGGGAGTTTCCTCAGCCATAAACCCCCCGTATCAATGAAATCACAGGTTCAAAGTCAATTTTTTTAAACAGGCTTGTAGGAAACTGGCTGAATGAAAGTCCCTCCCTGCTCAATCTGCTTCCTCTTCATATGGACACTTGTCTCTGAGATATCACAGAGCTGCATCTGTAAAGAGGATGATGTTGTCTCAGAAGGATTTGACTCTAAATGACAAGGAGCCAAAAGAGGAAATGAATTCTCAAAACAAAAAATTGTGTTTTCCACAATCGTTTGTAATGGAGAGAAAATAAATTAGACCCTTGAGGTTTAAGACAATGGATTTATTGACCAAAAAGTGAAAAACAAAGGAATATTCCTAATCAGATAATCCAAGGTTCTCAACAGCCCCTGTGCCTGACAGCCCCATTGAATTTAATAGCTTTATTAAGTGAGTTCTGCAAACCTAGCTATATGAAAGTTTATCATACCAGGAAATGTGTATGTGTGTGTGCTCTCTTTCTAGAAGTTCTAATGAGTGGTAAACTGGCCAAAGAACAAAAAATGACCAGGAAAAAGTATGAGGGCAAAGCCAATAGATAAAATAATAGGTTTTGGACAATTAAAAAAGATCCCAAGTAACAGTTAAGACTAAATAAGGATAAATGGCAGAAATAAGGAAAGCTAATTCCTAAATTCATTAATTAATCAACAAACACATTAAGCATCTCAAAGTGCAAAGTACTGTGCTGGACACTGAGGGAAATACAAAGCCAAAAATCATGGCCTCTACCTCCAAGAAACTTAAAGTCCAATAGGAGAGACATAACTGTGAATAGACAATTATAATATAAAATAACTGTAAATATCAAAACTCATTATGTGAGACACGGGATTTCTTAATTTTTTATGTGATGGGTCCCTTGGACAGTTTGGTGAAGTCTATGAACCCCTTCTCAGAATAATATTTCTAAATATGTAAAATAAAATATATAGGATTACAAAGAAAACCAAAATTATGACGAGATACAGTTTGTCCCAAAAATCTTAGTAAAGTTTGAAGTATGAAATAATAGCTTAAAACTGCACTAAGACTTTTGGGACACCCTGTACCTTTTCCAAAATATTGTTAAAAAACCAAGTTCATGGAGCCCCCATTAAGAATCTAGCAGACTAGAGTGTGATAATTAGATGAACTTCCACTAGAGAAGGAGCTCTGTCTTATCTAAATTTTAATTTTCCAAGTGCTTAGCATTGTACCCTACATACATGGTAGATGCTTAATAGTTATTTATTGATGGCGAATGAATGATTAGATGTTTCTTCTTCAACCTTAGTTGAAACAGTTCAGTTTATTTGAACAAAAGTCTTTTATAATCATTAACTTTTGCAAATAAGATGTTTGAATTGGCCAGGTATATTAGAATTGGACTACTCTCAACCATATGAGCAGCTGGGTAGCAGAGAAATGAACTTGAAGCCAGGAAGAGTTGCATTTAAATCGTATGGCCCTTTAGTAGCTGTGTGACCCTGATCAGGTCGTAACCCTCTCTCTGTTTCCTCATCAAAATGGGGATATTACTATAGCTTGTCTCTCAGAGTTGTTGTAAGAATAAAATGAGATAATATATGATCATATAAGTAATATAATAATATACAATAATATTTGAAATAATATAATGAGGTGATATAAGTTCTTTTTAAACTTAAAAGTATAATACAAATATAACCAGATATTAATATATGATTCTAAAGTACTCAGCAAAATTTCTAAAAACGTGGTCTTATTACAACAGTATGGTAAATACTGTAGAGAAGATCTAAAAAATAAAAGGTACATACTCTCCAGCCAGGAGCTTATGATACAGTTGAAGGGACAGGCATACATACATACATACATACACACACACACACACACAGAGAAAGAGGACTTTATGAAGCAATAAACAAATGAGAAAAACTGTAAAATGTATTATAATACTGGTCACTGAATATTTCAATAAGATTTCTAATACTTCTAAAATTTATCCAAATTTATGTTGTTCTTAGAGTTTTGTGATATCACAATAATCTCATAAAATGATACCTTTAAAGGTAGCAGTAGAAGATCATCCTTGAGATATCAAATTTAAGTTTACATCAGAAGCACAAATATAGCTATCTAGTTTTAGACAATAAATGTGTTCTTGAAAAGTATGTAAATTGTCTAATTATAGGTGCATCAAGTGCACTCAGGAATATAAGAAATTCAAAAACATTTGGTAAAGTGAAGAATACGCAACTTAGGTGAACTGATCCAACCATTCTGGAGAGCAATTTGGAACCATGCCCAAAGGGCTATAAAAATGCGTATGCTCTTTGATCCAGCAATCCCACTTCTACAGGTATGTATTACAAAGAGATCATAAAAATGGGGAAAGGACCTACATGTACAAAAATATTTAAAGCAGTTCTTTTTGTAGTGACCAAGAATTGGAAGTTGAGAGGATGCTCATCCATTGTGGTATATTAATGTAACAGGATACTATTGTGCTACAGGAAATGATGAGCAGGTGGATTTCCGAGAAACTTGGTAAGACTTATATAAACTGATGCTGAGTGAAGCCAGCAGAACCAGAAGGATATTGTACACAGTAATACTCATATTGTGTGATGACTTGGCTCTTCTCAGCAACGTAAGTATATAAGACTACTCCAAAAGGACTCAGGATGGAAAACGCTGTCCCATCCAGAATTTTGGAGTCTGAATGCAGATCCAAACAGACTATGTGCTCGCTTTGATGCTGTTGTTGCTGTTTTGTTTTGTTTCTTGTTTCTCATGATCCCTCCCATTGGTTCTAATTCTTCTTTACAATATGACTAATGCGAAAATATGCTGAATATGAATGTATTTAGAGAGATTATATCAGATTGCTTGCTGTCTGGGAGAGGGAGAGAAAAGAAGGAGGAGGGAAGTTTAAAACTGAAAAGCTTATGGAAGTGAATGTTGAAAACTAAAAATTAAGTCATTATTTTTTAAAAAAGAATAGACATCTTAAAAAGTGAATAATAGCCCCTAAGAAGAGGTGACTGGGTAGTGTAATGGATAAAGCCCTGGACTTAGAGTCAGGAAGAGCTGATCTCAAATCCAGCTTCTACTACTTAGTTGTGTGACTCTGGACAACTCAATTAACCAATGTCTGCCTCAGTTTCCCCAACTATAAAATGGAGATGATAATAGCACCTACCTCCAAATACTGCTGTGAGGAGCAAATGAGATATTGGTAAAGCACTTAGTATTGTCACATAGTAGGCACTTAATAAATGCTTGTTTCCTTCTTTCCTAATTGGTCTTAGAACAACTATATCAAAAGAGCTACACAAAAATAATATAAAATAAAAACTCAAATATACCTCATAATAATTCAAGGTTAGTTCATTTCTAGTAATAAACCTGTATTTACAGAACCTAAATAATTCTGTGCTCAATAACACTAGTTATATAGAGGTCTAAAAGGAAGAAGTGGAAGCTCAATACTTCTGATTAACTGGGAAATATCCAGTGTGCTTTATAGACTAATTTTAAATGACATTCAGTTTCACTACTTGCAGACATATAAAGTAGTTAGAATGACTATAACAAAGTATTGCTTAGCTAAAGTCCTTAGAATATCTTCTTTCAATGAATAAACAAGATTTTAATCTAGCATTGTTGTTGTTTTTGTCTAAGTTCATGATTTTATCTTTGTAAAGAACTCCCTGTGTGGAAACTCCCTCCACCAATGCAAATTGTCAATACAGCTATTATTATTTGTAGCCTGAGAGAGTTGCCAGGAACACCAAGAGTGTAAATGACTTGCCCAGAAACACACAGGTCAAAACCAATATTTGGCACCCAGGTTTACCTGTTTTCAAAGCATGCCCTTTATCTACTATGCTATGCATAAGCAGGAGGGTACAGTGGAAAGACTTCTAGATTTGAAGTCCAAGGACCTTTGAGTCCCAGATCTGCTCTTTATAATCCATGAGACTTTCAGCAAGCTACTTTACCTCTCTACCCCTCACTGGTTAAGCTAACTCATCTATAAGATACCTTATAGTTTCTAATAGATGAACATTTTCATGTGTTGTGTTATTACTGGCTTGTATGTGACTTGAATGCTTCAGTCACAGGTGTGATGGTGTATGTTTAATAAGTAATTCTGAAAAGATGTATTCACCATGCTTTTCAATTTAATCTGCAATATTAACATTTTCTCCATCACTTCTTAAGTCTAGACAATCAACAAAACAATAAATCAGGTCTTAATTTTTAACACTTGCCAATTTCCAAGGTGTAAATGCTCACACTAAAAATTTCACACTTGGCTTTTCTGATCCAGATGGAACTCCAGCACACTCCTGTCACTTCTGGTCCTGAGCTCAAACCCTGACTTGCTCCATGTGGAAAATGATTGGATATAGAGTCAGAGGACCCTAATTCTAATCTTACCCCATCATGAATTAATAGTGGGAACAGAGCTGACATTGTTTCTTATACACTTGCTGAAGAACTTCATAAATTCAGTCTTAGATGTGGAAGTTTCTAAAATCCTATCCAATGTAAGAATCTTTTCTGGAACATTCTCAAGTGATTAACCAATCTCCTCTTGGACAAGGAGGCAATCTGGTGCAGTGAAAATAGCAGTTACCAAACCTGAGTTTGAATTCTGGTTCTGCCAATTAACTGCCTATTTGAATTCTGGTCTTTTCCTCAGGTGACACAATGGATAGATATGGAGTCAGAAAGACGAGCTCAAATCTGACCTCATACACTTACTAGTTGTATTCCTCTAGGCAACTCATTTCATCCTGTTTGCCTCAGTTTCCTCATCTGCAAAATGAGACAGAGAAGGAAATGGCAAACCACTCTAGTACCTTTGTCAAGAAATGGGATCACAAAGAGTTGGACACAACTGAACAAAAAAAAAATGGTAGACTATCTGACTATTTTAATACCCTTCCAGCTCCATAATCTATGATCCTCTACATAAAGTACTTAAAGATGTTTTAAATTTTTGTTCCTAAAAATAATTTGTTCCGTTAAGTAGTTTTAACAACCATATTTTTGTCAAATGGAGATTCGTGCAAAAGATATTTTCAGTCAAATTGCTGTCCTATAATTTAAATCTCTCTTCCTCATGATACCACCTCAGTCAAAAATCATCTCTCATTCTTTTAATTCTTCTTTATTAACTTTATTAGCTCCAAGCAAATATTAGAATAATAGCATCTCAGACCAGGAGGAGAAATCTGAGGCCTTATACTTACTATACCTGATGCATAAATCTCTTCTAAATAGGCTATAAGGAGTCTTTGAACTTGGACAGGGGGGAAAATTACATTTTTATTTTCACTAACATGCATATGAAATTTAGTATCTCCTTCCATTATGAATGAAGGCAATAAGAATTATTTGCAGAAGGGACTCATAGGTTTCACCTAACTCCAAAGATATCAATAACAAAAAATCAAAGTAAAGTATCTCTCTTTAATCTTTCAATGAATTGAAGTCAAAGTCAATTTCCCATAATTTGAAGAATCTATTGTCTTCTCTCTTTTGAATATTTACTCAGCATTTCCTCATCTTGAATGCTTGAAGTGTTAGAGTCAAGGTTCTATCTTCCTTCCCATGCTATGGCTCCTCTCCAGAGAGTCAAGAACAGTCCAGCTATAAGAACTGCAAGTTCTTTCTCTGTTCTGGGAAATAGTCTGGATGACTTGAACTCATTGAGGGGAAGGTGCTCCCTTACTACTTTTTCATCTTGGGTTTCAAGTGCTTATTGGTCATTTTGGCCATATTAGTTATTATCGCAGTCTTTGTTTTATTTAATTTTACTTATTTTCTTTGCTACATTTTAAGTTCCAAACTATCTCCTTGTCTCCCTCCCCATCTCACACTAGAGAATGCCACCATTTAACACAGTTACAGAAAAAAAAAGACAAAGACAGAGCCAGAGAAGAGGGTGAAGGGTAAAACCATACTATACATGCTTCTATTTATCAGTTCTTTCTCTGGAGGTGAGCAGCAACTTCTTTCATAGGTTTTTTTGTAATTAGTTTGAATATTTATAAGACTCAGAATAACTTAGTCATTCACGGTTATTCTTCAAACAATAGTGTTGTTATTATATACAACATTCTCCTGCTTCTACTCATTTCACTCTTTATTTCAAGCAAGTCTTTCCATGTTTTTTCTAAAGTCAGCCTGCTCATCATTTCTTACTGCAAGAGTAACACTCCATCATGATCATATACCATGACATGTTTACACATTCTCCCAACTGATGAGCATCCTGTCAATTCCAATTCTTTGCTACCACAAAGAAAGCTGCTATAAATATTTAGAACATCTGGGTTCACCTTGGGATATTTGATATACCTTGGTATGGCTGGAGCAAAAGGTATGCATAATTTGATAGCCCTTTTGGGCTTAGTTCCAAATTGTCCTCCAGAATGGTTGGATCAGTTCACAATTCCACCCACAGAGCTTTAGTGTCCCAAGTTTCCCACATCCCCTCCAACATATTATTTTCCTTTTCTATCATATTTGCTAATCTGATAAGTTTGAAGTTGTTTTAATTTGCATTTCTGTAATAGATAGTGATTTAGAGCATTTTTGATATTACTATGTATAATTTTGATTTCTTCACCTGAAAACTACCTATTTTTATCCTTTAACTATCAACTGGGGAATGACCTCTATTCTTATAAATTTGACACCATTTTCTATATATTTGAGATATGAGACCTTTATCAGAGAAACTGTTCAAAATGTGTTTTTTTCCAAATTTTCTGCCTTTCTTCCAATCTTGGCTATATTGGTTTGATTACATTAAAGAGGTTTTGTACAAAGAAAACCAGGGTAGCTATATCTGTCTTAAAATCTTTGTCCTTGGTAGAAAAAAGAAGTAAAATTGGTGTTCAGTAGTTCTTCCTTCCGTCCTTCATTATCATCTACCTGCACAGCCCTCTGTCACTCAAAACAAAGTCAAGTGCAAGTCATGTCATTATTTCTCCGATGGCATGGTCTTCTTCAGCAACAAAGGATGAACACACACACACACACACACACACACACACACACATATCATCTTCTCAACCACATTTAGAAGGATTTTAACCTGTCAATGACTTTCTTGGTTCCACATAATTTTATGTCTTTTTTTTTAATTGTCTGTAGCATTCACTTCAAGCTTCCGTTTTCTGACTTTAGCCTTCCTGATACTATTCCTATAGGACCCTGATTATGTAGTACCTTGTAAAATCTTTTTGCAGCTTTATTGAGCTCATTTGCATATTGTATCATTATTCAACGTTTTTGTACAATTTCATTCATTGTCTCCCTAATGAGATTGTAGGCTTCTTAAGGGCAGAGATCAAGTCTTACGCTTGTATTCCTTAGGGCACTGATTATAGAGCCTTTCATACAGTAGGTACTTGATAAATATTTGTGGATTTGATCAGAAATTCTGTACTGATGGAGTCCAAATTAATAGGGTTTTATTACACTCATCAGAAGCTTTGGGGGCGAATAGTTCTAAGTAAATGTGCAGTTTCTACTTCCTCTCTCAGGGCTTACTTACCAGCAAGTGACAAGCATTCTACCTTTGGCAATGTGTATTTCCTTATCAATAGAATGCACATTTGCCAAATCAGGTTTCCAAAAACCAATTTTAAATCGAGAGCATTACTCATGACTTAGTTAGCCACTGGGGCCATGGCAGAAATATATAGATTTTTTTTAAAGAGCTTTTCAAAAAAGACACAAGGCAGGATTAAACCAAGATTTAGTGAGAGAAATAGATCAGAGAATAAAAAGTACAGAATTCAGGGTAGAAAACTGTCACATGGAAGGTAAGCAGAACTGGCACTCCCCATGGGGTAATCAAGCATTTGCCCAGTAACCCAAGAGATAACTTGCACTTTCCAGGGTGAGTGGGAATTGATGGTAGGAAAGAGTGGTGCCCCCAAAACTCTTGAAATTCTGCCTAATGGCCTGGCATCACAGGAGTTTTCCTCGTCTGCTTTTGGAGGTCATCCAATCCTAAAGACAAAGGATCAAGCCATAAATTTTTTTTAAAAAAATTAAACACTGGCTTATATGCCCAAGGCCTAATGAAACTGGATCATGAATCCAAAATAATTTAGTGTACTCCATCTCTCCTATTTAGTCTCATTTTGTGCTAAAATTTTGTCCCACATTCCCCTCTCCCCCCATCTGTGTTTCTGTGACATATAAGTACATTTACTATAGGCAGCTGCTTGGCTTCCTTCCCCTAGTGCTACCAGGAGGGGCAAGGGGGAAGAAGGCAATTGACGTATCACAGGTGGCATTCATTCATGCAGACAGGGCCAATACAAACTGTGGGAGGCTCCTAGGATTTTTCCAGGCCTGGCAGGGTTGAAAATCTGTTTATGAGTCTGCTGTTCATGATATTTAGGATTACCAAAAGCTAATGCCATGGGCAGCAAAAGCGGTTCCAATTCTCATAGCTTTCCACGTTTCTGTTTTTAGCTTTAAGGTGGTTACCCGCAAATACCAGCTCCACTTAGCTTATCCATGCTAAAGGCAGCCCAACCTTAGCGTGAAGACTAAATTAGAAGTTAGTGGGCTTTTTCTTTGCACTTAGATATAAATCACACACAATCAGGCAGCAAGCTACAAAATAAAACAAAACCCAAAAATGTCATTTATCCTGAATGATTGCAGTTTGCAAATCAGATCCAAAGGGAATGCTGCACCAGGGGAGATCTTGAGGAATGACTCATGCCAGCACAGGTGCCCTTAAGAATCTCAACAGGGACAAAAATTCCCCTTCGTGGTAAATAATACTGCCTAGTTATTAGCCGTGATTAGGCTGTGACGAAGTCAGGCTGCTCTCCAAGCATGGGGAGCCCCTCTCAGGTGGGCATCTCACTGTCCTACTATGACACAGCAAATGACATTTCCAGAGTGGAAAGAAAGGGAATTTCACAGTGCTCTTCCTTTCCCGACCTAGTCAGGATGCCAAGGGACAGTGAACATTGCACCCAGGCCCTGCACTCTAGTGGAGGCCACGATTTAATGACTCACACCAGACAAAGGAATCTGAACTGCTACCCACCATCCCCAGAGATGAGGATAATGGCATGAGTGCCTTTGAGAAAGAATGTGCTCGGCATATCAGCAAGCTAGTTCCCCACCAGTCATTTCCCTTTAAACTCTGAGAATTTTGTCAAGTTGAGAGAGATTGACACTAAGAAAGGGAAATATCTGCTCCTCTGACATATCTCCTGAAAAAACCAACACTGAAGAAGAATCAAGGAAAAGGGGAGGAGAGTAAGGGGGTCCTGGATAGAATGTCTCACATGCATAGGGTACTTTACAACTTTCAAAATATTTTCATCTACATCATTTTATTTGAGCCTATGTTATAGGCATGCCTCCCTCTACATGATAAATATGTTCTTTAAAGAGTTGCTAATGAGGGGCAGTTAGGTGGCACAGTGGGTAGAACATGGGCCCTAAAGACAATTGGACCCGAGTTCAAATCTTCCCTCAGGCACTTACTAGCTGTGTGACACTGGGCAAGTCACTCCATCCTGATTGCCTCAAAAAAATTAAAAAAAAGAGTTGCAAATTAAACTTCTATAACTAGACCCATATATCAGGAAATTGAAAATGCAAGAGGATCATGGGCAAATCCTAGGTGAGTCAGTGGATAGAGTGCTGGATCTGGAGTCAGGAAGCACTGAGTTCAAATCTGGTCCTAGAGCCTTATTAACTGTGTGACCCTGAGTAAGTCACTTAACCTCTGCCTCAGTTTTCTCAAACTGTGAAATAGGGATAAGGACAGTACCTATCTCCCCTGGTTGTCATGAAATGAAATAGTAATTGTAAAGTTCTTAGTGTGTTGCCTGCCACATAGTAGGCACTTATAAATTTTTTTTCCCTTCCTTTTCAGGTCATTCTCTCACTTGCCAACCATTTTTTAAGCATAGATACAATATTCAAAGTCTTGAGCTAGTCCCTAGAGAAGATGTAAAAGTAACTGACACAGTCTCTCCTTTTATATGGACAACTAGGTGGTACAATGGATAGAGTGCCATGCCTGGAGTCAGGGAGACTCATCTTTGTTGGGTCAAATCTGAACATTTATTAGCTGTGTGACCCTGGGCAAGTCATTGAACCCTGTTTACCCCAGTTTCCTCATTTGTAAAAATGAGCTGGAGAAGGAAATAGCAAAGCACTCCAGTATCTTTGCCAAGAAAATCCCAAACAGAATCAACGAGAAATAACGAAAGAGCAACAAGAAAAAGAATGCTCCTTTTATGGAGCTTGGTCTCTATTGGAAGCATATGACACATGCACAGGGATATAATGGCTACAATGGATTTTGAAGTCAGAGGCCTTGGGTCGAATCCTGGCTTCACTTACTTGACGCTGCTGTTTTAAATCTATGATAGTGAATTGAAAAGAATATATCAAATTAGGTCACAAATTAAAAATCATTTTTAGGCTCTATTTCTCCTATTTTGCCCATTTTTTCTCAGTTTCCCCAGCCCAATCTGTGTTGATTAGACATAGGAGTTCATTTTTTATAATCAGCTGCTTGACTCCTTATACAAAGCTGTGAGTTCTAAGAAAGAAAAGGTAATTTCCAAAGGGCAGGGTTGAGGAAGACTTCATGGACAACTTAATATTTATCTGAGATGGATAGGATTCCAACAGGTAGAAATGGTAGGAGATGAAATTTCCAACATCAGGGAAGCTCAGAATTTTCCAATCTTCTTATACTTTATCCTTCTCCATGTATTTTGTGATCCAGGGACACTGACTGTCCCTCACACGGGACATGACATCTCCCAACTTCTGGAATTCCCCCCACCCCCAAGTCTGTAATTATCTCCCTTCTCATCTCCACCTCCTAGTTTCCCTTGCTTCCTTCAAGTCCCATCTAAAATCCTACTTTCTAGGGGAATTCTTTTCTAATCCCCCTTGATTTTCATATCTTCCATCTACTGATTATCTCTGTTGTATCCTGCACATATATTTTTCATACATAGTTGTTTGCACGTTTTCTCTCCTATTAGACCGAGATCCATAAGGGTAGAGATTACTTTTTGCCTTTCTTTGTACCCCAATACTTGGCACAGTGCCTGACCTATAGGAGACATTTAATAAATGTTTATTGACTGCCTGAGGTAAGAGGTCGGTGGTAAATTATGTACAGAGCATCACACAAATGCAGAGGAGTAAGTAGTACAGGATAAGACTAGAAAGGTAAGGAGGTTATAGCTTGTGGAGGGCCTCAAATGGCAGGCTAAAGAGTATAGACTTTATACGGTAATCCCATTAGTTTACATTTATATAACACTACATGGTTACAAGCACTGTTCCAGAGGGATCCCCTGAAGGGTTTTGAACAGAGGACTGGCATGATGAGACAGGAACATAAGGCAGATAAATCTGGCATCAGGGTGAAGCACGGATTAGAAAGAGGAGATGAGAAGAGGGGAGATTAACTGCTATGGTCTAAGCAGTAATGAGGTTTGGCGGTGACAATGATAATAGAAAGGGAGGAAGAGGGTCAAGAAATATTGTGAAGGCAGAATTGAGACTTGATAGGTCATGGCACTTAATCAGCTATAAAGGGTAAAGGAGAGGGAAAGCTCAAAGATGACGAGGTTTGAAGTGTGGGGAATGGGTGAATGGTGGTGCCATTGACAGAAATAGGAGTCAGCCCAGGGGAAAGACAATCAATTCTATTGCTACCATAACTGTAATGGAGGTGCCACCAGGACACCAAGGTGCAGAGACAAGGAACCCCAGGCCTCAAGCTGGAGTTATTGATTTGAGATTCATTTGCATAGAAATAGTCAATGAGAATCAGGAAAATGTTTAGAGAGAAGGCTGAAGACAGAAATTTGGGAAACATCCACTTTAAGGACATTGGGAAAAAGAACGGAAAGAACAGAAAGAAGTCAAGAAGAAATGGAGCAGAAAGAAGAAAGCAATTTTATCACAGGATCATTAAAAGTTAGCACTGGAAAGAACTAAAGCACTTTAGAAATTAACTTGTCAGATCCTCTCATTTATAAATTGGGAAACTGAGTCTCAGCAAAGTGAAATCATTTGTCCAAGGTCATGCAACTAATTAGTAACAGAGTTGAGTGTATAGAAATACAGACATATATATGTATATATATATATATATATATATATATATATATACAATATATGTATGTATAACATCCATTTACTTATAATACCATATTGAGTCAGATTTTATTAGTATTTAACTCACTTCTTGCCTATAAACTACCTCTTTTTTTAGTAATTTTTTTTTGAGTCAGTGGGGTTAAGTGATTTGTCCAAGGTCACACAGCTAGCAAGTGTCTGAGGCCAGAGGTCCTCCTGATTCCAGGGCCAGTACCCTATCCACTGTACCACCAAACTGCCCCCACAACATTGCTTCTTACCTCCCCCCCTCCTCTCTCTCTCTCTCTCTCTCTCTCACACACACACACACACACACACACACACACACACTCATCACCCTGCATCAGGTCTCTCTTCACCGGTTCATTCCTCAAATAACACCTAACATGATTTTCCTAAAGCAGAGATCTGACCCAGTCACTTCCCTACTCAATAAACTCCTATGTCTACCTATTTTAAAATCAAACATAAATCCTAAAGTCCAAGCTACCTTTTTAATCTTGTGACATGTTACTCTCTTTCCCACATTCTACAGTTCAGTCATACCGAGTTACTTGCTGGTCTCACACATAACATATAATCATCTTCCCTCTTGGTGGCTTTGCCCTGGCTGTCTCCATGCCTAGGATGTCCTCCTTCTTCACCCCTGCCTCTCAGAATCCCTTGTTTCCTTTGAAACTAAACTCAAGACCAACTTTCTCTGTGAACCCTTTTTTGATTCCCCCCTCCTCCCATGAAATTGATAGGATAGGGTCCTGGGTCTAGAATCAAGATCAAAGCCATCCTCAGATACTTACTAGCTATGTGACCCTGGGTAATTCAATTAGGCTCTGCCTGACTCAGTTTCCTCATATCACTTGCCTCCTCAATGGGTGGAGGACAAGCAGAAGATAGAGAATTTAGATTTTTTTTAAAATTAAATATTTTAAAAATAGTATTTTCTTCACAAAATTACTTTATTTTATAGGTAATTCTATATGTATATGTCTCTCACAATACAATATAAGCTCCTTGAGGGCCAGCATTGTTACATTTGTGTCTTTTTATCCACCGAATCTGATCCATAGTAAGCATTTAATAAATGCTTTTTGAGAGAACATTGATTTCTACTCCACTGAAACAAGCATTTGTTTGCATAGCGTTTGTTGGTATGTTATATTCAACTCTACATTTCAAATGCAAATTACATATCTTACTTTTACACTCACTGCTGATGCAGGTGCCCCATGGAAAAATCCCTCCAAACCAAAGGATTTGTTGAGTCTCATTCACAGCTTTAAATATACAAATGCCCAGGAGCCTGGAGCTGTGTGCTCTGACACTCATGAGGCAGTGAGCACAGATGGAATGTACTAGATCTTCAGTGTCTTATTGAAAAAAGATGAATCTCAGCATCCCAATCAGCCTGAATTCTAATGTCACAGAACTCACAGTACTCTGGGTGGTGTAGTAGAGCAAAGACTGGAACTTGAGTCAGGAAGACCTGAGTTCAGATCCAACCTCAGACAATTGCTATTCATGTGACCCAGGGTAGTCACTTCATCTCTGTCAGCCTTAGTTTTTTCAAATGCAAAAATAGAATAATCATAGCTCCTACTTCCAAGGGTTGCTGTGAGAATCAAATAGATAACAACCCTAAAACACATGGCAAACTAAAGTGCTTTGTAAGTTTCTCCTGTTAGTGTCATCCTCCTCCATATAATACTTCTCTCTTGAGAAGTGCTACCTAACTGCTAGCTTCTATTATTCTTACTATTTATTACTCATTTTCTCACTTGCCCAAATTTTGCCAGAGAATATTTTTTCAAAGAAAGACAGACAATGGTTACTTCAATGGCGAAGAATGTTTTCTTTTCATGTTTATTGGGTGCATGTGTGGCTCTTAATACTCCACAGTTATTCATCTCTGAGGGTATTCCCCCCAACAAGACAGATCACAAACCATCCTTGCCTGCTCATTCTGTATAACTGTCACCCAGGGCCTTTCATAAGCTCTCCATGAGAGACTTCCACAAAGTGGGAGCACATTGAGCCACTGGGCACCCCTCCCTCTCATGACATGACCAGCCTGCTTTTCCTATCATACATTTTATGAGATTTCTCCAATAGAATCCCTTCATTGCACTGAGATGCACTATGTCCACCATGTATCTCCTTCCATTGCACTTTGGATGGTCTATTTTGCTATAACTTGCTTTTGTCTTCTAGTTTATTTATATAGGGAATGTCAAGTTTGATTTGATTGGTACCTTCAGGAGCATGTCTGCTCATTGGCACTTGAGTAAGAATCTCATCACTAGCAATTAAGTTAATGTTTATAGAAGGCCTAAAAGTTATGTGGTTCTTGGTACTCTTTGCTGCTTTCTCTAACATCATTACTACAGAAGCACAGAGCAGCTAGGTGGTGCAGTGGATACAGCACCAGTGCAGGAGTCAGGAGGACCTGAGTTCCAATCTCATCTCAGATATTTGACGCTCACTATCTGTGTGACCTTGGGCAAGTCACTTAACCCCAATTGCCCCATCCCGGGTCATCTCCAGTCATCCTGATGAATATCTGGTCACTGGATTCAGATGGCTCTGGAGGGAAGTGAGGCTGGTGACCTGCACAGCCCTCCCTCACTCAAAACAAAGTCAAGTGCAAGTCATGTCATTATTTCTCTGATGGCATGGTGTTCTTTGGCAACGAAGGACAAAACACACACACACACACAGAAATATAATGAGGCCACACAGGACTGGAGGTCAATTGTGACATTTGATAAGAATCAGGACCAAGAAATTCATTACCAAGTGACCAATCTACTGGTAACGAACCCCTCTGTAGTTAGTAAACTGGCCCTTGGAAAGCACAAGTAGTCCACTCCCAGGACAATGCTTGAAACCTTTTCTGCTTGGTAAAATCTACCAGCAAATGTGCTCTAGTGATATACCCTTGGAGTCAACATAGAGTCAGCTCTCTGCCATGATGGGACAACATAGTTGACTTTGTGGAAGGTTATATTTTACAAGTCTAGAAAAACTTGCTTTAAGTGTAGGAAGGAGCAAACAATCTTCAAAGAGGTTGAAAAACTAATCCGAATTGTAACAAAAAAGCAACAGGTCAAAATGAAAGGGAATAATACAGTGATAGATGGTAATTTTGACAGACCACTACACTGGAGAAAAAACATGATTTAGTGGAAACCTCACTGGCTGGGGAGGCAGAGGGCTAGAGTTCTAGCTGTGACTGAGATATACATCTACTATTAGCTTACTCTCAAGATTTCAGTCAAGAAGAAAAGCTCACAGTGATATGAAACTGATGTTTACAAAGTGTTTTACTTCTGTAGATCTCCGTTTCCCCATATATACAACAAGAGCCCTGGACTGGATCAGGGTGGGGAACCTGTGGCATCAAAGCCACATGTGACCTTCTAGGTACATGGGTGCAGTCTTTTGACTGAGTCCAAGTTTTACAAAACAAAGCCTTCTATAAAGAGATTTGTTCTGTGAAATTTGGAGTCAAAGGTCCACCCTTGAGGACCTAGAGGGCCATGTGTGACCCTGAGGTCGCAGTTTCCCACCCTGGATTAGATTATGTCTAAAGTTCCATCCTTCTGTTATGACCAAGAATAGTGATAACTGGCAATTGAGCTTTGCAAAGAATTTTAAATACTCTGCATTGTCATATCTGATCCTTACATCAACCCTGTGTGGTATTAGAAATCCAAATCTTTCTGACACCAAGTCCAATGTATGATCAGCTAGGCAACACTGCCCCAGTAAATAAAATAGTTCATATCTACGTAATACTTTAATACTAACAAAAGAAAAATGTATTTCCATTGTACATCTCCTGCTTTATTGAATTATCCTTAAGAAAAAACTACTAAACCTCTTTTCACCGTTTTTCTTCTCTGTTTCTTCCTCTCTTTTCTTCCCTCCATTTTTCTCTCTCCCTTCTGTCTGTTTCTCTGTCTCCTTCCCACCGCATCTGTGTCTCTCAGTCTTCCCCTGTCTCTGGTTCTTTCTCCTCTCTTTCTGTCTCCGTCTTTTTTTCTGTCTTTATCTTCCTCTCTCTCTTTTTCCCTCTCCATTTTCCCCCTTTTTTCCCCTCTCTCTTTCTCCCCTTCCTTCCTCTTCATCTATCTTTTCCACCTCTCTCCCTCCTTCCTTCATTTTACCCATGTTCCCTTTCTCTCACTTTCTCTCTCTCCTCGCCCTTTCTTCTCTCTTCTTTTCTCCCTTCTCCTTCCCCTTCCTTTCCTCTCTCTTTTTCCCCTCCCTTCCTCTTTATCTATCTTTCCCACTTTCCTCCCTCCCTATTCTAGCTCATGATTCCTTTCACCCTCTGTCCTCTCTCATCATATCAGTGGTGAGACCACTCCCCTAGTCAATGAAATTCTTAAGATGATGCTGAAGCTGAATGGCGGTCAATACTAACTGTTACAGTTTCATCATGAAGAGGAGTCTCAAACAAGGAGAACTGGGATGAAAAGAGTTAATACATCCTAGAAAGAAAGTTCCAGGCATACCTATGGAAAGAGAATCACCTTTTTTCTAGATAAAATGAGACAGCAATAGCGCTTTAACATTCAGTCGTAAACAACTTAACAGTGGTGGTAGGAAAATTCCACATACTTGAGGCCTACTGCAATCCTGAAGCCAGAAACAAAAATCATTCCTTTTTTCTCTTTTGAAATAGAAATGAGTCATTTCATGCCAGCATATATGCTCACAAATATTAAATATACACAGAGGGGGTGAATATCAAAATTCATCTGTTCAGATACAAAGGGAGGCAATTACTAACTGTCTTATTTTTTAAAACAAGTTAAATTTCTCATTTCTGGTGTCTGTCATAACCAATTGTTCTACTTTTTCTTTTGTGAAATGAGTTGTTTCTTTGTGCCAAATGTTTAAAGGGAATAAAGAATAACAGTCTTGGAAAACTTTTCTAGGGACTCGGGAGACACCCCTTGACTTGTGGGCTAATTGGCACTAGCCTCAGGAACCAGCTGATTTTATCCTTTCTTTACCTAACAGGTCTTTTAAAATATCATCAGCTTTTTTGTTTTCCAAATGAGGAAATTGAGACCATGAGATGTGAAGGGACCTGTTCAAGGTCACAAAATATGTCAATGGAGGGGCTAGAATGAAAATCATCATATCTCAGAATTTAAGAATTAAAAGAGACCTCAGCCACCACCTAATTTAAAACATGCCCAAAAGGAATAACTACCATAATGCATCTGACAAGTAGCCATTCAGTCTCTCTTGAATACCTCCAAAGATGGAGAATTCATTACTTCTCAAGGCAAATTGTTCCATTCTTGGATAACTCTACTTGTTAGGAATTTGTTTCCTGATCAAACCTAAAGGGCTTTATAACCTTTATAAGCCTTCCTTCCTATCTTTCCAGCCTTCTTACACCTTACTGCTCAACATGGGCTCTCCTGTCCAGTGAAACTGGCCTCTCTACTGTTGACTAATTGATTCAATTTTCCTCTGTAACTTCCACCCATTGCTCTGGTTCCCCCATTTGGGGTAAAACCACCCTCTATCTGATTCATATTCATGAATTTGTTGTTCAGTTCTGTCTGATGTCCCCATTTAAGGTTTTCTTGGCAGAGATACTGGGGTGTTTTGTCATTCTCCAGTTGATTTTACAGATGAGGAAACTGAGGCAAGCAGGGTTAATGGCTTGCCCAAGGTCACACAGCTAAGTAAGTATCTGAAGGCAGATTTGAACTCAGGTCTTCCTGACTTCAGGTCCAGCACTCAATCCACTTGGGTGCCCAACTGCCCTACATTCATGAATGCAGCTATCTTATTCCCCACTAGTCTTTTCTCCTCCAGGCTGAGCAAGCCCATTTCTTTCAGTTGCTCTTCATGAATTCAAGCCCCTTCAGCTGTTCTCTTCTGAACTCTACATTTTGATACATTTTGATCAAATTTTGATAAATTCTGCCTACAGCATTATCTTTACTCAGTAATTTAGTTACCCTGTCAGAAAAGAAAATAAGGTTAGCCTGACAAGACCTGCTCTGGAGGAAGTCATATTGGCTTCTTAAATTCACCATTTCCAATAGTAGCATCTACCTGCCAGGACTGTTGTGGAGAATAAATGAAATGAAATAATAATTGCAAAATGCTTATCACACTGGCTGGCAAGGTAAGCACTATATAAATGTTAACTTTTGTTATTAATGGAATTCCCACCTCACTACATCTACCTTAGACTTGTGCTCTGTTGTTTTCACCAACCACTTCTTTAATGATTTGTTCTAGAATTTTCAAAGTCAAGCTCGTAGAACTATAGATTTCTGAATCTGCTCTCCTTATTTTTTTAAAATTGAGATATTTGCCCATATTCAGTTCAGTGGTACCTCCCCTGTTTTTGAAAGTTTTTCAAATACTGATAGTGGTTTGCAACCACATCTGGCAGGTTTCCATAACTGAAAATGTAATTTATCTGATCCAGTGACTTGAATTCATCAAGGGTTTCTATGTGCTCTCTTAATTTTCATGGGTGTGAACTCCCAGCTAACCACTTTTGTTCTGTCATTGTCAACGCAAAAGTCATTTTCTTGGCAGAGAAAACAGAAATGAGAGTAAGCAGCAGTGCCTTCTTCTCTTTGATCAGTTCTTTTAGACTTAACCGCACCAAACAAAGGTCGGATCCTTATTTTGATCCTATTTTTTCCCTAGTATAACTAAAAAGAAAAAAAATTCATTTCCTAGTCTTTAGCTTTCCTTGCCAAACTTCTTCAGAATGGTAGCGTTGCTGACAATTTTTACAGGGCTATTCCATGCTCTTATTCATTGTCTGTTCCATACACATATGCTTTTTAAACATAAGAGGATTGGCTAACTCCCTATGCTTCTCCATGGGTCGCCTCAGACTACTTCCTCCTCTTTGAAATTATTTCCCTTTGGGTCTTCAGAGCTTCATTCTTTAGAATTTTCCATCCCTCCTAGACTGTCTTCCCTGAAGAATTTTAATCCATAAGATCCTACCTATCTGCCCCCTGAGTTGTATTAAATGTGATTTTCAAAATTAATCTATCCTCTATTTCAAATTGTGCCCAGATTTCTTCTTCCTCTCTATCCAAACTCTAGGAGGAAGTGCTGACTTCTCCCCCAAGGTTCCCACCAGTTCTGCCCCAGCCATCAGAACCACCCCGTTAGTAAGAATTAGCTACAGAATGGAAATTGTTTATTCCTCTACATTTGGAAGGATAAAATTAATATAAAAGCAAGTCAAGAAATTATTAGTTCCTTTGTTTTTAGCAAAGAGTAGTTCTAAAAGATATCTGGGCACTAGATCATGCAGTGGGTAGAGTATGAGACCAGTGGTCAACTTGAGTTCAAATCCTTCCTTAGACACTTACTAGCTGTGTGATCCAGGGCAAATTGCATAACCTCTGTTTGCCTCAGTTTCCTCATCTGTAAAATGGGAATAATGATAGCACCTACCTCTCAGGGCTGTTATAAGGATCAAATGAGATAATTGCAAAGTGTTTTATCACAGTATCTGGCACAAAGTAGATGCTATATAAATGTTAGCTCTTTTATTAACTGAATTCCCACATTACTATCTCTGCCTTAGGCTTGTCCTCTGTTTCCCAAACTATTCTTTTATTTCCCCATGTTGTCCAAGGAGTATGTAGTCTACTTTAAAGACAAAATCACTACTATTTCTCCCTCAACAGACCTTCACCCAGGTGATTTTCAGTGTTCTTACCTAAGTATACTTTCTACCCCCTCTGAATTTTATCTCTCTTGCTTATTTTGAACAAAACCTACCCAACCAGAGCCACATTCCAGTTGAAGGTTTCATTGCACCAAGTCTTAATGATCCCTGTAAGTCAAATTTTCCTGTTTGCAAAAGTACTTTTTGCTTGTTGCCTAAATTTTGGCCATTTGAATCCAGTAGTTTTACCACTGGCTCCTTTCTTGAATACTAACTCCCTTGAGTTTCAGGTTCCCTCAGCAGTTTGTTGATTCTTCGATATTTCTACATTCTCTGCTATCTATCTAGCTTTGGAAATATACATGACTGTCTTCGCCCTCTCCACTCTTTTTCATGACAACATAGGCAAAGAGACGGGGGGAAGGAATAAGCATTTGTATGGTACCTACTACGTGCTAGAAGCTTACCAAATATTATCTCATTTGATTTTCATGATAACTCTGTGAGGAGGATGCTATTTTTATATCTGTTTTACAGTTGAGGCAAAGAGAGGTTAAATGTCTTACCCAAGGTCATAGAACTAAAAAATGTCTGAGGTCAGATTTGAACTCAAATATTCCTGAGTCCAAGCCAAAGAGTTCTATCCACTGTGCCCCCTAGCTAGAGTTTACACAGTACTTTAAGGTTTGCACAGAACTTTACACAATTTATCTCATTTGACATCATTTTTTCTTTTAAAGATCTTTTGATTGTATTTGCAAAATACTAAGCAAATACAATTTTACCAGCCCTTGGTAAATGTATTCCATCTATGACCAGAAGTCTTTCATACTTACATGTTCACATGCAGTCCAAAAGTCCAATTTCAACTCTTGAACTCCATTTGCTTAATCATTTGTTCATTTCCTAAATCAGCTTGGTTTTTTGGGATTTTTTTGCTTCCTTTTCCTTCAATGGGCAACAGCAATGGAAACATACCACCACCTGTGCCCCTATGGTCATCCATTCATTCATTTAATAAACAACTTAAGTGAGTACTGGCAGAGATATTGGTCTAAAGGAGCAAAGGTCTCCCCATGCATCCTGGGTCATGCCCAGTCATCCTGACTATCTGCTCACTGGACTCAAATGGCTCTACAGAAGTGAGGCTGGTGACCTGTACAGCCCTCCCTCACTCAAGACAAAGTCAAGTGCAAGTCATGCCATCGTTTCTCAGATGGCATGGTGTTTTTGGCAGTGAAGGACAAACACAACAATTCTGGTCCTACTATGAGCCAGGTACTGTACTAAATACTGGGGATACAAAAAGAGGCAAAAGAAAATCCCTGTTATCAAGAAGCTTGAAATCTAATGGTGGAGAAAACATTAAGCAAATGTGTTCAAAACAAGCTATATATAGAATAAATAGGAAATAATTAAAAAAGGTAAAACATTGGAATTAAGAGAGGCTAGAGAAGGCTTCCTGTGGAAGATAAGGTTTTAGTTGGGACTTAAAGGAAGTCAAAGAGATAAACACCTGGAGCTGAGGAGGGACAGCATTACAGGCACAGAGGACACTCAGAGAAAATGGCCAGAGCAAACAAATGAAGTGTCTTGTTCATGAAACAGGATAAAAGAGTACTTGCCAGCAAGTGAAGTATAAGAAGATTGGAAAGGTAGGAGGAGGCTAGGTTATAAAGAGTATTTAATGTCAGAGTATTTTGTATTTACTCCTAGAAGAAATAGGAAGCCATCATGTTGATTGAGTAGGCCAGTGACATGATTAGACCAGTGTTTCAGGAAAATCACTTTAGTAGCTGAATGAATTGGAGTGAGGAGAGACTTGAGACAAGCAAACCCATCAGTAGGCTATTACAACAATCCAGGTGATGAGGGTCTACAACATAGTAGTAACAATGTCAGAGGAGAGAAAAGGGCATATTGGAGAGATGTTGCAAAGATGAAATTGACAGGCCTTGGCCACAGTGTATATGTGGGTGAGAGAATACAAGATAGCTCCTAGATTACAAGCCTGAAGGCCTGGGAGGATGGTGTTACCCTTGACAGTAATAAAGAAGGTTGGACATAGTGAGTTTAAGATGTCTACTGGATTTCCAGTTTGAAGACTACCTGAGAGGTAGTTGGAGATGAAAAATTAGAGGTCAGGAGAAAGAAAGAGTCAGGAAAGGTATCTTTGAGAATCATTGGCAAACAGATGGTAATCAGATCCATGAGAGCTGATGGGACCACCAAGCCCGAGGTGCCCAAGACAGAGCCCTGGGGGACACCTAGAGTTGGTGGGTGTGATCTGGAGGAGGATCCAGTAAAAGAGACAGAGGAGAGGTAAAATAAGTAGGAGAAAAATCAGGAAAGAATGGTGTCCCCAAAACCTAGAAAAAAAGAGTAACAAGGAAAAAAGAGTACTTTACAACATCATCAAAGGCTGCAGAGGCTGCACAAGCTGTCAAGGAGAATGAGAAGTGAGAATGATCTAGCAACTGGGAGGTCATTGGTAACTTCGGACAGAGCAGTCTGAGTGAAATGACAAAGTTGGAAGCCAGATTGTAAGAGGTTAAGATAAGTGTGAAAGGAGAGAAAGTGGAGGAGAGACAGTCTACCTGTTGTAGACCCTTTTTGAGGAATTTTGCTACAAAAGAGAGCTCTAGGAATATAGTTAACAGGGAAGGAAAGATCAAGTGAGGGATTGGGGTTTTTTGGTTTTCTTTTCTTCACAATTGGAGACATGGGCGAGTTTGTAGGCAGTAGGAATGAGTCAGCAGAGAGGGAGAGATTGAAAATAAATGAAAGAATGATCTTCGATTCCTTGCCCCAGTTTTCATAATCTTTGTAAATAAAATCATTTTATTCTAAATCAATTATTCTTCCTGCTTCACCACACCGCCTCCTTTTCAAGTTCACCATAGAGGCAGCTAAAATAGACTTTTAGCTATGCTAAAGTCTAGCTTTTGCCCAGGAGTGAACAACTTCACACGATGCATGCTACATCTCATCTTAAATATTCATGGAGGGTTCTGAGAGCTGAAGATACTGTCCTAGGTCACAGTCAATTATATAGAAGAGACATGACTAGACCCTGGGTCTTCCTGAATTCAAAACCTATCTATCCACTACACCATGCTGCCTCTGAAGTGATATAGCATGGAATAGTGGATGTTTGCCAAACAGCACAGACTAGTAGATGTTGGCCAAAATTAAGTCTTCCTTTCCTCAAACTCCATTGTTTGATATCTTCCCCTACCTGAGTAAAACATTCCAGAAAGGAATGGTAGAAGTAGAAAATCTATTCCCCAAATGTCGTTGCTGTTTTCAGTCATGTGCCTGGCACATTGTAAGGATTTTTAAAATGCTTGACTTGAAAGGAGGAAGGAATACAAGTTTTCTCTGGATAAGCTTAAATGCTAAAGGGGTGGTGTAGGATCACAAAACTCAAAAATGACAATAGTAGAGCCAACTACAGTTTTATAGCTAGACTAAGTTCAGAGACATGTTGGCACATTTAAATCAATGAAAGACAATGTTAATAGTTAAGTCTAAAAATGCTTGAGGAAGAAATTAAGTTTAGTAGGGAAGTCAAAAACAGATGTAGTTTATAGTTGGGGGTGGGAGGAAAGATCATACCCATCTGACTAAACCCCTAGGTTTAAATTAAGTCCCTAATAAAGAAGTTGTCCGTATGTTGGTTAGTGGGATGGGGAGACCAATACCAGAATACAAATAGCCTAATATTTGATTCTGGCACCATGATACAATGCTACAGTCTCCAAAGAATCAAATGGAGTGTTAGAGAAAAATGAAACTGTCCACATGTACTTCATTGCAATGACTGGGTTGCAACATATAAGTAACATGAATCCCCTCTACAATAGATGGGATCATTCATACAGAGGCAGTTTATTCTACTTAGGGATAGCTCCAAGGGTTGGAAAGTTTGTCTTTACATCAAATCTAAATTTGTTTCTCTGCTACTTCTATGCATTGTCCTTAATTCTGACCTCTGGATCAAACGTAATGTGTCTATTTTCTTGTCAATGTGATAACCCTTCCAATACTTGAAGAAAACTGTCATATCCCTCTTTTCTCTTCTCCAGGTCAAAAATCCCTAATTAACTCATCATGTGGTCATATATATTGTTTGTCTTTCATTTCAAAGAGTAACATCACATTATACCTTGACTCTTTAAGTGAGGCAGAACTGCACAAAGTTGGCAGCCTCACTCTCTCTTTCAGAGGCATTGTACAAGTCCAGTGGTAAGATAAAAATTAGGTTGCCTTGTGATGGCCCAAGATTCAATGGATGACCTTGGCATCTTCAATGATTGACCAAGCTCTAAGTGCTCCTATTTCAGCCACTTTCATGACCATTGGAGCAAGTTGTTCTTATCTGCCCATTCTACCAGGGGAAGTCTTTATGTACTTAGGGTAGACATCCCCTTAACACAGATGGGTTTGAGGTCTGTCACTTATCCTTAATCTGGTTTAGCCTATCTGCCAAGATAGTTTTACCAGGATATGGCAGCTGAGCATGCTACAGTTCCATAGAGCCATAGATGAGTGTTGGATGAAAGTGACCAGCAAAAGTGAATGAGAAACCATGAAAAGGGCCTGGCAGCCCTCACACCAGAGGTTCTAGTCCCCACTGAACAACAGCCCATGCACTTCAGATCCTCATGGGACATAATCTCAAGACCCTCCACCATTGTGATTACTGTCTTCTGATCATGCTTCTCATCCATTTCTTCTTCTTATCACCATTCTTATGAATTTCCTCCCTACAATTAGCTATCTTAGTTTCCGTATCACACATTTTACTTGTGTTCAACTTGCTAACCACTAAAATATCCAAATATTTTTCAGCTGAATTGCTACCTAGACACACCTCCTCCTAGTTTGTACCAGTGTGGCTATTTTGTGAACCTAAATGCACAATTTTTAGACTTATCCCTATTAAATTTCATCTTAGATTGTGACTCAATGTTCTAAGCTTTTAAGAGTCTTTTTAATCTGGACTTTTATCATCCAGCGCATTAGTTATTCATCTCAGTTTTGAATCACCTGCAAATTTGAGAAACATGCCATTTAAAACTTTATCCAAGTCATTGATAAAAGCACTTAATTTAACAAGGCCAAGCACAGACCCACCCTTCTAAAGACCTTTCTCCAAGTTAATATCAGATAATTAATGATTAATCTTTAGGTCTGGCTTGTGCGTCAAAATCTACCTAATTCATGTACCTGAGGTCTGTGAACTTGTCTGGTTGGTTTTAAGATTTTGATAATTGAATTTTAATCCATGTATTTTACTGAAATCATTTGAAAACATTACTTTGAAGAGAAGGCTACAGACTTCATCAGATTGTCAAAGGGATCCACAACACACACAAAAAGGGTTAAGAACCTCATTTCTAAATGTATTTACATGTAAAACTGTAGTATTAACTCTACCTTAGTCACCTTTCCTCCTGTCTCTTCCAATCCAAAGATCATTCTCCTTGACAAAAAAATAAATAAATAAATAAATAGATTACCAAAATTAAAATTGAGTATTTTATGCCTTTTTTCCATCATTGGTAATTATTTACCTTGAGCAGTGGTCCTAACATTGCTTTGATTTTCTTCTAACTAATCTAGATAATTCATAGCTTTAATGCTTCTGAAACTATTCTTTAAAGTATCATGCAATAATTTTGCATTTATCCTCTATTACTTGCCCCAGTTTCCACCTTCTGTACATGTCTTTTTAAAGTCTCGGTTGATGAATTCCCTGTATATGCACATCACTATCTTTTGACAATCCCATCTGCTTCACACATGCATGCTTGCACACACATGTACACACACATATATACACACCTTTCCCCTCCTCATTTGAATTATTTTTCTTTGTTTCTTTTTAATTTAATTCTTAAAAACTTCCCATCCACATTGGGTTGCTCTATCCTTTCTTTGAACCCCTTGAAATCTACTGTCTCAACATCTAAGAAACATGTCCCCCAATTCTCTGTCCTAAAACCTCTACTCTTTTCCCTCTTGCTCTTACTTAGGGATCTTATTAGCTTGCATGGGTTCAATGGTCTTCTCTATTTAGATGATTCCCAGATCTATATAGGCAGTTATAGTCTCTCTTGAGCACCAGTCATTCATTACCAACTTCATTTTAGATATCTCCAAATGGATGTCTCATAAATATTTGTAATGGTGATTTAAATGGGAAAATCTTTCCCACTCATTAATAGGCCCATGTGACCTGCTTCAATCACATGGAAGCCTAAGTCATATGTAGTGGGAGGTGGTTGCTGAATGGGTAGAGTAAGAAGGGTAGAACAGAGCTGGGAGGGAGTTGGTCAAGCTACTCAGAGCTTGGAAGGACACAGGCAGGCAGGCACAGCTTAGGCTTATGAGTGTTTGTATGTGGGAAGGTCCTAGTAAGGGGTGGGGAGGCTTGGGAATGGCTTTGCCCCTGCAATGATAATCTGTATTGACTTGGTCACTATGACTGATTTTGCTTTCTGGTTCTGGGATTTGACTTTCTGGTGTCTGAATAAATGTTTTTCTTCTGTCTTCTGTATGGAGAGTCTGTTATACTTTGCAGTTACACTGGCATATTCATATTCACCACCAGCACTGTGAATATTGACTTGGAGAAACTATCTCAAACTCAGTATGCAAAAAAACAACCCACTAGGGGGCGGAGCCAAGATGGCGTTGTAGAAAGACTCACCTATGCTAGGTCCAAACCCACAGCCCATAGATTTCCTGTAAAAAGAACTCCTGACAAATCCTGGAACAGTGGAAGCCGCGCAGCAACACAGTGAAGGAGATTTCCGTTGCAGAGAGCCCTGAAAAACCGACCGCAAAGGTACCCCGGACGGGAGCGGAGTCCTGTCTTCCGAGCGCTCCCCTCCCCCGCCCCGGCCACGAGGCACTGAGAGGAGCGAGCACAGCCCAGCAAGCATCAGGGACTTGAATCCCCGGCGGCCGCGAAGGTCCCTCCACCCACAGACGCACAGGTCAGCGAGAGAGACGGGCTGAGAGGGGAGCAGGTTATCTCCGGGACTCGGACCCCCTGGGAAGCGGCCACTGCGGCAGAGGCTGAGGCAGCTCGGCCAGAGACTCCCAGAGCGGGCTGGAGCTCCACCCCAGCTCCACTACAAAGGATCTCTGTATAAACCCCCTGAGGGAACTGAGCCTGAGAGGCGGCCCTGCCCCCACCTGAGAACCAGCAGATAAGCTCCCATTGAAGAGCAGTCAGGCCTGCCGCCAAAAGCCCTGAGGCTGGGGAGCAGCATTTGAATCCCAGACC
>CM053771.1:375369797-375414091 GCA_028658325.1 Potorous gilbertii
AAGGGACAAATGGGGAGAAAATTTTGGAACCCAAAATCTTGTGAAAATGAATGTAAAAAGTTAAATAAATTTATTTTAAAAAAAAAAGTGAAAAAAAGAAAAAGAAAAAAAAAAGGGAAAAATAATGACCTTGCAGTACATATGCACAAGAAAGCAAAAATAAAATAAAATAAAATAAAAATAAAATTCCTGACAAAAACAAAAAAAAAACAACCCACTACTTCTCTTTCCCCCCAAACCCTCCTCTCTTTCAAACTTCCCTATTACTTTTAATAGCATCGTGTAATGGCAAGTAAATGATCTTTTGCCATTTTTGTTTCAGTATAATCAAGAAGTATAATGCCTCCATTTGTTCCAGTATCCATGGCCATTTAGATTGTAAGACCAAGTAGGATCTTTTGCTGTTTTTGTTTTAGTATAATCAAGTGCCTCTGATTGAATCTTGCCTTTATCAACAAAAGTCTTTACTAAGAGTAAAGTATAGAAACAAGAATGTCTTTAATTAGAAACCATATAGGTATTTGTATTGTTAATTATTTTAATGTGATTAAAGATCTTTCCCACCCATTAGTGAGCCTGGAAAGATGTATAAGAAGACCCACACCTTTTGTTAATGAGGCACTGGTTCTCAAGGATTGTGATGCCCTCTGCTCTAAAAAAATGTATAAATGCTCTGAGGATGCAGTTTTTACTTTAGGGCTTACTGACAAGAAGTGTTGTTTGGCCAGATGAAACTCTGGGAAGCAACTAAGGAGTACCTCCCCTGCTTGAAAACCCAGATGTTGGTGCTTCTCTCTCTGGTAACTATGGTTAAACAGTTGATCTGTCTGCTGATGCATGTATAGCTTATATCAGATATTGGGAAGCATGTCTGTTGATTTTGATTTCTCTGTATTTTCTCTGAAGTTAAGGGTGCTGACTTTTTCCCTGAACTAAGCAAATGATACATGTGCTTGATTAAAGTGATTGTTGACTCCTCAAAAGTTGTCTTTCCTTTTATAAATGTAGATCTAAGAACTTGTGATAGCATCCCCCACCCTGTGTATATCAGGGTGATTACTGTTACACATGATCATCCTGCAAGTCATCCAGACCTATAATCTCAGAGTCATTCTTACCTTAAATCATCCTACACTGTTACTCTATTGTCATTTCCTGTCATTTTTACCTTTACAGTATCTTTTCAGTCTATCTCCTTCTCTAGTAGTTATCTTCCTCCTGTGCTTTTGCAATAGGTTGGTTGGTTTGTTGGTTGTTGTCCTTTGTCTTCAAAGAGGACAAAATGACCTCACTATTGCAAAGTGAAATCTCAGTGTGTCCAACTGTGGCTGGTCAGACCAATACAAGCTCAGAATGTTCTACCACAGGTTGGGCACAGATAGTCTATATGAATATTTGGAGTGGATATTCCAAATATGTGCATCCTGTGTTTACTTTGTGTTCTCTCAATTATGCTTTGCTCAAAGAACACAGCACCTTCTCTTACGTGGGCATGCCATGCTGAGCAGTCCCTCATGTGCTAGTGTCTCCCATGTTGCACAGTCAAATCTAAAGTTCTTGAGAGTGTCTTTGCATCGCTTTTTCTGACCACCATGTGATCGCCTACCCCATTCAAATTCTCCATAAAATAGTCTTTTTGGCAAGCATACAATTTGCATTTAAACAACATGGCCAACCCATTGAACTTGCACTCTCTGAAGCATACTTTGAATACTTGGCAGTTCAGTTCAGGCAAGGATTTCAGTGTCTGGTACCATATCCTGCCAGGTGAACCTCAGAATTTTCCTAAGACAGTTCAAATGGAAGCGATTCAGTTTCCTGGCCTGGCACTGGTAGACTGTCCATGTTTCACAAGCATATAACATGAGGTCAGAACAATAGCTCTGTAGACCTTCAATTTGGTAGTCAGTCTAATACCTCTTCTCTCCCAAACCTTTCTTCAGAGCCCCCCAAACACTGAGCTAGTTCTGGCAATGCATGCATCAACCTCATTGTCAATGTGTACATCCTTGGAAAGTACACTACCAAGGTAGGTGAACTTATCCACAGTATTCAAAACTTCTCCATTTGTTGTAACCGATAGTTCCACATATGGATGGTGTGGTGGTGGCTGATGGAGTACCTGTGTTTTTTTGGTGTTAATTATTAGACCAAAATTAGCACAGGCAGCAGAGAATTGATCCATACTTTGTTGCATCTCAGCTTCAGAGGCTGCATTGAGTGCACTATCATCTGCAAACAGAAAATCATGCACCAACACTCCTTCCACTTTAGGCATGACTTGTAGCCTTTTCAAATTGAAGAACTTACCATCAGTATGGTAGATGACTTTGATGCCATGTTCATCCTCATTGAAAGCATTTGTCAACATGGCTGAAAACGTCATGCTAAAAAGCATGGGAGCAAGCACACAGCCCTGCTTCAACTGGTGACTGGGAAGGCACGAGAGTTTTGTCCATTGTAACTGATTTCCCTACCTCAAGTCTCTCTCAATTCCAAACTCTTCTCCATTCAGCTTCCAAGGTGATTTTCCTAAAATGTGTGTCTAACCATGTCATTCCACTTTCTCCAAACTCAGTGAGCTCTAGTGACTTCCTATTACCAACAAGATCAAATTGAACTCCTCCATTTGGTGTTTAAAGTTCTTCATAAAGTGGCTCTTTCATACCCCTTTTCAGCTTTCATGTACTTTACTTCCTTCCACACAATCTACTATCCAGTTATATAACCTATTTGTAGCTCCTTGACCAGAACACCCCATTGACCATCTTTTCACTGACTATGCCCTACTCCCGGAATGCTCTGCCCCACCATCTGTCTCTTGGTTTTCTTAGATTCCTTCAAGACTTAGCTCAAGTCTTACCTTCTATAGGAGACATTTCTCTGTTCTCTTTAGCTATAGTTCCTTCCACTCACAGACTGGCATAGATAGATAGATAGATAGATAGATAGATAGATAGATAGATGAGAGAGAAAGAGAGATGGCTAGATGGATAGATAGATATAGAAAGATGTAGATATATACATACAAACATATATACACATAGGTATACACACATACTTACACATATATGCATGTATGTATGGATATATGGAGATAGATGTATCTATAAGTCTCTAGGTTATTTACATCAGAATGTGAGCTCTTTGAGGACAGAGACTATGCTTTTGCCTTCCTTTGTATCCCCAGTGTTAAGTACATGCCTGACACATCATAAGTGATTCCTCAGTGCTTATTTACTATTTGACTATTCTCAATTTCCCTTTCCATCTTTGTCACAAATGTTAGGTCAAAGACAAGCATCTACTTCCTCCTCAGAGGATCCAGAATCTTCATATTCAGAAAAGACCTCAAATTTGTTATCTGATTCTGTATTTATATACTATAGTACCTCAGTTATGTGCATCATATTTTCCAGAGAGCAAGAGGGAAATTTGAAGAGAGAGAGAGAGATCAATAAGAGAAAGGAGATGGGGCAAAGAGAAGAAGGAGGAGGAGGAGGAAGAGGAAAAGAAGGAGAAGAAGCAGAAGAAAGAAGAGAAGAAAGAGAAGAAGAAGGAAGAGGAGAAGGAGGAGCCAATTGCTTCTTAATTTGGGAAAATATACAACTCGATGAATAATCCAAGCTTCTCTTTGAAACAGAAACCCATCTCACTAAAACAAGTATTCTTCCAGTGATTCTATATGGCTCTATGTTATGGACCACCAAAACTCTAGAAAATAAAAATTGTGAGTCATCAAAAGAAGAACCTGTGGTTCAGATAAGCAATAGGCTGTAGATTATTAGCAATGATAAATTTCCAAGGAGAAGAGATATAAATGATATCAACAAAGATATGTATGGAGGTGGGCCAGTTGTGGTGTCAACACCTAGACAGTTGTTTTACAACATTTATTGAATTGGATTGAACATAGTGAGAAGCAAAGATAGATTGCCAACATGCTACACTGTAATCTTTATGATAACAAGCAACCCAAAGGAAGGCTTCAGTACATGGAGAGGCAAACATAGACAAGAATCACACAAAATGGAAAACTATGGAAGTTGTCATTATTCAGTCGTATCTGACTCTTCATGACACCATTTGGGGTCAAAGGTACAAGAGCAGTTTATCATTTCCTTCTCCAACTCATTTTGCAGATGAGGAAACTGAGGTAAACAGGGTGAAGTGAGCTGCCCAAGATCACACAACTAGGGAACTCAGGTCTTCCAGACTGCAGGCCGGGCACTCAATCCACTGTGCCACTTACCTACCCCAAAACGTGAGAGCGGGTTGTAATGTACAGAGTTGGACTGAATACTCACCAGAAGCCCACAGTTACAATAAGGCCTTTTTCCTTACTCCTGCTCCATCTTCCAAATTAGAGCACCAGAGGTCTCACCTAGAGAAAGCTAAACCACTGGGATTATGCTCTATGCCCCCCAGGACATCCCCAGTCTCATCCTCCCTTCATTCCATTTTTCTGCCTTGCCCCTACACTAGTTCTCTACCTTCAAGTCTTTTTTACCTCTTTCTCTGAGAACTATTATTAAATCACTACTACTATTGCCACTGGGAAAGCCATGTCATTGGACTGCTCTGTTGTTCTGCTTGCCATTCTGGTACTTCCCATACCATTCATTTCCTTGCCTGACCATCACTTTCTACATGTGTCATCTCCAGAATCAGAATGTAAATTTCTTGAGGTCAAGGACTGTTTTGTTTTTGTATTCATATCTCCAGTGCTTAGCAAAGTGTTTGAAACAGAGTAAGTACATAATAAATGATTTTAATATATTTATCAGTTCCTAAAGTGCAGTCCAGAGCACAGGACCTGGAGTCACCAAGACCTGAGTTCAAATCTAACATCAAACACTTACTAGCTGTGTGACACTGGGCAAGTCATTTGACCCTGTTTGCCTCAGTTTCCTCATCTGTAAAATGAACTGAAAAAGGACATGGCAAACTGGTCCAGTATCTTTACCAAGAAAACCTGAAGGGGGTCGTGAAGAAGACATTATTGATGACAAAAACTAAGTTCTGTTCACACTGTTTACATTTGGACTAAAATGGGTCCTCAATAAACACTTAATTGTTAATTGAGTGATTGATACCTCAGACTATGGTTTCAAATTATATGTTAAATGGTGCTTAATAAATGTTTATTGATTTATTATTAGAGTAGCTTCAAAAAAATCGAATTTGTCTAGAGGATTTTCTAATTAGTCAATAGCACCATCTACTGTTTACACATGAAAACATCCCTCCAAATGCTAGGATACTTGCCTGGATCCTAGATTTTATCTCTGTGGTTATGATTATAGGGTGGTAGACTTTTGTTGAAAGAGTCCTTAGAAGATTTGTATGTAAATCCCCTATCCAATTATACAGATCAGGAAACTAAGTCCTAGAAAGGTTAAATGATTTATTTAAGGTCATAGAAGACAACTAGTTATATCAACAAGCATTCATTAAATGCTTACTATGTGTCAGGCATTATGCTAAGCACTGGGGATATAAACATAGGCTGAAAGAAAGACATTGGCTGTCCTCAAGGAATTTAAATTGTTATAGGGGAAGACAACACACAAATGAGAGTTTAAAATGGGGAGTGCTCTTAGTGTTACTAAGCAGGAGGAGGAGAAGGAGAGGGAGGAGGAGGAAAGGGAGGAGGAGGAGGAGGAGAGGGAGAAGGAGCCAATTGCTTCCTAATTTGGGAAATTATACAACTCTATGAATAATCCAAGCTTCTCTTTGAAACAGAAATCCATCTTTCTACCATGTATTTTTCCTGCTATATGGTTATAAACTATGGAGTATGCTATGTGGCTATGACTTTTAAATCTACTAGGAGCAGGGAGTCAAGGTCTTTTAGTTCCAAATCCAGTATTGTTTCCATTCCCTTCATCAGGACAGCTCATTAGTTGGCCATGCCTTCTCATCCTTTGTGATTTTTGTCCATAGCCATAGAAATCCTGAGTGCTTCCTCTGGTTTTCTTTTGTCTCTTGTAAGTTGCCACTCACGTGGCACTCCTATCTGTTTTCTCTCATTTTTATGACATGATTAGCCCACTTGCCTCCCCTCTCATATATATGAGGAAATTAAAACTCAGAAAGGTTAAGTGTGTAGGACCGCGCAGTCATACAAGTGCTAAGCTGAAGTCAACACCTTCTTCTAAACAATATCTTTTATACTACTTTGTGTCAATAATTTTAAGTAACATGTACATGTCTACCTGCTTTTGGGTTTACTTATCATTTCAATTATTCCAACATTGTGATTTTCTCAAAATTCATAAGATTTGCATCATGGAATACCCTATCATATCCTTAAGTTTATTTATGCTTATCTATTATCAAAATGGTACTGCTAAAGCCCACTCACAGTCATGCTTCCTTGTATCCTACATCTCTGATGAAATCTCAGAATTCATTTTGGTTTGCTTTATGTTCAGGTTTCAGGTTTCATTTCAAGTTTTGTACATTCAAGATATGCTCAGGTTTAAAAAAAAATCAAAGGGAGTTTGGAATGAGAATGAGATATGAATCAGGGTTGTGCTGGAACCAACTCATACTGGGCTCCCAAAGACTGGTAAATTTTCAGTGTGTATTAACCTCAGAAATTGGCAAATACTACTAACCAGGGCTAGACATTTTGTTTGTCTTGTTGGTTGAAAGTAATGGGGGAAATGTTAATAATGCAGATTAAACTTTAAAATGTGTTGCGCATATATGCATACAACTATACACATACATGTATTATGAATGTGACATCTTTTTTAGGTATTATTTCTAGAAGATGTTGTAGGTCTTTACAAAACTGATAAGCTTTGGCCTCTTTGGCGTCAGTCCTTAGAGCATAGACTTGTTTTACTGTGTTGAATGGTTTGCCTTAGATTTACTATCGTTAGATAAATATCATTCTGTCATTTTTGAGATTATGCCCCTGTACCGTTTTTCTCGCCCTTTTGTTAGCTATGACGACATTTCTTCTAAGGAATTCTTGTCTATACTAATTTATGTAACGATCACCGGAATTAAATTCACCCATTTCTGTCCATTTAAGCTCACTGTCACCCAAGATGGTGATGTTTGATCTTTCCAACTCCTGTTTGACCCAATTCAGCTTACCTTGGTTCATAGATCTTACATTCCAGTTCTATGCAACATTGATCCTTGCCGTATCAGACTTTCTGTCACCAGATGCATCTGAAGCTAATTATCCTTTCAGTTTTGGCCTAGCCACACCATTAATACTGAAGCTACTTGAAGTTGTTCTCCACTTTTCCAATGTCATCTCTTTTATCATTTTAATACTGTTCATGGGATTTTCTTGGCAAAGATACTGGAATGGTGTGGCATTTCTCTCTCCAGTGGATCGCCTTTTATCAGAACTCTCCACTATGACCTATCTTCTTGGGTAACCCTGCATAGTATAAGTCATAGTTTCATTGAGCTATACTAGCCCCTCTACTATGACAAGGCAGTGATCCAGGAGGGGTGTGTGTGTATGTGTGTGTGTGTGTGTGTGCGTGTTGGTTTATTGTTGTTCTTCATGCTCAAAGAAAACCAAAATGGCATCACTATGTTGGAGTCAAGGTACAGTGTATGTAACTGTATGTGTGTATACATACGTATGTATATACGTATATATATATATATATATATATATATATATATATATATATGAGAGAGACAGAAAGATATTAAACATTTACCAACAGATGTTATACTATCATTTGCTACTGAAATAGACAGTTAAAAGGAGTTGAAGTCATTCCGCTAAAATTAGAATGTGGGAAATTGAGACTATACTGGATAAAATTTCCTTAAGCCTACTTCCCCTTCTTCTGAAACTGAGAGATGTCTTCCAGGCCCCTCCAGCGTCACCAGCTTGCCGTGATGCTGGGTGGTCACTTAAAAGAAGATGTATAAAGTTACGAGTTATTGGAAATAAATTCAACTTTTAGCATCACGATGAATTTCCTCTTTTATAATAAATCAATCAATGAGCATTGTATAAGAACCCGTAATTTGCCACACTTTCTATTCTTACGAACATTGCGGAATCCTCAATGAACTTTCAGAGAGATCCTTCTTAGTGAATTAATTACCAAAAAAAATCAAAAAATCAAAAGGGAAGGAAAATGGGGTGAATAGATTTGCATTTTAAAATGCCCTTATTTTATTTTATCTTCCTTTTCTTTTTTTTTTCTTTTACTCTACCAGAGTAAATCCAAGAGAAGTGTGAATTTTATTGGTTGGCGTTGTCATCTTCGGTGTTATCCTCAATTTCCCACTCTCATTCTCACTCTCACCCCACACATCCAATCAGTTGCCAAATCCTCTTCTAATTTCTCATATCCACCCCCTTTTATCAACTCAGGCAGCCACCAACCTCCTCTAAGCTTTATCACTCCTCACCAGAATTTTCTAACTGTCCTCTAGTCTATCCTCCAATCAACTGCCAAAGTGAATTTCCTAAGGTGTAGGTCAGACTATGTCACTTCCAAAACAAGTCCTAAAAAATAATATCTGAAAGTCCTTTGATATCTATAGCTATTTACAATCTGGCCTTTTCCCACTTCAGGCTCCTGACAATTTACTTCCCTCAACTCAATCTACTAAATCAGATTATCCTGGCCACAACAATCTCCTACCACTAAGCCTTTGTCCAGAATCCCTAGCTTGCTTCAAGACTGTTCAAATGCCTTCTGCAGAAAACCTTTTCATAGTCACTGGAGCTGTTAGTGTCTCTTCCTCTCCAATTCCTTTCCATCTATTCTCTACATGTAGTATATGAATCTACTTATTTACATGCTGTATCCTCCATTAGAATACAATGGCAGGGACTGTATTTGCCTTGCTTTATGTCCCCAATGCTTAGCATGGTGCCTGGCATATAGTAGGTGTTGAATAAATGCCTGTTGATTAATTGATTGGAGAGAATCATATATTCACATTTTTGCTTTAGAACTATTTTAGTGTAGAATTGCAAGAGAAAATGATATACAAAGGATTTTAGCGTAGAAGGATATACAAAGGATTTTAGTGTAGAATTGCAAGAGAAAATGAATGGAAGGATATACAAACACAAGTTAAAGATTTAATTGAGGATGAGTTAGTTAGAAGATACATGGAGGGCATAGAAAGATAGGTGGTGGGAAAGTAACAGGTTCCATGTTAACTTTTCCTTAAAAAATCTCAAGCCTCTCTCTCTGCCCTTTCATCGCTAAAGTGTTTGATTACACTCACTGCTTACACTTCCTTACCACCTTTACACTCCTGAATTACCTCTAATCTGACTTCCATCACTACCATCTACTGACAATATTCTCTCTAGGGTTCCCAATGTCTTCTTAATTTCCAGATGCAGTGGCCTTTTCTTTTTTCTTTTTAATATGGAAATACTTTTATTTTCTCATCTTCATTGACAGATTACATAAGATGCTTTGTTTTCATATAACTTTTCATCAATCCAATTTCTACTATATTTTTCTTTATTTTTAAATTCAATTTTGTTTTATTTTTAGTTCCAATTCTCTTTCTCTCCTCTTCCCCTCTGCCACTCATTGAGAAGGCAAGAAAAATAAAATTCATGACAAATATGCGTAGACATGCAAAACACATTTCTGTATTAGTCATATTCTAAGAAAAAAAGGGCAAGAAAAAGTAAATAGAAGAAAATATAATTCGGTTTGTATTCTGAGGCCACCTGTTCTCTTTCTGCAGGTAGATAGAATGTTTCTTCATGTGTCCTTTGGAACTGAGGTGAGTCGTTACGGTGATCCGTTACTGAATCGTTCAGATTTGACTATCTTTACAATATTAATGTTACTATGTAAATGATTCACCTGGTTCTGCTCACTTCATTTTGCATCCATGCATATAAATCTTCCCAGGTTTTTTCTGAAACCATCCCCCTTACAATTTCTTACTGTATAATAGTATTTTATCACATTCGCATACCATAACTTTTTCAGCCATTGTCCTACTAGCAGTACTATTGGGTCAAACAATGTGTGCAGCTTAATAGATTTTTTGGCTTAGTTCCAAATTGCTTTCCAGAATGATTGGACTGGTTCATAACTCCACCAACAATATATCAAGTACCTATTTTCTCACATTCCCTCTAGCACTTGTCGTTTCCTTCTCTGTTGTCTTAGTCAATCTGATATATGTGAGGTGGTACCTCAAAGTTGTTTTAATTTGCATTTCTCTATTAGTTATTTAGAGTATTTTTTCATTTGATTATTTAAGATTTGACTTCTTCCTTGGAAAACTACCTATTTGTATTCTTTGACTATTTATCAGTTGCAGAATGACTCTTATTCTAGTAAATTTGACTCAGTTCTCTATATAATATTTTAGAAATGAGATCTTTTTCAGAGAAATTTTTTTCAAAGATTTTTTCCCCAGGTTCCTACTTCTTTTCTAATTTAGCTACTTTGGTTTAGTTTTTGCCAAAAAAAAAAATGCAACTTTATGTGACCAAAATTACCTATTTTACTTCCTGTGAACGTTTCTATCTTTTGCTTGTCATGAATTCTTTCCCTTATCTGTAGATAGAACAGGTAATTTCTTCCATGCTCCATTTATTTACTTATGATATCACCCTTTATGTCTAAAGTATGTACTAATTTTGAGCTTATTTTGGTAGTATGGTATGAGATGTTGTACTATGTCTAGTTTCAAACAGAGCCTCTACCATGAGGGACTTCTACACTTAGAACCTGAGTTACGAGCCTACAAACCTGACTGAGCTCACTGTAGTTGACAGCTGTTATTGGTCATTAGGAGTTTGGACACCGAATAAGAGCTTTAATTATTAGTTGTCCAGTGTTAATTCTTGAGGTCTTTACTTTGTGCACAAGTTCTATCTTATCTTATTATCTGAGCAGTTATAACTGCTCAGATCTCATACATAATTCATTCCTTTTGGGGTTTGGGAATTTAAAAAGTTTATAGAAAGCAAGTGTTCAACCATCTTGCAGGTCCCCTGATTGTAGTTTAACATTTCCAACTGACTGATGGACATTTTCATATGAATGGTCTGCTTCGATCTTAAAGAGAACATGTTCAAAAATGATTCATAATAGTTTTCATTCCTCCAAAATCTGTCTGTTCAAAGGGACTTCAGACACGTAATCTAACCTGAACATAAATCCCTTCTCCCATGCCAGGTTTTATCCTCCTTACAAAGACCTTCACACCATGATGAAGCATTTGATTTTGACTTTTTTACTTTGTGGAGTTTGTTATGTCCTTTCTAAAATTTGACACCAGGGGCTGAGACAGTACTCCAGATGTCATCTGATCAATTCAAAGTACAGAGAGACTACTATTTCCCTACTTCCTTCTTTCTTAATTAATGGAATACATAATAAGGTTCTATTCGAGTCTTCATATCTTTTTCTTATGAACTTTTGTCTACCTGCATTGTCGCCTGTATTTGTTCAAATGATTTTTTTAAATCTACATACATGACTATATTTATTGGATTCCTTATTAGAATCAAACCATTGTTCTAGCCTGCAGAGATCATTTGGAATCCTGTCATTACATGTGTTATGTTTATGTCATCTGCAAATTAAATGAGCACATTACCATTATGTGCCTTGTAGGTACTTAGGTGGTATAGTGGGTAGAGCATTGGACCTGGAATCAGAAAGTCCTGTATTAAAATTCTGCCATCAGACAGTCACTTAACTAAATGATCCTTGACAAATCACTTAATCTCTGTCTGTCTCAGTGTCTTCATCTGGAGAATGAGAATGAAAATAGCACCTATCACCCAAGGTTGTTGTAAGAATCAAATTAGATATTTGCAAAGCGCTTTTCAAACCCAAAAGCATGGTACAGATGCTAGCTATTACACATGTTGTCATTCATGAAGCCCATTGTTGAACATCACAGGGTCAGGGGACAGTTTCCTATAACAATGCACTAGAGACCTCCAGGTTGTTATCAATTCTTTAATCAATGTTCTTGGAACCTGGCCATTCATTTCACTATGTGCTCAACCTACATTCTTTTTCAGGCATGTAAGTGTCTAAAAACATCCTTTTCATCACTTTTCTTGTATAATCCTTTCCTGGTAATATGATGCAACCTATTCATGCCCACCACACACGTGTCTGTTGGCTTTGCAACACCCTGAAACTTTAATTTGTTGGAGTAATTACATAAAGGATCACTGGAAAAATATGGCATCAGAAAGATGGATTGTTGTTTCAATTTGTTGGGTTTTTTACTGTTATTTTTTGTGGGAGAGAGGGAATACTGGATTATAAACACTATAATTTCACAAAGCAATCCAGCCTTCCTAGTCAAACTGTTCCAAGTTCATTTCCATCTTTTGTGTAATATATACATAGTGCCATGTGCTGATGGCCCTACTCAAGAGGTTGTCAACCCAACCGTTTATCAGTCTAGACAAGGGACATTCTTCATCAACTTGTGCTTTTTTTCTCCCCTGTCAATAGCTCATGGATTATGGACCATAAATTTAGAACCGAAAAGGGACCTTGAAGATAATCTGGTAAAATCTCTAATTATACATATGAGGATTTTGAGCCCCAAGAAGATAGTTAACTTGCTCAAGATAATACAGGTAGTTATGTCAAAATCTGTTGAATCATGAATGATTTATGGCATGGAAGTAGCCTAATGCCATAGGTAAATAGAAGGATCTGGAGAATCTTGCTATCTATATGGAGAATCTCTTTGATTCAGACTCTGTCCTGGACATTGTTGGTGACAATGGCAAATATCCTTGGCACATATATCTCTCTATTTTATGCCTTGTTGCTTTTAATATTCAAAGGATCATCAAATTAATCATTACATTAAAATTCTATAAATATATACAAGTAAAAATATGTGAATGAATATATACAAGTAAAATATGCTGAAAAAGCTTTTGCAGTAGAAATTTGTACTAATGAATAAAGTGAATTTTATAGTCAACAATAAATAAACAAAATTGGATCTTTTATACTCTATACATTATAATCATTTGGGTGACAATAAAGATGTCCCCTGCAATAGAATATTATTTTTAAAAGCCTAATTCCCTTTATACACATGTACCAAGGACGTTATCAATTATGTGTACATAATTCACAGAAAGATTTCATAGATATGGGTTGGAAATTATTGATATCTTTTTTATTGCTTTTAGTAGTAATAATAGTGTCTGTAATTTTCTTTACAAGTATTTGACTCCTTACCTCTTGAAAATCCTCTGCCTTGAGAATTGATCCCTTCACATTTTGAAAAGTGTGAGACCTCCTTGGTGCAGATTTGATGTAGTCTATTTCCTCTCCCCATTTTCCTTCTTTTTTAAATGCCATTTTTCATTTTTCCATGCAGTTTATTGAGGGCTATGACATTAAAGTACAAATGTGGCAGCTTTATTGTCATTGACAGAGAAAAGTAGGTTATAGAAATCTTAACCAATCTTTTCTATTTTCATGTTTCTTTTTCTTCTTACAATTTCATCCTAATAATAAGATAATATCTCAGGGTGATTTGTTAATTGGTTCCTTCAAGTTTTGTGTAAACTTGTTTTTACCTTTACCTCTTCTCACTGTTTCATGAGGGAACACCACTAATAATATTCCACCATTTTCCCCACTAAGACTTTAAGAAGAAGTTCATATTTTAAACTGGCATTGTGTGTGACTTCCATGTCTCTTGATTTATCAAGGGATCAATTGTTTCAAAGGTAAGGCAATTTCTAAGTTCTTTTGGTCTCCTCATTGTAGAGATGAATGTATGCTGACTAAAATTCCTTATGAAATGGCAATAGTCAACCCATGTCCATCCTTTTATTCATTTCCCATAATTTGTTCAGATTAAGTTGCCTCAAATGCATGCTCTAACTTCTTTGTATTTTTATTTTTCTCACTTTCTATTCATTTTGATCTTTCATCTTAACCAATCAATATTCTTCCTGTAAAGAGACAGCCAATTTGGAAATGATTCCCAGATCAGTAACCAGAATCACAGAATCTCAGAACCGGAATTGACCTCGGAGGTCATCTAGTCCAGATGGTACCTTAAAAAGTACTGTATTTCCCTTTACAATATGGTCAACTAATTTTTCTGTCCGTTAGAATAAAATAATTTTTGCAGCGATTTTATATGACACTTTCTATGTCCAGAGATTCCCACTTCTCTTCTTAAAGAAAGTATCCTGCAGAAAGTTTTGTACAGAACACAGACTTTTGACTCTTTATGTTTCTTAGGTTATCAAGCCATTTTTGTCAAATACCCTGTTGAAATCCAAGTATGCCATGTCCCTAGTGTGCTACTGATCCACTCATCTAGTCAAGCTACTATTATTATGAGAGAGATGGAGGGAGGGAGGGAGGGAGGGAGGAAGGAAGGAAGGAAGGAAGGAAGGAAGGAATGGAGGAGGGAGCGAGGGAAGGAGGAAGGAAGGAGGAAGGAAGGGAGGGAGGGAAGGAGGGAAGAAGGGAGGGAGGAAGGGAGAGAGGGAAGAAGATTAGCTTCACATGAACTGTTCTTGATAAACCTTCCTTTATAAATGCTCACAAACCATTCCTTTATTAATAGGTTCTAGAATCTTTACAGGAATCAATACCAAGTTCACCATGCCATAATTAGAAAAATCTGTCAGTTTCCTGTTTGTAAACTTGCACATTTGACCTTCTCCAATCCTTCTGAACCTCTCCCATTTGTCAGATTTTTCAAAACTCACTGATATTGATCATCCCAACTGCCAAAGCTGTCTCTGAGATAGCTTTTATATTGGGTCTACGGACATGAAATTATTGAGGGCATCTAAAGTGATTCTTTTTTTTTACTATCTCTTTCCTTCCTGGCATCCAGATCCTTTCCTACAGTCTCATTACCCTGTGTTCATGGAGATATCCTCCTAATCCCCTTTGTCTGTTTTCTCTCTCCATCAGGAGGTAAATTCCTTGAGAGCAGAGGCTGTCCTGCTTGTATTTTTATCCAGTGCTTAGCAGTAATTAACAATTTACTAGATTACAAAAAATTTTAATTACTAAATAATAACTACCCCTTAGTAGTAGTAGTAGCAGTTAATAATAATAACATTTGTATAATACTTTAAAGTTTGCCAAGCACTTTACAAATGTCACTTCATTTTATCCACAGCCTTAGGAAGCTGGTACTATATTTTCCCTATTTTACATATGAAGAAACTGAGGCAGACAGAGGTTAAGTGACTTGCCCAGGGTTATATAGCTAAGAAGTGTTTGAGACTCAGACCTTCCTCACACTAGACCCAGAAGTCTGTCCAATACTTTATTTCTTTATGCATCTAGCTAACTGAGAAATCTCATCCGGCAGGAGGAATCTCCCAGAAGTCTTTGAGGAAGCATAGGGTAATATCTGATGAAATGACTCTTTCTTTTCTAAGCCAGCAACCAAATTTTATGAGGTTATAGAACAACCTCTTTCATCTTGTCATTCTGAAATGGATTGCATAGGTCACTTTTGAAAATGCAGAAAACTAAAAATGAACACCAAACTCAGGAGACCTAAATGCTAACCCTTACTGGCTGTGTGACAGGGTAAGTTTCTTCATCTTTCATATCCATAAAATGAGGAAATTGAGCTAAAAGAGGAAATTAGAAAGCCTGCAACAGAGGATCAAATATTTAGACTCAAGAAGACTCAGGTTCGAATCTCAACAGGTACTTAAGCACCTACTATGCTGTACAGGTAGAAAAAAAAAGGGCAAAATGTATTCTCTGCCTTTAAAGAACTTACATTCTAATGGGGGAGACCACATGCAAAGAACCAGGAACATACTGAGTAGATGGAAGTTAATCTCAACAATAAGACCCTGGGAAGTGAAGATTGGGTATGGAGGACTGGAAAAAGCTCTCCTCCGGAAGGTGGAATTTGAGCAGAGTCTTAAAGTAAGCCAGAAAAGCTAGTAGGCAGAGGTGAGGAGGGTGAGTATTCCCAGAGTGGGAGACTGCCAGAGAAAAGGTGTACTAAGAATACAGTCTAGAGATGAAATGCCATGTGCCTGAGAAATAAACAGCAGGAAGGCTGGGATAGTAGCTATGTGAGTGGAGAGAGGGAAACCTAGAAGAGAGATGCTATGAAGTCAGAAATAATAAGGCTTGGTCACAGATTCTCACAGCTGAGATGTAATAGCTGTGTGGTCAAAGACAATTCATTTGGCCTCTCTTGTACCTCAGTTATTTAGTCAATAAAATGGGATGACTACTGTTGGTGGTGTCTCTATCATGGGATGGTTATGAAGAATAAAATGTATATATAAGATATGTATGTGTTTGCATGTGTTACTGCAAGCTTTCAAGTCCTATATAAATATTAGCCATTATTAAGTGATCTCCAAATACCTTTCAGCTCCAGTGTTATGATTCTATAAAGTTGATACAAATCCGATTAATAACTCCCTATGTATGCATCTTTTAGCATCAAAGCCTCATCAGGGTTCCTATTATTTGGTCTCTGTTCAGAAAAAGAAATGGAAAAGAAATTATTCAGTGAGAATTAGCTGAGGTGGGTAATACCAAAGATAAAAAAACAACAAGGTTACGTCTCAGTCAATGCCTAGGGAAGCTTCTTCTGGTTCTTATTGCTCCCTAAAAGAGTAAAATTGTCTTCTTGAGGTGAAACATGGAGTTTGTTAGCTAGGCCCAGCACTCCAAAGGGCCACCCCTCAGCTGCGCAATTCTTCCAAGAAGGGGATGGGGGATGGGAGGGGGTCTGCTCTTAATGTTTATTTTCTTAGTACAGCCTATAAATGCCTTGATGATAAAATACTACTAGATCAAACTGAATTTCAGAGCATGGCTCCAGGATCACAGGAGCATTTGTTATTCATATCTAGTCACATATCAGCATTTGATGAATATGACACCTTCCAAATTGCTACGTTTGCTCTGAATTGAATACAAATCAAAGACTCTGACTGCATCAGAGAAAATACATAAATATAAATGTATTTTGGGTTGAATCCTTTATTTCCAGATTATCTGATGCACCCCACCCCATTTCCCCAACAGCAGGTATAATTTGACCATCAGGAGGCTGCTCCCTTACAATGAAATGACCAGGTGCAGGGCCAGCCCTAGGCAAGATGGGGAAGCTGGCTCCGTCCATCCGGGAGCTGACTTTATTGAATTTTCATGAAAACTGACAGCGAGCATCCTCAGCGGAGTCACGTTAACAGCGTCGTCAGCTTGCTCCACAGATGGGTTTCAGACCTAGATGTCTCTCCAGAGAAGTGAGTCAAGGTTTCTTTCCATGCCACTCAGTGGGTTATCCATTTTCCTTTTTTCCTTGGGGAGGAAAAAACCCAACACCACCTCCAAGCTCAATTAAAAATCCTGGAGAAGGAAAATTGCTTCTCTCCAGGAAACCTAGCCTTTCTTAGATTCTCCTCACCCCTATTACTTGAATGCAAATGACCAAAGGTTACCATTGAGATTTCGGTCAGTTTGTCATTTCTCCCCAATAAATTGGTAAAGCAATACCACTGCTGATCATTGGGGTTTCTTCATGGAACTGCCTGGGGCACAACATGCTGCACATGACTGACACTTGAAATTAAATCCCCATTAAAATTCAAGCTGTGAACCAAAGAAGAGCAATTTAATGGCTAAACAGGGTGCTTCTCAGTATTTATCTTGGATATTCAGCTTAACCCCATTATGTCAGCTAGTCCTTCTAACGAAGCTGGCAGGCCACTGGAAAAACATGTAGATCAAGGGGTCTGCAGCTAAGCCCATACACTCACATCCTTGCTCTAGGGCTTACTGGGTGATAGAAGCTTGGGGCCATGACTTAGCCAGCTACTATCCAGTAGCATCTCTCCATGGTTTAGCTATTATCAAGTTAGTGCTATAGGTATCATCTCAACTCAGCTCAGTGGGGCTCATAGGTTGAAGAAGACAGAGATGAGTATACTAAAGAGAGATGTGTCCTAAGGAATGAGGTGCAACATCACAGGAACGCAATTCGGAAGAGAGTTGCTGCTATCCCCTGCTGTATTCTAAATTAAAATCATGATTTATTTTTTTTTTTTGGTAATTGACTCTAAATTTAATGTGTAACCAAAGTAATGAGGTTAACACAAGAATGATATGTTGATTAATCCCAGTCCATGTCAAGCCCCTGGCGGCTAGTCTAGAAACCAATTAGAACTTTTTTACAATGCCATAGTAAAGGGACAATCTAACAAAAAACAGCAGTGTTTCACCTAAGAGATAATGAATCCTTGTACCAATGTCTTAGCATCGTTAAACCCTGCAGAAGTCAGCCTGGACATGGTCCTGAAGAAATTGGGAAATGTTTGATGAGCACATGTTCCTGCTTGTTCAGACCAAACTAATTCTCACTATTTATGGCTGGGACTCCCCTCTGGTGAATATTGCTTCTATATGCCCAGTTCTTCATTTGAAAAAGTTTAACAACTGAGCCAGAGGAGTTTGTTCCAGTGTAAAACTCAGCAGACTTCCTATTTCTAAGAAATCCAGTTTGGTCCATCTCAACTAGGAAGCAACCTCCCAGATAAAGCATATGGTGTATATAAAAATGCCATCATGTGATATATAGAGGTCATTCAAAAGAAACTTTTATTTCCTTATTTCTTTCTCACCATTTCACTCTTTTAAGTGACACAAATATAGCTGAGCAGCAAAGAACCCTAATTGATTCTTTTTTATGTTTATGTAGGTGACCTCTTTTCTTTTTTTTTTTACTGTGAGACAATCAGGGTTAAGTGGCTTGCCCAGGGTCACACAGCTAGTAAATGTCAAGTGTTGGAGGCTGGATTTTAACTCAGGTCCTCCTGACTCCAGTGAAGTTGCTCTATCCACTGTGCCATCTAGCTGCCTCTGCCATTGTAGTGGTTGTCTTCTCCTCCTCCTTCTCCTTCTTCTTCTTCTCCTTCTTCTCCTTCTCCTCCTTCTCCTCCTTCTCCTTCTTCTTCTCCTTCTAATTCTCTTCCCTCTCCTTCTTCTTCTCTTCCTTCTCCTCCTTCTCCTCCTCGTTTTTCTCCTTCTTCATGACTTAGTTACAAGTCTACAAAGAGTAAATTCTCTTTTCAATGACTCCTCTTCCCTCATCCTACAGCACAGGCAATCTGGCCTTGTGATTTCTTGCACCATGACCATCACCTCTTGTCCTTCTGCCTTTAGATGTTGGAATGTAGCTTCCCCTCACCCCCATTTCTTAGAATCCTGCTTCCTTCAAAGTTTGTCTCAGGTATTTCCTTCTACATGAGGCTTTTCCTGAACCCCCCTTCCCCTTGCCATCATTTGCCCCAAGTAATTATTGTTTATAGCTGATGGATGTTCTTCTACTTAAGAACATGCTGTCCTCCTACCTGTGAGAACATAAGCTCCTGAGGGAAGGGACCATGCAAATGTTTGTTGATTGGTTGATTAAAAAGATGAGTTAGCTGTGACTGTCTTCAGACTTTTTTTCTCCACAGTACAGAAAACATCCTTTGCCAAAAGAGACCTGCAATTCTATCTGTAACTTATATTCCTAGAGAGTTACACAGGATCCTGAGAGCTTATGACTTGCCCTACAAAACAAAGCTACCATGTTTTTGAATCTAGGCCCTCCTCAATGCTATTCTGCCTCTCTAAGAGTCACGGTGTCCACAAGTAGAGATGTGAGTGTCTTGCTGGACTCCATCCCTGGTCATATCTCATCTGAAGTATAGTGTTCATTTCTGGTAGCATTTTAGAAAAGGCATTCAAAAGTCAGTGAGGCAGATGGTGCATTGGATAGAGCACCAGGTCTGAAGTCAGGAAGACTCCTCTTTCTAAGTTCAAATCTGGCCTCAGATAATTATATCCGAGTGACCCTGGGCAAGTCACTCAACCCTGTTTGCCTCAGTTTTCTCATCTCTAAAATGAGCTGGAGAAGAGAATGGCAAAACCCTCTAGTATCTCTCTGCCAAGAAAACCCTAATGGAGTCACAGTCAAAAACAAACAACAACAAAAAGCTAGAGAGAGTCAGAAAAGGAGGACTGGAAGGGGAACAAGTGAGGAATGTTCAGCCAAGAGAAGACAAGACAGGAAGAGGCCACAGGCATGGTGCATGATACCTTTCTTCAAGTATTTGAAGGCCTATTAAGTCAAAACGACTTTGGATTTGTTCAATTTGGTCCTAGAGAGCAAAACTGAAAGCGTTGGATGAAAGTTTGAAGGAGTTCAATTCAGGCTTGATGTAATTGTTGCTGTCATTGCTCAGTCACTTGGGTCATGTCCAACTTTTAGTGATCCACTGGGTTTTCCTTGGCAAAACCAAGGAAACACTAAATGGTTTGTTATTTACTTCTCCAACCCATTTTAGAGATGAGTAACAGTGTTAGAGCTGCCCAGGATCACTCAGCTACTAAGTGTCTGAGGCCGGATTTGAACTCAGAAAGATGAGTCTTCCTGACTCCAGGCCTGGAGCTCTACCCACTGCACCGCCAACTGCCCATCCTAATAATTAGAGCTGTCTGAGTATGGACTAGGCTACTGCCTGGGGAGGTTATGAGTTTGCCCTCACTGGAGCGCTCCAGACAAAGGCTATGATTCTGAGATTCAGACTATGGATGGATTAAATGAGCTCTTGAAGTCCCTTCCAGCCCTTCAATTGCTCATCCCTATTGTCTGTTGATTATTAACTTTGGAAAGAAACTATTGCCATGTAAGTTAAATTAATGAAGGCAAAAGGAGTGGAAAGAGCATGTGCCAGTTTAGTAAACATACCTAAATCCAGTTTGCATTCGAGTATCTGAGGCTGCAGATGAGTCCTGAAAAAAATATGGCAGCCAATGTGAAGAATTAAGGATTGATGCAGTTAAAAAAAAATCAAGCAATCTACTAAATTATAGGAGGTAAGACAATTTATTCTTGTGGAGAAATCTCCTTCCTTCCACCTTAAATTAGCTTTCCTCATACTTTGACCTACTTCTACCTTTTTTAGGTTTTAGCTCTGCTTCTCTTCCATATCTCTAGCCATGCATGAAAAATATACCTGAGTACTAATTCCTTTTGGAACGAAATAATTTGTAAGTAAAATCCAGGTGCTTTTGAGTTGAATTTGAGGCATTTTATGTCTTTTGAAATTTCTTGCATAGTCTCCCTTCTTAAACTATTTGCTTGCTTTTTTTATATCATGACATTTATTATCCCTTATTGCCCCTACATTATCCAAAGTAGACCTTATTGTGAAGGTTTACTTTGTATATTTTAGTAATTGCTTTTTATAACAGGTAAAATTACCATGAAGTCAATAAATAGCATTTTTTAAAATAAAAAAGTGGTTTTCCTGTTCCTCCTTCTAATCTAAACCACTTCTACGTTGTTGTTTGACCTCCCTTTTCAAATGCCATCATGAGATGCTGTCTTGCTTGTCCATGAATTGGATTTAAGTGAGGCAGTTGTACAAAGTCATTGGCGTCATTCTCTCTTCCAGAGACATCATACAAGTTCAGTGACAAGACAAAAATCAGAACAGCTGGCCATGGCCCAGGAGTCAGTGGATGACCTTGACTTCTTCAGCATCTGACCAAGCTCTAAGTGTTCCACAGTGCCTGCTTTAGCCACCTTCATAGCCATTGGGACAAATTGTTCTCATCTGTCCATTCCACCAGGGGAAGCCTTCACATGCTTGGGATAGACACCCCCCTAACTCATCAAGGGGTGTGAGGCCTTCATTTACCTTCAACTTAGTGTATCCCATTGACTGAGATAGTTTTACCAGGATGTGACTACCAAGCATGCTACAGCTTCTTGGAGCCACAGATGAGTGACTGGACATTAAGGGGGAATGAGCAGCCCTAAAAAGGACTCAGTAAGCCCTCACATCAGAGGTGTTCATCCTCCCTTAACAAGGAAGAGAGGGTAGCTGAACTGTAGAGTCAGGAGGACAGTAGCAGCTACCAATAGTCCTGAATACCGCACTGCCCTCTTTCCCATACTAGTTGACTATATAGCCCACACATAAAAACAGAGATAAACAAGATTTTCCTACTGGTGTTTGAAGGCTAAGTGAATCATACAATTGTGGCATAGCTTGGCATCCTTCAAGCACAGAGAAAGTGCAATAGTATAGCTACAGAGGTCTGGTATAATTGAGTGGCTTTTCCCATGTTTCTACATTTGTGCTTCCCTGAGTTGAAGGTAGCCCTGGTAATCAATCAATTAGTTAATATATATTTATTAAGTGTCTACTACGTGTCAGGTACTTTATTAAGCATAGGAATATAAAAGGGAGCATAAGACAGTCCCTGACCACCAAGAGCTTACACTTTAATGGGGAGACAACATGCCAAGAAATATGAACAAGCAAGTTATAATCAGAATACACAGGAGATCGTTAACAGAGGGAAGACACTGGAATAACAACAGGTGGGAAAGGCTTCCTGTGAAGGGTGGGATTTTAGTTGGGACTTAAAGGAATCCATAGGATCATGGACTTAGAGCTGCAAGGGACTTTCGATGTCATCAATCCAGGATCCTCATTTTAAAATGGAAGGAACTGAGGTCCAGAAAAGAAACTAAATGACTAGCACAAGCTCAAACAAGAAATAAGTGGAAAGGCTCGAATTTGAACGCTGAGCCTCTAACTTCAAATGCAACCCATTTTCCATCATGCTTCACTATCTCTTTTAGTTTGGCTATAATTCTAGTCTGTAGTACTAAGTGGCCCAAGGTCTTTGACACAAAGAACACTGAGATGTGCCCCAAGATCTTACAAAACTATATCCAAAGACTTTCCAAGTCATTCTGTTATACTTAGAATGGATCAATCTGACGTCACCAAAATCTGACAGAAATGTGGGGCTTGTGGAGAACATCTCATCCCCCATCATGCTAGAGAATCTAATGTTATCCGGTATCTTATATGGAAAAAGACTATCTACATGGGTCTTTCCCTCTCTTCTTTCCCTTCCCTATGCCCTCCCATCTGAAGCCTTCCTACTTCTCCTTAGTTTTCAATGTTCTCCTCTTCCTAAAATAAGTTATTTTCTATTTGCTTTGTGTTTGGGGTTTGTTTGGTTTTTTGTCTTTATTCCTCTGTATAGATGTTGTTTCCCCAAGTAGAATGATGAGCTCCTTGAGATTAGCAACCACACCAGAAGAGTTCACTATCCTATCCTCAACTACACTGCAGGGTTGTGAGAACAAAGAACAAAGCCTGACTTTATAAGACAGGATGACCTGGCTTTCATGAACCAGTCATAGATTTTTTCACAGAATTGGCAAGGATGCCCTTTCTGTCTTTATTGTTGGCAAGTTCTTATGGTGAATTTAGATTGGGAATTTCTTTTGATGGAGGAGACAAATCCACTTCAGGGAGATATTAACAATTTGAAAAGGACTTTCTAACCACTGGAAGGTGCCACCATTGCAAGCATCAGGCAGAGATGTTGGATGGTGTTAGTAGATCCATGAAAGAGTGATTGATGATTTTTATTAGGGAAGATGTAGACACTACTTTTCTAGAAGTCTAACAAGAAATATGGTCATTAACATTATATATAAATCTATTGTACTGAGAGCCATTTGGAGCTGGAAGGTGTCAGTGGTCATGAAAGAATGCAGAAAGGAATCAATCAGTAGTTCAAAGACTGCTTGGCAGAGCACCTTTCTCCAAACAACATGGCAAATCTGATGGGCATAGTAGAGCATAGCTCAATGATTGCCTCCATGAGTCAAAAAAGAAAAGTCCCAGGGTCAAGAAAAGTATGCTCTGAGGGTATGCCAAGGTCAGGGGGTGAAGGTCTTCATCATTTGTGAAGATGACTTCCAAATTTATATAACCAGTTTTCCTCTCTTCTCTAAGTTCCAGTCTATAACACATAAAATTCAACGTGTCCAAAATGGAACTTAGGACTTTTTCCCAAAAATGTGCTCTTCCTCACCTGCTTGTTTCTTTCAAGGGAACCATCAGACTTTCAGTCACCTAGATTCATAACGCCAGAGTCATCCTTCACACCACTCTCCACCCACCATAACCAATCAGTTCCCAAGTCTTAAAAATGCTATTTCTGTCTTGCAACCATTCCTTTCTCTCCACTCCTACTGGCTATTACTACCCGAGTTCAGGTGTTCCATCACTTCTCACCTGGACCATTGAAATAGTCCCTTAGTTAATCTACCCAGTTCCAGTCTCCTCTCTCTCCAATCCATCTTCCATGCAGTCATCAAACTTACATTCCAAGAGCACAAGCTTAACCATGTCACTTCCCTACTCAGAAATGTTCAATGTCTCTCTCTAGAACAAAATACAAACTCTACAGACATTTAAAAGCCCTTCACCATCTGGCTAGAACCTCTCTTTCCCAAAGGAATCCACATTATTCCCCTTTATACATGCTGTACTGTAGTCACACTGTCATATTTTCTGTTCCCCATAAACAAAATGTTATCTCCTGTCTCTGTGTAAAAACTGACCCCTGTGTCTGGAATGCACTTCTTCCTTACCTTCAGCTCTTAGAATCCTTCCCTGCCACCTCCCACTGAGGCCTTCTTAATTCTCCTTAGTTTTCAGGGTTCTCCTCCAAAAAAAGTTATTTTCTATTTGCTTTGTGTTGGTGTTTTTTCTTCACACTTCTGCGTAGATGTTGTTTGCCTCAGTGAAATGATGAGCGATTTGAGAGCAGCAACTATTTCATGTTTGTCTTTCTCTCAATACCTAAGGCTTAGCAAGTACTTCATGAATGCTTATTGAAAATTCTACATATTCCAAGGAGACCACTTATTCTAGTATTCAAACTCTGCATTTCAAGGGCACCGTAATCTCCCAGTCAAATAAAATATAAAAGGTACCTAGTAAATTACAAATTTCACCTGACTCAGCCATGAGAGATGTTGACATCTTCAAATCCGTGAGTTGGGAGACTGAAAACGCCTCTTCATCTGAGTGGGCTGTATGTAGCATGAATGGCCTGGGGGCATACTATGAAATTCTTCAATCTCTTCCTGACCTAAACAAAAACAAAACAAAATAAAATGGTATCTGAAGTCAAAGCTCATAAATATGTATGGAAGATTGTCCATCAGCTTCTCATTGGGGATTCCCCACCTAACACTCAGAAACCAAAGCAATTTCCACAAATGCATCTTCATTTCCCTCAGGGAATATTATCTGGAGGGAAATTAGTTCTTCTGTCTTTTCAATCAGTTTATTGACTTAGCTTTTTAAAGCATTTGGAAACACAATGTATATACATAAACAGGTTTGACAAGCATTTATAAATTCATGTTCCAAGGTAGTCACAGACTGTTGTTTATTTCCCTGTTACATTTCTAAAAATAAAAGAAGAGAATGTGAAGTGTCAGTGTCACTGGAAAAAGAATAAAAACACTTCTAGTGCCTGGAGGGGAAAGGCAGAGGCGAGACCTTCCCAAATACCCTTAACCTCTGCATAGTCCTTTCTCAGACCTCTCCTAAATTATTCTAGATGTATTTGGTACTATTGGCAAACAGAAAAGAAAGGTGCCATAACATTAACAGTAGTGTGACTGTACAAAGAAACAGAATCTGGAGGAAATGCAGAAGGCAAAGTTTTCTCTGGAAAAAAGGAAAAAAACCTTTGAACCAATTCCAGTGAAAGTGAGGTTCCAGAATTGCCCTGTCACCCAGTCTCCATCTTCTCCTCATCATAAAAGCTCTTCCTTTTCAGTCTTCTTATATGAGGCGATCTGATGCATTCTTCCCCTCCCATCCCTCTTCTCCCAGTGCATCCCTCTTTCTCACTCCTTAATTTGATCTTTTTAATCACCCTGTCATATTCTACTCACATCCATACCTTCCATGTATGTTCCTTCTAACTACCCTAATAATGAAAAAGTTCTTCATGATTACAATCGCCATTTTCCCATATAGGAATATAAACATTTTTACTTTATTCTCTTATTATTTCTCTTTCCTGTTTACCTTTTCTTGTATCTTTTATTTGAAAACCAGATTTTCTATTCTACTGTGGGTCTTTTCATCAGAAATACTTAGAAATCCTCTATTTCATTAAATATCTATTTTTACCTGAAGGATTATACTCAGTTTTGCTGGATATGATATTCTTGGTTGTAAACCTAGCTCCTTTGCCTTCCAGAATGTCATATTCCAAGCCCTCCAATCCTTTAACGTGGAAGCTGCAAATCTTATGTGGTCCTGACTGTAGCTCCTGACTGTAACTACATGATACATGAATTTCTTTCTAGTTACTCGCATTCCTGGGATCTTCATTTTGAAATCTCTCTCAAGGACTGATTGGTGGATTTTTTCAATCTCTATTTTACTCTCTGATTCTAAGGTATTGGGACAGTTTTCCTTAATAGTTTCTTGAAATATGATGCCTAGACTCTTTCTCAATCATGACTTTCATGCAGTCCAATAATTGTTAAATTATTGCTTCTCAATTTTCCAGGTCAGTTGTTTTTCCAATGAGATAGTTCACATTTTCTCCTACTTTTTCATTCTTTTGATTTTCTTATGTTGTTTCTTAGTGTCTTATTGCCTATTCTAATTTTTAAGAATTATCTCCTTGAATGAGCTGTGGTATCTCTTTTTCTATTTGGCCAATTCTGTTTTTTAAGTTATTTTCTTTGGTAATTTTGTGCCTATTTTATCAAGCTGTTGATTCTCTCTTCATAGTTTTCATGAACCACTCTCATTTCTTTTTTCCAACTTTTCCTCTACCTTTCTTATTTGATTTTTTAAAACACTTTTTGAGCTCTTTCAGGAACTCTTTTTAGGCCTGCGACTAATTCACACTTTTCTTTGAGACTTTGCACATAGTTGTCTTCTTCATTGTCTTCTTCTGAGTTTGCATCTTGATCTTCCCTGTCAGCATAGGAACTTGTTATGGTCAGGTTATTTTGTTGTTGTTTGCTCATTTTTCCCAATTTAAAGTGTCACTTGACTTTTAACTTTATATTAAAGTTGGGCTCTGCTCCCAGGGTAGAGAGGGCACTGACCCAAGCTTCAGATCTTTCTTGCTACTGTTTTAAGAGTTAGCTCTAGGAGTCTATAGATTTTCAGTGTTTCCAATGTGGGTATGATCTAAGGAGAGCTAGATCATATAATTTGGTTTTAAGTTGTATTTAGTGTTAGTATCTTAGGATCACAGGTCTAGGGCTGAAAGGAACCTCAAAGGCTATTTAGTTTAATCCCCTCATTTTACAGATGAGGAAAATGATTTAGTAGAAGAAAGCTCATACTCCTTTCCAATAACATTGATAGCTAATATAGCCCCCAAATGGCAGATCTATAGCTGCTCTCCTGGTCTGCATTCTTGTGTTTACCCAGGAAGGGATCTTGTTCCCCTGTAGTCCCCTGTGCTACTACTCCTCCTGATCCTAGGACTGTGACCAGGTCCCCAACTCTTCTGCAGCCACAATTGCTAGTGCTCATGTCTCTCTTAGAATAGAAACCAGAGTCCTTAGTCCCCTGTGAGCAAGAACAAGCATGTGTCTCCACCCTCAATCTGTACTTTGGCCCCTGATCCTCTACCACCTCAAGTGCTATTACTCGTTTTGACCCTGGGATTGGGACTTGGAACCTAGGAATTGTGAACAATGTGTGTGAACAATGCAACAGGGTCCTGAGCCCAGAACTAGCAAAGGGTCCCTCACAATCTCCTTCCAACCAGTTGTTTCACACACACACACACACACACACACACACACACACACACACACCACCACCACCACCACCACCATCATGTACCTGTTCATCCAATCATCCATGGGCAGAGAGCTCCAAAAGTTGCTGCTACTGCTACCAACGCACTGGTAGCATAGTCTGGCTGCCTGCACTGACTTCCAGGGACCCACTACTACTCTGGTTAACCAGATCTTTCCTGCCAATCTCCTAGATTGTCTTAGGCTAGAAATTTATTTCACCCAACCTTTTGTTGTTTCTACTTCTCTAGAATTATATTTGAGTTGTTATCTTAGAGTTGTTTGGAGGGGAGTTGGGAAGAATTTGGTTGCATGCTTCCCTAATCTGCCATGTTGGCTCCATCTGCCACCCATATTCTATTTTTGATGTATTGAAGAATATAAATCCTCAGAAGGCAGAATCATCCTATGAAATGATCTTAATACATTGGGACTGTTGCTGAACTCTTAAAAATGAGACCATAGGATAGTATATGTTTACAGTATAAGATGCTACCTTAAAACAGACCCCATCCCCACCCCACACCCAGTGCCACCCCAATTAAAGCATTCTTTCAGAATTGCTATAAAATTTAAAACAAGGATTTTCCTCTAGTTAGGACTATCCATGAAGACAATGGAAAGTAGAATTGCCAACGTAGCATGCTGTCAGAATAGAAATGTGAGTCTCTGATAATGGCCCCCAGTGGGGTAGCATGGGATCCTTAAATACTTAAACACCACAGATTCATGGAGAAGGGCAATGTCTGCACAACTTTCTGGGCTTGGAAAAGAGGAAAGTTTCTGCTAGGTACCACATGCTATTATTTTGCTACAACCACACATGGGCAAAGAGAAATGAGTTCAGGAGCCCTCTTCAAAATGCAATGAAGGCCATGACAAGAGCACCTTGAGGGAAGTGGCAGAACTCTTTGAATAATGGAGTAAATTAGTGGCAACCCTTTCTTGTCCCAGCCATGAACCCCTTCAAGGATGTATAAAATGTGTTACTGTGAGAAAAGTATTATGAAGACACATGTACTTTGACCCAGCTATACCACTTGCTAGACCTATACTTTTAAAAATCAAGAAAGAAAAGGTCCTATATGTACAAAAATATTTTTAACAGTTTCTTTTTGTGACAAAAAAAAACTAGAAACTAATTGGAATCCCATCCATTGGGGAATGGCTGAACAAATTATGGTACATTAATATAATTGAAAAATATTGTATTATAAGCAATAAGGAAATAGATAATTTCAGAGAGATGTGGAAAGATGTATATGAATGGACCCAGAATGAAGTAAGCAAAATCAAGAAACATAGCATCCATATTACATAAAATATATAAAGACTACATGTAAGTGTATAGCACACATGACATATTAAAATTATGGCATCAATATTATAAGAATGAACAATTTTGAAGATTTTTGCAAACTGATTAAGAATGAAATTAGCAGAAACAGAATAAATAATAACACTATAAGTATAAATAACTTTGAAAGCTCTAAGAACTATGATTAACTCAATGGTCATCCATAATTTCAGACTCATTGATAAAGGTGCCATCCACTTCTAACAGTAAGGTGGCGATTTTCAGGGTACAGAATGAGACATTTTTTTGGCACAGTTAATATGGGAATTTGTTTTGAGTATGTGTATTTATCCCAGAAAACATGTTTTACTTTTCTTTTTCCAAGGTGTGGGAAGGAAAGAAAGTTCTGTCAATTAATAAAATTAAACTAATTTTTGAAAAGTAAACATACACTACATTGAGGAAATGGTATTTTCTGGGCACTTGTCTTTTTCCCAGATTTTAGTTTTCACTAGGAGAATTATGAGTGGTTTTTTTCCCATCCCTAAGTCTTAATGAATCAAGCATCAAACAAGAAGGGGATGGATATTCCTCATTTTGCAGAAATGAAATGTCAGGAAGAATTTTTTTAAAGTCTTTTGAGACCACATTCATCTAGTGAGTTAGAAGCTGGAATGAATGGTCAGTGTAATCAATCACATTTCCATGAAGTGATAATGACGGCGTGGATAGAAGTTAAGGGAGGTATGGTACAATGGAAAAGGCATTGTAATGAGAAACAGGAAGTCTGAGTTCTTATTCCCAAATCTTCCATGAATTAACTGCACGACCTTGGGTGTCAGTTCCAGTCACCTGGTGCTACATGGGGAAGGATTTAACCATTGATGCACTAGTCTCAGGAGATAACTCTCATTTCAGAGGAAAAGAAAGACAGGCCAGGTCAGAACCAGAGACAGAGGGAAGGAATGCAGTGGTCTATTTTCAGACTGAAGAATCAGAAAGAGTAGACATAAGGGTCAAAAGATGCTGAAGCAGAGGGGCTGAGTCTGGTAGCTGGAGGGCATGTTGCAATGCAAACTAAAAGTCCAGTGAAGGAGGCCAGGAAAGCAAAAATGTATCCTCTAAAGCAGAGGTGAAGAACCTGAGGCCTCAAGGCCATACGTGGCCCTCTTGGTCCTCAAGTGTGGTTCTTTGACTGAATTCAAACCCTGATACAGGTTCCCACCCCTGCAAAAGAGTATACATAAAGGAGCAACACATGTGAATGGTTGAAGCAACTCTTTTTTAAGGAAAGAGGAACAGGGTCCAAATTGAGATCCATTGGAGTATTTACAAAGATCAGGACCAGAGTTAATTTGAAGTATCAAAATCCAGGAGTTAAGAACAAAAGTCAGAAGTCTGATCAGTCAGTCAATAAGCATTTAATGAACAGCTACTTCCTACCACTGTGCTAGGTGTTGGGGATACAAAGACAGAAATGGAACAATGCCTGACCTTATTCACTCTGGAAAGGTCATTTCCAAAGCAGAAGGCAAAGTACAGGAAGCATAGATAAGTTGACTGTCTGACATACTCTGTTCCCTTGAAATACACCCTTTATTGTGATTGTACGTTCTCCGCCTTTCCCTCCCTCTCTTATTTTCTCAGGAATTAGTTTCAAGCATGCCTCTTCCATCACACACTGATGCCGCTGATGTGCAGCATGTGCTCCCTAAACTCAAAAACAGGATTTTTATGATCATAACCATTCAATTTCATCATCCCTCATTTTTATCCCTACTCCCACCTCACTATAAGCATCAGTTTTTCCATCTAATAGTTAATTCTCATAACTTTATATCATCTGAAAATTTAATAAACATATTTATTCTGCATGTTGTAAGGAAATACTTTGTAAATATTAAATCTCCACATGAATATGAATTATTATTATGTAAAAATGAGTTAGTATTCATCCAAGTCACTGAAAAAATGTAAAACATAAGATCAAAGATAGAGCTCTAGCACACACCACGAGAGACTACTCTCCAGGCTGATAACACTCTATTAAACAATACTTTTTGGATCTGATCTGTCACCCAGTTCTGAACGCACCTAACTGTGCCAACATCAAACAAATCTTCTTCCATCCTGTTCACAAGTATTCCATTGGATACTCTGTCAAATTCCTTGCTAAAATCCAGGAATCTACAGCAAACTTACCAGACTATAGCTTGAAAAATCTGTCTTCTCCTTTTGAAAAATTAGAAAAAAGCATAACTATCTCCAGTCCAGCTGCCTCCACTCATTTACCACAATTCCATCAAGGAACCCTGAGAGTCATAGATTATTCCAATAACCTTCTATACAGTTTGAGCCATAGATTGAGAGATAGATAGCATTTTATATATGTACACATTTATTATTATATATGTATAAACACTCATAAATATACATGTATAAATAGCTATGTAGCAAACATAAATATACTATTTTAAGGTTTGCAAAGCATTTCACAAAATAATATCTCAATTTATTCTTGCAACAACCCTGGGAGATAAAGTACTACTATTATCCCCATTTCAAAGATGAAAAAACTGAAGCAAATTTATATTAAGTGACTTGTCCAGGATCACACAGCTGGTAAGTGTGTATGAGGCTGGATTTGAACTCAGATATGCCTGATTCCAGGTTCAGCCCTCCATCCACTGAGGCACTTCACCCTCTGTAGAGAGAGACTTACAGTGTCACCTCCCTATTGAGAGGTTAAATAATTTCCCCAAGGGTTTATATGTGCTAGAGTCAGGATTTGAACCCCCCATCTTACAGGCAATATCTCCAGTCACTGTGCCATCCTGCTCTCATAGTTAAGAAATTCAGTCCTGGTAACCTCTCTCCAATACTGCCATACCAGTTCTCTCTTCTGGCATTACCACTACCCTGGCACAGGCTTTCATCACCTCATTCCTGAACTAGTCATTTCATTCACAGACTTCACAATTCCGCCAAACTGTCCAGATGGCTGTTCCTCACATAGGACCCTCCACCTCCCTCTCCCCACCTGTGCACAAACTATCTCTCATACCCAGAATAAACACTGTTCTCACTTCTGCCTCCCAGGCAGAAAGATAGTCTTATATGTTTATATGCATTACATATATATATATATATATATATATATATATATATATACACATACATATACATACATGTATATGTATGTTTACATTTACATATTTATATTTATGTTAGATCCTTTCAGATGTCACTTGCAATGTGAAGCCTTTTCTAACACACACACACACACAAAGCTGCTAATGCCTCTCCCTTCACAATTACTTTGCAATATCTGGTATATACTTCTGTATGTGTTATTTTCTCTGATAAAATGTAATTTCCTTGAGGACAAGTGTAGTTGCATTTTGCTTTTATATTAGTACAGTGCCCTTAATACACCATGATCGTTTGATTGACTGACACCAGCATATCTTAGTCTGTCTTTCCATTATTCTAATTACAATAATAAAATGATTGCTGACATTTACTTAACATAGATTCACAAAGTACTTTATATGCTTTATGTTATTTGATCCCCAAAACAGCCCAGTGAGGGAAGTGTTATTTTTATGTCTATTGTACAGATGAAAAGCCTAAGATTCAGTAGAGTTGCATCTTATCCAGAGTAGTGCAGCTAGTAAACATCTGAGGTAAAATATGAACTCAGGTCTTCTTGATTCCAAGTGCAGTGTTCTGTCAACTATGCCACATTGCCTCACCACATGGGCAGCTCATTCTATTTTCTAATCATAAATTGATTCAGGGAGATCCATTCTGTCACTTTTTTGTGAGGCTCTCCATCAGAAATATATTGCAGCCTACTTGTACCAACCATGAATCTTCCCATTGGTTTTTGGGGGGGCCACCCACAACTCTAATTCTTCAAGATTCACAATCATAAAGCATTATCCCAGAGATCTTTGTGCCAGAAAAGAACTCGGTATGACTGAAAGGACTGCACAATTTCTTAGCCACATCCAGTTCCCAGTCTTGCTCCAATTCACTTGTAGGATCACCTCCCATTGTCCATGTGAAGTGTCTATCTCAGATACATGGACTAACTCACGCAAGAACATCTGGAGAACCTCGTTGTCTGTAAAGAATCATCCTTCCACTTACAGAACCTGTGCTGGAAATGCATTATGGGACAGAGGATTCAGAGGAAAATAGGGAAATTTAAAATTCAGAGAAGCTTCAAATGATCACAAGTCCAAAAAAGAGTTCTCAGAAGAACTTTAAAAGCTCTTCAAAATAAATAAGAAAGAAGGTAAGCAAGTGAATAGAATTTTAGATGTGATAGATATCTGGAGGGAATTCAATGGAAATAGAAAGGAATGCACCTTTTTCTCAGTAGTACACGATACTTTGACAAAAATTGACCATATTTTAGGGCATAAAAATGTTAAATGCAGAAAATTAGAAATATTAAATGCATTCTTTTTCAGATCATAATGCAATAAATTATATTTAATAAGGGACCATGGAAACACAGAAAAAAACTAATTGGAGACTAAACAACCTAATTTTATTTTCTTGTGAGGAAATTAGGATTAAGTGATTTGCCCACAGTCACTAACTAGCAAAGGTATGAGGTTGGATTTGAACTCAGATCCTCCTGACTCCAGGGCCAGTGCTCTATCCACTGCACCACCTACCTATCCCTAAACAATCTAATTTGAAAGAATCGGTAGATTAAAGAACAAATCATAGAAACAATAATTACATTAAAGAGAATTATAAAAATGAGACAATATATCAAAACCTATGGCATATAGTGAAAGCAATAATCAAATGAAAAATTGTATCTTTAAATGCTTATATCAACAAATTAGAAAAGGAGCATAGCATACACAATTTTTAAAAACCAGAAAAAGAACAAACTAAAAATCTCCAATTAAACACTAAATTAGAAATCCTAAAACTTAAAGGTGAGATTAATAAAATTGAGCATAAGAAAATCATTGAGCTAAAAAATAAAACTAGGAGCTGATTTTGTGAAAAAAACAATAAAATAGATAAACCATTAGTTAATATGACTTTTGAAAAGAGAGACAGAAATGCCTTATGTGAGTGGCAAATACCTTTCAAAAATAAGAAGCTCCCTGTTTTTTGGTCAATTCTAGTTGTTAGGAAGTTTTTATTTTTCATAGATGGAGTCAAGATATCATTTTCTATACTTCTTATTGCATTTAGTTGAGTTTTTCCAGGACCAAACAAGAAAAGACCCTATTCCACATGAGAGTCCTTCACAGAACTACTAACTCTCAGAATTAGAAGAAACTCAAAAGGGCATTAAATCCAAGCTGTACCTGAATAAAGAACCCCCTCCTCTAGCTACTCTACTGTGCTCATTCAGCATTTCCCTGAAAATCTCCAGTGATTACACTAAAATAAATAAATAGATAGATAGGTAGATAAATAAATTGGAAACACATACTGTTCTAATACCCCCAGAGAGGTGAAAGATAGGAAGAAAGATCTTAAATTCATAATAATATACATAGCAACATGTTTTATGGTATCAAGAAATTGGAAGTGAAGTGAATTCCCATCAACTGAGGAATGACTAAACAAATTGTGTCTTGTGAATGGAGTAGAATATCATTCCATCATATGAAATGACAAACAAAGATTTCAGAGACCCTTGAGGAGACATGCACTGGGTGATATATGTAGAGCCATGAGCAGAATTTATATCATGACCACTTTAATATATAAGAAATTATCAATGAAAGAATTGAAAATCCTGTTCAATTCAATAACCAAACTTAACTTCAAAAAACCACCTTAAGAAAAATGCCTTCCTCCTCTGGGGGTGGGTGGCAGGGGAGAATTGGTAAACCATAGGTGCAGAATGAGGCATTCTTAGATTGTCACATATGTATGGATGAATGTGCTGGCTCGTTTCGCCAAACTGTGCTTTCTTGTTGCAAGAAAAGACTTGGGGACTGTGGGGGAGGACAGGATTGGGAATGAGTAACAGCAATTCTTAAGCATCAAGAAAAACACATATTTAAAATACTTTCAGTGAGGTGAGCACACAACCCCATGAGGTAATCCATACTTGTGGGTAGCTCTGTCAGAAGGGTTTTCCTTGCTTGCATCAGCTGAAATTTGCCACTTTACAAATTCTATCTTTTTTTCCTAATTCTAACTTTTTCTAGTCCAATCCCAATTCTGCATAACAGATCTTCAAATGCTTGAAGGCATGTCTCTGGTTTTCTTTAAATCTTTTCCCAGATAAAGATTTCCAGTTTCTTCAACCAATCATCGTATGAATTATCTGGTAGCCCTTCACCAAACAGGTTGCTCTCTAGTTTGTTAATGTAACACACAAAAACGAACATAATTCTCCAAAAGGTATCTGAGCAGAACCTTGAGGGAGGATTTTTACCTCTCTGTCTTGGACATTATGTCTCTCTTAATGCAGCCCAAGATCCTATTAACTTTCTTGACTCCATATCACGCTGTTGACTTATAGAACTTGTAGTCTGCTAAAAATTCTGAGATCAATTTCAGACAAACTGCTATCTCACCATGCCTCCATAACTTTGTACTACAAAATGAAGACTTTCCTTTTATCACCATCACATTTTATCTTAATAGATTCAGCTCAGTATTTTATACTATTAAGCTTTTTAGACCTTGTCTCTATCACACAACATTCTAACTGTCTACCTCTAGCTTTGTGTTAGACACAAATTTAATAATATGACATGTGTCCCTTATCCACGTCATTGATAAAAATATTTAACATCATAGTACCAAGTATATATCCTTAGGACATTTCCCTGGAAAACTCCTTCCAAGTTAACTTAGAACCACTAATGAATAATCACTGAGTCTAACAATTCAACCAGTGAATTCACATAGGTACATTATTATCTAGCACATGCCTCTTTACCTTTTCAACAAGAATATCATTACAAATTAGAAATTGAGTGAAATGTTTTCTTAAAATCTGGTTAAAATATATGTGTGTATAAATATAAAAATATATACAAAAATACAAATGTGCATGATACATACAAACACATATATGCATATGTGTATACAAATATATATTGTGTATGTATATGAGAGAAAGAGAGAGGGGATGGCATGCTCATGACTTGATCCACCAATAACAATACTTTAAAAAAATAATAATAAGGTTAATCTGATATGACTTCTTCTTGATGAATCCATAACAGCTCTTTGTGATCACTACTTTATTTTCTATATGTTCTTAACCAATTTTTTCATAACATGATCTAGAATTTTTCAAGGAAGCAAAGATAAGATTAATGGTTTATAGTTTTCAAATTCCAATACCTTCCCTTAAAAAAAAATAAGAACAAAACTTGTCCTCCATTCCTGTGTTATTTTCCTCTTTTGCCACAATATGTCAAGAATCAAAGTCGTCCATAAAATACCTCTGCCAAATCTTTCAGTAATCAAAGATGTAATTGTCTTTAGTCTAGTGATTTGAACTCCATGAATGTAGCTAGGCATTTTACTGATCTTGGGTTTCAACTCCCTACCACCTATTTTTACTCTCTCTTTTCCACTCCAAAGATTATTCTCTGTGGTAGAGAAAATAGAAGCAAAATACATTTTGAGGAGCTCTGTCTTCTGTCCATTATTAATCAGCCACTCTACCTCTACAGTGTCTCCATTTCCCTCTTTTTTTTTAGTTTATTGTACTCTTAATCAGCTCAGTCAGTTTCTGGACAAACCAACAAGTGTCTCGAAAGAGTGGAGAGCTTGGCTGAAGAGTACTTTCCCTCCTCTCAACTGAAAAGATTAAGTGCCAATGCTCCCAGACCACATCTATCTCCTCCCATTGGGTTGGTTCAGGCATGACTTAACCTTTATCAATTTTCTATCCACTCTGAGCAGCCACCTTCTTTTTCTGATCTTCCTCCTTCTCTAATATAGCTTTACAAGGAAAAATAGACAGTCATTGTTCCCTTGACTTCTCCTCTGTCATTGTCATCACTTCATACCAGTCTTTCCAAGTTTCTCTAAATCTTTATATTTGTCATTTCACATGGAACAGTACTTAGGTCAACACCAGCTTATGATAAAAGCTCATTTGTAAAACACTGTGAAGATATAGACATGAATTTTGATATGGATATGGATATAGACAGACTTTTGTTTTCAGTGTTCCTCAACAATCCTGGCTCATTTAAGACATTAGTTTTCTAATGCAATCAACAAGGATGATGATGATGATGATGATGATGATAAATCACTGACAAATATGTAACATTTTCAAGTCCTTATGCTACTTTCATCTTTAAATGTCTTGGAATAATGTGACTCAATTGAGTTTCACACAAAACTTTCTATGGACTTGGTCATTGCTATTTATTGTTTAAGGAGGTCTTCCACCATCTTCTCCCCAGTTTTACAAATCAGTTTTTAATTTTGTCAAGGGATATCAACCTTAATACACTACAGGGTGAAATGACAAATATAAAGAACTTATAGAAACTTGGGAAGACTTGTATGAATTGATGCAGATGATATAAGAAAATCTACACAATGACCACATTAATGTAAGTGAATCACTGCCTTATTCGGTGATAATCATCCCTCTCCTTTGGAATAAGAGAAATTATTATTTTCTATTAATAATCAATCATTGAATTGGATTGAGGCTTTTCATTTCTATTTCCTCATTCAGGGACCAGCCTTTGCAGATCATTCAGTCAGTTTCTAAGGGACATTGTTGATAGATGAGATTGCCCAAATCCTCTGGGTACATGCTCTATGATTTTGGATAGAATCCTACCCAACTAGAAGACTTACAAGCAGAATCAAATCTAGGTGAATTCTAGCCCTTAGGAAGCAAGTCTATGCCCTTTCCCTATTCTCTATCATAGTCTAAGGTTACTCAGCTTATGAAGGAGAAAACTAACTAGAGTTGTCTGGGTAAAGATGGATTCTTTTGTCCAGACTACCGAAGGCAGTTGAACCACATAATCAAGTCACTTTCTCAGCAGGAGGAGCTAAAGACCTTTAGACCATCTCCTCATTAATATGTCCACCGTCTCATTAATTGTTCACTAATTAGGGTATGTTTTCACCTGTCAGGAGTCCCTCTTTTTCCAAAAGCATTAAAGTATTTAGTAACCTCCATGGTTTTGTCTTTGGTTACTGAGAGAGATCACTGACTTAAATTTATTGATTATTTGTTAGCCTAATCAATAAACTGATTATTAATTACCCAGAAATTGTTTCTCAGACTTTTAATTTCTCTCAGGAAAGGAGATAAAGTGTTTTCTAATTAATGTTGTTTAAACATTCTTTTGGTCATTTTGTTGTGACAACTGCTTCACATTAAACTTCTACAAAAAATGGGGATAGGTCAGTAAACACAAATCACAGAAGTTTTCTCAAATGAAATAATGATTTTAATTTTTTTTTAAATTTTACACATTCAATAATTATCTCAATGAACATCTGTTGGCTATGAAGGAAATTTCAGCATTGTTAGGGCCAACTTGTGAACATTCGTTTTAGCAGTACCTTGTCATATATCTGCATCACCCACAACATGTACCTCCTCCTACATAATGTCAGAAGTTAGAAAAGCAAAAATATAAACTATTCCATAATATTTTTTAATTTTCAAATGTAATTGTCACATTAAGAAAATAAAATAAACAATAAAACAAACTATACATGGGCAAAGTGGAATAACAAAAAATATTTTCCTAAAACATTTAAAATATTTTGTTAAAGATTTAGGGAAGCTAGATTGCACAGTGAATAGAGCACCAGGCTGGGGGTCAGGAAGATCTGAGTTCATATTTGACCTCCAATACTTACTAGCTGTGTAACCCTGGACAAGTCACTTAATCCCTATTTGCCTCAGTTTCCTCATCTGTAAAATGAGCTGAAGAAAGGAATAGCATTTCCCTCTTTACCAAGAAAACCCCAAATGGGGTCATGAAGAGTCAGACACAACTGAAACAACTCAACAACAACATAACAATTGTGCATTATAAAGATTCTATAAAGATTTACAGAATTTTCCAGAGAAATCATGAAAAATGCTCTTAAGCTTTTCTTGAAGGGTCTGCCAACTGAAGTACAATGGTAGTAATGGCCATCATATTTATTGCTCCCATATTTGTTCAAACAACCAAACTTGTCCATCTAAGGTATCTTCAGATTGAAGCATGGCTAGAAGATATATTTTTAAGAATAACTTGTTAGCAGCTTTAATCAGTGTAATTAGCATCACTGTAAAAAGGGGAAAAGAGCCTGAAATACTAAAAAAGAAAAAAGAAAAATGACATAATCCTGCAGCTATCTGACAGCTTAAACCATTAAGGGAGAAATGAAAAAAAGCAGAAAAGTGTCACTGATTTTAAAGAGCTTCACAACAATCTAGATGAGACTTCTAGCCCCTGTTCCTGCATTTAAACTATGAATCAAGACAAGATAAAGATTTGCTAACGTTCATTTAATCACCAAAGGGCTAAAGGTAGTCTGAGTGTAATTCATTTAATCCATTAAATGCAAACCAAAAAAAAAGTCCTGGCAAAATAGCAGAAGTGATTCATCCTTAGTGTAGAGAGTGAATTTAAATATCATTCATGGCATATTCATGGCCTTATTAATCTGGATGCTTCTTTGGCTTGGACTTTGTAAAGGGCTCTGCTGGAACAAGCTCATACCAGGTAACAAGAGTTAACTGTATAATTTTGAGTGTGAGTATTTATATTTCAGAAAGAGGGAAACACTAAAAGTCAGGGTTTGTTTCATTGTTTTCATTGTCCATACTTAATAAACTTATGGAGAATGTGTTAAAAATGCATATTGAACTTTAAAATAAGTCAAGCATACTTTTTTGGAGAGTCAGTTGTTAAATATTTGCCAGGACACCCTTGGTTTGTTGTTCTTCTACTGCTCTGCTACATTATTTGCTAATGGATTTGGGAGCACTTAAGCCTGGAACCAGAGCAGCACAGGATGGATCTGTTTTAGATCATTTGTTTTTCAAAATGTCTAAGCATCTTCCCAATGTGTCTACATTAGGGTGATAAATCTGGTCATGAAACATACTTATGAGCTGCCATTGGGTATTCTGGAAGAAATAGTTCAGGTTTAAAAGTCTCTCTTTTGAAGGAGAAATTCTGTGGTCCTGAAATGATTACATGAAAATAATACCTATTATTTATATTTGTTTGCCTCAGTTTCCTAAACTATAAAATGGAGATTATATCAGATAAGATAATATTTGTGAACAGTTTAGCATAGTGCCTGGCACACAGTAGGCCATGTATAAATAATTGCTTCCTTCCCTTTCTCTCCCTTCCTCCATTATTTCCATCTGGTTCTGCTTTTATCCTAGGAACTAGCTCTGCTTACAAATTCTGGTTTCCTTAATGATCCAATGGGAAAAATCAGGCTATCTTATCTCACTGAGAATTCAGAACATAGGTTTCATTTTCAGCTTCACTCATCTCACAAGTCATCCTGCGAATCTTAAAGAACAATATAAATGTTTTATTGTAGTTATTGTGATTACATTTAGTTTTTTGATTCATTTGACTGTCAGGTGCAATTGTTTAGTGTCATCATGTCATCCTTGCACATCCTTCTGATCTGATGGTGAGCGTGAGCCTTGCTTCAACTAGTCAATGACAGAACTGCTCACAGAGCGCTGATACTGGTATGGCTCCCACATGCGCAAACAGGAGTTTTCTGTTTGTTAAGATAAATTTTCATTTCCCATGCTGATGTTCAGCACTCACTATATGGCCACCCTTGACAATTTACATTTTCAGAATACATATACACAAAGTAAAAGTAATGGCAGCATGGTGAGGATGAATACAAAAGAGGAGGAGAGCCATATCAGAATAGTGTCGGGACCACTAATATTCAAAATAAAGTAATTGTAAATGCTAAGAATAACTCAAAAAGTTTGTTTAATTTTTCGGAGCAAAAGCATAGTATCTGACCTATGGAAGACACCTGATGAGTCCTTATAACTGACTGAATGATTGACAGAACCACTAAGAATGGGTGGGATAATGAAAAGTAGAACTGCTATACTCAACTTTCCTTTTGTTAGTTTTCTCTCACAAAAAGATTAGTCTTTGGACTGAGAAGTACAAAACAAAGATGTTCACATGAAATGAAGAGGGGGTTAGAAGTACCTACTTTCCCTTTGTGTTGTGATAAAAATCTGCAATATAGAGAAACTGAGGAACAAATTTTTGCGCATGATCAATTTGTTAGCAAGACTAGCAATTGCCAATAAAAGGAAATCAATGGTTCCTCAGTAGCCAGAGACTCATGTGACAGTCAGAGCAGCTTTTATACAGTTGGTTCCATAAGGTCAAGTGATGCAAAGTAAACTAAGACTATGACTGAGCTATAAGAAAAGTGAAAGGTGGGCTATACATTTTGCTTAATCATGCTAACTTAGAAGAAGGGGTTTCCAGAATCTATAGCTCATGCTGGAAAGTCCTGTACCAGATACCAGAGAAGCCCAGTGCTGGGCAAAGTATCTCCTGACCAGGTTGACTCATCTTCCATCCATTTTCCTCATGTCCTTCAAGAGACAGGTTCAGTTGTTGCCCTTAAAATTAACAAACCTACACTGTGCCAAACTCCACTAGTGAGGCCTACACAAGTAAATCCAAATCTGGTCCGTAGATATTAATTCCAATGGTTAACTAAAACGCTTAACTGTTAATCAAGTAACAATCTAACTTTCACATCCCCCGCTTTGATTCTATGAAGTCATGTCTCCATCATATCCCCATCTATAGACAAATCTGATAATGATCAGGCATGATCAATATCAATTGAAATTAAATTATCAACGGGGCAATAGTTATGGGGTAATAATTACAGGGCACAAGACTGTATAAAAAGGGGTGGAGTCAAGATGATGGGATAACACTACACACTTGCTAGCACTCTCCCCAAATCCTATCAAATACCTGTAAAAAATGACTCTAAGCAAATTCTGGAGCTTCAGAGCCCACGGAATGAGGAGTGAAGTAAATCTCCAGCCCAAGACTGCCTGGAAAGTCACCAGGAAGTGTCTATTGCACCACACTAGGAGCAGAGTACACAGACAGGACCAGAGCAGGCCTTGGGGATACTGAATCTTGGGCACCTGTGGCAATATCCAGACTTCACAACCCCAAAACGCTGAAGACAGATTGGAAGGTCAGTAGAAAAAACCTGTGAGACCTGTGTGAGAGAGTAGTGTGGCTGGCCCAGCCCCAGGGCCGTGGAGGAGGTGGAGGAACCTGCAGAGGAGGAACTCATGGCAGCAGCAACAGGGGCAGGAGCAGCGACAGCAAGTGTTTCTGGAGCTCTAGGCCCACAGATTGTGGGGGGAATCAAGCAGCTGACAATAAACCCCCTCACCCCAACTGGAAGTGGAGAACGACTTTGACAAAGAGCTCGAAAGTCAAGTAAATGGCTGGGAAAATGAGCAAAAACCAGAAAAAAGAATCAAACTACAGAATCTTATTTTGGTGACAAGGAAGACCAAAGTATACAAACAGAGGAAGATAACAAAGTCAAAGCTCCTACATCCAAAGCCTCAAAATATTAATTATTTTCAGACACAGAAGAGCTTAAAAAGGATTTTGAAAATCAAGTAAGAGAAATACAGCAAAGATTGGGAAGAGAAATGAGAGCAATGCAAGAAAATTACGAAAAATGAGTCAACTGCTTGCTAAAGGAGGCTCAAAAATGCTGAAGAAAATACACTTTAAAAAATAGACTAGCCCAAATGGCAAAAGAGATCCAAAAAGCCAACAAGGAAAAGAATGCCCTAAAAAGCAGAATTGACCAGATGGAAAAGGAGGTTCAAAAGCTTGCTGAAGAAAATAATTCCTTAAATATTAGAATGGAGCAGATGAAAGCTAATGACTTTATGAAAAAATCAAAAACTTATAAAACAGTCAAAGGAATGAAAAATTAGCAGACAATGTGAAATATCTCATTGGGAAAATAACTGACCTGGAAAATGGATCCAGGAGACACAATTTAAAAATTATGGGACTATCTGAAAGTCATGATCAAAAGAAGAGCCTAGACATCATCTTTCAAGAAATTATCGGGGCAAACCACCCTGATATTCTAGAACCAGAAGGTAAAAGAGATCCTGAAAGAGATTCCAAAAAGAAAACTGGGAATATTATAGCCAAATTCCACAGCTCCCAGGTCAAGAAGACTATATTGCAAGCAGTCAGAAAGAAACAATTTGAGTATTGTGGAAATACAATTAAGATAACACAAGATCTAGCAGTTTCTACATGAAGGGATCAAAGGGCATGGAGTATGATATTCCAGAGGTCAAAGGAGCTAGGATTAAAAACAAGAATCACCTACCCATCAAAACTGAGCATAATATTTGAGGGGGAAAGAATGGTAATTCAATGAAATAAAGGACTTTCAAGCATTTTTGTTGAAACCACCAGAGATGAATAGAAAATTTGACTTTCGAAAATAAGAATCAAGAGAAGCATGAAAAGGTAAAGAGGAAAGAGAAATCATAAGAGGCTTACTAAAGCTGAAGTATTTACATTCCTACATGGAAAGATAATATTTGTAACTCTTGAGACTTTTCTCAGTATCAGGGTAGTTGAAGGCATTATATACACATAGACAGAAGGCACAGGGTGAGTTGAAAATGTAGGGATGAGAGAAAGACTCACATATGCTAGCTCCAAACCCACAGCCCATGGATTTCCTCTAAAAAGGACTCCCAACAAATTCTGGAACAGTGGAAGCCATGCAGCAACATAGTGAAGGAGATTTCCGTTCCAGAGAGCCCTGAAAAACCGATCCCAAAGGTCCATTGCACACTGGATGGCAGCGGAGCCCTCCCCTTCCCTGGCCACGCGGCTCAGAATGGAGCGTACAGACCCTAGCAGGATTCAGGGACAGAATCTCCAGCAGCCGCAAAGGTCCCTCCACCCATAGACGCATAGGTCAGTGAGAGAGATGGGCCGAGAGGGGAGCAGGGTGTCTCCGGGACTCAGGCCCCCTCAGAAGGCAGCAGCAGAGGCAGAGGCAGAGGCAGAGGCAGCAGAGGCAGAGGCAGCAGGCGGCCAGAGGCTCCTGGAGCAGGCAGGAGCTTGGCAGGAGCTCCATTACAAAAGGTCTCTGCATAAACTCCCTGAGGGAACTGGGCCTGGGAGGTGGCCCTGCCCCCACCTGAGCACCAGAAATTAAGTTCCCATTGAATAGCAGCCAGGCCAGCTGCCAAAAGCCCTGAGGCTGGGGAGCAGCATTTGAATCACAGACCCCAAGCACTAGTTGGGCAGAC
>CM053771.1:375414591-375465040 GCA_028658325.1 Potorous gilbertii
ATGGGGAGAAGTTGGAACTCAAAGTTTTAGGAACAACTGTCGAGTATTGTTCTTGCTACTAGGAAATAAGAAATACAGGTAATGGGGTATAGAAATCTTGTCTTGCCCTATAATAGACGGGATGGGGATAAGAAAAGGGAGGGATATGATAGAAGGGAGGGCAGATGGGGGAAGTGGTAATCAGAATGAACACTGTCTTGGGGTAGGCAGAGGGGAGAGATGGGGAGAAAATTTGGAACTGAAAATCTTGTGGAAGTGTCTGTTGAAATCTAAAAATAAATTAATGTTTTTTTACAAAATTCAAAAATACATATTTTATATAGAGTTAACCATGAGAGGTTTGATTATTACTGGTGTTGGTTGACTGCTACAAATGGTCCATGAAAAGGTGATTTGATAGAAATTGGCTCCCATGACCCAGGAATTGTTTTAGTGCTATAGCCTTGCTACCTACGTCCAGCATGTTGACAAAATCCACTGGGAGCAGTCCCCTTTGGTAAATTAACCTTACAGAGAAAAAGGTACATGAAAAAGATAGAATTTACATGGCTTCCAGGTAATACAATAATCAAGGGCCATTGTACACTAGCAGCCCACTTCCAATGTCCATTTAATCTCCAACTAAGTTTCAGATGTCTCAGGTATTCATGTGGTCCCTGGAAACAACATCTCATGATGTCATTCTGGAGTAAGTCTCAGTTAATGGCAGCTCTGAAGGCGGGTCTTCATAGAAGGACTTCTTGTCTGGTACATTTTTGCTAAAACCTTTTTACAAAACAGATCTTAAAATTCATTAAAAAAAATATTAAGTTTCTAAAACCAGAAAATAGACCAATAGATTATATACCATGAATGTCATTTGTATTTGGGAGCCAATGACATGCACACACATTATCTTGTAGCTTCTAAAAATTGTGAGCCCCATTTAATTTTTTTTAATTTTACATTCATCTTCATTCATCTTTATCTATCTGCATCTAAATTTTATTTCAATATATTCCCCCTTAGGAGGATATACTGATTATATTAACATAATGAAAGGATATTGTAGTCTTGATCACCTATAAAAAAAATATCGTGCTGTCTATTATTTATAATTCAAATGACAATTTAATTTAAAATGATTCCTCACTATAGTAATATTATACCAGCATATATTATTCATTCAAAAGTCATGGACAGGGTTTATCTCTTATGTTTATTGCAATGAAAAAAGAGGCATCATTATGCCCTTTCCCTTATAAAAGAAATTTGTTATATGAGGGAAAAACAAGGGACAGAGTAGGGTCAATTCTGCTTGATTTCACATAACTTGTAAGATCTTATGACCCAGCCTGAGTAGGAAATCCCAAGGAACTTCACAGGCAAGGATTTCTTAGGAAGATTTTGTCATTCTATTCTCCCAATAATGAGCCATTATTTTTTTTAATTTAAGATGTAATAAAACCCATTAAATACTTAACAGTTTTCAAATGTATTTGTCATATTCTTTCAAGAGTTCAATTCATTACCGCATCCAAATAGAAAGAGAAGTTACTTTTTTAATGGCATTTATGATACAATGGTTTCTAAAATTTTACAATATAAGAAAGATATTAAAGAGAAATACATACACAATGCAATGTATTTAAAACATTCTCAATCAGGTGATATTCAGTCCAAAGCATTTTGAAATTATCTATATAGAATTGTCTTATTTAGAATTCAGATACAATTATCTTATTTGTCTAGAAAATCATTTATCTTATTAGCCCTAACATTCTAATACTAGTCTCATCTTAATCCATGATGGAGTTAATCACACTTTACCAGTTTATTTAGGGCTTACTACATGCCAGCGTTTGAGAGACATGCTTTCTGCAGTGCTTTAAAATGTTTAGTACTAGATTTCTGGTTGTAATTTGAATGTCTGAAATGTATCAGTTCTCAAATTTATTAACTTACAATGACATTTTTAAAAAGCACCTTTTACATGGCAGAGCATTTTGTATGAATTCCTGTAATGTCTGAATATTCCAGCCCTCATCCTCTGCACAAACTATGTACTTCCTAATTATGTACTTCTCCCAACAACCCTGGGAGGTAGATGCAAAAAGCACATCTTACTGTAAATGAGACTACATTACATTTTAGTTTCAGGAGAAAAATTCCAACCAAATCAATTCTTGATTTATAACTACTAATGGCAATATTTAACTCTTATTTTCCCCCAGGATCTACAGCTTTTAAGTAGCCCATGTTCAAAAACTTCATGGTGGCACTCCCAGCTCCCCATAACTGGTTCTTTATTTCTTTAAATCACCCAAATGCCAAATCAATTCCTTTTATTTTCCTAATTTAACCCTACCAGTGTACCTTAAGAGCGCAGATAAAGAAAGGAACTTTTAACTTCTTTTAACTTCTCACCCAGAGGCTTTATGGCTATAACACTGGCAGGAAAAATCACTACTTTTTTTACAAAAGCCTTAACTATTAAACCAGACCAAAGGAACAATATTTTCTCTGTCAATCAGTTAGTTAATATATATTTGTTAAACTTTCACTTAACCCTTTTAAGTCTTACAAAAATTTTTTTGTAATCTTATATTCATTAGGGAAGGGATCCATGCAGTACTTATTTCTCTAAAAATGCCCCAGATCTTTTTATTTCAGTGAGATGAAAACCCTTCCTCAAATCTCCTTTTTAAACCTCTAAAATTATTTACTTTCAAACACTCCATTCACATTGTGTTAACACAAATATGCTCCAACTTTCCTTTAACTCTCTACCCATTCTTCTCTCATCCCTCTATGCTTACATTTTCTTCCTTCCTTTCTCTTTCTTTCCTGTCAGTGGAATTTTTTAAAGCCCTTCAAAACTCTGCAATTCATATTCTGATCTATCACTCTCTTACTTTCCTCTACTTGCTAAATTCCCCTGGTCTTCTAAATTGCCCAGTCATATCCAAGACTGTTGAAAGGCTGAATCTTCATTCTAGTGAATTTTCCTTTATACTTTAGTACAAATTTTTATTGCACAAAGCCAATTAATTGCAATGCTGTCACATTTGGAGGTTCTCAAAGGATTACAAATGCATAGTTCATTCCCATTTTTTGAGGCCTTTTGGTCAATTAGACTTGATTACAATCTCAGTTTTTATAAGTTGTAGTCAAATAAACCTAAATATAACTCACTCAGCACAACTACAAAATTTAAGGTCTCTCCTGGGTCCTAATTATAGTGTCACAGATTTCAGTAAGTAGAATGACTTTGGAAAAGTCATTTATCTCCTTCTTTTATGCTAGAGAAGCATTTATCCATGTATTTCACAAAGGAATCTATGTGACAATAACCAGGGGGAACTGGCCATACCTAACTATGGTTTCTCAATTTATAGTTATGGTATAAAAGCACCTTTCATTTTGATGCTGATATTTAAGTGTGTAAACAAACTTGTAAATACTCCTTCTTTGCCTGTAAAAGATTTTAGTTTCTGATATTTTCCACTGTAGTAGCTTATTAAATTGTTGCATCTAATTATGTAGTTAGGAGTTTAAAGTTTGTCTCTCATCAAAGAGGAGTTAATTTTCTAATTATTTGAAATTAACAGACATCCTAATCACACTAATTTAATTTTTGGATTCAACTAAATCAAATATAGCTGTATAATCACTAACGTTAACAATTTAAAATATCAATTTTTTACAAGGACAATTAGCTGCCAGGATTTCAAATTTCAGGGCCCACTATTATGAATCAGCTTGTGCTTTAATTTTATAAAATTAACATGTTGAAAAGTGGTGGTGAAACTACAATTGTTGATAAGTGATTGTGAATACCACATTGGTTCAATTAAATGTAAGTTAAACAACAGAATCTTTGGCAGCACACTTACATAGTTCCTTTGTTGTTTAAAAGAGACTGAGATAGCCTTCCCTAATGACTCTATGCCACTTTCACTGTTTAATGCTAAAGCAGCTTATTATAATTTAATTAATATATTAATTCAAAGTTTTATCTTTTATTAAAAACTCGATTAAAAACTTGACTTTGCACATCAACCAGAACTATTAGAAACTGCACTTCTGAAAAATCAATGTCTGATGGAAATTAATTTTCTGTAGGGTTCAAGGTGTAACTTTTTCTTTGTTTCCTTTCAAACCACTCAAAAGCTGTCCATTTCTTCTGTTTTCTTAATTTGACCAATCATCTATGTTCTTGTTAAATTCCATCCTCAATAATTCTTTCCATAACTTATCATAGCCTTCATGGAAAAGCCTTAAATTTTACTTATTTTTCAGTTCCTTGTTTATTTTAAAACAAGCTTTAATGTCTTTGGGAGCACTTAGGGACTCACCTTTAATCTGCAAGTCCAATATCTTGGTGTTTTCAGGTTGGTTGTTTAAAAGCAGACAGCAACAGAAGGATAAACAAATTCTAGCTTTACTTACTTTTATTCCTTTGGCGAGAGAAAACTGAAGGTGGTCTAAAATTTCCCTCTTTTGCCTTTCAATTAGGGATAAAAAAAATTACATTGCCATCCTACAATAAATCTGTCATTCCTTTCAAGTGCAGTTTCTAAGTGTACCATTTAAAGAATTTGTAATTTACACTAAAGTTAAAACTAATTCTACAGAGTGGCACCCAAAAACTTTAGACTCAGAGAGTGGCAAACTGAAACTGCTTTGGGAAAGTGAACTTAATCTGTTGATCAAAAAGTGGGATGGACTGCTCTGAGTGCTGAATGTTTTTGCTCAGGTGATATTTGATCAGTTAGAGATTGAATCTCACTCTTTAATTCCCCAAGATATTACTTCAATGTTAAATAGCAAACTTTTTTTTTAGTTCTTAGCTTTGGAATTATTTAAACTCACAGGAGTTTTACTCTATTTTTTTCTGTGCTATTTTCCTAAGTTCTTAACACATCTATGAATTTTACTGAATTTCTCTTGAACAGATTTCATGATTAACAAAAACAGTTCTAAAATTTTAAACTACAGTTTTAACAGCAGTCTCAAGGAATCCTAAAATTCCTCCTTTTTGTGAAATAACCTAATCTGCCAATTTTCATTTGTATCAAACTTTACAAAGTTTACTTATACCTCAAAAAAAAAACCTCTCAAAATACAAAAAATACTCAAATTATAATTTAGAAATTTTCAGTAGAGAAATTTTTTTCTTTTAGTCACAAACCGAGTCTCTAATTAATTTTTGCATCTGTCTTCCATCTCCACAATTTCCAGTATAATTCTAATGCTAAGGCCAGCATTAGAAATATAAAGAGAAAAAAGAGTCTTACCCTTTCAAAAGGCTTTTAAAAGTTTTACCTCTTACAGGGGCTTTTTTTTTTCCTCCTTTGCTGATAAGATAGCTCAGATAAAACAGACCCTTTCATGGCAATAAATGCATGTATTCCCTGAAGTATTGTGGCAAAGCTCTCCAAAGAGCCAGAGGCATTTGGGCAGTGACCAAGATTGCCTGAGGATTCTAAGTTTCCTTTTTTCCTTGTCCTGTCCTTTATATTGGTCAGTTTCTGGGATATCAAGATAAAGTCTTAACAATGTTACATTTCTGGTTTGGGTGACAGCAGGTTTAAATCTCTGTTGGAAAGTAAAACCACCAACAGCCAGTCCCTTTTTCTGAAAGATGATGATCTTTGATCATCCTGAAAGAAGACTTGGGTGAGGAGCAAGAGAAGAAGGTATAGTCAGAACAGGACAGTCAGATGTAGGCACTTCAAGGAGAAGCGGCCATATCCAATCAGGGCTGCCCCATACCATTCTTGGTTTCTCTGATGTGCAATAATCAAGAGTCAAATTCAGACTAAACTCATTCATCAACTGAAATCTCTAGCAATCTTAGATCAGATGTTAATTAATTTAACAAAGTAGTGTGCATTTTCATCATTCCCAGATGAACTGGCAACTTGCCTTGACTGCAGGATTTAAGCAGTTTTTCCAGCTGGTGGGGGGGTTTCCCATAGGAATATTGTTACCTGCCTCCAACATCAATTGTTAAAGGGATATTAAATGAGAAACCAGCTGCAATAATCACAAGTGGCTCAGGGAAGGGTAATTAGGTAATTAGGAAGTTGACCCCACAGTTGGGCCCTCGTGGAAAAGGGCAGTGACTAGTGAGGTGCCCCCACCCCATCCCAGTCAAAGCATGAAATTCAAGAATTTCTCCTTTCAAGAATGAAGAAATTCATGACCAAATAAGAGACAGAAAACATTATGAAATGTAAAATGGATAATTTTGATTATACTAAATTGAAAAGTTTTTTCACAAACAAAGCCAATGCAACCAAGATTAAGAGAGGAGCAGAAAACTGGGAAAGAATTTTTACGAGTATCTCTGATAAAGGCCTCATTTCTAAAATACATAGAGAACTGAGTCAAATTTACAAGAATACAAGTCATTTCCCAATTGATCAATGGTCAAAGGATATGAACAGGCAGTTTTCAGAGGAAGAAATTAAAGTTATTTATAGTCACATGAAAAAATGCTCTAAATGATTATTAATAAGAGACATGCAAATCAAAACAACTCTGAGGTACCACATCACACCTATCAGATTGGCTAACATGACAAAACAGGAAGATGACAAATGCTGAAGATGTGGGAAGAGTTGGAACACTAATTCATTGTTGGTGGAGCTGTGAGCTGATCCAACCATTCTGGAGAGCAATTTGGAACTATGCCCAAAGGGCTATAAAAATATGCATACCCTTTGATCTAGAAATAACACTTCTGGGACTGTATCCCAAAGAGATCATAATGGGAAAAGGTCCCACATGTAAAAAATATTTATAGCAGTTCTTTTTGTGGTGGCCAAGAACTGGAAATCGAGAGAATACCCATCAATGGGGAATGTTAAACAAGCTGTGATATATGACTGTAATGGAATGCTATTGTGCTATAAGAAATTACAAACAGGCAGACTTCAGAAAAACCTGGAAAGACTTATATAAACAGTTGCTGAGTCAAATGAGCAGAACCAGGAGAACATTATACACAGTAAAAGTCACAGTGTGAGTCACATTTTGAGGCAAAATGCCATCCACATCCAGAGAAAGAACTATGAAATCAGAATGCAGAATGAAGCAGATTATTTTCTCTTGTGTTTTGTTTTGGTTTGGTTTTTCTCATGGTTTCTCCCATTCGTTTTAATTCTTCTATGCAACATGACTACTGTGAAAATGTATTTAATAAGAATATATGTGTAGAACCCATATAAGACTGCATGCTGTCTCAGGGAGGGAAGGGGAGAAAATTTAAAACTAATGGAAGTGATCGCTGAAAACCGAAAACAAATAAACTAATTAAATTTTTTTTAAAAAAGAAAAAAGTATTTCTCCTTTCAAACTGCTATAAGTTGATTATGGCCAATGGGTAGAGTTATAGTAGTCAGGATTGCTATGGGAGGCAAAACTTCCCACTAAGGTTTTATTCCTCAGAAGTTCCCTTACAAATGGTCACGTTTAAGCTGAATCTCTTGTTTTTTACTGTGGTTCAGTTTACCTGGACAAGTAGATGCACCAGCTTCGGGATCTTAGTCACAGATCTGATATTTGACTCATGGATCTAACAAAGCCCAAGAAATCTTTTCAGGGGGTCCCTCCCAGCAGATCATAGTATTCCAAGTAGTAACCCTTGCTTTTGAAGCTGCTAACAGCATCATGTTTAAGAAGCCTTGGGGCAGCTGCCACTAATTATCATGCCAGAGTTGGTATTTGGTTCATGACTAATAGGTTAATAAGAAAGTCCCAAAGACTGATTCTCAATCTTAAATTTTTGAATTTGTCAGTTGGAAAAAACCCAAATAATCACTTAAAAGTTTAAGTGATGTCTTATCAACTGAATGCTATTTTGCCTTGGCCAGTTGCCACTTGGAAACAAAAGAGTTGCTAGTGTTGTAAATTTTAAAAATCTCTCTGTTAAGTTTTTCTTTCTTTTCTGAAGTTTTCTGCTAAAAGCCTAGTGCATACAATCAGTTTCTAAGGCCTTTTTTCATTTTGCCATTCTGCTTGTATAATAACTAAGTGCCTTAAAGTTTTTCCTAGGCATAAGAGATGATCTTCTATTTGCAAAAGAGATTGTTCAGTTTGTTGGAGAAATAAATCTCCTTCCTCCTCTTGTGACAGAGATTGCTCTATCTATAATAGTTTCTCCCTGCTTTATCAGGAACTGTTCTATGCAAGACAGAAAACTGGTTTAAAATATCTTCAAGAGATTACCCTAGCTCAGAGAAAATTTGGGTTGGAGGTGAGGGGAAAGTCCAACCTCCAAAGGGTCCTCTAGAGCATGTCCTGGGATGGAGGATTCATCACTCAGGTCCCATGTGCTATCTAATTACCATGATAAAAATCTGCAATAAAGAGAAACTGAGGTACAAGTTTCTAAGCATGATCTATTAGTAAGGCTAGCAATTGCTAATAAAAGGCTCCTCAGTAGCCACAGACACCTCTGACAGAAGAAAGCAGGATAATCAGAGGGAGGACACAATGTTTGGGAAGGTAACTGAGGATTTTAGTCAGCAGGAAGCCACAGATATTGTGAGTAGGTTCATCCAAAGGATAGGAGAATCACTGGTACTTGGATGGTGAATATCAGTGAAAAAAATAAATTTCCTCAAGAGAGAAGAGTAAATAGCCAGCAGATTCAAAGTCAAAATAGACTGACAAGAAAAGAATTTGTTTACTGTTCTGTTGAAAGCAAGGGTAGATTTTGGAGGAACAGATGGCATTCCACCTAATGAACTGTACGAAATGTACCAAGGGGGCTTGATATTTAGACTGAGCAGGAAAGAACTGCCCCTAAAGATCCTCCTGAAACATTGTATCCAAGTTTGCCACACCTGCAGGGAGAATAGGAAATTGACCAGACCCCAGCTCAGATTAAAAAAAGGATACTTCTTGCCAGAATGATGACGCCAAAACTGCAGCTTGGAAAACAGTAAACAATAGTGAATGAGGCTGTAATGGGGGGTTCATGGACTCCAGAAGCATGTCTGACCCCTGCTTCTGGTTATTGTCTCCTTGTTTCTTTTTGGATTTTTGTCTGTTCACTTTATTTGTCAGATTTGTTTTCTCCAGGCTTTATACCCTCCACCTACAGATGACTGATCACTTAAGCTGGATGTCACCCCCTGTGCGATGTGCTGTGTCACAACTGGACCTGGCTTCCATCGAACATCCGGATGCTGGCTGAGGAACTGACCCCTCAAATGAGACCAAATGGGGCAGGGACAGCTCTACATCCAATGTTAGCAGGAAGTAGCTATGGAAGAAGAGACCTTTTTCCTTTACCCCAAGGGATATTGGGTCCCATTCAATCAAGAGGGAATGATGGGGTGCTTGTACTCAAGCCCTACCTAAGATAGTGTTTTATGTGTCTATTTTGTGTTATTCCTGCTATGTTGTTGTAAAGTTCTGTTGATACCAGTTGCCCCATTGACCTATATAATAGATATGAAAGATCTTGGGGTCAAATGTATTGTTAATGTATTTTTAAGGGAATGGGATGATCTTTCCCATTGATTAATAGACCCATGTGACCTGCTTGAGTCACATGGAAGCCTGAGTCACATGAGTTTATGGTGGGAGGAGCTTGCTGAATGGGTAATACAGTAAGTGGGAGGGCAGGAAGGATGGAACAGGAAGAGGCAGAGCTGGAGCAGAGCTGGGAGGAAATTGGTCAGACTAGTCAGAGGAGGGAAGGACAGAAAAAGCAGGCAGCTGGCTGTGAGTGAGACAAGGGCATTTTGCTTAGGGGAGTCTGTTTGTGGGAAGGCTTTATAATGTGTATAGACTTCTTGGTTGCTATGGTGGATTTGGTTTTGTGATGTTGGAATTCGACTTTTGTGGTATTTGAATAAATTTTTTATTCTGTCTTCCATGTGGAGAGTCTGTTACATTTTGTGATTCAGAACTGCTGGCATATTCATAGCCACCATAGGTGCTGTGAATATTGCATTGGCGCTTCACAATTCCAGACACACACACTTACCTAAGAGGCCATGTGCTCATGACTTGGGGTCCAGTGGGGGGTCAGTCGTACCCATATTACCCCCTGGAGGGCATCCTTACACTTGGAGGCCAATAGGAGGAAGCTCCCGTGAGAGTCAGGGATTGCCCATTTAGCAGGCTCCATGGAATTTAAGATCAGCAGCCAATTAAAAGAATACCCATATGGGTATTCTTCTCAGAAGTATGGATTAGGGTGAGGGTTTAAGATGCTCTATTGCTTATCCTTAAAGGACCACTACAAAAATGTTCATGTTTATTGATCTCTCAAATTTAAAATCTTTATCTTTTAAATTTAGAATGACAAAAGAATTTAAGCCAAAAAAGGAAAAGAAAACTCTACAGAACCATGTATATAAGACATTCTTCTCTTTGGTATATAATACCACGCAGGAAGAAAATTGCAGATTCCAAAGACAATGAGCAAAAAAACAAAAATTAAAGAAAATGCAGTCTTCAAGTACATAAGTACTTTTTCTAAACATAGCATTATTAAAACTTGGAGACAACTTGTAATTTCAACAAATTTTCAGGAAAAATCTCTTGACTGTTTTTGCTAGCATCCAGAAGAGTTATTCAGGGGAAAAAGCAGGCTGACCAAAGGCAATGGCATTTCCACCCACACCAAAACATTATGTCTCTAGTATATTTAAGGACAGTGCAATCATCGTTGGTATGTGTGAGATTGGTCCTTCAGAATCTTGCTACATAACACTGCAGTACAAGGGGAAGGGGGATATGGGGCAGAGAGGGCTCCGTCTGTACAGCCAGACAGTACAGCTGTAATGACTTTGGACCCCCCACCCCACCCCCTCACAGCTGCCTTTCTCTCCATGGATCACTCTTCTCTAGTGGTTCACTGACCCTCGTGGTATAGTAAATATGGAAAATGCTGCCAAATCTCAATAGCTAAATCCTACTAATTTTGCAAAGGAAAGATCAAGAGGAAAATGAGATAAGGTTCAGCCAAAAAGAAAAAGCAATGGCTTACATTAATAAATACTTCCAGAGAAGTATTTGAGGAGTGTGTTTCAGACAAACTGATGCCTGTGGAGAGTTCTGAGCTATTTGACAAAGTTAGCTGTTCCCACATCCCTCTCTCCCTCCCATCATCTATTTACTTTCCATTCAGCCAACCTCTAGTCCCAGAACTCATGCCCCAAGGGTATTTAGCCCAAGAGGTCTGATTACAGAGGAACTCTGCCTAGCCCTGGGCCAGTGTACAAGCAATCCTGGGTCACATGAGTATTCCCATTCCTCTCAGGCAAACAGCAGAAGAATACACAATTAATAAACCATGTGAGGAAACAACTTCCAGCATTCACTATGGTCCTGGACCTGCCAGACATGAAGAATTCAGATTATCCATAAAGTATCCACAGATTTTCAGTGACTACTGGGCATGTTGCTTCAAAAAATATCCTCAGTGTCTCCAAGAATATCCTATTCTCAGGATAATGGTAAAGAGACTTCCTTAAGAATTTCAGGGATTAAAGACAGTTTCCTATAGTAAAACATAAGCTCCTTAATGGCAAAATCTATTTCAATTTTGCTTTGTATCCCTAGTACCTAGCACCTGACACTTAACAGGTGCTCAATAGATGCTTGTTAAATTGAATTGAATTTTCCTAAAGCTTCTGAATCCCATTATCAAGGGTAACTTTAAACAACTACTACCAGATGCAAAACAGAGACTTGCCCCAGCACTCACCAACCTTTGTTTCTGAGGAGGAGAGATCAGTTAGAATCCTTTCCAAAAAGCATCTCTAAGAGCCACATGGGATGTACAGTACACAGAAAACACCGTAATAATAAATGCCTAGCCTCCCAAAATACTTGAGTGTTCTCTTCCTGTTCCTATCTTTCTCACCCTCTAATTTACACACATAGAGCCACTTGCATGATGACCTCAAGAAGGAAACAAGGACATAACTGTCCACTTCAGGGATTATATGATATTGACCCTGACTCTAGTCCCCATAGCCTCTTTAATAAGCTAGTCCAAAGATTCCTCTATAGCTCATTGAGTTTTGTGAGGCTTTAAAAGAAAATTGCTTTCGTATACATCACTCTGGGGTGCTTTGATTATGGTATTTGATGTGACATTCCACACTCCATATGCAGCTCTGTGTTTCAATAAATACCCTTTAGGTCTGAAAATTAAAGGTTTTTTATAGATAGCACAAAGCCCACAGTACTAGAACAAAAACTATTCATTTGTACCTTTCCAATATTATCCTATAATACCTTATAATGATGCTATAGCCAAGTCTGAAGTGTATACTTTTTTTTAAAAATAAGTTATTGATGTGTTTTTTTATATCTCCATTTCACCCAATATTCTTTACCTCCTCCTCTCCCAGAGAGTAATCCCATATAACAAATAGTATCTTTTTAAAAATGAGAGAGGAAGGGAAGGAGAAAGAGAGAGACTGAAACAGAACCATAGATAGACAGGGAGACAGACAGACAGAGGAGGAAGAGGAGAAAGCAGGAGCTGATCAGTATATCAAAAAAGTCCTGAAAATATGTACAAAACCTGTGGACACCTCCCACTTCTTCCAAGGGATGGGATGGAGATGTCTTCTCACATTTCTTCTTTCAAGCCATGCTTCTCATTTATAATTTTGAAATATTCACTTTATTTTTGTGGTTCTTTCAATTTACACTGTTGTAGCCACTGCATGTATCATGTTCTTAGCTCTGATTATGAAACATTTACATTAAAGTCGTCCCGCCATCACCTAATGAGCTTGTTTCCATTTCAATCCATATCCTGGTCTTATTTATAAACATGAAAGATATAAACTACTTTAAAGATGTATTGACTTGGTCCATTTCTCATTTTGCTTTCAAAGTCAGGGCCTTCATTTTCAGGGCACTGTATCTGCCTTGTATTTGGCCTTGCGTTTTCTCTTCAAATTGATCTCGTGTGACAAGTAATAAAAAGTGTCCTGTGAGGAAAAGAAACCTATTAACATTAGATCATTTTGCCATTTTCATCTCTGAGCAATATCACCTCAAAATAAAACTTGAGTGAGCCCAGCCTATGTGTAATCTCTATTATCACCCCCCACACACACACATAGGCTCTTCAGGAAGCAAATGAGTTATCTTTTTAAATGACAAACTTTGAGACTGTTATGAAACAAGACAGATCTTAAAGATTTAAATTGTAAAAATGGTTTCTAGATCTGAGGACAATTGAAGTTTCATGCTTTTCATTTGAAAGACAGACTGTCCTTGATACACCCTTTGCAAAGAAACAACCGAGAGCGAATTCTGTGGGAGAACATGTGTGGGTGGGTCCATTATGTAAGTATGATATCGCAGTGTGAAATTCTTCCACAGTGCCATCCACAAAGAAAAAAGGTTGATAGGAAAAAGTTTATGTGACTTTCAATGACTGATCCCATATTAATTGAAGGCTTTATTGTACTGAAGGCAATATGGGGAATTTGGAGCCATTTTGTTGTCCATGGGTTTCAGTTGCATCTGACTCTCATGACCTCATTTGAGGCTATCTTGACAAAGATACTGGAGTTTACCATTTACTTCCCCAGATTATTTTACAGATACATACTTACAGCTAGTGTCTAAAGTCAGATTCTAACTAAGGAAGATGTCTTCTGACTTCAGGCCCAGTCCTCTATTCACTGTGCCACCTCGCTGCCCTATATTACTAAGTAGTTACATAGAAGATATATAAAGAGTAAATGGAAATCTGAAAGGGAAAAGGAGGGGGTGAAACCTGAAAAAGACTTCTTTGGAAGGTGGGCTTTGAGTCTTGAAAGAAGTCAGGGCAACTAAGAAATAGAGGTTGTGTTCTAGGCATGGGGATAGATAACCCAAAGGCACAAAATCAGTTGACAGAATGTTGTGTTCAAAGTAAATCCTTCATTCTAAACAATCAGGCACTTGTTCCTCTTCACAACCTATCAACTATAGCTTGCAAACGATAACATTTCTTCTCTGGGTACTATAAACATGTATTAAGCATCTCTTGTTTGTGGATTATCCTACTATTTGCAGTACTCTTGAAGATACTAGGAGAGAAAATTTTTAAAAATTAATTATTTATATTTTAGTTTTCAACATTCATTTCCAAAAGATTCTGAGTTCCAAATTTTCTCCCCATCATTCCCCTCTCCCCACCCCAAGATGGCACACATTCTGATTACCCCTTTCCCCAGTGTCCCCTCCCTTCTATCACTCCCCCTTACCTCTTTCCCCCTTACTTCCTTATAGGGCAAGATAAATTTCTACACCTCATTGTTTATATATCTTATTTCACGGTTGCATGTAAAAACAATTTTCAACATTTGTTTTTAAAGCTTTGAGTTCCAAATTCTCTCCTTTCTTCCCTCTCCACCCACCTTCATTGAGAAGGTAAGCAAGTCAACATAGGTTGTACATGAGTAAGTTATGCAAAACACCTCCATAACAGTCATGTTGTGAAAGACTAACTGTATTTCCCTCCATCCTATCTCACCTCCCCCTACTTATTCTATTTTCTCCTTTGCTCCTGTGCCACCTTCCAAAGTATTGCTTCTGAATATCCTCTCCCTTAATTTGCCCCCCTTTCTATCATCCTCCTCCCCCCTTATCCCTTTCCCCCTTATTTTCCTGTAGGGTACAATACCTAATTGAGTGTGTATATTATTCCCTCGTTAAACAAAATCCGATGAAAGATTCACTCATTCCCTCTCACCTCCCCCCCTTCCCCTCCATTGTGAAACCATTTTCTTGCCTCTTATGTGAGATAATTTACCCCATTCTCCTCCCAATATATTCCTCTTTCACCACTTAATTTTATTTTTTGCTATCATCCCTTCATATTCAACTCACCATGTGCCCTCTGTCTATCTATATATCTATCTATCTTTCTATGTAGGAATGTGCACAGTTCAACTTTAATAAGTCCCTTGTGATTTCTCTTTCCTGTTTACTTTTTCAGGCTTCCCTTGTCTTTTCATTAAAAATGCTTGAAAGTCCTCTATTCCATTGAAAATCTATTTTCACCCCTGAAGTTATTATACCCGTTCTTGGTTTTAATCCTAGTTCTTCTGACCTCCAGAATATCATATTCCAGGTCCCTCAATCCCTCAGTGTAGAAGCTGCTAGATCTTGTTTTATCCTGATTGTATTTCTACAATACTTGAATTGTTTCTTTCTGGCTGCTTGCAATATCTTTTCCCCAACCTACAAACTCCAGAATTGGACTACAACATTTCTAGGAGTTTTCCTTTTGGCATTGCTTTCAAGAGGCTATTGGTGGACTCTTTCAATTGCTATATTGTCCTCTGGCTCTAGAATATCAGGACAGTTTTCCTTGATAATCTCTTGAAAAATGATATATAGGCTCTTTTTTTGATCATGGCTTTCAGGTAGTCCAGTAATTTTTAAATTATCTCTCTTGGACTTATCTTCCAGGCTAATGGTTTTTGCAATGAGATAGTTCATGTTTTCTTCTATTTTTTAAGTCTTTTGGTTCTGTTTTATAATTTCCTGATTTCTCAGAAGTCATTAGCTTCCATTTGCTCCATTCTAATTTTCAAGTAATTATTTTCTTAAGAGAACTTTTGGATTTCATTTTCCACTTGACCAATTCTACTTTTTAAGGCATTCTTCTCCTCATTGACTTTTCGAACTTCTTTTGCCATTTGGGCTAGTCTATTTTTAGTTACAATTTTCTTCAGTATTTTTTGGGGTCTCTTTTAGCAAACTATGGACTCATTTTTCATGGTTATCTTGCATCACTCTCATATCTCTTTCCAATTTTTCCTCTACTTCTCTTACTTGATGTTCAAAATTCTTTTTGAGCTCTTCCATGGCCTGTGACCAAGTCATATTTTTCTTGGAGGCTTTTGATGTAGGAATTTTGACTTTGTTGTCTTTTTCTGGTTGTATATGTTTCATGATCTTCTTTGTCATCAAAGTAAGATTCTATAGTCTGGGTTGGTTTTTTTTTATTCTGGCTGTTCATCTTCCTAGTCAAATACTTGTTTTAACTCTTTGTCAAGATAAGACTCTGCTTCCACTGGGAGTGGGAGGTGGCATGTGTGTAGTGTCCCAGGCTTTAGGGGCTTTGTATCAGCTACTTTTGTCTATGGGCCCAGAGCTCTGGAAGCTGCTGCAACTGTTGCTGTCACTGCCACCATCTTTCTGCCCAGGGCTGGAGCAGTACTGAGCCTCTCTCCTACACAGGTCCAAAAGAATTTTTCCACTGAACTTCTATGCTGTCTTTGGCATTTGTGGGCTGAGAAGTCTGGAAACTGCTACAGTTGCCAGTGATTCAGTTCCAAGTCCTGCTCCAGCCCCATCTGTTCAGGTGCAACCCACACAGGACCACACTCTGCTCCTAGCCCAGTGCAATATATCCTTCCTGTAGACCTTACAGGTTGTCTTGGGCTGGAGATTTGTTTTACTCCATCATTTTGTGGGTTCTGTAACTCTAGAATTTGTGTAGGGTCATTTTTATAGGTAGTTGGAGGGGCTTAGGGCGAGAGCTCAAGCAAGTCCCTGATTTTACTCCACCATCTTGCTCTATCCCCAAGAGCAACAAACTTTAAAATAAGACATAGGTTCTTGGCCTCAAAGATCCTAGACTTTAGTGGGATGATAGTATCTACACAATCTATACATCTACTAGCTATAATACATTGATATGTGCACTAGAGAGTTACACAACAAAGTTTATTATAAGGTTCAGGTCTCTTTGTAATGTAGAACCTCTTTCTACTCCCATTTTAAAACAACACACATTTATTGTTATTCAGTTGTTTCAATTTTCTTGACAAAGATATTGGAATGGTTTGCCATTTCCTTTTCCAGTTCATTTTAGTGATGAGGAAACTGAGCAAAAAAAAAAATGAAGTGACTTACCCAGGGTCACATAGCTAGGAAGTGTCTGAGGCCAGATTTGAACTCAGAAAGATAAGTTTTCTTGACTTCAAGTCCTGTATTCTATCTATTTCACCACTTATCTGCCCCAGCACATAATTATATTGTACTTTAAGGTTTAGCTCATTTGACCTTCACAATTATCCCAGAAGATGGGGGTTATTATTTATCCCCTAGACATATGGAGAAAAGTTAAATCACTCACCCAGAGTCACATAGCCAGGAAGTGTCAGATATAGGACTGAAACTAAGGTCTTCCTGACTATGAATCCAGTGCCCCATCTACTATGCTAGTGGTCTCCAAAGTGGGATGCATAAACTCAAGGGATTTATTGATAAATGTTCAGTAACCTGCTCCCCAGGGAGAAAAAAGGTACCCACTACGGAGTTTTAAGCTTATTCTGCATTATTACCATTTTCTCAAGTCTGGATAATCAATAAAACAATAAATTTAGCCCAGATTTATAGCATTTGCTTATTTCCAAGGCTCACTCTGTAGAGTTAACAATCAGTTCTCTAAAGCAGGTTAAATGGACTCCAGCACAGCCCTAGCTGACACCCCATCAGGATGTACAGGACAGTCAACTGGAGTATGGAAAAAACTTAGAAGAGCAAAACAACTATTCTGAGAGCTTCAATTCAGCACCTGCCTCTGGCTGATTCTCTCCCTCCTCACCCAGCAGTGTGAGCTGTGCTAGAGCATCAGCAGCATGCTCTCCTCCTAAGCAAGCCAGAATAGGTGGATAGGAATTCCTTCCTGTCCCCCCAATGAGAATGTGAGCTCTTTGAAAGCAATACTACCCTTCTAATAAATAAATGAGCTCTTCTAATAAATGCTTCTTCATTCATTGAGGAAGTCATTTCTTTATAAGACTTTATACACATGTGCTGGCGTGACCTTTAGAGTTAATTGATAAATTTCCAGCATGAGAATTTAAACCTCAGAAATTGACCAATGTTCATTTCTCAAATATATAGGGAACTGAGGTAAATTTATAAAAATAAGAGCCATTCCCCGGTTAATAAATGGTCAAAGATTATGAACAGGAAATTTTAAAAGGAAGAAACCAAAGCTTTCAATAGTCACATAAAAAGATAATAGGTGCAAAATTTTGCAATTAGAGAGATGCAAATTAAAACAATTCACATCTCTCAAATTGGCTAATATGACTTAAAAAAGGAAACAACAAATGCAGAGAAAATATGCAAAAATTAGGACACTAATGGGGAGTTGTGGCCTTGTCTAACCATTCTAGAAAACAATTTGGAACTATGCCCAAAGAGTTATAAAGCCATGCATACCCTTTGACCCAGCAATACAACCACTAAGTCTGCATCCCAAAGAGAATAAAGGAACAGAAAGAGGACCTATTGGTACAAAACTATTTACAGCAGTTCTTTTTGTGGTGGTAAAGAGTTGGAAATCAAGGAGAGGCCCTTCAATTGGAGAATGACTGAAGAAATTGTGGCATATGATTGTGATGGAATACTATTGTGCTATTCAAAAAAATGATGAGCAGGATGGTTTCAGAAAAACTTGGGAAGACTTACATGAGCTCATGAAAAGAGAAGTGAGCAGAATGAGGAGAACATTGCACACAACGTTATAAGGACGATCAACTACGAAATACTCAGCTACTCTGGGCAAAATAACGATCCAAGACAATTCCAAAGAACCCATAACGAAAAAAGCTCTCCACCTTCAGAGAAAGAACTAATAAATTCTGACTGAAGATTGAAGCATACTTTTTAACTATATTTTTGTTGTTTTGTTTGTGTTTTCTTTTGCAACATGTAAGTATATTTTGTGTGACTGCACATGTATAACCTTTATCAATTGCAGGCCTTCTCAAGGAGGTGAGAGGGAGAGAAGGAATTTGGAACTCAAAATTTTTAAAAATGATTGTTTTTTAAAAAGTGTGTTATTGGGAAATATTTACCAGAAGAAATAAAAATGAAAGAAAAAAGGAAATTGACCAATACTATATGTCAGGACTTGATTTATCATTTTGTTGATTGTCTAGACTTAAGAAAATGATGAAGAAAATGCAAGATTATGTTTAGAGATGTGCTATGAGTATTTTTCCAGCTAGTCAGTTGTTAAGAATTTAGCAGCCTACCCTTGATTCTGTACGTTTAACTGGGATAAAAAAAGTCATCCATTGTGACTTTATCAGTGACAAAGGCAATGCCTATTAGATTAAGAACTTTCTGAAGAGAGGGAATGCATCCTAATTCATCTTTGTCTCTGCAGTGCCCTATAAAATAAGCATTTAAATGAATGTGTGTTGTGTTAAAAGGGTTCAGTGTTCTAAATCAAGACTGCTGGGCTAGAAATCAGAGACCTAGAAATCAACAACTGGCACCATGGTGAATGGGTCTTAAGACCTTGAGCAGGTCTCTATAGGTTTCCTCACTTAAAAATGTGAGGGGAAGGGAAGGAGAGAGAGGAGGACTAGATAATGTCTAAGGTTTCTTCTGTTGAGACGGTATGGAAGAAAGATCAGGAACACTGGTGTTTTTAGTTTTCTGATCAGCAATGTGCCAAATAACACAGTTTTTACAATAAGCGGGAAGTAATAGGTGGCCTATACATAAGAAAAGTGATAAGTATTCTTAACTTTCATTAGGTCATGGATCCTTTATGCTGCTCAAGTCCATGGAAAGAAGCCTACTATGTGCCAGAGACTGTGCTAAGTGCTTTACAAATATTATATTTGATCCTCACAATGCTGAGAGGCAGATGTTTTGTTATCCTCATTTTACACCTGAGGAAATTGAGGCAGACAAAGTTTAAGTGACTTGCCCAGAATCGCAGAGGTAGGAAGTATCTGAGGCTGGATTTGAACTTGGGTTTTCCTTACTCCAGTTGCAGTGCTCTATCCCCTTTGCAACCTAGCTGTCTCTTCTCAGAATGATGTTTTTAAATAATTGATGGAAATGCTAAATTTTAGTTAGAGACTAACGAAAATTAAGAGGTCATTTTCCTTCCTCATTCAAACTCACAGACCCCCTAAAATCTATCCATGGAGGAGGGGTGGGAAATGTATGTATTCCAGATCAAGAACATCTATTTTAAAGGGTTCACATGGTTTAAAAGAATTATATCAGCTGATCTTGTAGCATAATTCCTCTGTTCCATAATGTCTGACTGTGGTAGTCTGAAAAATCTCTAGTTTTTAGAGCCTAGCTATTCCTGTCATAAGTCATCTCTGCAATAGACATGTGCCTTCTACCTAACCAAAAGACTAATGTCCTAGTTAATTGATACCAACCCACTTATGACAAAAGGAGTGGGAATCCCTTTTATGCCTAAGCATAAAATGTATGCCAGAGGAAGATCCCTGCCCTCTCTATAAAATACATAGCCTTCTTCCACATCCCTGCGCAGCCTCACTGTATGAGTCATAGGGGTGGGGAACCTATAGCCACAAAGTCATATGTGGCCCTCTAGGTCCTCAAGTGTGACTCTCTTTCAAAGACTTCATGAAGTCCCCCTGCATGGGACATCCCAGATAAGTTTGTATTGAAGTCTTTAAGAGGATTATAACTTAATATAACCAACTGCTCCTGCTTATATGCCTTTCCTAAGAGTTAATTTTGTCTTCTAGATGATTGTTAATAGGAAAAACAATGGGGTGAGGAAGGACTGCCCATGACCCACATTTTAGACGTATATATAAGTAGCCACAAACAAAGTTTAGGTAGCAATCACCTTCTGGGGACCCAGTCTGGGAATGCTGGTGCAAGTCTGGTGGAGGAGCAGAGAGAGAGAGAAAGCATATATGCATACTTATATACATATACATATGTGTGTGTATATACATATATATGTGTATAGATAGATATAGATATAGATGTGGGAATAGGCATAAGGATAGAGATAGAGAGATAGACATATAGGTATATAATGGAGGAATAAATTTATTACATTAGAAATGAAATATACTAGAGAAGGAACTTTTGTGCTCCATGCTTTAGGTACATGCCCTGCCCGTCAAAACCAATTTTAATTAATTTTGATTATCCTAATCTATCATTTCTCTTAGAGACAACCAAAGCCAGATCCACCTTGTGACTCTGAAAATCTCTCCAACAAGGCATTTTTGAGGGAAACAATTTACAGTGTCCGTCCCCAACAAGGAAAATTCACAATAGGATAAACATAGTTCCAGAGCTTGGGATAAAGTAAAAATCAGATAACACCTAGCTTCATCAAATAGAATAATAGTTCCTTATCCTTCAGCATGTCCTTGGAGAGTCATTTTCCTAAAACCATTCAACTCCTCTTTGAACATCCCTTTTAGGGATTCTCTTTTTCAAATGGTCCAAGATAAACTCAAGAGATATTTCCATTTACTGAAGTAATCAAAGAGATGTCTTCCTTCTCTTAGTTTTCTGATTGCCAAGGTGGATCTATCAAAGACCCTTTGCCCTTATTAAGTAACCACCTCAATGGCTTGAACGAGGAGTTCCTGGATTCTCTGAAGAGAGACCCCAGATAATTCAAGAAATCCATGCGTCTATCAGTGAGCAAACTCCCTCAACAAATTCATATTACAATCTCTCCATCCCTCAGTGGTCTACATGAGTTTCTATTCTGTCCTCTCCTTCTCCTCCCTACCACAATTATCTAGTGAATAGCATTTTGGGTGATGAGTCTCTCTGAAATCGGTTTGACTGGTCCTTAGGAAATAAACACATAGTTGAAACTTTTACTTCTTGTTAGAACCTTCCAGATATTGCCTTTCATAACCTTTTGAGACCCCAAGTTCCCTTGCCTAGAGGTAAATAGGTGACAGAACCTAGAGTGCTGAACCCAGAATGAGGAAGATCTGAGTTCAGATCCAGGCTCAGACACTAACTGTGTGACCCTAGACAAATCACATAACCTGTTTCATCAGTTTCATCAACTATAAAAATTATTACGGGGATAACAACATCTACCTCAGAGTTGTTGTGAAGTTTAAATGAAATATTTATAAAGCACTTAGCACAGGCCTGGAATGTATTCCCCACCTCAACATCAGAGAAGTAGGTAAAGGACCTTAGATTCAGAGCTGGAAGGGACATTGAACATGATTTATTCTTCAGGCTCCTTCATTTTCAGGTGAGGAAACTGGGTCCTAGAGAAAGAAAATGATTTGCCCAAGGTCACACAGAAAGTGAGCTGTAGATCAGAATAATGAACTCAGGTGCTTTATCTCCAAGCTCAACATTGTTTCCAAAATACTACATGGCCTACCCACTGAAAAATCTTTGCTAGTGACTCTAAAATAAGCCCACATCTCTATCTGTCATTTCAGGTACAACTATCATTGTAGTTGTCCAGTTATGTCTGACTCTCTGTGACCCTACTTGGGCTTTTCTTGGCAAAGATACTGCATTGGCTTGCCATTTCCTTACCCAGGTCATTGTACAGATGAGGAAACTGAGGCAAGCAGGGTTAAGTGACTTAACCAGCTAAGAAGTATCTAAGGTCAGATTTGAATTCAAGTCCTTCTGACTCCAGGCCTGACACACTATCCATTGGACCACCTAACTGCCCTTACAACTATTAAGAAAGACTATTTGTAAAAGAAAAGACTATTTGCCCACATTTAACCTGAAGCTCCTTTTCTTGGCAAAGTTATAAAATTTGGAGAATTTGGGCTTATCACTGAAACACACTGACAGTTTAATTACAACAGGGAAAATGAGCCTCTGGAGTAGAAAGCCCCATTATTACAGATCCTGGGTTTGCATTTCCAGCAGCTTTCTTTCGGTTATTTTTTTGTTGTGGTAAAATGACACATTCATTACGGTTCTATTTCTTCTATTACTTTGTTAAATTGGCTTTATTTTCAAACACCTTAAATGCCTGCCAAGAAGGAACTCTGTGCACTTGTGCTCCCATTATTAAGCCCTATTTATTTTAAGCAGTCTGTACTTAAATTGATTCCGAAATTCTTCTCCTTTCTTATCACATATACAATTAAATCCTGCTATTTTTAAGATAATCACTTTTTCACTTGGTGGGCTTTCCCCTCATTCGGCCTCCTCTGCCTTTTTCCTACTAATTCTAATCTACCTCTAGTTCATTTACATATTCAGTCTTTTATAGGCAAATATGCCAGTTAATACAGGTCAGAGCTTAAGAGGTAACCAAACAGTTTGTCAAGTACAACTTGTGAACCGAGTTTAAAAAAAAAGTGTATGTACATATATGTGTGTACAGTATGTGTGTATGTATATGTATGTATGTGTAAGTGTATATATACACATGTATGTATACATTAAATATTCTATTATTTACTTAAGTAATGTTACTTTATATTTCACTCATATATAAATTTTACATATGCCTATATAAAGTTAACACACTTTTGCCAGTATTTAATGAAAGTTTTAATTTCATAATAGCTCCCAAAGGTGCTTCATTTGCATTGTCATGGAGAAAGAAAGCACTGGACTTGGAGTTCAGAGATGAGAGATCTGCCACTCAATTCATTTCGTAAGCATTTATTAAGTGTACATAAAACCCTGGACCCAGAAACAGGAAGAAGTTCAAGTCCAGTCTCAGACATTTACTAGCCACATGACTATGGATAATTGTTAGTAGGAATTACTTGGGAGTTTCAGGGCAAAGAAAATGGTTCATAAGCCACATTTCAGTCGGTCTCGGTTTCTTCAATACCTACCTAAAGGGTTATTTTGAAGATAAAATGAGATAATATTTATTAAATGGTTTGTAAACCTTAAAGTGCTATATAAATCTTAGTATTATTTTTGCTACTATTGAATGTAAAACTGATAATGACAACAAAAACAAAGAGAACAGGAGGATTCAGAAAAACCCAGAAAGACTTCTATGAACTGGTACTGAGGAAAGTGAGCAGAACTAGGAGAACATGACACATTGTAACAACCACAGTGTGTGAGGACGGTATCTGATAAACTTAGCCCTTCACAGCAATGCAAGGATCTAAAACATTTCCAAAGGACTCTTGAGGCAAAATGCCATCCACATCCAGAGAAAGAACTATGAAGTCAGAATGCAGAATGAAGCAGACTATTTTCTCCTTTGTTATGTTTTGGTTTGGTTTTGTCTCATGTTTTCTCCCATTCGTTTTAATTCTTCTATGCAACCTGACTAATGTGAAAATGTGTTTAATAAGAATGTACATGTAGAACTCGTGTAAGATTGTATGCTATCTTAGGGAGGGTGGGGGAGAAAATTTAGAACTTATGGAAGTGATTGCTGAAAACTGAAAATAAATAAATTATTTTTAAAAAGAGCCTTTCCTCGCACTGGAGAGATGAAATCTGAAGCATTATTTCCGGTCAGATATCTCAGGGGCAGCCAGATGGTGCAGTGGATAAAGTTCAGGGTCTGAAGTCAGGAAGACTCATCTGAATTCAAATCCGGCTTCTGACACTTACTAGCTGTGTGACCCTGGGCAAATCACTTCACCCTATTTGCCTCAGTTTCCTCGTCATCTATAAAATGAGCCACAGAAGGAAATGGCAAAACCACTTCAGTATCTTTTCTTTAGAAAACCCTAAATGGGGTCCCAAAGGGTTGGATATGAATGATCAATACCAACAGATGACCTTAGTTCAAATTCTACCTCTGACACTTACTGCTTGGATGATCGTGAACAAGGAACTTCAGGTCCCTCATTTTCTATATCCATAAAACGATGGAGAATGCACCAGATGATCTCTGACATTCCTTCCCACTCTAATTAACTTTCATTCCTATCGTACTTACTGTGTGCCAGGCACTATGCTAAGCACTTTACAATTACTATCTCATATCTCATAACAACTCTGGGAGGTGGGTGCTATAGTTATCCCCATTTTCCAATGAAGTAAAGCAGGCAGAGGCTACATGACTTGCCCAGGGTCATACAGCTGGTAAGTGTCTGAGACTAGATCTGAATTAAGGTTGTCCTGACTCCAGTTCTGGCTCTTTATCTACTATGCCATCAGCTGCCTAAATCTAGGATACTATGGAAACAAATAAGTAAATTTGCAATAAATTGAGGCCAGAGATGCCTTTAACTAGGGTGTTTTGAAAGGCAAGGAAGATAGCACGTTGAATAATCCTTAAAAGAACCTAAGGAGCTTCCAGTCCTTGCAGTACCAGGAGTTTTGGGTTACATTTATATGTACCCAGCATGTGTGCCTGTAATGGGAGTTCAAAATCTTCCCTGTCTACTGATAGACCTCAGGTGGAGCTACTGAGGAAGGCTTGATGAGGCAGGCTTGTTTTTGTATGGAGGACCCGCACCTTTGCTGATTGCTAGTGAAGCACTGAGTCATGAGGGGTCATGCCCTCCAGCTCTGAAAAGAGTATCTATACTCTAAGGTGAGGTTTGCCTTTGGGGCTTAGCTTTTGGAAGAAGATTCTTGTGCCAGATGACACTCTGGGCAGGCATTTTAAGAAAACCCCCAGCTTTGAAAACCCAGATGCTGGTGCTTTTCTCTCTGGTAATGATGTATGTGTTGCCTCTCTGGTAATGATGTGTATGTGATGATGTATGTCAGACAGTTGGAAGTCCTGCCTGTTGGTCCTGCTTGCATTTTCTCTGTTTGTATATGTGTTTGATTAGGTGTGTTCGTCCTTCATTGGCAAAGAAGACCATGCTATCAGAGAAATGATGACATGACTTTCACTTGACTTTGTTTTGAATGAGGGAGGGCTGTTCAGGTCTCCAGTCTCACTTCTCCTCCACAGCCATCTGAATCCAGTGACCAGGTATTCATCAGGATGACTGGAGATGACCCAGGATGAAGCAGTTGGGGTTAAGTGACTTGCCCAAGGTCACAAAGCTAGTGAGTGTCAAGTGTCTGAAGTGAGATGTGCATTCAGGTCTTCCTCACTGCTCCACTGGTGCTCTATCAACTGAACCACTTAGCTGCCCTATGTGTTTGATTAAAGTAATTGTTGACCCCCTCAAAAGCTGATTTCCTTTTAGAAAAGCAGATCTAAGAACCTGTGCAGCACCCTTCCTGTGTATACCAGGGTGCTTACTGCTACAGTGCCTCAACACCATTATATACTAAATTTGAGGCTACTTTTCCCATGGATGCTATGTGTATTTCTGGAACAATGTGCCCAACTTTTGGCAGGAAAATGTTTTGTAGCTACTATTTGTGCTGTACTATCTTTGCCTTTGCTAAGAGTTAATTTTATCTACTGGATAATTGTTAGTAGAAATTACTTGGGGGCTTTAGGGGGAAGAAAATGGTCCATAAGCCATAGTTTTTAAAACTGTGTAGAAGTAGCCACAAACAGGATATCCTAGAAGGTTAGGGAAGAGCCACCTTCTAGAACCTAGTCTGTGAGTACAAGTCTGGTGGAGGAAAATAGAGGGGGTGTTATTATATATGTGGGTATATGTATATGTGTGTATATATAGATATATACACCCACACAAATATATGTGTGTATGTATATGTATAGGTATACATACATAAATGTGTATGTATGTAATCAGAAAGAAATAGATTCCATGCTTCGGAATTGAAATATATTGTAGGAGCAAATTTTGTACTCCATGGTTTAGACTCAAGCCTGCCAAAAATAATATTGATTATTCCAACCTAGGCATTTCTCTTACAGAAAGAGACAACCAAAGACAGAGTCACCTTATGACTGAAGATCTCTCTAATAAACCATTTTTGAGGATACAGTTTATAGTGTCCCCCACAAGGAAAATTCACAATAGGATAAACATAGTTACAGAGCTCAGGGTGAGATAAAAGTTCAGATAACAGTTTGCTTCATCAGATAGAATAACAGTCACATCTTCCAACATGACCTTGGAGAATCATTTCCTAAAACCATTTAACTCCTCTTTGGCCATCCCTTTTAAGGATTCTCATTCCTAACTGCTCAAAAGTGAACTCCAAAGATGCTTCCATTTATTGAGGCAGTCAAAGAGATGTCTTCTTTGTCTTAGTTTTCTGATTAACTTAATCTAGTCAAGGTGGATCTATCAAAGGCCCTCTGCCCTTGTCCAGTCATCATCCCAACTGCTTCAGGGAGGAATTATTTCTGGGCTGATCTAGAGAGAGGTAGCACATGACACATGCTTCAGGAGTGATGGTTGAAGAAAGACTTATAAGATTTCTCTTTTAGATTAGTCCTAAGGCTCCAGACTAGAATAGTCTTTAAGTGCTTTCTTTAAAATTGTAGGGGTGGAGGGAGGAGAAGAGAAAAAGAGGACTTAGCTTCAATATCTTCTAAGCAGCAGACATTTGCTACATACCTTAAGTTGTGCTTTAAACTCAAGGTTACATTTTCTTAGGGACCCATCTCCATTAGGTCCTAACCTTACTTTGACCCCTTCTCTCCTCCAATTGCAGGGCTGGAGGATGGAGCACTAAACTTTTTCTAAAGTTTTCCTTTATACAGGGCTAAATTTAGACTCTCCACTTTCCATCAGCAGTTCTGCTTAGTTTAAACTCCAAAGAACATGATGCCCCTGCATGAGGTACCCCTTATGGTCCCTTAACCCATGCTTTTTTCAGTTCGTGTACTATGTCTGTCAAGAACAAAACTCCAAATCTGAAAATATTTTTAGGAAGAATTTTATGAAATGGATTTGGACTCCCCTTTCAAGTTTGAGTTTTGCATTGTATAGCATTCAAACAAGCATACAAGGAGCCCATATGTAGACAGTTTCCAAAAAGGGCAGTTCCCAGATGTTGCTTGAGTGATATACATCAACAGATAACTATAAACAGTCAATAAAATTTGAGGTAAACCAAAGCACAAGCTACTTGGATGGGTCCAAAACAAGACCTAGGTGGGATCTTAGCATTCCATGCAGCAATTTCTGGGATCTCTGGTGTCAACTGGACCAAACTGGCTTCTAACCTTTCAGTAGCCAGAGCCAAACAGCACGCTAGAGACAGTAAAGTCAGGAATTAAACAAAAATTTAATTTAAGAGTGAGGAAAACAGCTTACAAGTGAAGCTCTTCCTAAGAAGGGGACTCACCTACTTATGGCAGGATAGGGTTTTTTAAGTGTGAAAACCACAAATGGCTAGACCACAACACAGGAATTCTTGGGTCCTGAGTAAGCAGTCTTCAGGTTCACAGGTGGACCACAACATTGAGCTGTTTGGCAGGGCACAGAACCGGGGTTCACTTGGTGGTCACAAGCATGGGAAATTGATGGCAGTTACAAGCACAGGGTATTGCTGTTGTTCCAAGCTCAGGGTACAGCTTGTTGCCAGACCTTACCTCTGGAAAACAAGGTATCTCCTAGTAGGGTCTTAACATTTCTCCCTTTTGGCAAAAGGAAGAACTAAAAGGAGAAGTGCAGGTATAAACCAAGATGCCACAAGAGATCAGTTGGGTCAGGACAAGATGCCACCCATGGGGTTAGTTCTTTGAGAAGATCTATTGGGGAAGTGTGTCCCAGGCAGCATTGCAAAACTCCCAATAGGGCAAAGAGTACAAGCAGATAGAGTAATAAGTCTTTGTCTAGACATTATTTATTATAAGCAGAAAAAAAGGAAGGATCAAGACTGTGGAGGCAGAAAATGTCCATACACACTTGAATCAGGGCCTGGGTGGTTGGGAGTATAACAAAAGGAAGAGGCGGGGGGATGGAACTAGGATAGTGTACTCAGCCCTTGTCTGGAATCTTGGGATAGCTATCTTCTCTGGATGTCTATACTTGATGAAACTTGAGGTCCCTGCATGTGATTCCGTCCTCCACTCAGAAACAGGGACTTTCTTGACATGATCCAGGAGTATACACCCGCAAGTTTGGCAGCTGTGGAGTAGTCAGAAAGATCTGGTAGGGGCTCATAGAAACAATGATTGATTTCCAGTTTTCATATGAACTGCTTGAGATGTGCAATTGTAAGAAAACTCCTTGCATCAATCTCTGAATCTGAGTTTTGGTCAATATCTCTAAGCAGCACATAGAGATGGTTCACTTTCCTTTCCATGAAAGGCTAGGTTCAAATAATGCAATAAGGTTTTTCATAAATTCCCATAATTACAGTAAGTCATGTTATATTAATGTCAGGTTACAGATCAGACTACTTAGAGGGCTCACAATAGACTAGTTTTGAGAAGAGAAATTTACATAGCACCAAGGTAACTAAGAACATTTAAACATAAACATCTTAATTATCATCAATATTAACATCATCTCCTTGTATCCTAGTGACCCATTCTCAATATCCATTTATTCAACACATTCTGAGTCCTAGATGTCTCATGTAGTTATCTGCTCACTAGAAGTCTTTTCTTAGACAATAGGCTTTATTCTCAGGACCAACTCTTTTAAAGAGGGTTCTATTTCTTTGCTTTCAAATCTAGAAGTTCCTAAATAATTCTGACAATATAATTAAGTACAATCATTTAAATTTGTTTCTACAGTCTCAGTTTATATACTATTTACTATTTCTATCCTTTTCTAAATCCTGTAGCTGATATAAGAATCCTTTAAAAATTTATGAAGGTCCAGTTATTTTGGGGAGCAGTTTGGAACTATGCCCAAAGGGCTACAAAAATGTACATACCCTTTGACACAGCAATATCATTTCTAGGGCTGTATCCCAAAGAGATCATAAAAATGGGAAAAGGTCCCACATGTACAAAAATATTTAAAGCAACTCTTTTGGTTGTGGCCAAAAACTAGAAATCAAGGGGATGCCCATTAATTGGAGAATAACTGAACAAGTTGTGGTATATGAATGTAAGAGAATATTACTGTGCTGTAAGAAATGACAAACAGGCAGACTTCAGAAAAACCTGGAGAGACTCATATGAACTGATGCTGAGTGAAATGAGCAGAATCAGGAGAACATTATACACATTAAAAGCCACAATGTATGAGGATTTTATCTGACAAACTTAGTCCTTCAGCAAGGACCTAAAACATTTCTAAAGGATTCATGATGCAAAATGCCATCCACATCCAGAGAAAGAACTATAGAAATCAGAACGCAGAATGAAGCAGACTATTTTCTCTTCTATTATGTTTTGGTTTGGTTTGGTTTTTCTCATGGTTTCTCCCATTCTTTTTAATTCTTCTATGCAACATGACTAATGTGAAAATGTGTTTAATAAGAATATATGTGTAGAACCCATATAAGATCTCATGCCATCTCAGGGAGGGACAGGGAGAAAATTTAAAACTTATAGAAGTGATTATTGAAAACTGAAAACAAATAAATTGATTATTAAAAAAAATTATGAGGGTCCAAATGTAAAAAGAGCTCTCCTGCCTTTTAAAATTATTAGACAGATGGGAAATAATTTCACCTTCTTCACCATTACCAATACAATTTTCATGTAAAATCCTTAATCCAATTTTGAGAACTTATTACTAAAACATACTCAAAGCCTGAATTTCCATGATACATAAATTTGAAAGCCAATCATAAACATCTACATATAGTTATTAGAGAAAATAGTCTAAACCTGTTACTTTCTCAAATTTTACTATTCCATTTATTTAGAAAACTTTTCACATTCTATCTTTGTCTTATTACTTTGTCTAATCATTTTCCCCTTAGTAGGGTATCATCCTTATATTGTAATTTGACCACAAACATAGGTTAAAATTCTAAGATGTTCCTACTTGCATCCTATTATAATAACTTAGAGATGTTCCAGTATCAATCTATTATTTAATAGATTTAATATTGTGATTACAAATCTTAATTATGGAAATTTGCTATAAAAGGGAAAGGTAGGACATAGTTATAACAATGCCATCTATCATAATGGGAAAGGGGGAAGGAAAACTTCCTTAGCTCTATTTGATTCCAGGCATGACTCAGTAGTCACAGAGTATTAAAAAAAAGACTCAGGATTAACCTGTGGGCATTTTCTTTTTCAGAAAGGAAGTAGCACAATGGGGAAATAAACTCATGAGGATCCTACCTTGGCCATGCCAGAGTCATCTTCAAAACTTCTCCCAGGCACAGATATCCACCTTTAGCAATTCCCAGACTATAGCATTTGCCATTTTCTAGCATTGACTTCATAGCAATTTAGACAACTATCCCTATAATCAATCAAAACAATAGGAAATTATAGTCTCAGGAATTTTTACCTTAAATAGCAAAGTTTCACTAACCACAACTTAAGGCTTGAATATCTTTCCTGACATTTCCCTAACAGTGACCATTTCATTTATCCTTTACTTATAAATTAAAACTACTCATATTCTGGGGTTTCAGACATACAGCAAATACCTGATAGTTGAGTCATCATTTAGTAGATGGAAGCTACAACTTTAAACCACCTTATACACTTTCATAAGAGCCAAGAATTTCTAACAAAAATTTGCTATTATATATTATTAGCATCTCCTTAAAACAAAATATACCTCATTAAATAGTTAACAATTTTCAAATATTTATTTTTATCACATCCTTTTAAAAACCCAAATTCATGTGTAACAGCATCCAGACTAAAAAGTTGTTTTGTCTAACAGCATTTCTGTTACAATGCTCTTTCAAATTTCACAATGTAAGAGAATTTAGAAATACAATAATAATGCAAACCATATCATGTATTTAAAACGTGAAACAAAACTTCAGATGACATCAATTGCATTTCCAAATTATCAAATATAAAAATCATTGATCTTACTACCTTTGGCATTTTAAGACCACTTTAGAGTTATCCAGCATGGAACAATTAAATTAAATTAAATAATAATGTAGTGCTTAGTAAATGCCAGTCACCATGTCAAGTACTTTACAATCATTATATTGTCACAACAGCCCTAGGAGGTAAGTACCATTATTATTTTTCTCTTTACAGAGCAGGAAACTGAGGCAAACAGAGATAATATGACTTGCTTAGGATTATACAGCTAATAAATTTCTGAAGCTCAAATGCAATTCAAGTTTCTCTAGTTTTTGTAGCATTTTTTTTCAAAACCTGTATTTGGAGATGGAGAGGGTCTCTGCATGGTCAAGGAAGAGTTAACAAGAGGTGGCTATAAGGTGCAATTACTTCCAAATTATCTGCCTTTCTTCCTTGCCCTAGAACAATGAGGTTATTAATCTTGCCATTTATTTATAAAACTTATGAAATTTAATCCTTGTTTTTCCTCAAAATAAATTCTACACAGTGGTGTCCCAAAACTTACTAAGACATTTCAGAAGGGAATGAGTTCCTGGAATTATCTAGTCTCAAGAGTTTTCCCCAGCAATCTTAAAATGATTAATCTCCAAACCTCCAAAATCTAGCAAGTTATTTTCAGCAGTTCTACTCTGATTAATTGACTTTATTTCTGTAGTTTCAGCTTGGTTAATGTTGAAATGAGAGGAAAAATGTGTTTTCCAGGGGTTTTTTCTTTCCTTTTCTCTTTTCTTATAACCTAATCTCCTGCAGAAAACCTAAAGTGAGAGTTAGGCCTACTTAATGGGATAATTGCTTCAAGTAAGAAAGTTCATTAATCTTTCCTAGTGGTCTAAATTTTTTAGCTACAGCCCTTAGAAATTTTTATAGCTGGCTGCATTTTAAATCTTTCAAGGTAATAAAATCTACAAACAGCACAAACATGACACGGACATTTTACATATTACAAAGACACAAATACAGACAAAATGACAAACAATTCTAACAAAGTATGTTGCTATAGTCCAGAGTCAGTTTTAACAGAGCCACACAGTTACAGAGTCATGCAGTTTAAGAAACAATAGAGGCACACAGTTATAATTTTACACAGGCATGCAGTTTGAAAACACAGAGGCACACAGAGGAACCAATTAACAAAGGTATGCAGTTTAAGAAAGGATATCCTCACCAGAGTGATCTGAGATGAATCAGGTCACCAGAGGGCCCTGGAGTTTTCCTCACAAAGAATGGCAAGTTCTATCAAGGCAGAAACTCAGAGACTGGACCAGATAGAAAGGCATAGAACTCACCAGACAAGGAAAGCTGGACTCCAAAGAAATAAATCTCCAGTGCTGCCTAATCCCTTCCCACTGGTACCAGAGAGTCCAATGGCCCAGTTCTGTGTCCAGTTCCACTTCTGACACCAATTAATGTCAACCAGACCAAACGAGCCTCCAACCTGTGGATGACCAGGGCCAAGCAGAACAGATCATAAACAGGAGAGTCAAGAAGCAAACAGAACATTAATTTCAAAGTGAGGGAAACAGCTTGCAAGTGAAGTCTTCCTTCCTAAGCAAGATTGTTGGTGGGAAGCTTGAGGGATTGTTGTTATGCCACACTCAGGGCACAGCTTGCTTGCCAGGCCTTAGCTCTTGAAAAGAGGGTATCTCCTAATAATATCTTAACATTGGGATCAGCTTGAACCATGCCTCACACTGTGGGTTAAACAATATCTAGCCACATAAAGGCTAATAATAATAAATAAGAGTATTTTCCTCACAATTGTGTTCCCTCTTTAGACTGTAAGCTCCTTGAAAGCAGGAACTGTCTTTTTTCTTCTCATTGTATGCCCAGTGCTTTAGACAGTCTCTAGTACATAGTAGGGCTTATTGAATTGAATTGAATTGAATTAAACCAAACTAAACCTGCTATTGTGAGCCTCAATGAGGATATTGTTATATAATTGTTTCATTTATTGATATGGTCTTAAAAGTCTGAATGTTACTATATGCATAATTAATTACCATATACTAATTGTGGGGAAAACTTCATTGTAATAACCTTTCATAACTTTATATTGTTTATATCTTTGTAAAATGTAGGAAACTCTTTCTCTTGCACTGTGTTTGTGCTACTTGTAGATTCTGTTACCTAGAAAGATTAAAATGCAGTCAGCCAGAAAAATTGTTAAGAGGCTACAGGACACTTTCTTCTGTCATTTCAGCTTTGGCCATGCTGGAGTTACAGAAATAAAGTCAAGTACTACAGAGAAATATAGATCAACAGACGTGGCTTCCCAACTGTCTGACATAAAAAATACATACATTATAAACCAACAGACATATCCAACTGTTTGACCATTACATACATAGTTACCAGAGAGAGAAGTACCAACTGGTTTTCTGAGTTCTCAAAGCTGGGGGGCTGCTTAGTGGCCTCCCAGAGTCTTGTATAGCCAAACAAAACACTTCCAGTGGGTAAGGCCCAAAGTAAAACTTCTCCCTCAGAGTATTTATACATCTTTTAAGAGCCTGAGGGCATCACAACCCTTGGGAACCAGTGCCTCATTAACGAAGGTGTGGCCCTTCCTACAAATCTTCCTAGGCTCATTAATGGGTGGGGAAGATCTTTTGTAATCACATTATTTAATCAGAGGCACTTGATTATACTAAAATCAAAAAAAAAATGCATTGTCAATACACCTTCACATCTCAGGTCAGGTTCTTAAAGAAAGATATTGAAAAAATGCTGAAAAAAATGTAAGGGAGCTTGAATTACATTCTAGTTGCAGAAGTGTATTCGCTGTGTAATGTTAAGCAAGTCTCCATTTGCCCCAATTTCTTGCTCTGTAAAGAGAAAAATAATAAAGATCCCCACCTCCCAGGGTTGTTGTGAGAATCAAAATAATATAATGATTGTAAAGTACTTAATACAACGATTGGCAATAATATACAATAATATATTATATTTATTATTTCTTTAACTGAATGTAAATGTTCCATGCTGGATAACTTTAAAATGAGTTTAAAATGCCAAACCTAATAAGATTAATGATTTTTTTTATATAGGAAAATTTAGAAATGCATTCAGCTAGATTGATGTCATCTGACTGGTAATGTTTTGTTTTATGTTTAAATACATGGTGTTTTATTATTGTATTTCTAAATTCTTTTGTATTGAGAAATTTGAGCAGAAATGCTATTAGACAAAACAACTTTTTTTAATCTGGAGGCTGCTACATATGAATTCCTGGCACTGGAAATGTCAACTAGACAAAACCCACCCCTCAAAATGCAAAGAGTCCAAGCTGAGTTGAAAGTAGAAAAGTTTTATTAGGAGGAAAACCAAGACACTAGTGCCAAGGCACCCCAGTACAAAGCACAAAAGAGTCCATGGCCCAGGAGAGTCAAGGGAGATTTATGCTTGAAAACCACAAAGGAGAGGGTTGAGGGAGAGGTAGGGAAGAATGAACAGACTGAATACAAACAGAAAATTTTGTATATAGAGACAATGGGAAGCCACTGGAGTTTATTGAGCAGGGGAATGATATGATAGGGCCTGAACTTTAGGAAAATCACTTTAGTAACTGAATAGAAGATGTATTGGAGTGAAAAGAGAGTTAAGAGAAGTAGATCTGCCAACAGGCTTTTGCAACACTTCAGATATGAGGTGATAAGGGGCTATACTAGAGTGGTGGCATTGTCAGAGGAGAGAACAGGGTATATCTAAGGAGATGTTGCAAAAATGAAATCAACAGACCTTGGAAACAGATTGGATATGAGGGATGGGAAATAGTGAGGGACCCAGGATGACTCCTAGGTTGTGAGCCTGAATAACTGGGAAAATGGGGTTGCCCTCTACAGAAAGAGGGAAGATAGAAGTTGGGAGAAGAAGTAAGGGGAAAGATAATGAGTTCCATTTTGGACATGATGAGTTTAAGATGTCTACTGGCCATCCATTTCAATGTGTCTGAAATGTGTCTTAAAATCCAGTAAGACTGGAGACCAAAAAAGAGAAACAACTTCCTAAGAAATCAAATAATACAAAAGTAGACCAGACTGCTTTGAATAGTGATGGGTTCCCTTAAACTGACGATCTTTATGTAGAGGTTGAATTACTAATTGTCAGATTTATTACAGAAGACTTGGTTTTTTTCAAGAATAGTTTGGCTGAGATGAACTCTAAGTTTCATTCCAACATTGAGATTCTGTGAACATAGTGGTTTATACTTACCAACTTTCTACCAAACTCCTACTCAGATGCTTCATTATGGCATGCAAATGATCCTGGATGATTGAAAGTTTTGCCACCAGAAGGTAAACTTAGGAAAGTCTTAGTCTAACCTGGAATGAAGTTGAACATGGCTCTGGCAACCAACTGAGTTCATGCACCTGAGGATCAGTCCAGATAAATTCAGAGAACTTCCTCCCCAAAAGCCATCCACCAACTAATATTTTTTTCAGGCACAGCACTTCATAAAGATTGTCTACTAAAATGTGGAAAAGTTGTAATGTATCTGCATGCACAGATAGAACATCCACATTAGCGAAATCACAGATCCTTCAAGCAAGAAGTAAACCCATTAACAAATAGAATCTTACTGTTAAAATTGTTTTATTACGCTGTCTTTCCCTGAAGACTGATATAGAAAGTAATCACTTACAACACAAACTCAACTGGAATAATTCAAGTGGCTATAGCAAAAGACAAGGGAGACAAATCTGCAACAAATTCAAATTCAAATGATCCCTCAAATATATAACAGAAAATTTCTAAGCCCAAATTGCTAAGTACAATCTAAAGAGAAGCAATTTCTAAACTGCAAATACAGTTGATGTTGTTAATTGAAACAGGTAAAACCAAATCTCTTGCAGCATTAGCTACAGTCATTAACTAACTTAAAATATTTGTGTTTCCCTTAGGCAATTCCCATGTTAATTTGATACTCAGCTCTTGATTAAATTTACTTTACACTTAAATACAGACTTTTAATTTTACTCTAGATACTTTCTGTGCCTATACAGGAATGCAATAGGCATTGCTATTACCACTTCAGAATAATTTTTCATTCATTTGAGATTTCTGTCTCTGCGTTGTCACACAGTTATCACAACCATTTGGAGGAAGCGGGGTTGAGAACTCCAGGGGAAGGCAAACAGACATACTCGGTAAAATGTAAAACTCTAAGTACCACCAGCTATTACTGATTCAGTCCAAGGCTGCATTTAGTAGAAGAGGTAGCTTTGGTATACCTGTCTAAAATTATTAATTATATCACTTTTCCAACTATTAAAGAATATCAAGATGTTCTTGTGCATTTGTTTGGCATGATGGTATTAAATCTAACCCATAAGCATATCTATGACAATATGGAGTGGTGAGTAAATGCATGAGAGAAATGAAATGACCGTGTGAGCCTGAAAGAGAAAATGGAGAGTGAGAAGTTGCCTGCATGTGGAAGGTGGGTGTAGTATATCAGGGAGCAAAAGTAAACTCTGAAGTCAATTCCATGCTCTCAATGAGTGACCTAAAGATGTCCATATGCAGACCCTCAAAGCCAATTTTGCATTCACAGGGAGTTGTGGGGGCTTGGGGAGTATAGATTAGAAATCAAAGAAGCAGGTAGTACCTGCCTATGTAACTTTCTAAAGATGTTGGAGCCCTGGGTCCTACCACTGATAAAATGATATCTCAGAGAAGGGATGATAGACTCTGGTGGAAATGAGGTATTTGAATGACACATGTCACTTTACATGTCTAGAACTCAGTTTCCTCAGTTACCTCATCAGCAAAATTAAAGTGCTGGCCAAAATGATCTCAAGGTCCATTCCAGCTCCAAATCTAAGAATCTATGACTAGATTACAGCTCAATTCCTGGTTCTTCTATTAAATCTGATCTTAGATTGAATAAGTAATAGCTGGTGGCACTTAGAGTTTTACATTATACCAAGTGTTTTATATACAATTTTTGATTCTCATAATAATCCTTCTAGATAGGTAATGTCAGGGTTTTTTTACCCCTATTTTACACATGAGGAAATTGAGGGTCTGCTATATGGGCATAACAACCTTCCTCAAAGGATACATTTAGCTTATCACTCATTTACACAAGAATCTACAGTGATACCTTTTGGGGAAGGTCTCAGTAAACGCCTCACCCCAAGCAATGAAGGATTTATCCAATCTAATCTGTTGTTCAGTTACTTTTTCAGTCCAATCTGACTCTTTGTGACCCCATTTTTCTTGGCAAAGATACTAGAATGGTTTGCCATTTCCTTGTCCAGTTCATTTTGCAGATGAGGAAACTGAGGTGAACAGGGTTAAATGGCTTGCCCAGGGTTACATGACTAGTAAAGGTCTGAAACCATATTTTAACTCTGGAAGATGAGTCCTGCAGACTTCTGGCCCTGCACTCTTATCTACCGCACCATATATCTGCCCTCCAATCTAATCTATTGTTTCATTAAAACTAGAAGGTCTGAATCAACACTCAATTGCCTGTTCTAGCCAAATCAATCATACTGTTGAAGAGAGAGATATGAGTTCAAAATGTGAATGAATTCACTTAGACCTTCTCCGTAGTCATTGGGAGCTTTACTGACACAAAAGCATCAGGCCTGAGATTTAGCAAGGAGCCAAACAAAGGCAGTGACATAGGAAAAGGATCAAACTTATATAGGATGATTTTAGGGTTTCCTTATGGCGTTGGAGATCTAGAGCTAAATCTTACAAGATAAAGAAGTCTTGCAAGATAAAGACACAGGATGAGAACTATGAATGACAAGATAAGGGAGATAAGAAAATCCCGTTCCCCTGGATGGGGGGTGGGGACAAGGAATTTCATGGTCCAGGATAAGGGAAAGGTTTGTGGTAAGGGGAGACCTTGGGGCACCTGCAGGTTAGAAAATAAACCAGAGGCTTCACAAAGTCAACCCTTAATATTATTTTTAACTCTTAGGTCACTGTTTGTATCCACATCATTCCCTGTTAATTCTTGCCTCAATATCTTTGTACATGCCCTTCTGTCCACCTTGATCTCTCCCATATCCATCAAAATCCTTCTCTTTCAAAAAGTTATATTAAATATTAATGAACTAGAAATGCAAAACAAAACATCACCAAACGTATTTATTTGCTTTGTACAATTTGGGTCACAAGAGAAAACATCTATGATTGGGAAGGAAGGATACTGAGAGAGGGTAAGAAAGATGATGGTTGGTGTTACAAGAATTTTCAGGGTCCCTGCTAACCACTGCACAAATAAGCCAGCACAGGCTACAGCCAGTCAGGTAGACATTCCAGTTTATCCACTTGAGTGAAATAAGGATACTGTGAAGTCTTTTTTCATAAAAAAAAATATGGGAAACGGTAAATATTCTAGATAAAATTTCTTTTCAATAAGGCTTCTCTTCCCTTAGATACCTGACTTTCAGGTATCCAGGATCTGTGGGTCTCCCCGTCATTTCTTTCTTTGTGGTAGTGCTGCGAAGTGCAGCTGAAACTTGGAAGTTCTCTTTCATTTGTTGTCCTATTGCCATATTAACAGTATCAGCTCCCGCTTCTCCCCTCCCCTCTTTTATTTAGCCACATCAGCAGATAAATTAGATATTAGATGAGGTAATTGTGTTGGAATAGGGTCAAATTTCCCAGGGTTTATCTAGTTTTTCGCTCTTAGATTGTAAGCCCACCTCCCAGTCAATGGAGAGGTGGGATAGTGGGGAGGTAGGATTCTCTGTGTTCGGGTATAAAATTGTGTTTCAATTTCTGTAAGTTGCCACCTTCCATCAGATTCCCCGACCTGGTGGAAGGATGCCCCTTTCTCGAGAATTGTAATAAATCTTTTTTTTTTCTGTTTTTATTGAGAAGCCTCTCCATTTATTTAAAATTTTGGGTAAGGGTCTTTTTATCTCATACACACTCAAGATGTGACACCCCATCCATCGGTAACATATATGCGTGTTTCACAATTCCACTGATGACATATACATATACACACACATATACATGTATATCACACACGAGAGAGAGAGAGAGAGAGAGAGAGAGAGCGCTCCAAGAGTTTGGGTAAGATAAAGAAGGTTGTGTGTGCTGGCTTAGAAAAAAAAAAAGTTTGAGGTAAGTTCTGGTAGGGCTTGAAGAAAGGAAAAGACACATTTTAAGAAAAAAAATGAACGCTGAATTTATTACAAAGGATGTTGGCATAGGCACTTAAACCAGACCAAAGAAAACTATCTTCTTTATCAGTCAGTTTGTTAATTAGCATCTGTTAAACTCCTAAGGCATGAGTGCCTTCTTATATCAAAAATGACTGATTTCCTGTTCTAAGAGTTTTCTTTTGTAACTGTAAAGTGATGAGAGGAAGGGAAGTATTGAAAGGTACATTTCATACATTCAGTGTCACACAGAAAAAGAAAGAAATATAATAACAGCAAACATAGCATAAAAATGGAGTGTTGTTCTCCCAAAAACCTACTTTTGATGACAGATATAATTTTTTTCAAAAAGTAGAAAATATCATCAATAAAACATTTTTTAAAAATACACAGCAAGGAATAGGCAGAAGTTTAGAAGGGGACACAGACAAGCAGGGCAGTTCTATTGCTATCATGTTGAATTTAATTTAAGAGTTTAAATTAAATTAATCATATATATTTAATTTATAATATAATTTATAAATTTATAATTTTATGTTCACATTTATCACTTTTTATATTTATATAGTATGTCTATATTTAAATCTATAAAATTATAACTTAAAATTTAAAAATTTTTTTAACTGTATACAAGTTCAGTTTCATATACAATTCTCTGCTCATTAAAATATTAATGTTTAAGTTAATAATTCTGAAAAAGTTTAATTTAAAAAAAAAATACAAAACTTGCTGCTTTCATTCAAATATATTACAAGTGGGTTTTTTTCCTTTAAAATTTTTAAAACATTTTTAACAAAAAGCAGAGTAAGCAGTATCCTTCTGACTCTATGTGGCCTAGTGGAGATAGACCCTGGCATTCACTTAGGAACCATCTGAGAAAGTTAAAGGAGGAAGTAATGAAGATTGCATAATGCTCTGAAACACAGATGCCCACTGTGATACCTCCTTCCAAAATAACTAGCAGAGGGACTGAAGAGTTGGGTTCTACTGTTCGAATAAAATTAGGAGCTAAAGTGTGGGTAAAACAGAAAGCCAGATGATGTTCCAAAGGTTGCAGAAATTACAGAACATGGGAAAGATAACTGTTGTTTATTCAGGAGAAGATGATTACCAAATTGTATCCTGTCTACCACAAATGAGGCTATGATTGTGGGTTCATGGACTCCAGAAGCACCACTGACGCTACCTGCCTTGCTTCTGGTTATTGTCTCCTTGTTTCTTTTTCACTTTTTGTCTATTAAACTTGTTTGCTAGATTTATTTCCTGCAGCCCTAGTGCCCTCCACCTGCAGATACCTGATAGCTTAAGCCAGGTGTCACCCCCTGTACATGGATCTGGCATCCACCAAGCTCTGGATGCCAGCTAAAGAACTAATCTTGAATGGGACCTCTTAGGGCAATGACAACTCTACATCCAATTTCAGCAGGAAGGAGCTATAGAAGAAGAGATCTTTGCCCCTTACCCCAAGATTTTAAGCCCCATTTGTTCCAGGGGGAATGATGGGGTGATTGTGCTCAAGTCCCACCTAAGATGTTGATCTATGTGCTTATTTTTATGTGAGCCCTGTTATATTGTTTAAAGTTCTATTGAAACCAGCTGCCCCGTTGAACTATGTAATGAATAAGAAAGGTCTTGGGGCCAAATGTATTGTTAATGTATTTTTGCTTATTGAAGATCTTTCCCATCCATTAATAGGCCCATTGACCTGCTTAAATCACAAGGAAGCCTAAGTCATGCGTGATGGGAGGAGCTTGCTGAACAAATAGAACAGGAAGGGTGGAGCAGAGCTGGAAGGAAATTGGTGAGAGAAGTTAGAGCAGAAGAGAGAAGACACAGGCAAGATACAGCAAGTGTTGTGAGTGTTTGCTCATGGGAAGGCCCCTGGGGGCAGAGGGGGCACCAGGGAGAAGGCTTGAGAATGGTGTCCCTTGCAATGCTAATGTGTATTAACTTCTTGGTTACTCTGATGGATTTGACTGTCTGATGTTGGGATTTGGCGTCTGAATATGTTTTTCTTCTGCCTTCTATATGGAGAGTCCGTTATACTTTGCAATTCAGAACTACACTGGCATATTTATAGAACTCATTGGTGCTGTGAATGTTGCCTTGGCAATACACACCAAAAGATTTAATATAAACTTGAGACATTGATTGATTTCGGTGGGCTGCCCTTAGCTGGACATGGTGGTTCATAGTTTTAACATATGTTAAAAAGCAAATTTAATGATGTTAAACACATGAGTTATTAGATAGCACAATAGATAGTAGATAAAGTAGATAGATAATGGCCTGGAGTGAGGAAGACCTATCTTTTGAATTAAATTTATTTTAATTTTCAACATTTACTCATAAAATTTTGAATTCCCTATTCTTTTCCCCTCCCTCCTTTCCCCTCCCCCTCCCTTCACCAAGAATGCAAGCACTCTGATATAGGCTATGCACATACAATCATATTAAATATGTATTTCCACATTAGTCATTTGTAGAAGAATCAGAACAAAAGGAAAAAAAGCACAAGAAAGAAAAAGAGAGAGAAAATAGTATGCTTCAATCTGTATTTCTGAATGCATAGTTTTCTCTTTGGATCTGGACAGCATTTTCCATCATGAGTATCTTGGAATTGTCTTAGATCATTGTATTGCTGGGAAGAGCTAAGTCTATCCAAGTTGATCATCACACAATGTTGCTGTTACTGTGTACAGTGCTCTGGTTCAGTTCCATTCACTCGGCATCAAGCCTGCTAAGAAATAGAACAAGGTAAAACAATTCTTCAAAGGATCATGAAACCAAAACTCAAAATAAGCTGATACAAAACCTTTAACAGCAGATTTCAACTGGAAAAGTGGGCTTGTATTTTGTTAAAACAGTGGTCTAGGTGGACATACGGATGGATTCCCAAGAAAGATGAAATGGAGAACTAGTTCAGCAGAAGCTGATGTCCACAAAACCAAGGTCAAAAAATCGGGTCAGGTGAAATCCAGTACTCCAAAACATTAACCTGTGCCTCCCAGGTGACCATACCTGGAACTTTTCCATTTGGACTCAGGAAAATAAGGATTGAATATGTGGCATGCCCTGTTACACTAGATAATGGATTTCAAGTAGCAATGGTGTTTCAGTCATTTTATGAAAGCCATTTGTAAATATATATGTGTGTGTGTGTGTGTGTGTGTATACACACATATGTGTGTATGTGTATCTAGCTATTTATAACTATATCTGTTATCTACCTTTAAACCTTATATGGGGACTATGGGAGTTGCCATTTGGCTACATAACTTGGTATATCCAGATCCAACAAATATCTCTATTGTGTTAGAATTGATCGGGACAAGTATTACTTTCTTTTCGAAGTATTACAGATGTGGGCCTCAGTATGGACATCCATACTTCCTGGGCAGAAGTACAAGTACATGGAAGCCAAAGTGACCTTATCCAGGGCCCACAAGATGTTATATCCTGATCCCCCGGGCATTCTCCCTCTTTTCTCCACAGTTCAGTGTCTGACTTCCAGTCTTCTTCATTTTAATCTCAACACTTAAAGTGCTGGGAATTAATCTACAAGATGTTTCTTTAAATACTGCTGTTTCTCTGTGAATTAAGGCCATTTAAATGAATTTTACGAGTTAAAAATTAGAGGGCCTAATCAGTTTCTCCTCCCAATGTCAGTTTCTATATTAGATGGCAAAGGCCTCTTTTCATCAATGATTAATAAGTTAAACCAGAATCTTTACTAAGGAGGTGAGAAGTTGCAAACACAGTCTCAAAGCTTGTGTCCACATAAAATTTATGAAAGGATATTGATGACTGCAGATGAGAGGGTCTTCTGAGTCTGCCCAAAAACTGGAGAGGTGATATGGCAGCTCCCAAAATGACTGTGCTAGCTTTCCCTTTTTCTATGGGAAAAGATTCTGCTGGGACGTGTTGGGGCCGCTTCATCACTTCTGGGTAGTTTGAAGGTGGTGATTGGTAGGGAAACAGAATATTACCTATATCTCAACTCTAATTCTATCCTTTGGGATCTTTGAGCATTGTAAGTGATTAAGGAGGTTGAGCGGCATAGGGCCGGTTTACCCTGCCCCATTTACTCATGGCTGGACACAAGGTGGGTTGCGAAAGATATAGTCTATAATCCCAAGTGCTATGGGGCCCTTTGCGGCCATGTGGACCTCTGAGAACACTTACCTCTGAAATTATAACGAAGTCAATGGGAAACCTTCTAAGTCAGTTATAGAGATAAAAGCAAAGAAAAGTGAAAAGTATTTTAGGCTACATAGGTATGCAGAAATGTAACTAATTTATAAAAACAGGACTGCTCAGGGAGTCTCGTTTCTTTACCAGGAGGGCAGTCTTAGGTTGTTCTCTCAAATGACAGACCAAAGTCCTTCTGATGAAGATGCTTACAGCTTTCCACCACGGATTCTATATTTGGGATGCTAACTCAGATTTCAATAGGGGAGGATGAAATAAATTTCCAGTATACAAAAATATGAGGGAGGCTATATAATAATCAGTTATTAATATAGCTCTGTGTAATTGTTTATATGTATGTATATATTCTCTAGCAAGTATTAACCATTTATTTGCATTCCTTAACAGAAGGATGATTCTTGGGACAAAATTCTAAGTAAATCTATCCTTGTAGAGACGGCACAAACCAGATACTATGAAATTAATCAAGATAGTCATAGCGGAACAGGCTCTAAAATATCCTTTTTATTGAACTTCAATGCCTGTGACCTATACCCTTCCTTTCAATTCAGCCACCCACTGGGATGGCCATATCTTTGATCTAAGATCACCCCACCCCATTCCTAGTGGGTCACCTCCATAAGGCATAACTCAGAAGTCCCTGAATGCAATCATTGCCTTCTATCATTGCATTTTCCCTGTTTCCTCCAGTCCTTCTATCCCTCTCTGCTTCCAATACCATCACCTTTGTTCTGGCTTCGTTTTTCTCCCTTCAAAACCTTGACCCATTCTTTGACTCTTACCATCATTTATTATTCTCTGCTTATGAGTCTCTCACCCCATCTTCCTGTCACTATTACTACTCATCCCATCCCAAACCCTCATCCTGTATTAACCCACCATGTGCTTCCTCCAATCCTGTTTCCATGCTATAGGATGCCAATGGAAGAAGTCACTCAACCCTGCTGATCAGGACCTCGACAATTTGTTATCACTGTTCAACAAGATACATTCACTGCTGCAAACTGATCCTAATCCTCTTTTCTGAGGAAATATCTATATCCACATTCCCTATAGGAGGTATTTCAACCCTTCTGTTTTCAATCCACCCCCTTACCATCTATCATTTCCCTGGGTCTCTCTCAGAAGAATACTTTCCCCATAATTCATTGAAAAAATAAAAGCCATCTGTTCTAACTCTTTGTCATCCAGTATTTCACACTTCAAATCACCTCAATTTCATTCCCCATCCATCCTTCCTTTATCTCATTTCAGGGGCTTAAGTAGCCCATACCTTGGTGGGGAGTGGGGGGCAGAGGGGCCTGCACACTTGATACTTGATCATCCCCTCCCCCTCCTTGATTTTCAAACTGTTCTTAATCACTGGTTACTTTTATGCCACCTATAAACATGCCCATATTTCCCCCATTCTCAAAATAAAACAAAACAAAACCTTCAGTTGGCTATACCCTCCTCGCTCTCTCCTCTCTTTCATGACCAAACTCCTAGAAAAAAAAATCTAAACTTATTGCCCACAATTTCTTATTTCCTATTTCCCTCTCAACCCCTTTGCAATCTGGCTTCCATTTCCATTACTCTCCAGCGATCTCTTTGTTGCAAAATCCAATGGCTTTCTTTTTTTAGTTCTTGTTCTTCTTAATTGACCTCTATGATGACAACCTTTGCTTCCTAATTACTTCTCCCTGAGTTTTTGTGACACTATCCTATCATATGCCTTCTGATCTGCCTGACTAATCCTTCAGAGAATCGTTTTCAGGATCATCATCTATGTCCCACCCCACCCCCATTCAGAGATGTACCCAAGACTGTCATGAATCTTCTCCTCCGCTCTGTGCTCTCTCTGTCTCTCTCTTTGTTTCTCTCTGTCTCTGTCTGTAGGTCTGTCTGTCTCTCTCTCTGTTTCTCTGTCTGTCTCTATCAGCCGTCTGTCCATTTGTCTGTCTCTCTTTCTCTTTCTTTCTGTCTCTCTCTTCCCCTCTGTCTCCCAATGCATTAACAGGTTTCCATGGATTAAACTGTCAGTTTCATGCATATTGCAAAGAATCATATAGGAGCATAGAATGCTGAAGTTTCAAGGGACCTCAGCAGCCATCTAGTCAAACACATACCACATAGGAATCCCTACCATAAGTCTTCTGAAAAATGGTCATTCAATCTGTATGTGAATATCTCCAAATGAGAGGGGACCTACTATTACCTCTCCAGGAAGTCGATTTTTGGGAAACTCCAATTATCAGGAAGTTTTTCTGACATCAAGTCTAAACTCTCCCATTTTTCAGCTTTTGCTTGTTTCTTCTGATTCTACCCTCAGAGAGCAAAAAGAACAAGTCTAATCCTGCTCTCCTATAATAACCTTTCAAATACATGACAATACCTACCATTTCTGCCCCATCCCAAGTTTCTCCCAGGCAAACCATCCCCATTAGCTTTCATCTACTTTGATCTGACAAGCTTTTTTCCTTTATTTTTATTTATTTAATTTATATAATTATATAAAATCATATTTTTTGTTTATTTTGTATTTATTCATTTACTCTGTTTATTTGCCTATTTGTTTATTTAATCTGTTTTTATCTGACAAGGGCCTGATGCCCTTCGTTGTCCTGTCTGCCTTGCTCTGGATGTTATCCAACTACTCTGGATCCTTATACTGTGCTACCAAGAACTGAGCTCATTATTCCAAATGTTTCTAAACAGGGTTTTTATGTATATATAAACATACGTATGTATATGTATATGTATATGTATATATATATATATGTCTGTGTATGTGTATGTATGTATGTGTGCTTATATGCTTATACACATGTATATATGTATGTGTATGTGTGTGTATGGGATATCGATAGCATCACCTTATTATTCCTGGGGAGTTGTATCTCTCTTAATACAAAAGGGTTTTTTGGCTGTCCTATCACTTTTAACTCACATTGAATTTGAAGTACATTTAAAAAGCCCAAATATTTAGGCAAACATTTATTTAAATATCTAACCCCAACTTATACTTATGAAGTTGACTTTTTAAATCTAAGTATACAAACTTTACATTTATCTGTATTGAATTTCATGTTGAATTTAGTCCAATATCCTATCAAGTCTGTCAAAATTTTTTGAATACTGATGCTGTCATCTATGTTAACTATGAATGAACCCAAAAAAAGTGTTAATCATGTGGTATGCTGATGACTAGGAGCACAAATAAATAGTTCTTAACCATAAGGAGATTACATTTGAATACAAAAATATAACACATATAAAGGACCCAGAGATGAAAAGAGGTAGGTAACAAGAGCACCAGAAGAAGGAATCTGAATTCTGGTGAGAGCAAAAGACAAGAGTCTTGGATGCATGACTTGGTGATATTAGGGAAGTGGTATGATAGGTGAGCCTAGGGCAGATCAAGATGAATGAAAGTTCATGTAGGAAAAAATAATTTGTTTATATTGTTCAGGGAAAAAAATTGTTATTCTGTTTAAATCCAACACTATATGATTAAAGGTTTTCTACATCTAAAATGTCACCTGATTCCAATAGCTCCCTAGGAATACTGAGATAGCTACAAGATATTTTGAGTTTCCCCAGGTCCTTGGTCTACCTAAAGCATTCTTGTTTTAGGTTAGCATACCCAAGACTTGAAATGGATTCACCCAAGTCTGTGCTTTGACTTCACCCAAACTTTATTGAATGCTTACAGTTACAGATATCTATCTTAATTTATCTTGCCTTCAAGTTGTTCTCTTGGCAACTTTGCTTTGTTTACTGTGTTAGTGAGAGTTAAAAATCTTCCCCACCCATGAATAGGCTTCACATGGAGTCCAGTAAGGGAAGCTTGATTAGGGGAGACTTGTTTCGTAGGAAGACCCACACCACTTGGATCGTGCTCTCCAACTCTGAAAAGAGTGTATATATTCTGAGGTGAGGTTTTACTTTGGGCTTAGGTTTTGGAAGAAGGTTCATGTGCCAGATGAGACTCTGGGCAGCTGTTAAGGAGTCCCCCTGGCTTTGAAAACCCAGATATTGGTGCTTCTCTCTCTAGCAATTATGTATGTATTGCTATGGTCAGACAGTTAGAAGCCCTGTCTTTTGGTCTTTATTTCTCTGCTTGTATTTTCACTATTGGTCATGTGATTAAAGGAGATTGTTTACCCCTCAAAACTTGCTTTCCTTTTAGAAAAGCAGATCTAAGAACTTGTGCTAGCAGGCCACTCTGAAGGTATCAGAGTGCTTGCTGCTACATTTAACTATGAATGAGTGGTTGTTTTGTGTGCAGGTACCATTGTCTAAATCTTATATAGTATAAACCCTCATGAGCCTGGACAACAGTCACTCTTCCTTTCTGATTTGCTCTCTTCTACCAAATAACCTAAAAAATTTCTTTCTAAAACTATTTCAGATCTTGGGGTTTCTTTTCAATAATCTAACCCTAAGGTCCCTGGGGCAATGGTTCAAGTTCCAGTGGGAGAAGAAGATTAGGAGATGACCTGAAGCTCTGCCTCCCTGCTGAGAATCATCTTCACCTTGATAGGCACACTGTTGTTGTTGCTCTGGTTCTTGTTCTTGTTTTCGTGCTTTATTGTTTGACTCTGTATAACCCCATCTGGGGTTTTCTTGGCAAAGATATTGGAGTGATTTGCCATTTCCTTCTCCAACATATTTTACAGATGAGGTAACTGAGGCAAACAGGGTTAAATAACTTACCCAGAGTCACGCAGCTGGTAAGTTTCTGTGTCATATTTGAACTCAAGGTTTCCTGACTCCATATTTGGCACTCTATCCACTGCAACCACCAGTTGCCCAATAGGCATCCTATGCATGCCTTATACAAGTCATCAATAATTTTTTTAAAGCATAAAATCATTGAAACATTAACAACTTCTCTTCTAATCTGACTATATAGCCAATTCTGAATCCTTCCAATTTCATTATCCTCTCATCTACAGGTGTCTGACACATCGCCTGGACATTGACCCACAACAATCACCAATACTGCCCTAATCACAACTTAAAGTTTAATTGGGAGAGAGTAGAATCAAGGAGACCAGTGAGAGAGAGCAATTTTGCCATAACTTCTTCATATCCTCCCCTACAATGAATGATTAAGAACACCAGAACAAATTCTGATTGGAAAAGCAACGAAAAAAATCATGAGTCATTCTTCTAGCCTGGGGAAGCTTAGGAAGTCAGAAAGGTCTGCAAACACTAAGGTAGTGACTGGCCAGAAGTGGAATGCAGCAAGCAGAAGTAGCAGCAATCTGTGGAAGTAGCAGCAGCAACAGAGAATTACCCAAAGTCTAAGGACACCTGGGATAGAAAGAGATCATAGAGGACCCCTGTACTAGCACTGGTCACAGGAATGGGTACCATCTAGCAGCTCCATTGCTTCCTTACTCAGTTCTAGTTTACAATTCCCAGGGGGAGAGGAGCAATTATGTTCATGAGAGAGAAGGGACCCTACCTATATAAGGAACAAGTTTCAAAAATTTAGCTGACTCTTAAATCCAAGAACAGAGAAAGATAGAGATCTAATCTTTAGTTCCACACATATACCTACAATGGTGTAGACTAGAACAGAAGACAAAAACCAAGGGAGAATCAACAGTTTAGTTGCTCTGAGCCTATAGAACCTCCCAGTGATCTATGACTGAGTCCAGCAGCAGTTTGCAAAAACTCAAACACACACAAGTCAATAAATCCAATCTGGTTTGGCAATTTGCAAACTAGGAGAGAATAAGAAGCAAACAGATCTGTCACCAGATCACACCATTTTGGAAACTTACAAGCCCCCTGATTGAGTTATTAAAGCAGTGGAAAGACATAAAAGACAAAATCTCAGGTCAGAAAGATTCCCTAGAGATGAACAGAGGCCAACACTAATGTAAAGTCCAAAGTCATGAGCAAGCAAAAAAAGAGCCTGACCATAAAAAGCTACTTTGGTGACAGGAAAGCAAAACAAAACACAAACACAGAAGACAAATGACTTGAAAACTTCTACAAGTAAGACCTCAAAGAAAAATGTAGATTGGGCCCAATCCAAACATTTATTAAGCACTTACAATGTGCTAGAATCAACAGTAATTCCTTGCAGACTTAAAAAGACTGGGGAAAAAAGAGCAAAAATTATTTTAAAATCCAATAAGAGCTGTAGAGGAAAAATAGGAAAAGAAATAAGAGCTATGCAAAAAAAAATTGTGATAAAAGAATTAACAGCTTTGTAAATGTGATACAAAACCTTGCTGAAGAAAATAACTCCTTAAAAACTAAGATTGGCCAAGTGGAACCTAATGACTCCATAAGACATCAAGAAACAATAAAACCAAGTCAAAAGACCAAAAAAAAAAAAAGAAAAGAAAATGTGAAATATCTCAGAAATACAACTGTCCTAGAAAATAGGAGAGATATTTAAAGAATCATTAGACTACCTGAAAGCTATGATCAGAAAAAGAGCCTAGACAGCATATTTCTTTTTTTTTTTTAAATAAATTTATTTAACTTTTTACATTCATTTTCACAAGATTTTGGGTTCCAAAATTTTCTCCCCATTTGTCCCGTCCCCCCTCCCCAATACACTGGACAGTCTAATTAC
>CM053771.1:375465540-375554537 GCA_028658325.1 Potorous gilbertii
ATATGCGAAGCAATTTTTTGGGGGAAGTGTACTAATCAGGAAAGGCCTCTTAAAGGAGGTGACAAAAGGGGGAGATGAGGACAGGAAAGTAGTATAGAAATGGGAGACATATTCAAAGGCACAAAGGTAGAGATGAAATGTGCATGGGAAACAACAAGAAGTCCTAGAATACGTGAGGGCCGATATATGTAATCAGCATAGCAAGATAGATTGGAATGGCTGTAAATGCCAAAGGATTTTTCATTTTAACACAAAATAGGGAGGTAATGAAGCTTTCCAATCTTTATATCTATATTATATCTATGTTTCAATTTAGGGGATGTCCATCAATTGGGGAAAGACCAGACAAGTTGTGGTATATAATTGTGTTGAAATGCTATTGTGCTATAAGAAATGAAGGATGGTTTCAGAAAAAAGATAATTTCAGAAAAAAAACCTTGAAAAATTTAGATGAACTGATGCAAAGGAAAATGAGCAGAACCAGGAGAACGTTGTACACAGTAACAGCAGTGTTGATCAGCTGTGAATTACTAAGTGATTTTCAGCAGTGCAGTGATCCACTGAAAGACTTATGATGAAAAATGCTGTATATTTCTAGGGAAAAAGAACTGGTAGAGTGTAAATGGATATCAAAGCATACTTTTTAAAAACTTTATTATTATTGGGGTTTTTTGTGGTCTTCATTTTCTTTTGTAATAGTTAATATAGAAATATTCTGTATAACTGCACATGTATAATCCATATCAAATTACTTGCCTTCTCAATGAGGGGCAAGGGAAAGGAGAGAGGAAAAGAATATGGAACCCAAAATTTTAAAAATGAGATAAATTTTTTTGTTTGTATGTAATTAAGAAAAAATTAAATAAAAATTAAAAGTAAAAAAAGGATATCTATGTCTTAAGATTACTATATTCATGAAGGCTTGGAGACAAGAGAGACAGGTGGAGGACAACTAGTTCTTTCCTGCTAAAACTTGTAAGTTCTTCCAAAATGTGTTGTCCAGCACTGAATAGATGTGATTTGGCTAGAAGCAAAATCCATCAGTCTATAAGCATTTATTAAGTGCCTATATTCGACAGACATTTTGCTAAGTGCTAGGGATACTCAAAAAAGGGCAAGCTCCCCATCCCCAAACCAGTTTCTGCTTTCAAGGAGATCATAGTCTAATGGGAGAGACAACATACAAACAACTACGTAGAGGGAGAAGGTACCAGCATTAATGGGGATCAGAAATGGTACAAGAAATGACTGTCTCCTTTGTTATGGACACAGTTTCTACTAATAGCCCTAATATCAGGTTAACATTGTTGGTTTCCATGCCATGTGGTTGACTCATTTGAGTTTGCATTCCAGTAAATCGTCCAAATCTTTTTCACATGAAGCCTGTATTCCTTATTCTCTACCCGTTTACTTCAAATTAAGAGCCTCCTCTAGTCACCTATTGTCTTCCTAATTTCTCTGGTTCTGTAAAAAGGCTTACCTAGCACTGTCCCTGGAGTTCGTCTTCACTTTTAAGGTGAGCCAGCTTTCAGAAATGCTATTTATCTTATAAATAAGTTGCTGAGAAAAGTCAATGTTGATAGATGTTCCTGGAAGATAGAATTAAGAGCCAAGATTGAATTCTCTGAAAATTCATCAGGCAATATTCTTAATTTTCTAAAAATGAGTTTTCATACCCATTTTCCTTGCTAGCTAATAGATAGTACCATCTGGTAACAGTAGATGAAAAGATAAGATTTATGTGTTAAAGAATATAATCTTTTGAAATTCACAATTTTCTCCTAAGGGAAACCAGTTAGGGAACAGCCAAGGAAATGATTCCATTTGAATATGAGAGGAAGTGTTGAGAATCTATTGAATTGTTCTTGTTTGCCTGTTTCTATTTTTTGTCCTTTTACTCAGTCTGCTCTCATATTACTTCCTTTCATATACTCTATGCTTCAGCCAAACAGGGCTAATCACCATTCCCAAAAGTTTTCCCACCCTTTCCTGGCTCTGTATCTGGCTTACAATGTCCACTAAGCCTGGGATGTACTTTACTTCTATTTTCACCATTTGTAATCTCCCACCCCTTTAAGACCTCCCCATGAAGCCTTTCCAGATTATCCTAGCTAGAATTGATCTTGCTACTTTTTGGATCCTTCCAGTTCATCCACTTCTCAGAGTCTATTTTTGCATTATAGTTATTTGTCCCTCCGTCTCACCTTCTCTGAATTTTAAATATATTAAGAACAGGGACCTCATCTCATCTTATCACACACAACACCTAGCATGGAAGGTGCTAAATAAATGTTTGCTGGCTTTAATACATTAGCAAATAGTGTAAAGGAGCTGTAATCATAGTCCTAGTTACTTTCACTGAGACCAAAGCTATACCAGAGACTGGCAACAAAGGGAGTGCTATGAAAAGAAGTGAACTAGTCTGCTGTGTGAACTGCAGAGCACAACCCCAGCCACTTGTCTCCCTCCTCCTCCATCATCTTCCCTCTACCCCCATCACCAACTCTACTTCTTTTGGATTCATTTGGATATTAGACAAACCCTTCTAGGGTTCATTAAGACACTGTCTTTTTTACCTCCTGCCTACTTTTGGAGGTCCAGGCACCAAGATTTGGATACATACAAACCTTTGACCTTCATTTTAGAAGAGGATCAATGGTATCTCAGGGTGATATCTTGATTTGTGCATGAACTGGATTTAAATGAGGCAGAGCTGCACAAAGTTGGCAGCCTCATTTCTCCAGAATCATCCAAGTCCAGTGAAGGGACATGTCAGGACAACTTGTGCTGGCCCAGGATGCAGTGCATGACCTTGACTTCTTCAATGTCTGACCAAGGTCTAAGCACTTCACAGCTCCTGCTTCATCTGCTTTCATGGCCATTGGAACAAATTGTCCTTATCCACCCATTCTACTAGGGGAAGTCTTTATAAACTTGGGGTGAATACCCTGCAAACTCACAGACCTAGTTTGTGGTCCATGGTTGGTTTCCCTCAACTAGGTTTAGCCAATCTGCTGAGAGAGTTTACTGGGGCAGGATGACTGCACATGCTATAGATTCTTGAAGCCACATGTGAGAGTCAAGGGCCAGGTGGACACGAAACATATATAAGAAGACCTCATACCAGAGGTACTAGTACTCCTTGAGCAACCATACACCTCTAAGGAATATACATAGATGGTTATAGAACCAATTCAATGTTAAGATTTGAAAGACCTTAGAAGTATACCAACTGGGGATGTATTAGTCAATTCTGCCTCCATCTGCCTCTGTCTACTCACATGTCCATTTTAATTTAAGTCCTTATCACCTGGACTGTTATCATAGATAGCTTCCTACTCAATTTTCATTTAGGTACCAAAATCAGCTTGATAAATACAGGTCTCACTTTATCTCTCCTCTGCCCAAGAAGCTTAAGTGGTTTTGCCTCTAAGATAAAATGCAAACTCTTTTGCCTGGCATTTAAAGTTCTTTATAACCTGTTTATATTTTACTCTTTCAAACACTCTGCATTCTGGCCCAACTTGCCTATTTGCTATACCTCAAACCTGACATTCGATGCCCTTCTTTTATATTTTAGTACAAATTGTTGTGAAAATGTCCTCCTTCCTCGCCTTAACTTCTTAGAGTCCTTAGTTTTCTTCAAGACTTGTCTCAACTGCTACTTCCTAAAGGAAGACTTTCTTGAATCCCTTACGTGTTAGTACTTTCTCCTTTCTCAAGTTATGTTGTATTTACTTATCAGTGCTAATGTCTATTTCCAGGAGAATGTTTGGACCTTGTGAGCCAAGACTGTTTTTTCAGTAGGTCGATAAATATTAACCCCTGTTATGTGCTAGGCATTCAAAGAAAGGTAAAAGGTAGTCTCTGTTCTCAAGGACCTCACAGTCCAATAGGGAAAACAACGTTTAAACAACTACGTACAAACAAACTTTAATACGGGACAAATTGGAAATAATTAATAGAGGGAAGGCATTAGCATTAGGAGGAATTGAGAGAGGTTTCCTGTAGAAGGTGGGATTTTAACTGGGACTTGAAGGAAGTTGGGGAAGCCAGGAGGTGGAGATGAGGAGAGAGAACATGCTAGGCATGGGGGACAGCCAGTGAAAAGACCCAGAATCAGAAGATGGAGCTTTTTGTTTGAGGAACAGCAATGGGGCCAATGTCACAGCACTGCAGAGTATGTGAGGGAAGTGGGTATAAGTTATAAGAAGACTGGAAAAACAGTGAATTCAGTTTTGTACATGTTGAGTTTAAGATGACTACATGACATCCAGTTCAAGATGTTCAATAGGCAATTGGAGATACAAGACTTGATGTCAACAGAGAGGTTAGGGCTGAATCAGTAGATTCAAAAATCATAAGCCTAGACATGATAACTGAAAACACAGGCACAGATGAGATTACCAAGTAAAGTAGTATAGACCTAGTGGCTCTCAATTTGAACCTGAGGAAGAGAAGGAAGAGACTGTTTTCATCTGTCTAGGGACTCATCAGTTAGCTAACCCATGGAAAGCTAATGTACACAAAGTTATTGAGAGACTGTGCAACTTTCCTGTTTACAAAATAACCCCACAGAATGGAGTAGACCCCATCAGTATTATTTATTTACAACCACCTATTTCCCATAGGAGAATCAATTGGGCTTTCAAGGGGGCAGGCAGAGAGAACTGATTAAAACTCACATAGAAAAAGGTTGAGAAAAAAAGAGACCATCCACCAGCTGTACAAAAACTTTTGGACCCAGATATGGTGATGCATTCAGTGAAGAAAACTGTGTGTTATTGCAAGATAGGAGAACTAAACCCAAAGGCAACTCTTTTCCTGCCCAAAACTGCTACAGAGACTCCTAGAGTGGAGATTCAATCAGCAAGAGTTTAAAAATATTGATAGTCAACCTGGAATGGTTGCTGTCCCAGGTGTAAACATATGAGTCTGTAATGATTCTGATGATTAGCCTATACCAACTCTGAGCTCTGGTATAGGAACAGAGAGATCAGTCAGTAGCAGAATTAGATCTATTAGACTAGTCACTAGTTTAAGTTAGGATGTCATAGGTAAATCTGAAGATATGGTTGTACAGATATCCAGGCAATGATATCAGAGATTGCCTACGTGAAAAGTGCCTCAAATATAACTGCATGTTTACTGCGGTATCTGTGAAATATTTCATGTTTGGATATGCATATTTTTAATTTTGCTATTAATCTTCATTGTATTTTATATTGTGTTCATACTATAGCAACATCAATTTGTTAATTGTGCATGTATGCTTTTGTTTACAGGTAACTTGTGAGATATACATACATATCTGTGTATACATATACATACATGTCTGTGGTTGTTGGCATATACATATAACTGCTTTTTGATAGTGTTACTGTTACAGCTAGCTTTGCTTTGTTAGTAAAGCTTATTGCTTTTGATTGATTGCTGTATACTATGCATACACATGTACCTTCAGAATGTACATGTGCTATGTCCTTTATGTAGTTGAGCATGGTGTCACTGTGTTACCATATGTATTTATTTTATTTCAGTTTCATTGTTTACCTTGGATGTCAGGAAAATCATCTTTGTTGTTTTAAAGCACTGATGGTTGTTTTTATACTATATGTTTGCAGGTTTTGCCTTAACCTTGTTTTTGCAAGGAACTGCAAAGAGTTTCAGCCCAGAGGAGGAATGTAACCCTAGTTCCCAAGTCCATTGGTACAGGACTCTTTCCTTATTGGAGTACATCAATGCGCTGCACTTAGGTGAAGGATGGAGTGAAGTTGGCAAGAATAGAAGAGAGAAGATAGAAGTTGTTAACCTCACTTCAGGTGGTTGAAGGAAAAGACTAGGAAGAAGATGAAATGAGAGGAGGTAGCTCTTTCATGTCCCTGTCCCCAGCTTGCTACACTAGAGACTCCAGGGAATTTCTTTTTCAGTAAGTTTCCCCAGCAGGTAGCACAGCTTATAAAGTGAAAAAAATATTTGACAAATTGAAAATGCTTGTTGTGCTGCTCAATTGACTCTTGAGTAGCCACTTGAATAATCCTCTCATTATCTCATGTCCCTCTGTGTGTACAGATGACCCTGAGTTTTCAAAAACCATGTCAGTGGAGCAATAGCTCTCAATGGTCTTACTGATGCTTGAAAGGTTTCAAGTTTGGATTGAGTGATGGACTCTGCATCATCTATTTATCTATCTTTCTCTCTCTGTATCTAGGATGGAGTAGAAGCAGGGAACTGCTACACCTCTCCCCCCAAGCCCCCCCAAAACCTGTAAAATGACTCTAAACACAAAATGACAGACTGAAACAAATTTCCAGCCCAAGACAATCTAGAAGGCTGATAGCAAGGCTCTATTGCTGAGCTGGGAACAGAGCACAGATTGGCACTCATGCTGGGGTGGACTGAGTGGGAGCAGGCCTTAGAGGACTGAATCTCTGACAGCTCCTGTGTATTTCAGACTTCTCATCCCACAAACACTAAAGACAATCTCAAATGTCAGTGGGAAGAATCTCTCACCTGACTGAGAGGGAAGTCCTAGGGTGGCTGCAGCCACTGCTGAAGCAGAGACTGCTTCTGGAGCCCTCCACTTAACTAAGCTGAAATGTCAAGTAACTGCCTGGGAAAATGAGCAAATGGAAAAAGAAACAGATAATAGATTCTTACTTTCTCAGGGAAGAGGTATTTTCTTACATCACTGGTAACAAGGAAGACCAAAACATACAACCAGAAGAGAACAACAAAGCTTCCATCCAAAGCCTCTACGAAAAAATATGAATTGGTCTCAGGTCATGGAAGAGCTCAGAAAAGATTTTGAAAATCAAGTAGAGGTAGAGGAAAAATTGGGAAGAGAAATGAGAGTGATGCAAGAAAATCATAAAATTGAGCCAACGGCTTGCTGAAGAAAATAATACCTTTAAAATTATACTAATCCAAATGGCAAAAGAAGTCTAAAAAAGCCAATGAGGAGAAGAAAGTCTTAAAAAGCAAAATGAGCCAAATGGAAAAGGAGATCTAAAAGCTCACTTAAGAAAATAATTCTTTTAAAATTAGAATGGAGCAAATGGAACCTAATGACTTTATGAGGAATCAAGAAATGATAAAACAAAGCCAAAAGAATGAAAAAAATAGCAGACATTGTGAAGTATCTCACTGAAAAAACAATTTACCTGGAAAACAGATCCAGGAGAGATAATTAAAAAATTATTGGACCACCTGAAAGCCATGATAAAAAAAGTACCTAGACATCATCTTTCAAGAAATTATCAAGGAGAACTACCCTGATATTCTAGAACCAGAGGGTAAAATAGAAATGGAGAGAATCCACTGATCACTTCCTGAAAGAGATCCCAAAAGGAAAACTCCTAGGAATATTGTAGCCAAATTTCAGAGTTCCCAGGTTAAGAAAAAAATATTACAAGCAGCCAGAAAGAAACAATTCAAGTACTGTGGCAACACAATCAGGATAACACAGGACTCAGTAGCTTCTACACTAAAGGATCAAAAGGTTTGGAATATAATATTTCAGAGGTTAAAGGAGATAGGATTAAAACCAAGAATCACCTACTCAGCAAAACTAAGTATAATACTTCAGGGGGAAAAATGGAACTTCAGTGAAATAGAGGACTTCCAAGCATTCTTGTTGAAAAGACCAGAACTAAAAGTTTGATGTGCAAATACAAGAATCAAGAGAAGCATGAAAAGGTAAACAGGAGAGAGAAACCATGAGGGACTTATTGAAGTTGAACTGTTTACATTCCTACATGGAAAAATGATATTTGTAACTCATGAAATCTTTCTCAGTATTAGGATAGTTGGAGGGAATATATATTTTATATATACATATATATTACATATATGTGTATGTGTATATGTATAGACAGAGAGACAGAGAGAGAAAAAGAGAGACAGAGAAACAGAGGGTGGAGCACAGGGTAAGCTGAATATGAAGGGATGATATCTGAAAAAGCAAATTAAGTATTGAAAGGAATGTACTAGGAGAAAGGGAAAGGGTGAAGTAGACTGTAGTAAATCATCTCACATAAAAGAGGCAAGAAAAAGCTTTTACAATGGAGGGGAAGAAGTGGAAGGTGAGAGGGAATGTGAGACTTTCATCAGATTTGACTTCAGGAGATAATAACATACATACTTCATTGGGTATGGAAGTTTATCTTACCTTACAGGAAAGCAAGGGGGAAGGGGATAAAAGAGGGGGGGGGGATAATAGAAGGAATGGCACATTGGGGGAAGGGATAATTGGAAGCAAATATTGTTAGTAGAGGGACAGGTCAAAGGAGAGAATCGAAAAAATGGAGGGTGGAACAGCATAGAGGGAAATATAGTCCTTCATAACATCACTGTTATGGAGGTGTTTTGCATGACCACACTTGTATAATCTTTATCAAATTGCTTGCCTGCTCAGTGATGGGTGGGTAGGAAGGGAGGTAGAGAATATGGAATTCAATGCTTTAAAAATGAATGTTAGGGGTTGCTTTTACAGGCAACTAGGAAATAAGATATATAAGCAATGGGGTACAGAAATTAATTTTACCCTGCAGGAAAATAGAAGGGAAAGGGGCAAGGGGGTGAGGAGTTGTGTGACAGAAGGGAGGTCAGATTTGGGGAAAGGGCAATCAGAATACATACTGGGGTGGGCATAGGAAATGGGGAGAAAATTTGAAATTCAAAATTTTGTGGAAGTGAATGTTGAAAACTGAAAATAAATGTTTCTATCTGTCTGAGTCGGTCTGCCTATCCATCTGTCTGTCTATGTATCTATGTATCTATCATAAAAGGGCCAGCCTACCCAATTTCAGAGATGTTCGTCATTATATGATTGTACACCAGGTAACAATGATTTTGCTCAGAGTTCTCATGATCATGGAAGTATTCTGACTTGCCTTGCTAAGAGGGAGTGGTTTTCAATCGATGAAAGAACAAGACAGGACCAAGAATCTTGGTTGATCAACCATTACTCTGAAGAGTCAAGGAAGTAGTAGAAAATTTATAGTTTTGAATGTTGATACATATTCCTTTAATTTCTTTATCATATCTTGTTAGTATTGCTAAAATACCTAAAACTATATTAAATAGAAATAATGAGAGTGGACATGCTAATTTAAACCCCGTTTTTCAGAGAGTGCTTCAAGGGTTTCTCCACTGTATTCATATAAGTACTAGTTTTCAATATATGTTGAGGCATGTGCAACAGATTTGCTAATCCCTATCTCCCCTCTTTCCAGTAGTCAAATGATGCACAAAATAGATTTATTTTTTTAATTGTGTGCTTTATTTTTTAAATCTGTATAAATAAATACAAAATGACAAAGAGGTTTATGTTTACTAAACATTGCATTTGATTGTATGACATTACACAGTGTGTCACAATATTTCAACTTGTAATTGTGTCCTTTAGCTGTTGGTGCATAATTCTATAACTTGAAGGATACAATGAGTCCGGAAGCTGTATCCAACCACCCTTTAGTAGAACCCCTGAGTGCTTACAATTGCAAAAGTGTGTTTGGGGAGCCATTGAGCCACACTGGCCAAAGTCTGGGAATTTCTTGAAGCATCTGACAGACAGCAAAGGAAAACAGAGTGGAGAAGGGCTTCTCTAGGAAGAAAACATTCAAGTAAATACAATGCTTAAAATAGTTGTACTTTTGTAGATCCCCAACCCCCAACCTTTAACAATGAAAAGGGGGGAAAAACCCAAACCCTAAAGAAATTCAAAGCAAATGGATATGATGAGTTGGATTTCATTCCACCATTCCATTTCCATTATCACATCTCATGTTCATGTAAAACATCCAATTGCTAGTGTTATACTTCCTATTCCTAATATAAAAGCTGGGTTGTGTATGCGTGTGTGTATGTGCACATGTGTACATGAGTGTGTGTGTATAGAATTTATTCAGCAGTACCCAGTCATTCTAAAATTCATTATTTTTACCCAGAGAAGGTCAACTGGCAAGGCCCAATAACTATCAAATGAGAAAACATACGTACAATGCTTTGTAAACCCCAAAGCGTTATATTTAAATGTTAGTTATTGTTACCATATTTATTACTCAGGGTCACTTTGCATTTGTCATTATTAAGGTGGTACTAGGGTGGTACAGTGTTTTTGACCAATGTAAGAAACAGAATGGTTCTATCCCAAATAGTGTCACAGAATTCTTATATTTCATAATAGTAATGAAAAACACAATTGATATTCATGAATTCTTGGGTTCTGATGTTTGCTGATTGAATCCTCCAGCATATATGTAAGCATGTTGTCCAGATATCTCTGTCTACTTTGTAAAGATGGGTATTAGTTGCAGTTGATTTCATAATTTTCTTTAGATGGATATGTATGAACACATTAGCTTAAGCTCAGCAACCCAAAGGGGGAATAGCCTTATATTAATGTGGATGATGGTAGTCCCTTAGAAATGAAGAATTCTATCCAAGTGGTGCCATATCAGTTAAATACCCTATTCCATGAAAGAGAAGTGAGTTTGATTGGATTATTCAAGGATCCATCTGGCAAAACCAGGTAGCTCACTTGAATCATAATTTTCTCATCCCTCACTGTCCTGTCATTTTTAAAAATCTAGACAACAGTGTTTCAAATTTTCCAAATAAAAATGATTTCCCCCTTTAATATCCTAATCTGAGACTTTGGACTTAGGGAGAATTTCCTGACCCTCTCTTCACCTCACCATCCAACTAGGAATGGAACACGGATCAAAACACACTGCAATGAGGTAAACAGTTTATTTTTTTATGGCCAAACTCTGTTGACCTTTCCCAGCAGCAACACAGAGCTGGCTATCTCCTGTACTGAATGCCAGCAAAAGCTAAATGCCATGAGGCACACAGTATAAAAGAGAGATTCAACTTTCCCCCATCAGAGGGATGGAAAGAAAGAACCTGATGAAAGATGTAGCAAGATCATCTTTTCTGAAACATTTCCTAAAATGTAAGGACACTTAAGAGGAAGAAAGCCCATATTTAAAAAGTTATTTACATGGTTTAATTTGCCTATGAAAGAACAGAAGAGGGAAATTAAGAGAGTTTTCTCCTGTCAAAAATGGTGTACCAACTTGGAAGTGCTTGATGACTTTGCTTTGGGAACCTGGAGCATTCTTCTGTTCCTAATATAACTAAATGCTTAAGTGACACAATACTCTCCCACTCCTCCAATTTCCAAAGGCTGAAATAATAGTCTCTCTACAGAAATCAAAGTGAAATAAATTCTTATAAAATATATTCCTTTAAATGTAATGAATACACATAATTCTTCAGTGCCATTGGAAACCTTTTGTTCACAATTGAATATGAATTATTGGATATGGAGTCATTCAATTTCTTTCCATCGTCTCTAGGAAATTTCTTTTTTGGGGAGAGATGTTGATATTTGTGGAAAGGCAGTATTGTGTATAGTGGTTAGAGATCTAGTCAGTGTCAGGAAGATTTGTGTTCAAAGCCTACCTCTGATGTATACTCACTATGTATGTGACTACTGGAAAATCAATTAACTTCATAATACCCTAGGCTTAGAGAAGACTCTAAGATGTAAAGAAGGTGGCAATCTGCATTGCTAGAGGGAGTTCCCTTACTGGGAATTCCATGTATCAAGGAAATCACAAGTATTGTTCTACCCCTTTCCTTCCCACTCCTATGCTTATATGTAATGCTATGTATGGGGAAAAACAAAACTCCAGGAGACAGATTAGCCCCATTGTGAGCTCCTCCCTATAAAATTCTTTCAGTTTTCAATGAATGAGACATGGACAGTTAAAATACAAATGATTCTCCAAGTTATTTGAAGCCTCGTGTAATACTGACTACTATGGACAGCACAGTCTTTCTGGTTTTTTATTTCATTTTATTTTATTTCTTAGCATTGATGGTTTGGTTAAAAAAGTAGTTAACCTATGCCCCTGACCTTGCTTCTCTTGGTATAGATATCCACTAAATGAGATAGAGTAGGAAAGGTCATCGTTGATTCTTTAACAAAAAATACTAACCATTTTCTTTCTTTTTCTTGGTGATCTGATTTTAGTTTCCATGGAAATGAGTTAAGTAAGGACTTCAGAAGACAGGAGAAAGAGAAAGACTTCTCTTCTTTGTTGCTCCATATTGTCAGATTATCTAAGCTCAGAACTACTAGGCAAAAAAGACATACAGGAAAATGAAAGTTCTAATTTAGTGTCTATAACACAAAACTAAGTTTGGTTTTGGTTTTCTGCAACCATATACATTGTATCTCCATTCAATTAAATGTAGATAGGTTAAATGACATCTTTGGCCTTGAAAAAAAAAGCATAGTAATTTTCAGTGTTTGCAATTATGTCTTCCATAAATACTTTTGTCATTTCTTCCCCAATAACATATAAGCTGTGACACATAACAAATACATTCAGTTTTTTCTCACAAGTACAAATAGATGTGGAAGCCCAAACAAGAGGGAACCCAAAGGACTATTGCCCAATTTCCTTTAGGTGTGGTATAGTATATATTAGGTATTAATTACGTATATTAGTATAGTATATATTGGGCCAAGAGTATTTTCGCAACCTTCATGACCATAAATTGAACCAACCCTGAAGCCCCACTTTTATATAGTACTTTACAATTTACAAAGCACTTTTCCTCACAACAACCCTGTGAGGTAGGTAGTGCAAGTACCCTCCAATTACAAAGGAGGAAACTGAGACTCAAAGGAGATGAAAGAATTTACCAATGATCACTTAGTTCATGTCGTATCTAGAATTTCAACTCAAATGTCTATATCCTACAACCACATCCTCTCGATCGAGGTATTAAGATGAGGGCTAAGTTGAATCATACAAAAAGTTTATGGAAATATCATGTAGATAAAAGAAAAGTAGAGATATGAGGTGAGTGCACAAACTTGAATGTTGGAAGTCTTGGTGATATCTCCAACAAGGGACAGGAGAGTCAACCTTCCAGATTACACACTTGGAAAGAGAGTAAATAAAACAGCCATTGTTGACAAAGCACATCACTTTTGACTAAACCGAATGACAATAAATGTCTCTATTTTTCCCAAACTATAACAGCATTACTAAAGTCACACTAAAAATATTACTCAGACCCAATGCTATTAAAAAAAAGTATTATTGGATTAGAAAACAGCATGAAAAAGTGTCTCAAGTCTGAAATTTTCCTTACTATTGAAATTTGACATCAAGATAGAAGTCTTCTATGCATTCTATGCAAAAGAAGATTCTATTAAGGACTCAGTGTATTTGACATTTACAATTTTCAATGCTGATACAATAAGTAGCCTGGAGGTTTTTATGGTCTATAAAACTCACTTAAGAGCCATAAAATTTTGTCCCAATGCTTACAAGATCACCAATCACCATTGAGATTCTGCCTTACACTGTGTGTGTGCATGTGTGTGTGTGTGTGTGTGTGTGTGTGTGCAGTTGGAAGACACAGATCTAGGAAAAGTAAGCTAACTGGTGTAAAATATATAGTTTTGTGGTGATTTCAATATTGTTATTTTTCCTACAAATTTATCTGGTTTTATTAAATAGTTGATATTCAGTCTCTAAAAGTGTTATTTGAAATTAGTTGTGTTCATATTCAGGCTTAAGTAGATTTCTTTCCTGTATGGATGATTTGACACGTGAAAAACTGCTCTACCCAAGTTTTCTCTCAATTCTACCTAAGTATGTACCTTTCTATACCCATTAGGGTTTCATAGTTGACCTACTGTCAGAAGGGTGAGTGAGTGACTTGAGTTGCTTCGTGGTGAGTTCTGTTCTGAAATTGGCTAGTTTGAACTCACTGCTTACCCTGATACATGCAGTTGTATCCATAATTTATTGCTCTCTGACTCCTTTATTTTCCTAGTGAATATGAATCCATTTAAATTACTGGTAAATGTAGATGACGTCAGGTCTGTTCTTGATGGTCTTTATGGTGCATAAAGACCTAGCTATCTGTTTTCCTACGTGGAAAACAGATCATAAATTCTTGAATACTGCCATATTGTTTACCGTATTATCAACAAGCTCAGTAGTCTTAAGATTTATTTGCTTTTGAAACAATTTAAATATTCATCATGATGACAGCAGAATATCATATATTTAAAAAAGCAAATGTAGATACTTCTTTCAGTATAGATTACAATGCGGAAGGAGCAGCATTTTTAGGCTTCTAACTGTTTTTTCAAGATTCAGTACCATGGTTTTGAAAGAGCTATTGTGTGTGCGTTTCTTTTTTTTTCTTTCCCCTGAAAATTAATTGGAAAACCATCATTTCAACAGCTAGTAGTCAATTCAACAATTATTTATTAAACCCCTTTTATGTGCCAGGTCCAAGGCTAGGCTAAAAACACAGACAACTATAATATATTCCTTGTCCCCAAGGAACTTACATTCTGTTTAATATTGGTAAAAAGTGCTGACATGGTATTGAGGCTCTGTATAAATGCTTATTCCCTCCTTCCCCACTAAGAATAAGAAGTACTGGTAAAGGGAGAGTGTTAAAACATTAAATTAACTAAATTACTGCCTATTAACCCTTTTATGAAGTTTTGAAATATTTGCATGTTGATAGGAATGGGTTTGACTAAAGGATTTCAGAAATTAGACTGAAAATTACGTGGTTTGGTCCTGGCAGTCAATAATACTAATCTCTGCTTCCAACCTAGATTATAAAATAACAGTAAATGATTGGTAACTGAATTATGGGTTCATACACAAGAGGAACAGACCCTGGGTGTTTCCTGAAGTGATCAAATTTCTGAGGTGGAATTATAAGCCATTCATTCAAAATACGTGTTTTAGCTCATATAAAAAATGGGTTCAAGTCCTATTAACTCTCCCTTAGGTGAATCTCCAAATATATTCTCTATGTTTTTAGACTCATCTTTTCTTTCAATTTCTTTTCATAACTGGACATCCCTTCAACTTTCTAGCAATTTTTGCCACCTAATTTCTTTCCCTTTCAGTGACTGCACTTTGCTTTGCTTAGGTTTTTTAAGAGCCTTTTTGTCCTTCCCCCATGGGGGAAAAGTGCCATGTGTGTCCTCAGTCCCTTCCCCACCCTACCTTCTCTTAGTATTCTCGTGTGCTTTTGTGGTTGACTTGGGCAGATTTTCCATCAGAGTGCTTTTCTCAATCTCTTTGCTTTCCTGGATGCTAAGTTCTTTCACTGAGGTAGCTTGAAGCTATTTAGTGTTACTATTTGTGGCTGTTTCTTGTAGACAGATAGCTAGGAAGGTAGGAGGTCAACCTACAAAGGGACTAGACAAATTCCCATGAGGCCCTGCCAATGGGAGGATTTCTGGATGTTAAAGGTAACTACTCCTATAATTTGGAAATATAAAAAAAGTCCTTTATCTCCTACAGGCAACCAAGAAAATACACAATAGTGTGATATTCAATAACTATGTTTACTTAGTGAGGCAAGGAGATTTTTGCATGCAATATGGCTAAATTTGAGCAGGAAATTCTGTAGTATGTCTTTTACTCTGGCATTTGCCAGTCTGTAATGATGGCATAGGGCAGCTAGGTGGCACAGTGCATAGCGCTGGATCTATCAGGAAGACATCTTCCTGAGTTCAAATCTGGCCTCAGACACTTACTAGTTGTGTGACTCAGGGAAAGTTACTTAACCTTATTGTTGTCAGTTTCCTCATCTGTAAAATCAGCTGAAGAAGGAAACGGCAAGTCACTGTAGTATCTTTGCCAAGAAAACCCCAAGTGGATTCAGGAAGAGTTGGACAGGAATGAAAATGACAGGACAACAAACAATGACGGTGTACGTATAGTTCTATACTAACATATCTAGCTGACTTGATACATATAATACACATTGGATGGGAAAAGATACACTTTGGTGCTTTCTTGCAAGCAACCTGGATGAGGCTGAAAAAGTGATCCTCTCAGACAACATTATAGAAGTTGTATCAATTATCGTAGACCCTCAGGACTAGGTCTTCAAAGAAACTTATCAGACTGTGTGCAAGTAATTTTAATAAAAATGGAAAACAGAACCCTCAGCAGTGCTATTACTTTTGTGGGCTCCTAATAATTCACCTCCACTACATTGATGAATGTGAGAAAAGTTGGTCTTTTTTTTTGGTTTGTTTTATGATAACTTTCTCAAAATGTCTTGGATATCTGCAAAACTATGCCATTCCTATCTGAACTTTTCTTTAAAATGAACAATTTTGAGAAATGAGAGTTTCTCAGGAAGCAGCAATAGTCAAGTGGAAGATTACAAGTCATTGCCATCTTAGTCAGAAACCAACAGACAGAATGCAAAGAGGTTTCCAGATTACTGGTTTTCTGTTCCCCTTCTCAATCGGTGAAACACTTGAAATGAGAAAGCATACCAGAAGGCTTGGTTTCCCTGTGATAACCACTGAAACTCAAGTTCTAGATCTCACAGAATTATTCTAGGAGAAGAGATGATTACCAGGCACTGCCCTCCTCTCCTTTAGGACTTTTGGTAATAACATATTTAGACATGCTTATCTCCAGACCATCATTCTCAGTCTCTTCTCTCTTTCTGATACTGAGTCTTGTGGTCACTCAGGGGTCCCATGAAAATGCTGATGCATTTTCTGGTTGTGTTTCTAATCTATGTCTGTACACCCTCTCTGAAAGGTGATGGCTACCTGGTGGCTTCCCTACTCTCCACAGTTCATTTTCTGTAGTCACTTAATCAGCTTTAGCCATATTGCAGCTTAGGATCATCAAGTTCAAGTGACCCACCAGCCTCAGCTTCCCCCAGGAGCAGAGTTCACAGGCAGGTACCATCTTGTTTGCCTTGCAGTTATTCTTAATGGCTTTGCCTTTATGTTAATTCAGTGTATACTTTCACTATCCTACTACTCTTGTACTGTAGGGTGGACAAGAAAAAGGGTTATGGCGAGAAGCAGGCTCAATGAAAAATGTGATATCTATGTTAGCTTTTGTTATTAAGATAGTAAGCTCCATACCTAGAGCACACCTGTGACTGGAAGACAAGACACCTGGGTTTATGCTTGCCACTAAGAGAGCTGGAGCCCAGCCAAGGCAAGCTACCATGAACAAGGTTACTGTGTTTATAAGAGCGCATAAGAGTGCCTAGCATATATACCTTTAAGTGAAGGGGGAGATGGTGACTTAACTTTGGGAAGAATTTCCTTGCTTGGAATGTAGTATATACTGCCATCATTTGGTGTTGCACCTGCAGTTGAAATGCACGGAAGCCATACAACCCAGAAAGAGGTTATGGTCTGTGACACAGGGATACACTTGCCCTCATCCCTAGTAATATCTTGAGGGACGTTCTTCAAGGAGAATTGTGAATGACACTGAGTGTACCTTTTGTAAAGGAGAAAAAGAAGTTATGAATGCAATGAACATAACTTTTTTTTGGTGTATTTCCCATTATGGCAATGGAAATTGACAAGACAAGAAGCAGCATTCTCCCTGACATGAAGAATTAATTTCTGGACTCATCCTCTTCTTGCTGTTTAGGAGAGGAGAGGACCCACATCAAGAAACGTTCTCAGCAGGTTTTACCATGTAACTCCCTGGCTCAAGAAGCATCTGTGGCTGCCTACTATGTGTAAAAAATACATACTTGACAGCTTGATATTGAAAGCTCCTTACAACTCTGGCTACCTTTCTAGACTTACTTCATGTTGCTCACCTCCATGGACCCTGTGAACCAGTCAAATTGGCCCCTTTGCCTTAACTTAAACTCACCATTCTATTGCTCACTCCCATGCCTCTTGAAATTCCATATTTAGAATGCTCTCCCCTCATTCATCCCTTGACTTTTATGAAGGATCAGTTTAAGCACCACCTCCTAAGAGAGCTTATTCTAGTCCCTCAAGTTGTTAGCATTCTGGTTTCCTCATTTTATGATCATTTATTTGTTTACATGGGTCTGTTGTATTACCCCGCAGGACCTAGACTTCCTGTGAGCAGGGATTTTCTTTGTCCTTTTTGTTTTCTGTCACTGTATCACCATGTAGTGGTATCGTGATAGTACCAATAGATGCTATATACTATAAATACTAGTTAAATTGAATGTTTGTTGAAGATGTCATGCATATGTGTAAGTACTTCATTAACCAGAATGAGGACCATTGAATTAAATTTTTAATGTTTATGATTTGACTCAAAAATTTAATTCTAACATTGTGTGAACCTGGGCTATCAGTTAATAGTATTGAGTTCCTGCAACACAACCTGGATTCTAGTTTTGATTCAGTCATTGACTGTCCTTATCTATTTAAAAAAAGAGTGGGGAGATCATCCAGACCCCCTTCAGTTCTGCCATTCTATTATTTGCAACACTGAGGCAGAAGCTGGCATGTTTCACAGGAACATCCACTCATGTCAGCATGGGGCAAGGTTGTGTGTCCCTTTCCTCCTTTATACTTGTAAAGCAAGCTTGTTTTCCATGCCAGGAAGATTTCTCCATGCTCTCACAGTGCTAATTTTAATCTGAAAATCCTCTCAGAGGGCAATTCTGTGGTGCTATACTCTTCCTGACTAGCAAGGAGCTCTAAGGAACATCAAAGGGACTTCAAAGAGAACACCTGGGGGAAAGGGGGATACAGGTGAGAGAAAAACTGGGGAGAAAAATCTGACATTGGCCATTCATACCAACAGTGAAATGATTCTGGCTCATTCAGGCATCCTCCTTTCATTCTCCTGGAATGGCATGAAATAGAAACAAACAGTTGTAACCACCACAGGGAGCATTGCTGCAATGTGCTGGCTGCTCTCATTCAGATTTCCTTTCCTGTGGATCTCAAAGTATTAATGTTCCATTATCATTCTGAAGGTCTGATTTCTCCCTTCCCCCTTAAATCTGTGCCTTCAAGTAACAGTAGAAGAGCATATTTTATTTAGTACTGATTAAAGACAAAGTTTTACAGGAAATTTTCCTCAGATAAGGACTGTGAAATTAATACTTGCAAACTGTCTACCTCCACTGTACTAAGTCAAGCCTATCCACAATCTTGGGTCCATTCAGAGAGTGACTATCCTTTGGCCGACTGCTAAGTCTTCCTTGAAGCTATCAGTTAAGTTGTTTTATTTTAAAAGAAGCTTCTAGAAGATGAAAAACCCTTCAAGATTTAAAGAACCATGTCTATGATATTAAACTAACTGGCCATAAAGTCAGTATTATTGAGTAAGGTTGAATGAGATTCCTTCAAATCACAAACCCTACAAGGACTACTGTCTCTTATCTCTGTTAAGATTTGCCACCATATAGGTTTGTCACTACATTTGGATTTAAAAATGTATACATATATGCACACGTGTGTGTGTGTGCATATAGTTTACATAGGTATGTTTATATGTGTGCATACACACATACATACAAAAGTCTATTGGATGTGCAAAACATATGGAATTTTCTTGAGGGTTGAAGGAACCAGGTAACTATTTTCTATAACTACACTTGAGCACTCTAAGCTACACTGTGGTGAACGTGGCTAGATGCATTCTGCTTATGTTAGAGAGCAAAAGGGCTATGCCACATATTGGTAGGAATAGTTTATGAATAGCTCATTGAAGCAACACTTTAAATCAGGATCTCAAAACAATTGTGTTAGATAGATTAAATTAGAAATGGATTAAATATAGTCAATGGTAATATGAGGCTCCCAGTATGCCTTAAGGCAATTAGGTAGTAGTTAGAAAAATGCAAGTATGATCTAGCAAATGAAAAATCCATCTAAAGGATAAATTATTTAAAGCATTATAAAAGTGAGTGGGTTTTTTTCAGAAATGGATACGAAATATGGATACACCATGGATACTCAGTGGATACACTGAGCTTCTCACATAGAGCACACAGAAGCTACTTGAGTAAGAGCTGAGAAGACAGAAGATTGGCAGAGATTGATGGACAATCTTATTTAATATGAAACACTGGAGAAAAAGTCTTTGGAGTTTTTCTTGGTGGTTTTTTCCTCCCACAAAAACAAAATGTGATATTTTGTTTTCTTGGTCTGGGAATTCAGATACCATTTGGACTGGAGAATTGTTGCACAACAGGGCATGAATGCCCTACTTCCACTATCATTCTGCCCTACTTCTATCCCCTCCAGGCTCCTCAGTCTCTGGTGAGTTCATGGCACCTTCTTTTGTGTATTACTAGATAAACCATCATCTTGATGAATTCTCCCCTTTATAAGGCCTTAAAATCAAATAATTATACAACCGAGGAGAGAATATATTTGAAGAGTAGAATATTTCTTTGGCAAAAAAATCAAACCAAACCCAACCCAATACTGCCCCACCCCCAACCAAAAAACAATTACAAAGTTTTCTTTGGTTAAACTGAAGTGAAAAATTTCAGTTGGAATCTGAACTTTAAAAATGTATAGGCATTTTCAGGAATCTCTTTTTCCCCTTCATATAACAATTCAATGCATAAAATTTCAAAAACTGAAAGTTAGTATTTTCAGTTTTGTAAGAGTGTGATTCTGAATAACACTTAAGGAAACCTTCTCTGTAGATCTTAACCATTTCGCAAATTAAAGCCTATTCAATAATCTCCGAACACAGATTTCCATGCCTAGAGGGACTCATTCCACAGGTCACCTAAAATACCAGCCAGAGGTTTGTAAGTCTTGTTTAGACGATGATACGAATGGTTGAAAAGTCTTAAAATGCCCTTGATTCCAAATAAAAAAGGAACATTTGTCATAAAATAATGCTCTAGAAAACATCATTTTGGTTGACCAAAGTGATGGATTAATTCTCAACAAAATACATTTAATTGGTTTGCTTGCATGTCAGTTTTGTAGGGTCCTTTTAGCCACATCACTTCATGTTGGCAATACGAAATCAATGGCTGATTTAGAACATACTGTTCAGAAAATGTAGGATTTTAAAAAATCAAACTAACTTTTTTTTCCAGTACTGTTTTGTAAATACTTACTTCTTACAAACCCCTTGGAGAGATAATTGATCTCAATTCCATTATGCAACTTGCCCTTTTCTTAGGGCCAAACTCCCATTTTAAGACCCATTCTTCTGGTAGAGCATATAAATATATGGCCTGTTGCTTAGTATGTCTGCTGAATTAGAAGAAATCGCTTATTTATTTCTTTAGACTATGTCTACACAGACAAATGAAATATTGGGGAAGATCATAAATTTAGAATGGGAAGGGACCTTAGAAGCAATACAGTGGAACTCCCTTATTTTACAGATGAGGAAATTGAGGCACAGTGTATTGCCCAGGGTCATATATCTAGTAAATGTATGAGGTTCCATACTCAGCAATTTATTCACTGCACCACCTAGCTAACTCAAGGCATATGAGTTTATACAATATATCTTTGTATGAAAATTACCTGAACCCCCAGGAAATTTTTACTAAGTGGCATCTTTTGAATGTACTTGGGCCAACTTAATTACAAAGGTGCTTCTGGCATAAGTTTCTATGAGATGGTTAATGAACTCATAATCAAAATCCAAGAAAATTTTCTATAGATGTAGATACAAGAGAGTAATAGCATTCCAGTAAAAAAAAAAACCCATGTTAAAAAAGATAAAGATGAAGGGAAATTTTCCATTTGAAACTGTCAGAAAAGTAAGCAGCTTGGTCTGTTGAGATAAAAAGTAAGTAAATAAAATGTTTGCTAAGTAAGACATATTTGAAAGATGCTTAACAGTACAGACATCCACTCAGGATAACATCTACATAAGGAAATTGCATTGCAATATTTATCTCAAACTTTCTTGGCCTCTACTTTTGTTTTTACAGAGTCAAAGAAAAACAGAACCTAGGAACCACACAAAATTCATGAGCTTGGCTATTTTTAGATCAGATCAATTTGGACTCGCTCTGTTAACAATTCCTCTTCATCCAGCTTTTGGTCAATAGTACAGGAATGTCAACACATGGAATGGTCTTCTCCAAGAGTCTGGGAAAAACAGGACCCGGGAACCACTCAAGATTCATAAGCCACCTCTTTCAGATCAAGACAATTCATACTAGATCGATCTGACAATTCTTCTTTATCCAGCTTTTGGTCAATTGCACCAAAAGCCAGAAATTCCAAAATATGGAAAGGTCTTGTTATTAAGAGGATGGACACTAAAGAGAGAGAAGGGCCAGAGAGATGGAAAAAAATATTACTTAGAAATGGAATGAAAGTTCCAAAGAACAAGGGAAAGCTGATACACACCATCAATTGCTTTGTGTTTATAACTCATCAAGCTGCCTTCTACATCCTGTTTGTGCCTTTCTCACCCTGTAATGCTACAGTATTTGCCCTTTCCAGGGTCAATTGTTGGGTTGAACCCCTTCCTGTTCTTATTCTCTACTCTTTTTGAAACTGACAGTTAAAGCAAGACATGTCATCCAGGTAAGGCAGGTTGGCACTATAAACTGGAAAGTATAGCAAGCAATCAATTAGTCTTTCCCCCTCCCTACCTTCTCCAACACTCTGATGGCTAGGCTACAAACAACTTCAGCTGTCCTTTCCCAAAATGCGGTGCTGTTGAAATGTGAATGCAGCCTCAATGGCAGTCTCTGTGAATAGAGAAATGCATTTTTTTTGGCCATCATAATGCTTAAATATTTGGGTTTTGCATTGTTACTGATAGTCAGTGGTTACTTGCAAAGTGGTAATTGATAAATCAGATCTCTCTCATGAGAAGCTACTAAACATTCTAAAGCAGAATGACACATTTCAAAATGCTGAAGACAAATTCAAAAAAAGTACATTGATCAAAATACAAAGTTATTAAAAATATTGGTAAGGATACAAATTACCTTTTATAAAACAAATTTACCTCATTCAAGTAATATTTTTTGGGGTAGGGGAAACACATTTCTAATTTAGCCCATGGGAGGTGGTATTTCCAGCTTGTTTTTGTTGGGGGGAAAGTTTCATAAACTTTTCTATTGAAGGAAAAAATAAAAATTACACACAATGGCTAAGATTTCAAATAGCTGACTCACTGTCTTGAATTATTGCTTTGCAGAAAGTTTGTAAAGCTAAACTACTCCAGCCTTGACAGTTGACCTTTCAATCAGTGGGGCTCAGTCACAACACAACAGCAGCTATGGCATAAAGTAGGATCCTGATTCCTAATGCATTTCCCCTTATTAGATCTTATTTTAGGGACTAAAAGTCACATGTGTATGTGCATGCATGGTGAATGTGCATGTAGTGTTTGTGTGTATGTGTGCATTTAATCCTTTCTGATCACATCCCTTTTATTTTGGAGATAGAAAACATGACATGCTCATTTTCCCTTTCCCTCTACTGTTTTAGCTATACCTATTTCTGAGAAAGAGAGAGAGACAGAGAGAAAGAGAGAGAGAGAGAGAGAGAGAGAGACAGACAGACAGACAGACAGACAGACAGACATAGGGACAGAGAGAGAAAGAGAGACAGAAAGACTGAGACATGGAAGAGGGGGAGAGTGAGAGAGAGAGAGACAGACAGAGACAGAGAGAGATAGAGAGAACTAATCATTTCATCAACATAATCTCTTTGCTCTCAATAAGACCTAGGGTGAAAAAGCAAAAAAAAGAATAAAAAAAATAGCCACAGTCAGACTGTTGTAATTTGGTCAACCACTCGGGTACTATCCATATCCACCATTTCGACACACTCAATTTCTTCCCGATTTTCGGGATTTTTCTTCTCTTTCCTTTTTTTCTTGGAGGGTGGTAGGAAAGTCAGTATCACAGGTAAAATGGCAAAGCAGTGAAAGAAGGTGACAAATGCTATTAAAAATAAGCACCTGAACAGTGTACAGGTCAGATTTGAAGGCACAGCTGCAAGAGGAATCAGACCAACAATGTAGCAGAGGTAGCTCTGTAAAATAGCTACCCCATGCATTTCCAGGGCATTTTTCACCCATTTAGTTCTTGTGAAGTCCTTGCCCAGGACAAATGTTGATAATAGTGGAGCACAGTTGTCAATTGTGTGGTTAATTCCATATATTAAGCACAGCATCGAAATGCAGTCCAGTTCTACTTTCCACAACGTCATGAAGCCTATAACTCCAAACTCAACTGAGGCTACGGTTAGAGTGATCCAGACATTAATTAGGGAGTCTGTCACCAGGAACGCAGAAAAGAAGAGTAAGAATAAAGCACTAATGCAGGAGTTCTGCAAGGGGGCTCCCAGAGAGGAAGAATACCGGTCCATAAAGACAAAGGATGGATTGAACACTATGAATTTCACCTTGGAGGTGACAGAAAGTCTTCTTAGGGTCTCCAGGAGATCATAGAGCTCTTCTCTGTTAGTTTCCATGGTCTTGGCTACCAGGAACATCCTGGAAGCCACGACATCAACCTCATTGTTAAACTTTTTGGAGAAGATGATGTCCTCTGAAAAATGTGAGAACTGGGGGGCTTTCAGGAAGGAGTTTCTCAACATGTCTGTAAAATTTTTCTTGGGCAAGCCAGTGGATGCATTGAGTTTCCTAAGATAATTCAAGTAGCTCTCAAACCATGATATCCTCACAAATCCCTTGGTATACTCTAGTACGTCTTCTTGGACACTTGTATTCCAATATTCTATGGACTCATAGATATAAAACCCAATCACTGGGCTGTAGTTACTAAAATACTTTTGCTGGGCAGTAGTGAACTCAATGGTTCTTGTTGCCGTTGCTACGATGTTACTAAGGTCTGACCCTTCCCTGACCTGCAGGTAGCCCATTAAGGCAAAGGAAATATAAATAAGGTAAAAGAGCACTACAAAAGGCTTAACATAAGTGTTGGTTATCCAGTCACAGTAATAGCGTTTGAGGAAACATACCAACAGGTGACTTTCATACGTGTTTGCTTCCTCTCCATCTGCTGTATCCTCGCTGAATCTGGCCGTCAGAAGAAACCTGTACCATGCAGGCTTCTCTTGCAACACCTCTGGCTTTGGGACTTTTCTGCAGAAGAGACTATGCTGGTAATTGTTTTCTATGTAGCCAGTGAACACCAGGCTGGAACCATAAAACGAGAGTACATAGAGGTAGTTGAAGAAGATTGCAATACAGGAATTACAGCAGAAAATTCTGGCTGCTTCAATGTTAGTGAAAGGGCTGGCACCAATCCCAAAGGTGACCAGGTACATGGCAGTGGTGAGAGAAAAGGAGAGCATGGAGTCTGCATAGACAGCTGCAGTTCTCTCTTTAACGTGCTGGTCTTCTCTAGTTTTCCTCCAGGAGGATAACATTTCAAAAGTCCCGTATAATCCATGACCTGGGGGGTGCAAAAAAAGATCAGAGCAAGAGTTTAAGGTATTGATCCTTGGAGTGAGGAAGGAGCTGACTCGAACATGGGGAGAGGACAAGGGAAAAGCAAATAAGGATAATTGACTTGAAGGATGAGAGGCTCAGACAACTGAGATTTCTGCAAAGGGAAAATAGCCCTGAACTTGAGTCAATTACAAAACTTCCATTGGTTAGGAGAACTTTAGCAGGGGGGGAGCTAATATCTTTATTTTGATACTTTAGTAAAAACAACAGAAGCAACAACTTTAATGGAAGTTGGGAAAGCTTGGAAGGATTTTCATAGTTAATACCAACCATTAACTTATTTGCTCAGTATAGATGATATTTAAGTTTCTCTCATATTTCAGGATGTCCATGTTACAGTGTAGTCTGACTTTATCACCCCATGCACTCTCCCTGCAGGTGAAGAGGCAGGACAGAAATGGGCAGAATCTTTTTGCTTAGTATTCATGTGATCTCTTACTGAAAATTGCCCTATGGCTGGACTTCACTGGGAACTGAGTCCTTAGATTTCATTTGAGCTCATGATAGATAACCTACTTTACAACCCCCTTTTGTTCCTCCTCAAATACCAGAAAGTAGGAAACTATAAATCAAAAATGCTGAGGGAGTAAAATAAGTACAAACAAATGCAATCAAAATTAAAAGGTGAAATTGGCAAAAAGGATAAAATTCAGAATGTCAAATTTTATTTGTATTTAAAATGAAATAGGCTGATGCTGTTTTCATTTTTGTATGAATACAAATAAACAAAAAAAAGGGAAGCATCTATGATTTTACCAGTGTGCAGGAAGCTTCTGGGATGTGTGAGAACTCCCTCTACCAGTGTATTTTGCATCCTGTTTATGAATGAATAAATCAGTCCTATGGGTTTGCTTGAAGCATGCATTCCCTGTTACAGAGCTACGAAATGTTGGAGGGAGAATCAAACCCAGTGTTCTTGATTTCAAGCTGAGCACACAAGTTGAGACACTACGCCATGTGGCTTCAGAGTGCGTGCTTTTGAAACTGTGTCGATGTTTTACTGTGGCATCTTTTTATAGACTTGTACAAAAAGAATTTTTCTTTTGGAAAGGACCTCTGATTTTAGTGCAACAGGGAACACCCAATGAGAAAGCTCCTTTGATCCAATCAGATTCACACCTGTGCTAGTCCATTCATTGTGGCAGAAAGTTGCTTGGGGCATAGAGGAGTTACAGTGACTTAACCAGAGACAGCCATTGAACTTAGGTCTTCCTGATTTGGAGGCCAACGCTCTTCTCCATACTGTCTCTCCTAATAAAAAATGATATTTAAATGATATACTAAGATATATATATAAGAATCATGTTTTTATAGCACTTTAGAGCTTCCAAAGTACTTTTGTTACAATAGGTTTGTGAACCAGGAAATGCACTATATAAATGTTTGTTTTTTGTATCTCATTTTACAATATTAAAAAAAACTCCCAAGATTCTGTATTGGACAGCCAATAGTATTCTCGGCTTCATGTTTGGCAATAGAACCTGATCCAATGATGGAGAAAGCCAAGGCAAGCGCTCATGAAATTCTTTGCCATTCTCATGAGTCCATTGGCAATATTGGGAAGGCTGCCTTCGGTGTAGTCATTGATTTCTTTCTGCTCTCAAATCTGATTTTTCTTCCTGATCCTTCAATCTTACTCAAGTGCCTCCCCACTGCCACCCCAGTGACCCGATCCAGTAGGAAATAACCCTCAGTCTTTGCACGAGGATCAACAGATCTAATTTTATGCTTCGATGCCTTGGGATATTCAATTCCATTATTGAGGATAATAAGATCTTTACCCTGTGGTACAATAGTCTTGTTTTTAAAAAGGAATTTAACATCTCCAGCCAAGCATAGTGTGGAGTGGAATGAGTCATCACCTTCCTTGTACAATAACAAAGTTTGAGTCTGCCCCTCGTGCCCAGGACAGTATTTATATCCTGACTGCGAAGTCCTGACGGAAAACATCAACACCCATTTTACAGTAATGACACAGACTTGTTTCTGAAGAGGAATTTGGCATTTATCTTAATTTCCCCAGCACTGTTTTACAGCAGCTTTTTGGGGACAGGTCAATTTGATAACTAGCACCGTGCCCTCTATTAAACCAGCTGCGTGGCAGCTCCCCAGACAGAAAGTAAAAGCTACAATCAGGGAATGACATTCTGTTGTTAATTATGTTTTAAATAGTTATGTTCTCTAGTCTCAGTGGGAAAACTATTAAGCTTGTTTCAAATGTGACCTTCTGAAAAGACAGAGTGACCTTTGTTTAAAAATAATTGATTATGAGTCAATGAGGGAAAGGGAAGGCTTTGTTCCGTAGTGCCTCCAAGTTGTGGAGATGGGAAGCAGTTTTGCATGAAGTCAGTGTCCTAGAAATAAAAGTCAAAGGAAATAAAAGCAAATAACTTTTCACCATGAGCATTTTTTTAAACTAAAAATGACGAAAAATGAAGAAATTCTGAGTCATTAAATATAGGAGAGGGATTGGAACTGAACCCATCATTATAATAACAAAGTTACATTCATTTATCAGGTTTTATGATTCTTAATTCAACGTAGTTAATTTGTTAAGTGTTCATCTATTTTTATTAATGTAATTTTTTTGGATAATGACATTATTTGATATTGCTTCTTGTTTTCCTGAGTACCTCACATATACTATAGCCTATTAAACTCTAAGGAAAATATGACCAAACCCTTAAGGACTCATTTCTTGCTTTGCTGTCGCACAACTTTAGAAACTAATCTAAAAAAGGAAATTTGTATTAACTGAACTATTACATGAAATGAGTGGGGGCACATGATAAAACCCATCCTGCGCAAGAAAGGTGGTGGTAGGCTATTATTCCGTTCCCACTAAATCTTTATTGCTGCATACTAAGCACCCTGTGCTTTCACAGGCAGCAGAAAATTGTCTTCAATTTTGAAAACCTTTCCTATATAAGTTGTGCGTGTGCTGACAGAAAAGAAGCAGTCAAGAAAGAAACTGAACCTTGAGGGGCAAGTCTTGGAGCTGATTTGGTTTCTTCTTGCCTCCATAAGTATGAGTTCAATGAAAGAAAATGAAGGAGAAAGAAGAGTTTGTCCCCAAATCCTTTTATATCATACATTTTTTGTTTTTGGTTACAGAGGAAAGCTGAAGGGAGGCGCTGAAAATGAACTTGAGCTATTGCTTAGGCCTCTTAGTCTGATAGTCTGTTCTCCAAGGTCCCTTTATCACTGTTTTTTTTTACTTCTGCCATGTATTGGCCTTGCAATGATCCAAACCCATGGTTCTTAAGCTCCTGTTCCCATACAGAGTTTCTAGGCCCTTCATCTCAAATGAAGTCTCATAGCTTCTCAGATAAGACCTTTGGGTCTCCCTGGCACTTGGTGATATCAGAGGGGGAACTTACTTTCTGGAGTTCAGTCTTGGTAAAGGAAAAAAAGAAAAGCCAAAGCAGGTTTTGCTGCTAATGAAACACTAGCAATGCAGGCTTGTAGACTCAGGTTCCCTTTTAACAAATTTGGCAGCATAACATATTACAAAGAATAGTGGAATTGGCGTGTACAAGTGTGGGAGGGGCCATGGTTTACTTGAAGCAGACTATCTTTTCAGGCTAAGCACAATGCTGTGCTGAATGCTATTATACTCAGACATGTATATACATGCTACATATATATGTAGTGTGCACACATAAATAGCACGCATAGATATATACACCAGATATACATACACATACATGGTGCATATGTGCACATATAAGTTCAAAATGTGCCACAGGGACTCTGTGTGTATATATATATATATATACACACATATATATGTATATATATATATATATATATATATATATATATATATGTATATACACACACACATATATATGTATATACATACACATACAGACAGAAATGTGTATATATGTATATGTGTATGCACACAAAAATCATAGGTCTGGATAAACACATCACATGGAAACATGTACACACATATATAAAATACATATGCACATATATGAGACATATAGACATTTTCCTCCCAAATGGTTATATAGACTATCTGTCCCCAACCTGCGGTAGAACCTTCCAAGTTCCTATTGGTCTGATCATCCACAGCTAGACACACTATATACTGACTCTGACATCGTGATGTCATTTTGGTCTTTTAGAGCATGAAGGACAAATGACCATAACATGATAACACCACACATACACATATGGGTGTTTGTGTCTTATTTAAACTACATTACCTCTTTAGCCTAAGCACAGTGCTCTGATGAGTGCTACTATATACACCCACATATATAATGCTATATGAATATGTATGCACATACATGTAATGTGTATATACTACATACACACATATATATGTACTATGTTTATGTGTAATATATATTCAAATTATGACACAAGGCTAAGTATATGTATATATACACATATATGTGTATATATGTGTATATATACATATACACATGGAAGTCACAGGTCTGGATAAATATATACTACATACAAATGTATATATATCTAGATATAGATGTGGATATTTCTAGATATAGATTCTGTCTAGCTAACCTTACACATGCACACACATATGTATGATTTCACTGGTACAGGAAAATCCCAGTGAGAAAACTCCCTCTATCAATAGCATTACAAGCATGCCATGAGCTAGAGTCTCACTAATCTTCATTTTGTAGAATATGAAAGTAAAGTGATTTTCCTAAGGTCATACAGCAAATGGCAGAGTTAGAACTTGAACATGGACATTGTGGCTCCTGGCTCAAGGTTCAGTCTATTCTGCCACACTGCCTCTCTATGATCCTCATATAACAGGTGAGAAAACTAAACTTCAGAGATGGGGAGTTAATCTGGCCGCATTCATAGTCACTAAATGGCAACCGCAGTTCCAATTCGGATATTCTGCCTCCATGTCCAGTGCCCATTATGTAAACATCATAGTGGCCTTGACAGATCAGAAATGATATGGGCAAATTTCTCTATTTAATCTTGTTAAGGGGACTTTGCCCTGCACATAAGACAAGATCTTTATGCTGCAGAGTTTCCATCTCCATTCAATGAATGACCTCATACTGAAATTCTGGTAACTCGGATGCTAACACCTCCTTAATAAGCTGCATACTACACTCAGGATTTAGTGAAAAATGAAAAATCTCAGACAGAAATGAAAAAAAACCACCTCTTTTTCAGATCTCCATACCTTGGTCAGTGATCTAGAATTAAAAGGCTCTATATCTCAGTAATGGTCCTACGAAGTGACTCTTTCTCTGATTAATAGGTAAATAAGGATATTAGTAGTAAATACTAAACTGAAATCAGAAGCACAGACTCATATTACTAAAATAGGTAGTTAACAACATTCATAGGATATCTGCAAGATCCAAGTTTAGATACCTATTTATCTGTCAGTCTGTAACAAGAGTTGGCAAACTACTTCCCACAGGACAAATCCAACCCACTGCATTAAAAAATGTAAAAACCATTCTTAGCTTATGGGACATCTTGAAAAAACAAACCAAAAACCAAGGAAAACCCAAAATAGGCAGCAGGTCAGATCTGGCCTGCAGGACATAGTATGCCAATCTCTGTAAGCTGATACCAAGTCACTTCTCATTTGGGTAAATGTGTTATTTTCTTCAGTATATGGGATCTCTGCTCAGCCAGGCCTGGGGAAACCATTTGATTCAGTGGAAAAAGTGATTCTGAGTTAGAGGTCTTGGGTCCTATTGATGACCTGGGTGAGCTGTGCATGTGATAGCTTCCTCCTTGAAGGGGCTGGATTGAAATGGCCTTTAAGATTTCACCCACAACTCTCAATGACTGATTATTGGCTAACGTAGGGGTGGGATCACCCAAACATGGAGAATATAGGGTCTTGTTCATATCTAAATGTCAACTAAAGGTGAATTTGTGATCATGTTCTAAAGACAAATGGTAAAGGGACTTACAGATTATCCAATTATTGAAACTATTAAACTTTCTTTGATGAGGATAAGAAGAAGTTAATGGTATGAAAGAATCAGATTATTAAGAGATGAAAAGGACCCTAGCAGTTTTCTGGTTCAGCCCCCAGTCGTTTTACAGATAAAGAAACTGAGACCAAGAGAGTGTGACTTAATGTGTGACCATGTAACTTAATGAGTCTCTATCCAAATGTCTCCTCTTAGTCATGCATTGGATTACAGAATTAGAGCCAGATGAAATGCCTACTCCTTCCTCTTACACAAGAGCAGGCTAAGGCCAAGAGAAGTCGAGGTTACATAAGTAGTAAATGGGAGAGCTGGTATGTGAATGCAGATTCTCTGACTCAAAATCTAGCATTAAACTTTCGCCTGAATCATGCTCTTTTCACTGAACTGCTCTCAAGCTCTGGCTGAGGAAAGTTCCCAAGATTCAGCAGAAAATCCATATTTATATTAATAAGAAGTGGCTTACTATAGACCTGTAGCTATATTTAGCCATGTTTAGCCAGGCTGGCCCTTGGATAACGGGCATATATAGTCTGTCACTGGTCCCTTAACAGAAACCTTTCCATCCAGATAGGACCTTCTAGGGTCATGTTCGTTCCAAAGAGAGGTATCAGAGTGGAGGGCTTTAGCAAAAGAGAATATATTGGACTATCCGGAAACACTTTAATAAAAATATTTGGAATATATTTTATACCTTACGAAGAGTCTTCACACATATTACCTTGTAGAATCCTCACAATAACCCTGTGAGGCAAAGATGGCAGGTATTATTTTACTAATTTTACAGAAAAGGAACTTGTGATTCGGAGAAGTCAAACAACATCTCTAATGTTGCTTTGCTTATCGACAGTGCAGTGAGGATACAAACCCAAACTTTCTGGAACCAACCCACTGAAAACATAATGGAGCTAGGACCTGGGACCTGGGTTTTAAAGCTAATTCATCTCCCAAATAGCTGGGTGGCCTTGGGAAAGTCAGAAATATTTTTAGCCACAGAATTTAATAATGTCCATCTTGTTCAATAAACCCATGTGGCTCCCTATTACCTCTAGGAGCAACTATAAAATGCTCTATTTGGCTTTATAATTTAGTTCCTTTCTCTCTTTCTTGTTTTCTCCTCTTTTGTTTGCTTTTTATGTTCTCTGCTATCCAGCAGTACTGGCCTCCTTTCTGTTCCTCGGGTAAGGCATTTCATTTCCTGACTCTGCTCATTTTCACTGGCAGTCCCCTGGCCTGGAATTCTCTCCCTCTTCATCTCTGTCTTCCCTGGATTCCTTCCAGTCTTACCTAAAGACTTACCCACTTGCTACAAGAAACCTTTCCTGGTGCTCCTTCATGCTAATGCCTTTTCTTTTAGACATCTCCAATTTCTCTTGTGTGTATCTTGTTTGTACATAGTTGTTTATATGTTGTCTTCCCCATCAGACTGTGAGCCCCTTGAAATCAGGGACTGTTTATAGGTTACTTTCTATCCCCAGTCTTAATACAGTGTCTGTAGGCACTTAATAAATGCTTATTGACTTGACTTTACTGTTAAGAAGTAGAGGGGTGGTCATCTGCATTTGGAGAGGAGGGTACACATTAGTGTACTCATCTTGAGGAAATCACAAATCCTTGAAGTATTAAAGTCAGTCAGCCAATGAACATTTACTAAGCACCTCTTATGTTCCAGGCATTGTTCTAAGTGTTGAGGATACATAAAAAGGCACAGGTAGCTCCCACTCTCAAGGAGCTAACAATCTGATGGGAGAAGCAACATGAAAACGACTCACAAACAAGACCAAAGAGAGGTAGATAAGCAAGAGAGGAAAGGCAATAGCAGTAGGGAGGATCTGAGAGTTTTCTTGTAGGCAATGAAATTTTAGTTGTAACTTGAAGGAAACCAAATAAATCAGGAGATGGAGACGAGGAGGGAAAATGTTTCGGGCATGAATGAGCATTAGGCCGAGAAAGAAATACTTGACTATTCATCCACAGTGATGAATACATTTGTACCAGGCATGTGATCTAAACAGAATGCTGATTTTATTCGTTTTATTACTATTAGACTCAGAAAGGAAGCTAGGTGGCACAGTGGATAGAGCCCTGGACTTCTGTGAAGTCAATTAGACCTGAGTTCCAATCAAGTCTCAGACACTAGCTGTGTGACCCTGGTGAAGTCACCTTACTCCTTTTTGTTTCGATCTATAAAATAAACTAGAGAAGGAAGTGGGAAATCATCCCAGGATCTTTGCTAAGCAAACTCCAAAAGGGGTCAAGAAGAACTGGATATGACCAAAATGAATGAACAGCAAAGATTTAGAACATGTGAAGAATTGCAGTGTATATGTATATGTATATGATATATACATGTGTGCACATATATTAATATAGGTTCTTTTATAATTTCTTCTTTTTCCTCGAAGGATTTGTAGTATATGGACACATATGTGAGGAAGAGGCCTGGAATTTTAAGGGGAAAAAAATTCTCAAATAATTTGGAATTCACTGGAATTCACTCACATAAACACACTCCTTCTGAGCCAGCCTTGATCTTGCCCCATCTGGATTTCATCCCATTCCTCATGGTTTGAAACTTGGATGGATAGCATAGGGAAAGTGGCATGAGCCTATATATTCTCTAATGCAGATAATAAACTCAGAAATAATCAAGAATTAAGAGCACATACAGCCGTATTTTATTTTATACACTAGATCTTACCTAATTTTTTTTTGTGAATTGAGTTTTTGTAAATGATATTATATTTTAAATATGATATAAAGTGCATAAACTTCCAAAGTAAATGAATTCAATGCTCTTATAAAGTGAAAAATTTCTTATCTTAACAGTTTTGTCAGTCCATACTTCCTCAAAGCCAAGTATATCTGCTGAACATATACAGACACCAAGAGCCACTGCACATATGTGTAGAGTTTTGATGGTTTTCCCGCTTTCTTAGCCCATATCACACAAGCATAATAGCTTTTTCCTTAGTTTCTCCAGATGATGAAGGGTTTACAAAATGGGGAGATGAAATGGAATGGTTTGGCAATGGATCATACTTTCAGTTTCAGTGTGAAAATATTTAATAAAGAAAAACAAATAAGCCCATTTACAGGAAACCAGAGCAGAATCAGATCTCATATGGGAAGACAGAATTACTAAATTCTCCCAGAAAACTAATAGAATTCAATGTAATTTATGTGAACCAAATCAGCTTAAAACTCATTTTTCTTCTCACTGAATAGCTGATGTTTATAAAGTGCTTTCCTTTCAATGACTTCAACATAATATCCTGAATCCTTATAGATTTAATGCATTCAGAGATTTTTCTTTGGAGGCAGCTAGTAGGTGACATAGTGAAGATTTGGTGGTACAGTGTACAGATTCTGGACTCAGTTCAAATCCTGCCATCAGACACTTACTAGGTATGTCACCCTGGGCAAGTCACTTAACTCTTTTTGCCTACATTTCCTCATCTGTAAAATGAGCTGAAGAAGGAAATGGCAAACCATTCTAGTATCTTTGCCAAGAAAACCGCAAGTGGAGTCACAAAGAGTTGGTCATGGCTGAAAAATAACTAACAACACAGTACACTGAACTTCAAGTCAATTAGACCTACATTCAAATGGTGGCAAGTCACTGAATTTCTCAATTTCCTCGTCTGTAAAATGGGGACAATAACAGAATCTACCTCAGAGTTTTTGTGAGACTCAAATAAGGTCACATATCTAAAGTACTTTACAATACAAGTGTATTACATAACATGGTGCTTTGCTATATAAATGCTATTTTTTTTTTAGGAAAAGGTTTCATAAGTTTTATGTATCTGAACTAAATAGCAAACCTGTGTTTATATCTGGAAAGAGGAAAGTTTTCAGTTCAATTCAGTTAATAACATTTACCTAGTGTTTGCTATGTTCTAAGCCCTAGGTTATTATTTCATTTTACCCTCATAACAACCCAGGGAGGTAGATTCTATATTGTTCACATTTTACAGTTGAGGAAACTGAAACCAACAGAGATTAAGGGACTTCCTAGGTTAGATCGCTAGGAAGTATAAATAATTAAGCTAATAAGGAAGTATTTGAACTCATATATTCCTGCCTCCAGGCTGGAACTCTATCCACTGTTCTGTAATGACCATTAAGCATTTGCTATATGCATAGCAGCCGCTAGGTGGTGCAGTGAATCAAGCACCAGGCCTGGAGTTGGCAAGACCTGAGTTCAAATCTAGCCTCTGACACTTAGTAGTTCTGTGACCCTGGGCAAGTCACTAAACCCTGTTTGCCTCAGTTTCCTCATCTGTAAAATGAGCTGTAGGAGGAAATGTTCTTTGCCAAGAAAATTCCCAATGGGGTCATGAAGAAATGGACACAATTGAGAAATGACTGAACAACGAGAAGGGAAAATCTGCCTGAAGGTCGCAGGTACATATTCATTTGCCACATCTGTTTCTTACCAAAGACTCACCCCTTAGCTACAGGATTCTTAGCAACCTCCTTTAAGGTGACAAATTATCCTTTACCGAAGAACTACAAAAATTGTCCCATGTCATGAATTTTGCTAATCACTCTTCCATGTCTTTTTCAGCTGGGGGATCTAAACATCTGTTACGAACCTTCACAATATCTCCTTGGAATAGATTAGAAGGCAAACATTCTCAAACCTAGTTTGCAACACACAAACACACACACACACACACATATATGTATACATATGTATCTTTTTTCCTAGTGTGCTTTAAGGGTTGCAAAGTACCCCAACTTATTTGAACCTCAACAACAACTTTGTGTAGTAGGTGGTACTTTTATCTCAATTTTAGAGATGAGAAAACTAAAACTAAGAAATATTAAGTGATCTTCCCAGGGTCACACAGTAAGAATCTGGAACAAGATTTGAACACAGCTCTTTGTGACTCCAAGTCCAATAATCATCCACTGTTCCACCTAGCTAGAACAAAAAGGGAAATAGATTCCTACCACTCCCATCTTCCACCTAGTATATCACGGTTCTTCCACATAAATTACTAAGTTGTGTCTGGTACTTCATGACCCTATTTGGGATTTTCTTGGCAAAGATACTGGAATGATTTGCCATTTCCTTCTCCAGCTCATTTTACAGATGAGGAAATTGAGGCAAACAGGTTTAAGTGACTTGTCCAGGATTACACAGCTAGTATGTATCTGAGGCTGGATTTGAACTCAGGTCTTCCTGATTCCAAGTCTAGCACTCTGTCCACGACACCATCTAACTGCCCTAGCTGCAAAAATTAAGAACACAAAATTTTTTAGTAAGATTAAAACCTCAAAGTTTTAGGGAGTTGGCATATATTTAGTATTTACTTATTTATTTATATGTTATTGACCCCCTAAGCCCCCACTAGTATATAAATTCCTTGAAGGCTAGAACTATTTCATTTTGGTCTTTTCTGTCTCTTGCTCCTAAGACACAGTAGGTACTTAATAAATGCCTGTTGAGTTTCAGGTCACAGGAGAGCTTTACTCTTGAAATTTCATTTTAGTATCACACTTTGAGAATCAATGAGTTTAGCTGTGAAATTCTGACTCTGAACCACCTTCCGTCTGGGCATGTCTGTCTTTATGAGCATATTAAGCACCCATTCTATCGTGGCATGGTATTTATTGTAAATGGGCCTAAACTACCAAAACGTGTAACATCGCTTCATATTGTGACTCAGTAATTTGAGATCTACTTAGGCTGGAAAATGTACAGAAAGGTTGCACACTGATTTTCAGCAGGGAAAACGGCCATCAAATCAATGAATGTAGCATTCTGCACAAATTGCAAATGAGGGACTGCGAGGCCCCCGCAGGGCTCTGTTTCTTACTGCAACTGCCAGATTTCTCATGACTGGAAGTCTGACAGTAGTCACCAGCTCAGTGCTTCCCAAACAGTCCAAAGCTGTGACAAACAATAGTTTGATTTTATCTTAATGTCTCTCCCCTTCTTACTTAAGAAAGTGCTCAATAAAAGATGCTTGTCATTATACAATTCTTATCATGATTAATTGATCAGTAAACAAACATTTATTGAGCACCTGCTATGTGCCAGGCACTGTGCTAAGCACCAGGGATACAAACAGAGGAAAAAGACAGTTGCCCTCAAGGAGCTCATGATGGTGAAAAGATCATTTTTAAATAAAATTTTTAAATAAAAAAATCATGTTTAAAAAGATTATACAAATTAGGATTTTTAAAGAATTTTAGAGGACTGCTGTGTTGTTCTTCAGGTCACTGGTTACATTTTGTGTGTGTGTGTGTGTGTGTGTGTGTGTGTTCGTCTTTCGTTGCCGAAGAAGACCACACCATCAGAGAAATGATGGCGTGACTTGCACTTGACTTTGTTTGGAGTGAGGGAGGGCTGTGCGTGTCACCAGCCTCATTTCTCCTCCAGCTCCACCTGAATCCTGTGACCAGATACTCATCAGGATGACTGGAGATGACCCAGGATGAGACAATTGGGGTTAAGTGACTTGCCCAAGGTCACACAGCTAGTGAGTATCAAGTGTCTGAGGTGAGATTTGAACTCAGGTCCTCCTGACTCCTGCACTGGTGCTCTATCCACTGCACCTTTTTAAGTAGGGTTGACATTCCTTGTTCTTATTATGGAGGCGTGGACTTAGAATCAGATTATTTGGGCTAAAATCCTATCTGTACTACTGCTTGGCCTCAGTTTCCAAATATTGTAAAATGAAGACTAGCTAGTCCTTAAGGTCTCTTCTACCTTTAAATTTATCATTCTATTTTCCCATGATCTCTAGGGTCCTTTTCAGCTCTAAATCTTATCATTCTATTCTTAAATGATACACTCATCAGGTCACTTTATTCTTTCCCTTCATTCTCCTAGTAACTGCTCTCTTTTTTATTTTTATTTATCTTATACAGTCCCAAATTGGGCAGCTAGGTGGTGCAGTGGACAGAACGCCAGGTCTAAAGTTAGGAAGACCTGAGTTCAAATCCAGCTTTAGACACTGCCCAGCTATATGACGCTGGGCAAGTCACTTATGCCTGTTTGCTTCAGTTTCCTCATCTGTAAAATGAGGAAGAAGGAAACAGCAAACCACTCCAGTTTCTTTGCCAAGGAAACCCCAAATAGGATCATGAACAGTCAGATATGACTGAAACAACTGAACAACAATTTCTATGGAAGTGACTTAAGATTAGGAAATATATTTAATAGAGGAACTCCTCTATTATGCTATTACCAAAGTTATGCTATTACTTTTCCTAAAGGACAAATTGTTGTTTCCTCTTTACAAGGTAGTTATCAGATTTAGAAGGAAGGCTATAAGCGCATCTTGTTGGGAAACTCTTTTGGTGAATCCTTTTCAACCCTATCAGAGTAATCCTTGCAAAAGCTTCGGTTGTATTGTATGGAAGCTGACCAGACCCCAACTTCTACAGCCCGTGGTGGTAACAGAGGCACAATCTAATTCTGGTTCCTTGCAGTCCCACCAGCATGCCTATTACTGAACTACAACACATAATAGAAAGTAATTTCCATTGCCACCATGACATATAGGGCATAAGGCATGCTAATGAGACAAGTTGCAGTGATTTTTTCAGTCCACTAAAAATGCTGCTTCATCCATCACGATGGTATCTGATTCCAAATGACATTTTAATTTTGCCAAAGGAAGTATTGAAATGGAGGTGGGGGAGAGAAGCAAACAATCTTTCTGAATCCTAGGTTCTCAGGAAAGCTACACTGAGTGCTCTAGTCCCTATAGCATGCTTCCTTGGTTACCAGATGGCTAAAGCATTCTCTCAGACAATATTACTAGAAAGAACCCTGATAATATGGATATTTCTATAGATCTATAGAATCTTAGAGATGTCAGGGACTTTAGAAATCATCTAAGCTGATCCAATCTAAATTAATCCAATGCTAACAAATATTAATTACTTATTATGTTAAAGACAAGAAGCAGTACTACATGGTGAATTGAGAACTGATCTCAAGTCAGGAAGACCTGACTTCATCTTTTGCCTTTGACACATATGATCTGAAGTGTTACTGAATCTGTCAGTGCTCTAGGCCAGTGCTCAAACTCAGTTAGAAAGACGGACCACTAAACTGCATATTGACTTGGAAAACCACGTATAAATATTATCTGTGTTTTATTGTTTTTTATTTATTTTCTAAAATATTTCCCCATTACATTTTAATCTGGTTTGACTTATTCTCAGGAGTGGTATGAGCTGTATGCACCTCTGACATCACATTCTAGAGACAACTCTAAAGATGCTATGGTGTAGGTCTGTACAGGGAGAGGGTGTTATTTATACCAGTGAAATCATAGGATGGTAACCCATTTCTCCCCTTTACTCTCTTCCAACAATGTGAAAAATACTCTACTAGTTAAGTTACTGGAGATACAAAGATGAAATAAGGCAGAATTCTTGCCTTAAAGAACTTACAGTGTAATAGAGGAGATATAACAGATACCCAAGTGACCATTAGCAAAACGTAATATGTCTGAGAAGGAACTTATTTTGAGAAGAGAAGTCCCAGGAGGAAAATGGTAGCTGTCTCCAAGTATATGAAGGACTATCCTATGTAAAACACATTAGATCCAACAGAATGTTAGCTACTTGAAGGCACAGACTGATCTATTTTTGTCTTTCTACCTGCAGTGCCTAGCACAGTATCTGGCACATTGACTGGTTGGTTGGTTATTTCATTTGACTGAAGTACAAAAGTAAAAAGAGTAGGTTAAAGTTACAGAGATGTAGAATTCAAGTCAACATAAGGAAAAAAACCTCCTAATATTTAGAGCTGTCCAAAAGTGGCCTGGATTGCTTTGGGAGTCAGTGAAATCCCTATCAATAAAGGTCTTAAAGCAGTCTGGATTCTCCTTTATAGGGAAGTTACATAGGGCTATTTACTTAAGCATACATTAGATAGCCTCTAAGGACATTTTCAACTCTATGATCATATGTGTGTGTGTGTGTGTGTGTGTGTGTGTGTGTGTAATCATGGATCATATAAGAGGTGTGATGCGCACCCTTAAAAATTTGAATGGGTAGAGATAATTTTTAACTGGAGGAAGTGAAGGAAGGATCAGATATGGTTTCATGAAAAAGATGGACCTAGAGGAATGAATTTTAGTAAGTGGATATATGTATGTCTTCAGGGGGAGGGGATTAAGGGAGGAAACAATTCAAGGCAAGGGAGAAGGCATAAGCAAAGGCATGGAGGTAAGAAAAGCATGAGGGATGGAGAATTGTCTAGTTTGGGTGAAATAAAGCTCAAAAGGCATATGAAAACCAGTTCATGGAGAACCTTGAATACCAGAATAACTGATTCAGGCTTTCTTTGCTGTGTAAATGAGATATCATTGAAGATTTATGGATAAAAAAATGCAATCATATAGCTAAGTGGGTAGCCAGAACTAAAACCCCTATCATGAACTGTTGACCCAAGACCCTCCCACTAGATGACACCATTTCTTGAGGAGCTCAAGTGCCAGACACATTCCTGAGTAAATGGAATTGATCCCAATGCATCATTGAGCTCTACTTGGAAATACCTATTACCCTCAAGAATGAATACACTTTTGACTGTTCTATCACTATAATAAATTTGAATTGTTTAATAAAGAAGATTAGAATTACACCACCTTGAATTTATTTACACTTTTAATTTTCAAAGCACTTTTACATCTCCCATCTCATTTTATCTGATCCTTATAACAACTCTGTGACTCAAAAAGTAAAATATTATTTCCTCTCATTTTATAAATGGGGAACTTGAAGCACAGAATGACTTAGTATTTTTCTGAATGTCAAACAACACTTGAGGGGCAAGGCAAGATTAAAATTTGGGTCTGCTAACTCCTACCTCAAGGTTCCTTCTGCTAGATTTCTTATCGAGTATAACTGACATGTGATATAACTGGCATATCCTAGGGCACATGAGCAAAATTAGGTTGCTTCCTATGAAAAAGGAGATTTGAGATGAAAACACACACACGCGCACACACACTCTCTGTGCCGTCTCTCTCCATGTCCTCTCTTTCTCTGCAACTCTCATTCCTTAAGGAATCTATTCATAACCACTGTGAGAAAGATAAAAGAGAAAGGACTATAATTACCTAGCATGACGAAGGGGACTCCAAGGAAGGTGGAATTATATTTCCCACCAGTCAGGTTGATGATTCCGGCTGCAGTTAGTGTGGCCAGGCTCACTGTGACCAATCCAAGGAGGCCCAGCCAGGGTTTGCTGCGGACACAGTCCTGCATGGAGCAACAGAGGACAGCCATAGTGATCATTAGGACCAGGCTCGTGATCAGGTAACGTTCAGATACGCGGCTGGTCTTCTGAAAGTCTTCCCTCAGCGTCGAGGATGTGTAAGGGTACATTTTGATTTTCCCGTTAGATTTCTGGAAAAGTTTGACTGTGTCACAAAAGTTGGACTCCCACCTCTCTGCCACCATGTCGTTTAGAGAGTTGAGTGTCTGCAGATAATAGGTGAGCTGGACGGCTTGTGCGGATTTGACCTGATCTTTGCTGTGCACGGTGACACCACCCAACTGATGTCCGTTATACACTTCCCTCCCATCTTTTAAGTGAGTGATGGGATATGTGATTGCAAAATTGGTTCGGTTTGTGGCACGAGCAGTCTTTAATTCCTCCAGGACATGCACTATATCATCCACTATGCAAGTCTTATCGTTATTCAGGATACATATGTGAGCGAACGTGTAATTAAAACCAGGCCTTTGTACTTGCATCCTGGTCACAGCAGAGTGCAACTATGGGGGGGAAAAAGGACAGTCAGTGTTGAGATCAAAGTCTGTATCACAACAGGCACAAAGATATTAACTTTGCTGACTTATTCTTCATCTATTTATTTATTTTTTTTGTTAACCCATTTGGTTTAAGTGAAAAAAAGGTCTGATTAATGCTTTGATATAAAATCACAAAACTGTTGTCACAATATAAAGTATGCCTTAAATATTGGTATGTTTCCCAAATGTACTTTACTCAATTAGGTTTTGATTTATGGAAATGGTGTATCCACCACTCTTCAAACTCCCTCTAGTAAAAAAAAATAGTGTGGTGAGCTACAGTGCTTCATTTTTAGATGACCAGCTAAAAGTGCAAAGGACTTCCGTAGATCAGTTCCTTACAGGCAATTCACAGATAACCAGAATGGCTAAATGATGAGTTCATCAGCTTAAATCACTTTAGATCATAAAGGTAATGAAATGTTTACCTTGTTGCTAGTACAATTCAGTCTGTTTTTAATGTCTGGGTATGTGAAAGGAGGCTATAGAGATCAGGAAACACTGACATCATTCAAAGCCATGTTAGCGATGATGTGTCTAATATTCAGATAAACTCTCAGTGTCCAAGATTTCCCTGTACTTCACCACAGTGTCCCAGAAACAAAGATATACATATAGACTCATTGATTACCTAGAACTGAAAAGGACTTTTAGAGGTCATTTAGCCCAACTCATTTTACAAATGAGTAAACTGAGTCCTGGAGGAGGGTATCATGCCTCCTACTGTCTTCTTTCCAATAGCATGTAAGCTCCTTGAGATCAGAAATGATTTTGTTTTGATCTTTGCATTGCCAGTGCCTGGCATATAATAGGCACTTAATAAATGCTATTTAGCAGCAGCTAGGTGGCACCATAGTGCACAGAGTATTGGTCCTAGAGTCAGGAAGACTCATCTTTCTGAGTTTAAATCTGGCCTCAGACACCTACTGGTTGTGTGACCCTGGGTAAGTCACTTAACCCTGTTTGCCTCAGTTTCCTCATCTGTAAAATGAGCTGGAAAAAGAAATGGCAAACTGCTCCAGCATCTTTGCCAAGAAAACACCAAATGGAATCATGAAGAGTCAGATATGACTGAAAACGACTGAACAACAAAGATGCTAGTTATCTAAATTACCCAAGGTCACACATGGAGTAAGTCATATAGCCAAGATGCAAATCCATATCTAGGGCTTTTTCTACTACCATGCATGATGATAAGATTTCTGACAGCAAAAATTTTTGAATCTAAACTCTCATGGCTCTACCTCTAAACTAGGTTCAAGTGTGAACTTGTACTCCTTGATGCACTGATTACATGTGAGATAAAATTGCCAAGAAAAAGATGGTGCTCCGTCTGTGCTTACAAAGGCACTACTTACTTAACTCTTCTCATAGAACTGACCAACCACTTAACTCAAGAGAACAAGAAGTCTGAATCTTTTTTTTACTGATTTTTGTTTAAAAGAATTTTCAGTTGTTTTGTTATAAAATTTGAGTGTGTAAGGCATTGTGCTAGCCATCATAAGGGGAGTAAAGATGTGATTTCCAAGAACAAAGAGTTTGAAATGTTGTGCTTTGTAGAGTTGCAAATTGACTTTTGAAATAAATAATTTTAAACCCACAATGAGATATGTGACTAACTGTTTAGAGTAAAAAAAAAAAAAAGAAAGTAAAAACTGGAAAATCTGGTTCATACCATCTATAATTAGACTTGTAAAATCAGCTCTTAGAAATGCACTTGTTGAGTCATTTCAGTCGTGTCCCATTCTCCATGACCCCATTTAGGGTTTTCTTGGCCAAGATACTAGAGTGGTATTTGCCATTTCCTTTCCCAGCTCATTTTGCAGGTGAGAAACTGAAGCAAACAGGTTAAGTGACTTGCCCACAGTCAAACAGCTGGTATCTGAGGCTGGATTTCCTTCTGTCTCCATGGCACCACCTAGTTGCTGGGTTAGTGTTATGAAAGGTACTTTAACTTTCATTGGATTTCAATTTTCAATGTATTACAGATTACAGATTTTTAATTTGAAAGGAACTTAGAAACCACTGAGTCTAATCCATACGTGAACAAGAATCCTCTCTACAACATAATCCAACAAGGGATCATCTAGCCTCTGAAGATGTCTGCTGTACGGAAACCCACCATCTCTTGGAGCATTGTAGGCAGCTCTGTTAGGAAGTTCTTTACATTGAGCTTTCTTCTACTTTTAATATCTGGTTCTTAGCTCTGGCTTCTGGGGCCGTGAAGAACATGCTCAATCAAACAGGTATGTGACAGTCTTTAAATATTTACAGCCACTGGTTTAACTCCAGAAGGGACCTTAGAAGCTATCTCAAATCACTCATTTTATAGGTGAGTTCCATAGAGGTGAAGTCATTTGCCCAAGGTCATACCAGGACCAGAGCCAGATCCTCTGGCTCCCGATACAGAGCTCTTAACGATGTTACTAGATTACAATAATCCTGCCCTGCCCTCCCCTTCATTTCCCCACCCTACCAAGTCTCTTCTCCAAGCTAAACAGCTTATGTTCCAGAGACACTTCCTTATTCAGCCTTATCTTAAGGCCTTCCACTGTCCCAGTGGTTTATTAATATCCTTTCTAAAATGTCTTAATCCAATCTGAAAACAATACTCCAGACCTGTTCTGACTGTATCACTTCCATTTTATCATGGGTGTACAGACCATGGTAGATATTTAAGTTTGTTGAACCAAATTAATTTCTTTTCACAAGGGCATGTGGTAGTCATTGTTTCACTAAAACAGAAACAGAAAGATATTTAATACGTAAAATAAAGTACAAAATCTGCACAGTTGAGTGTTCCGTGCTCTATGACTTTTAAGTACAGATTCCCCTGCCCCTTATATCTTGGCTTGGCAGTTTGGGAAAAATTTTGCATTATGCATAAAAGTGTACTTGTAACATTTTTAATCCCCTTTCAAAAAGTCAAGGAGGCAGCAGTGGCCAAGGTTTACGCCAGCCTATACAAAACCTGGAACTAGGAGGGTTAGCACCTGTTCCTCCATGCCACTGGGCCCATGGATTCTAGGTTCCTATATAAATGAAAAGTACGCTAGTGTATTATGTTGGATTAGAATTCCACACTCTCCCAAATTTCACTGTGGTATGTCCTCCTTACCCCTTTTCAAAATGAACTAGGAGACTATTTCTTACAGAAGTCTAACCATATGCTAAATTTTTGTTTGGATGCTTTTGGATTAGCGATGAGCAAAATGTCTTAAATGTTTTTAAGCTGTGAAAGTATATTTATATCCAATCTTCTGCAACTCAGAAAAATGACTGGGTGGATTTTCATTAAAAATAAAAACAACACACACACACACACACACACACACACACACAATCCCTTCCAAAATGTAAAAGGCTATTTTGGGGCAGAGAATAATTAAAGCAAATTTAAGAAAAAATGTTTTTGGTGGGAAGTAAAAAAGAATTCTGGAGATGGGCAGTGACAGCAGAAAGACTAGAGAAGGAGAGTGTGACTGATGGCACAAATATAAATATCTGATGGTTTTTTGTGACAATAAATAATATAATAAGATGATAAGTCATAGGTTGGAAATCCATTACAGCATGGGGAATTTTTTATTAATTTTTGGGGGTCATAAGGATGTTCTGTTAAAGGTGGTTTTGGGGAAGGGGACAGCTTCAAAATGCTTAACGAGATTCCCATCTTGGATGGGTACTGATGAAGAGGTAACTGTGATTTAAAAGACCACAAGTTTTGGGAAATAAGCAGTATGTTAGGTAAATTGAATTACGGGAATAGCAGACCTTATGAGTCTGAAAGAGGACTCTGCCTTCTTAGTAAAAAATGAAATTATTTTGAATTTCCCACTGAGGGGGTGGGTAGGATGTCATTCGTGCTGGTGGGCAGCAGGGAAAGCAATCACAGATGGGCTGGTTTCGTAGTTCACCTGGAAAAAGAGGTGAGGATGGTAGCTGCAGTTTTATTGTAGGAGATGAAGGTGGGATGACATGATAAAAGAGAAGAAAAAGAGAAGAGAAATGAAAGTCCTGTTTCCTGAAAAGACCAGCTATGATGTTTCAGAATTATATTATGAATTAGTTTCTTAAAGAGAAAAGTATTTACTTTGTACATCTAGTAAACTTTTTGTGACGTACACTAACATCATAGAGAAGCAGTAGACATACTCCAAAAAGAATTTGCTTGGTTTTGGGAATGCAATAAATAAGGGCTTTTCCTAATGATGCTTCCTTTACTTAAGATAAAGTTAACAACCATTTCTTGAGCCAAAGAGTGGCCTTGAAGCATACTTATTTCTAAGAGAGGGAACAAACATCAAACAAAAAAACATCATTGTGGATAATCCATTCAGTGGATGAACTTTTCTTCATAAAGTACACTGAACTCAGTTAAAGAAGAAACCTTTGATTTCTCTTGCTGAAATATATTCATAGAAGTAAGTGTGTGTGTGTGTGTGTGTGTGTGTGTGTGTGTGTGTGTGTAGCAGGGGATGGGAGAGAAAAAATAGAAAAAAAAACTTCATAAAATAGGATAGGTCACAAAAATACTATAGAAAAATATAAGTTAAACATGAAAGAAAATTGTGTCATATTTTTCCTTTGGTCAAAGAAAAACAAATGTGCTGACGGGTGGACATCTATTCCCTGTTCTAATGAAAATAGTTAGCTTAATAGGCTATTTAACTTACATGAAGTAAGTTATTTAAGGTTATTTAACTTACATGGAAAGACTGTTAGAGGATGTGGATTCTAATTTTGACTTTACTACTTACTTTTTGTGTGACACTGCACCAGCTACTTATGTCTCAGTGTCTCAGATTCCTCATCTACAAAGTGAGGGGTTTGGGACTATAGGTTTTCTTGAGTTCCCTTCTAGCTCTGTATCTATAATTCTATGATCTGGACTTTAATTTGTTCATCTGTAAACAAACAAAAACTCCACAGAGTTGAAAAGGATAATTTCTTGGGTCATGTTCAGATCTAATATTTTATGACTTTATAGGCCCGGACCTTAATAAAGCTATCAGTCTGTCACAGGATCATAAGACCATACAATTAGGACCAAAATGGACCTTTTAGGGTACTAAATCACATATCCTCATTTTACAAGTGAGGAAAATGAGGCATAGGTGAGGTGAAGTGATTTACACAACAAATAATAGTGAGTAGTGGATCTTGGACTCCTCCCCTGAATTTTTGGGATCTCTGGACTCCAGGCTAAGAATCCCTAAACTGTAAGATCTCTTCCAGCACTATAGCCTCATGAATAGTAGAAATTAATTAAATATACATATCTCAAGACTCACTGACACCTGTTTGAAGTATATTAAGTTCTGATTTTTAAAAAAAGATTGATAACAAATCTATTGGTGTATAAAAACCAGAAAGAGGCAGTATAGGTTAGTGTGATTGACTAGATACAAAGGGAGAAAACAGTCATTTTCTGAAGCATTTCACATTCTGGGAAGTCACACGTTGGTTCTTAATATAGAAACACACACACACATACACACACACACACACACACACACACACACACACACACACTATCCCCTTCTGTCACAGAAACTTGAAACAAAGCCAATATAGAGTAGCTAACACAGTTTGTGGCTCTCCTTCACTACAGGTTAGATTCTAATTTCCTCTTTACATCTCCCTGGCACACACAGATCTTCCTTTGAAACCACAGGAGCTCCATACATAGGAGAGATAGGAAGATATTACTACACTCCTTCAGTTATATGACATAAATTACTATTTTCTGTGCAATCTGCATATCTCCTCTAGCATATTTTAGCCTTCCTCTCATGTACGTTTCTTCTAATTTTAATTTCAAAAGGAAACAAAAATAATTTCCATTCTAGTATTTGCTTTTCTCTCCCAAATATCCTCCTTGAAGAGACACCTAATCTAAACATTTTTAAGTGCTTTTAAGGAATACTTGTGTTTAATTACAGAATGAAAGAGAAACTGTTAGATTTTACTGAGTTAAAACCAGATTTCTATAAATAGTACAAATCATTTTGTATCAACAGGCACACAGTTGTTGAGCACTCAGTATAACTTGCAGGTCATTTCTAACCATCATGGGAAAACACTTTGAGTTGGATGGGTTTGTCTTCCTAAACTTCCCAAAGTACAATGAATTCACCTCTGTTATGAGCTGCCTTTGCATGATACCACTTTCACCTACTCTCTTTCCTTTTCTTTTAATAGAAGTGCATTACATCAGGACTCTAATGGTCACAAGTCAGGGAATGCGTCCGTGATTCATTTCTAATGCAGCCAAAAAGCAAGTTAGTCATGCCTTAATAGGTGAACAGAAATATGATACTGTCTTTAAACATTATATTTTCATATTATACTAAACTAAATTTGGGATAAAGTCAATTAAGGGATTAACTATCAATTTCTTCTTTGACGTATCTTCTCCCTGCATCCCTGAGTTCACTTTAGTTACAAAAAAAAACCCAAAACCCATTACACTGGTTAGTGCTGTGGAAATAATGCAGTTTGGGGAGGGAGGATCAAGCTTGTCTTAGCTGAGGTCCCTTGCATAATTTAAGAAGAAATGAAAGAAAAATACAAAGTCCACTAATCTCAAATGGCCGAATTTTTATTGAAGATGATAACATTAAGAGGCAGGAAAAGCCACCACCACATTGTAATTTTCCAATCAATCTTAGTTTGACTTTGAAGCCTTGGCTGAACAAAAAAGCAGCTTTGGACTTGAAGAGAGTAAATTTGAGATGGAAATAGAAGTCGTGGATTGAAAGTAAATATGGAACTCTAATATTACTGTTTCTTGACTACGAAAGAATGGATAATTTGAAAGCAAAAGGGAAACTAGTTGAGCATCAAGGAAAAGAATGCTCTTCTTTCAGATAAACAAGGACAAATCTGAGCTGGTCTGGTTTCTATTGTTGTCGGGGCAATTAGGTGGCATGGGGTACAAAGTACCAGGCCCGGCGTCAGGAAGTCTCAACTTCTTGAGTTCAAATCTGGACTCAGACACTTACTAGCTGTGTCTGAGTTCAAATATGACCCCAGACATTTAGTATCTATGTAAACCTGGGCAAGTCACTTAAATCTATTTGCCTAATTTCCACATCTGTAAAATAGGTCAGAGAAGGAAATGGCAAACTATTCCAGGATATTTGCCAAGAAAACCCCAAATGGGGTCATGAAGAGTCAGGCATGACTGAAATATGACTAAAGAACAAGAAAAACCAGAAACCTGTAAATTTGAACTTATGGGCTAGAGTAGCTATTTTTAAGTTTATCCAATACTAAGTTTATCTCCAGGGTCAGAGTTAAGTCTTGAGTTGCTGAGGGCTCTTGTGAGGGATATCTCACCTGATAGCTTTATAAAGGTAACTGTAGGTTTTAATGAAATTTACAGATACAGCATCAAATGGGGAAGTGTCATAGTTGAGAATACAACATGCTGAAGACATGGGTACCACAGACAGGTGCTATACTAGAAATTTGCTAGGAAACACACAAGCAGCTATGCTAGAGATCGCAGAAATCAATGCCGAGTTGACAATAGAAATAAATGATGCTTAAAGAGGCACTGAGAAATAAAGATATAACTAGGGCATGCTTCTCTTTGAAGTGAAAACTACAAAGAGCCAGTGAAGACACCTTGAACTCAAATGAATTTCCTTATACTTTCTTAAATGCATCCTTTATCTTGAGGGTTTTTTTTTTTTAGTGATATTGATGCCTGGATGATTGCAATAACCCTATGGTTGTCTGTCCTTTGAATTTCTCCCAATTGCTGTCCATCCTTTATTTAGTGTTCAAGTTGATCTTCTTAAAGCAGATGTCTGTAATGGTAATTTGAATGGGAAGATCTTTCCCATTCATTAACAGGCTCGTGTGACCCGCTTAAGTTCCATGCGTCTAAGTCACATGGAACAGGAAGGGTGGAACAGGAAGAAAGTAGAGCTAGAGCAGAGCTGAGAGAAAATTGGTCAGAGCAGTCAGAACTGAGGGAGAGAGAAGAAGCAAACAGCTAGGCTCATGAGTGTTTGTGGGAAGACCTTAGCATGGGGAAGACTTGGGGATGGTGTTGTCCTCTGCATTGTTTTTAGCTTTTTGTCACTATGGTGGATTTGGCTTTCTGGTGTCTGAATAAATGTTTTGGTTTTGTCTTCCATGTGGAGAATCTGTTTGTATTTCACAATTCAGAATTACGCTGGGATATTCATGGTCACCATAGGTGCTGTGAATATCCCATTGGTACTGCAATGTCTCACCATATTACCCTCTGATTTAAAAAAAAAACACCCAACAACTCCAAAGTCTCCCTATTATCTCTTGGATCAAAAATAAAACACCTTATTTTATATTTAAAAGCCCTTCTTTACTTGCCACTTTCCTACTTTTATACCCTTTTTTCCCTCCACATGATCCAGTGAGGTTGGCCTCCTGGCTCTTCTAGCTATGGATCTTTTCACTGACTGGTCCATTAAGTCTGAGATTATTCTTTTCCTTCTTCTGTATCTATTGGCTTTCCTGACTTTCTTTAAGTTACAGCTAAACTCCTACCTTTTACAAAAAGCCATTTCCCTCTAATTCTAGTGCCTTCCATCTATTGATTATCTTCAACCTATCCTCTATATATCTTGTTTATACATGATGGTTTACATATTGAGAGCAGTGACTGATTTTCCTTTGTTTTGTATCTTCTGAGCTTAGAACAATGCCTGGCACATAGTAGATGCTTCATAAATGTTTGTGGTTTTGACTGACTGCTACTAGAAATACAAGAGTAATTGCTTGGAATCCAAGAGATAACTTGTATGGCAGCACCATTTGGTGCTCGTAACAGATCTTGAAATGCAACAAATATTTTACTGTATTTCATAGTTTATGAGTCATGGTGTGATTTTCATTGGTATTACCTATGGAGGCTGTTGTTTTATTGCATATTAAATTGCATGCATACTTAAAATTTAGAGTACAGTATAATTCCTAACATCAAGGTCACATAACCTTTCTGAAACAGCCTGGGGAAATTCCTATGATCAGGTCAGGCAGGACCTGACCAAGTATGTACTTGGCCATGCTGAACTACTTTTAAAAATTCTTTAATATTAGAAATGGCTTTTTTGATTAGGAGAAAGTGGAGCGATATATTTGCAAAATGAAGATTGTAAATACAAAAATAACAGTTTTTAAAAAAGTATTTGCTGAATTGAACTGTTGATATCAGGGAAGCAGTGTTCATGATACATTATCTTGAGTATTACTGAATCACAACATTTAAGAGTTGGAAGAGGCTTCAGAGATCTTGTTTGACCTGTATCTGAACAAGAATTCATTCAACAGCAGCAACTCCCAGCCACAATATAATCATCCAGCCTTTTCTTGATGACCACCACTGAGGGGTAACCTACTACCATCCAGAACAATTCATTCCACTTCTGGACTGTTTTGTTTTGGGAAGGGCAGCTCTTTTGGTATCTTCATGCTTAGCACAGTGCCTGGTACATAGCAGGCACGTAGTAAATGTTTATTGACTATTGTCTGATTAAATATTTTGGTAAATTCTGTTTGTCTAACTGTTAAGTTCTTGAAGTTCTAATTGTTAAGAAGTTTTTCCTGACACCAAACCCACATATACCTCCATCCATCACTTCTTCTCAGTCCTACTAGTTCTGTCTTCTGGGACCAAGTGGAACAAGTGTACCCTATCTTCCATGTGATAGTTCTTCCGATACTTATCTCATTTCCCAAAGTTTTTTCATCTTTAGGCTAAATATTTCTAATAGCTCAGCTATATGGTACCTTTCACCATTGTGCTCACCCTTTTCTTTACTCTCCAGCTTAATGTCACCCCTAGAACTGGACAATATTCTAGATGTATTCCAACCAGGGAATAAAACAGTAGGACTATAGCCTCACAGTTTGGGTTACTACAGGTCTCTTAATGTAACTTATAATTGCATTCACTTTCTCAACTAATATAGCACATAATTCACTTAAATTGGGCACGGGGTCCATTAAAACCCCTGATTTATTTTTCAGAAGTGCTAACTAGATGCTCCACCCTCATCTTTAAATTTGACTTTTTGAAACCAAAAACAACTTTGCAATTCATCTTACTAGACATAGCCCAATGTTCTAGCTTGGCATAATCTTTTTAGATCCCCATGATCTGAATATTACCAAGTTTCCCTTACCTTAGGTCATTGAAAAATCTGACAAATATACCACCTATTGTGTTATTCAATGTTAAAGAACAAAAGCTAAGGACAATTCCTTGGTATAGTCTACTGAAGGATAATCTTTAGTTGACATAATTCCATTAAGACTACTCTATGGATCTGCTCATTAAACCAGCTCCAAACCCATCCAATAGCTAAAATATAGCCAAACTGTTTCTATGCCATTCCCTTACATGCAATGTATGCACACACTCATTCCAGATCTATTAATTCATTGTCATAGGGAACTTTCAATAGGAAACTCTTTACCAGCCTAGTTCTAAAATTGTTGGACAATTTAAAAGTTCTTAGCTGGGCTTAAGTAGAGTTATCTGGGGGCACCAAGATGTTAGGGAACTTGCCCAGGATCACAGAATCAGTATATGTCAGAGGGGAGAATCTTTCTGGCTCCAGCACTGACTCTCTATGCCCTACTTCGTTCTACCTCTGACACTATATGAATCCTGCTAAAAAATGAAATAAGTTTAGTCTATTCTGATACCTTCAATACTTCATTTCATCTCTTGGTGTCCACCATTTGCTTTTCCCAAATGCTCATTAACCACTCTTACTAATATGTCAAAGAATTTTGCCAGGCTAGTTATCTATTTCCTGAACTCCTTATCAGTTACTCTTTCTGTCTAGGTAGTTTACAGTATACTCCCGTGATAATGTGGCATCTGTTTTTGTCTTCATTTATCTTTACCCCAAAGCTCTTTGTCATGTTTTCCTTCTTTGGCTTCTAGATATTCTTACATGAGTATATATTTTTAAAATACAATCCTACTAGGAACTCTATTATCTTATTAAATATCCTAAAAGGCTAAGAATACAATTTCAGTAATATTCTCGTCATGACTTTCATTTTACCAGTTCTCAATGATTCCTAAGAAGTCAAATTTGCTTCCTTGAATTCAGATCTCTGGTTAAGCTTGCTAAAGATCCATATTTTATACATCTGTACAGACATAAGACATCTGAGATTTTATTGCATGATCCTTTCTTTTTCCTATTTTGTTACTGAAGTTATCTATGGGATTTGAATTTGTAGATATACATGGGCAATGTTTCAAAAGTCTTTTTGATCAAATTCATAGGACTTCAGACATATATTCAGAGATACATTTATATCTCTACCATTTCTTATTGGATGTATGCCATCCTCAGCCAAGAACACATCATTTTTTTTTAAACTTCGGGCCCCAATTTTATTTTTGGACACCAAGTCCTTAAATCAGTTGTTCACTTTCCATGTCTGTTTCCTCTTCCAAGAATCCTGCCTTAAATTGTCAGCAATTGAAATAACTGATGAAACAACTTCTAAGGCCTGGAATTTCTTTCTTGGGGCTGCATAATCTTTGGCAATACTTCCTACATTTCTTACGGCAATGTCATTTGTTTCTCCATAAATTATCAAAAGAAGATCATGTTCATGAAGTTTGATGTCTTAAGAATCTCTCCAAATTTTCTCTTAAGGGCAGTGAGCTGCCTAAAACCAGAAAGACTCATCTTCCTGAGTTCAAATCTGGCCTCAAGACACTTATTAACTCTGTGACCCTGGGCAAATCACTGCTTGCCTCAGTTTCCTCATCTATAAAATGAGTTGAAGAAGGAAATGGCAAACCACTCCAGTTTCTCTGCTAAGAAAATCCCAAAAGGGGTCATAGAGAATGGGATATGACTGAACAAAACTGAGTTACCTACAAGAAGCTTTCCATCTATCCCAGATACCTGCCTAACAATAGTTATCTAACGACCAGGCAGCAAATAGTTATCTCAGACCACATTCAATAGGTAGTAAACAATCACTAATATTTGTCTTTTCTTCTTCTAACCTTTATTGGATATTCTATTTCCTGATGGCACCTATGGAGCTACTACATCATTATTTGGAGTGCAAACAGATTCTATCTATAATTTATGTTTAAGTACTCAGTTGCCTTTGAACCTGACACAGTGGAAAGAACAATGACTTTGGAGACGTCCCACCTCTGACACTTGCCATCTGTGTGACTCTGGGACATAGTTTTCCTCAACTGTAAGATACGGAGTCTGGATTTGGTTTTCCCATCCATCTGTAGACCTATAATCTTTTGTTTTACATCCTTCCATTTTCCAACAGTTTGACAGAAACCAGGATTCTCTTCTATTTCTTCATATCCTCTTTCTTATTTGTTTTTGCCGAGAAGACCTCCCTCCCCGTGCAAAGTACTTTATTCTTTCTGATAACATGAAGGAAGGAGAGGTCTTTGTGGAGTCCTTTTATGTGGTCTTCCTGAAGGGAGATCAGTGTGTACTTTGAGCACAGATAACAAATGCTTCCCTGTTGCAGAGAGATAAACCTTGCACACTCTCTAAGCAAGTCACTGCACAGTTATCCCAGCTTTCCAAACCTGGAAGTGAGATCCTTTGTCCTTTGTTATTCATGCTAATCATACTGAAAAATGTTTTTAAGACTTTCTCATGCAATTTGAGATATGTAAAAACTTGGAACAAAATGAATTCATGTATTCAACTATTTGCCTATGCAAGCTAAATGTCTGTATTATTATATTTATTCACTAAACAGATACTTAAAATACTTAATAATATGAACCATAAATATTTATAAAATGAGCAAAATGTTTTATTTCATGAGCCATTTCAAAAAAAATTTTGGTGTGAATAAACTGGGCAAATATGTAATAGAGCCTGGACTTGAAAGCAATGAAAATGATCACTGATGAAAGAATGAAATAAAAAGAAGCTCTACTTAATACTATCTTGACAGTTATTCTGAATGATGGAAGATGAACCTTACAAGTTTGAATATTTCACATAATTCAGAAAGGAATTTAGTGAAGTACAAGTATTACCAACTAGAACTTTTTGAATTCAAGAATTCTCACCAGTTATTTTGTTTTCTAGACTCCTCAATAGTTCCTTCCAGTCATTCAATCAATGTTTATTAAGCACGATCTGTTTGTATAGCACCATGCAAGGTAGTATCATTGGATTTAAGACTAGAAAGACTCTTGCAGATCATCATATTTAGAAAGGGGCCAAGGTCTCCCATTGCATCTTGCGCCATCTCCAGTCATCCTGATGAATATCTGGTCACTGGATTCAGATGGCTCTGGAGGAGAAGTGAGGCTGGTGACCTGCACAGCCCTCACTCACTCAAAACAAAGTCAAGTGCAAGTCATGTCATCATTTATCTGATGGCGTGGTCTTTGGCAACGAAGGACGAACACAATTTAGAGATATGGTCCATTCTCTCATGGAGCTTACATACAATAAAAGGATGAGGCCCTAATACAGATGACTATAATTCATAACCTGGCACAATATTTGCATTAGGAAGTTACAAAACAAAATCCTATATGATGTCTAGGAAGAAAAGTAGTTACTGATTGGGAGATTCAGAGAAAACTTCACGGTGAATATGACATGAATGAAGTCTAAAGGAAAGTAGGGATTGAATGAGCAAAGACTCATTCCAGAGGAATGGAAGAATGTGAATATAGACTATGGAAGAGGATGTTCCATGGACAGAAAAAAGGCCATTTTAGAGAAAATGTAGCCTATGTGAAGGGTAAGACAATATAAAATTGGAAAGCTGATGTGTCTCTAGATTGTGGAGGGCCTTGGGCAAAGAAATGTTTCTGAATTTTACTTGAGAAATAGGACAGCAATGGAAGTTTTTTGAGCATAGGAGTTACATGAACAGTTGCTGTTGACTGTCTTTCAGTCATGTCCAACTCTCTGTGACCACATTTGGAGTTTTCTTGGCAAAGATACTGGAGTGGTTTGCCAGTTCCTTCTCTGATTCATTTTATAGTTGAGGAAACAGAGGCAAACAGGGTTAAGTGACTTGCCCAGGGTCAAATAGCTAGTAAGTGTTTGAGGCCAGATTTAAATTGAAATCTTCCTGACTGCAGGCTGCCCCACTGCCTGCCGCCCCTCCCCCCCACTCCCCCTTCCCCCCTCTTGCCTCTCTCCCTTCTATATTGTGGAAGTAGCTTAAAGAACAGACTGAAGCAGAGAATATGTAGAAGAGGAAAGATCTATCACCAGGTTATTGCAATCGACCAGGTTGGGTTCAAATGAGGACACATACAGGGCCCGTGGCAGTGTGAATAGGGAGGAAATGAAGGGTGCAAGGGATGTTGTAGAAGTGGAACTAATAGAATTTGATTATCAAATTGGATGTGAGAGGGAAGAGGAAGGGAATTTATAGCACCTATTCTGGGTTAGACAGTATGCTAAAGGCTTTACAAAAATTATCTCATTTGTTCTTCAGAACCCTGAATGGTAGCTGTTGTTATTATTTCTATTTTACAGCTGGAAAAAACTGATGATGACTGAAGTTAAATGACCTTCCCAAGGTCACCCAGCGAGTATGCTTCTGAGGCTGGATTTGAACTATGGTGTTCCTGATTCCAGACCCAGCTGTCTCTCTACTGTGCCACCTAGTGGCCTAGAGGTAAAAAGGAAGCAAGAGTCAGAGACGTTTGGTCTCAGTTCACAAGAAAGTCCCCAGAGTTGTACTCTTCCTCTCACCCCCACCTTAAAATCAGTATAAAGGACTCTAGCCTAAAGGACTACAAAATTTAAAGATACTAATTTTGAGGATCCGGTAATAAAGGAAACATTGAATATGAAACATTACTTGGTACTATTTTCCACAAGTCTTCTCTAAATTTAATTTTACCCATCTCTTATAGTGCAACAATGTTTTATATATATTACAGAATCAATGGTGGGAAGCAATCTTAGAGGCTCACTACCTCCTGAAGCAACTTGTTCTACCTTGGGAGAGTTCTAATTGTTAGACATCTTTTCTTGGTATCAAGCTAAATTTTTGTTAGACATCTTTTCTTGGTATCAAGCTAAATTTTCATCTTTGCAATATTAACCTTTATCCATTCATTCATTCAGCAAGCATTTATTGGAATCCTACCCACTGTTCCTTGTTCTATCCTATGGGGCTAAAGAGACAAGTCTAACAACCTCTCCTACCTGAAACATGAAAAATATTGGAAGACAATTAAGTATTCCCTAAACCTTTTGTTCTCCAGGCTAAATATTCCTTGTTCCTTCACCTGATCCTCCTATGGCATGACTTTCAAGTCTTTAGTGATCCTTGTTTTCCTCCTTACAATGTGCCATCCAGAACTAACACAATAGTTTGGATGTGGTCTTCCCTGCTAGAGAACAGGAAGACAGTCACCTCCTTATTCAGTACCTTATTTATCCCTGCCTTTCTTAATGGAGTCCAAGATTCCCTTTAGTTATTTTTGTTAACTTGTAGGACACCAAAACCCCTAGGTGCTGTATTCTTTATGAATCAAAATCAGGGGGTAACTGATCCTAACTCAATTCAGATATATTTATGATAAGAATTAAATAATTCCTAATAACTAGTCCTCTTTAATCCCAAATATAGACCCTCAGTCTGAAAACCTAACTGAATTCATTAATTCTGAATGTGAGTCTCGGTATCATTTTGAGCATTCATGTGACTCAATCTCCGGAAATAGCCTTTACTCCTTGAAGAAAACAGCCCATGCTACAAAATATCCATTATTTCATAGAAATAAATGTTTACTGAAAGTTATCTGCAAAACCTGCTTTTAAGTTACATATTTAAAATAGGCAAGAGGATCTAATTATTTTAGGAATCCTATTAGTAATCCCTTTATACAGTGAGCACCAACATTCTAGTTGAAATATTGGCAAGGTGTAGCATATATATAATATATATATAGTATATATATATATTATATATATGTAGTGTGTGCATATGTGTTTGTATACATATATAAATACACACACATATATCTTTAAAAAAGACATGTCTATCAAAACAGACTGGTTAGAAGCAGCAAGAAAAAAACCAATTCATAGTTATCCATTGGGAAGGAAAGAGATTGTCTAACAAAACAATGCAAGAGAACAGGAGGTTGCAACTGAGTAGTAGGGAGGTAAACTATCTTAGCAGAAACCACCAAAAGCACTAAATTTATCCAATAATGAAAGCAGGATTCTGCAGCAAACACTGCAACCTCCCACACAATCAAGGTCTGAAACATATGAAATAACCAATGATAAGGACGTGACTCAATGAGTCGGACCAGTTCCATTATGAATAACTCAAAACTATGTAAAAGGCTGATAAATGAATGAAATAGCATTTGTTCATGGTTACAAATAGCTCAAGATACATGTTTCTCATCCCATCAAAACATATTTTTACAGCATAATGATATATTTTTGGAACTGGACATTTAGTCAGAGTTGGGCAGAGGAGAGGGAATGAAGAGTGTAGGTTCCCAATTTTCCTTCAACAAAAAAAATACTAATTGAAAGCCTTACTTTTGTTCCTTATTTCAGCTGGTATTATGGAATTATTTTACATGTAAGCCCAGGGATACTGCGAATGTTCTCTATATAATATGTGATGATGGATTTTGCCCAGTCATTTGATGATCTACAAATAAATGACTGTTCTCACTGGACAGATGGACACATCTGGATGAACTACAGTGTGACTGGAAAAGTAAAGATACAAATTAGGAAGTGAGATCTAGTCCTTAAACAAAGACAATGACAGCAGTTGTGCACTACTACTAATAACGGTGGATTCATTTTATCATCTGTATTTCAGAATTCTTCTGCTGCTTTTGTGATCTCTTCTAGTGATGAGAACTGACCAGATCCTTCCACAATGTGTATGTGTGAAAACTATCCTTTCATTTGTTCATTTCTGTTGGTAGAGTCTGATACATTATTTGGAGAGTTGTGTCTTCACCTTAGAGGTTGACAGAAAAAGAGATCTAAAATAACCACCTCATGTTTCATGCCAAGTTATTCTGTCTGCTGTTGTCCCCTCACTTTCCACAACTATGCCATTCTGTAAGATCCAGTCCATTACACAAACATGCTTTACTCTCTACAATTGATGGGGAAATGAACCTATTGCACCTTTATGACATCTTATCTGCCTGTCCTGAGTACAATTGCTCCATTTAAGCTGGCAGATTGCTGCTACCTGTGAATCTGGCTTCTGAAAACATCCCAGCCAGTATAGCTGTATCAGAGTCTTCCTTACTGGTAGACAACTTCCACATGTGTGTGTATGTATATGTATATATCTGTGGCAGGTTAGGTCAAATTGTAGTCAAAGTATTGATTAAATTCTTAACATATGTCTAGCACTGTGCTAAGTGCTAGAAATACAAATAAAAGCAAAAATAAAGACAGCATCTTCCCTCCACGATCTTCTAATTCTAATGGAGGAAGACAACATATAAAATGAAGCTGAAAAGTAAGGGGATTGGGAACAGAAGTCCAGAGAGTTAGGAGTGCATCTGGGAGAGAAGTGAGGGAGTGAGAATGGCTGTCTTGGGTACTTCTTCCCAATGGAGGTTATAGGAGGAACTCATCAATTGGAAGAGGAAACTTCAGGGTGGAGGAATCTTCTAGAGTGAGAAGGCCTCAGGAAAGAGGCATCTTCCAGCTGAGAAATCTGTTGGGGTCTGGTGGGAAAGTCAGATCAGGATTCAAGTCAAGTGAGGATGAAAGGCGTGAGTGTGGCTGGCCTGGGTATTTCACAAAAATGGAGGTTGTGGGAGACACTCATCAATTGGAGGATGGGGAAGAATTGTAGGGAAAAAGGGATTATCCAAGATTTGAAAGTAGTAGGAAAATAGAGAAGTCTGGAAAGTCAAGAGAGGGGTAAAGGAGTGAATGTAGCTCTCCTAGTTACTTCAGCTCCAAGTATTTGGTTACAAGACATGTTGGATGCTGTCAGAACTCATGAATCTTTCAGCTTTGTTTGGAGTCTCTTAAAGCAGCATTTTGGAACACTAATTTTTTGCTAATTTAACTGAAAAGACATATTTGAATTCTTTGGTGCTCATTCCATGACACCTGGGAGTTATATAGACAACAGAATCTAGTGACAAATTCTACACTGTACCATTAATGAAATGGGTTGGCTGAATTTGTCTGGTGTAGGTCTTACTATTACCTCGATCACACTTAGGTTTCTAGTTAGACCATAGAGCTTTGTTAACTTTGTCAATCTTTGATATTTCATTTTTTAAAAAAGTTCATTTCCAGAGTGTAGTCATACAAATGCAGAAGCTCCTGACTGATTCCTTCAATCACTTTTAATAATGCTTAAGGCCTTTTGAATTAGAAGAATGGCCTGGAGGCCCTAATACAGTCTATCACCAGTTTCCAGATTCCTCGCTGTGTTTTCAAACATGACTATTGAAGAGTAAAAACTGACCTTATTACTTAACACTGAATTCTGCTCTACTGTTGAGAGAGAATAGAGCAGACCTGGGATCATCAGCTATGGCATAACCAGTCATGTATCATCAGGGAGTAATATTAAGATCTCATGAACTTCTCTAAATATTCATATTGGCTGATGGATTTCAGTTTGCATTGATGGTACCAAATCTTGTAAATGTAAACCCTCTAGAAGTGTTTGTTGATTTGTAAGTATGTTGTAACCCATGGTTCATGTCTGATAATCCATAATATGACCCTGCCCTGGAATTCTAGGTTTGCAATGTACTCCTGACAATGATGCATAATAGCCTGCTCTGAAGGACAACCCACCTTATCTGTAATGGAAAGACCAGAGAGATCATTGCTCTGGTCTATCTATCACCTTTTAATTTGCTTTGCTAATGGCGTTGCCCTTGTTAATACTGGATGTTATATATTTGGCACTCCATACATTGAGGAAAAAGCTTATGTGATGCTCTTAATTGCTTATACCTCTATCCCTTTTATCTAGGAAGCCTCAACAAGTATACTCTCAGGTCTAGGGCTTCCATTCTTTCTTCTGGCTACAAATGTTGGAGGTGTTCCAAAATTGGAATGAAATTTCCATCTGCACATCTTTGAGGGTTTCATCCTCAAAGGTAGCCAGTGTACAAATACTTGTGGAAATGTTAAGTGTCAGTCCCACAAAATTCCTTCCTCATTTATGATGCGGTACCTTCAGCAGGGAAGGTGTGATGGTATTTTTTGGTCCACAGAGATTCTCTATGTTTCGTATTAAAAAAGCCAGTTTGCCTTTACTTTGGTTTCATCATAAGTAAAATGATGGAGCCTGACTAAGACGACCGCTGAAGTCCTAATTCTAACTTTCTATATGCATTAAGCTTTTCTTTTCTTTTTCAATCTATGGTTTCATTAGCATAGGAATGACCAGTGTGGAAACTCCATCTCCCAAAGCAGATTAGTGCTTTATCTGTGGCCTGGATAGTTGTCTGGTGCATTGAAAGTTAACTGTTTGTACATGGTCTCACATTGTGGCATGTATCAGACACAGGCCTGGAATCCAGATCTTTCTGTCTCCAAGTGACTCTCTATCCATTGTACTTTGTTCTGATTCTCTTGATTCAGGAAATGCATTGAAAAGTTCCTCATGATAACTGTTATAAGGTTGTCAGTTACTGCTGCTTCCCATTTATTTGTCAAGATTCTAAAGCCTTCTCTTTCTATTTTTTCCTATCTTCTAGCCTATGTCATCTGTTTTACTTGTAGGGTCCTACGAATATTCATCAGTGCCTCTTTGTAATTCATGAACTTTTAATCCAATTTTTCTGTTTGTAAATTGAGCTGTGAAGTACCATCCTTCTAAAGAGGGACTATCTTTCAGTAAGAAATTGTAATTGATACCCTTTCCTTTGAGCTGTTCTTTCTAAGAATCCTCAGTGGGACAACTGTGATTTCCTATCAGAACATCTTACATCGCTTCTAGTATCGTTGTTATTTCTAGGTGGCTGGTTTGGTTATTGGCACATGGCAATGTTGTTCCATGATATAATATGATGTGAGATGATGGCTGAAGTGCACTTGGTTCTTTGTGTGAAAGTAGTGATTCCTTTTGTTGTTAAAGATTAAGTCTACAAGATGTGATAGTCTGTTTTTCATTTTGTGTGAAATAGATAGGGCCAAATTCCAGGAATTTAGGAACTGAGGATTTTTCTATTTTCATCCCTACTCTAAATAGGACTATCTTGATTCTGAGAAAGTTGCTGCATGGAACTTCCTACTGCACAGCCTAAGAACCAATATTCCAGACCACTTACTTGAATAAGATGTTGAATTTGAGGCACCCCACCAGCTGGGATGAGGTTTGGGTCAGTTTCCCAGCCATGCTGGACAGAATGTTTTGGCAAACTCAACAAAATCTTATCTAGTATTTCTGTCATCAATAATATGCATTCCAAATCAATTTCAAGTAACAATCTTCTTGACTTCACAAACCTCACTCTCGAGAATTCTCTGCAACTTATAGTTATAAAATAGAAGCTGATTAAATATAAGCATTAGCTCTCAAGGACACAGAACAACCGACAGATAGAATATCAGAATATATAAGCAAAAGTAAATTTTTCAAATATATATGTGCTAATATATTTGCCAAAGTGAAATGGCTGCAGCAGTTTTTAAAAAATTGCCAAAATGTTTTACTCCACACATAGAAGATATACCACAGATGTTTATTTATGAGGGCCTGGAAGGAACATGGAACTCAAGTGAAAAAGGGTCTTGTTTGTTCACCTTTCTCATTCTAGTTGAAGTACCTTAATTACAACCAATAACCAACCTATAGATGACACATTTCATTATAAAATAACATAAGAGGGCTAAGGTATATTGTAACAAATCTAGTAGAAAAATATGCCGTTACAACATAGCAAGTAAAGGAGCAGAAAACTGAAATATGGGACCATCACTGAGAACGGATAGCCTGATCCTAGTCAATAAATCAACCAACTCATATTTATTAAACATTTATGATGTTTCAAGCACTGGGAAACAAAGATAAAAATGAAATAGTTCATGACTTAAAGGAGCTAATATCTTAATGATTTAAAAATTATTTTCAGTGTTTATGAAGTACTCATACAATTATGTTTCACGAGATGGACCTTGTAACTGGGAGATGTTCAGCAAATTTTATACACTGCAATAAGCAAAAATTTCTTAAAATTCAAGGAATCACAGGAAATTCAAATATCCAAATGTATTCTGTGCTAAACTGGAAAGATCGCTACAGTGCTTTAAACAAAGGCCATTTACCTCAGAAAAAGAGTTCCCATAAATGGCAACTTTCTATTGGGAAATCCCAGATCCAACTTTAATTAAATGAAAGTAAGGTAGTGAGGTAGTGACAATATAACTAACTTTGGTAGGATACAAAGTAAGAGACAGTCCATCAGCCATTTCTCCTGTGCATGTCTGAGGATGTTTCAGTAAACCTTAAATTGAATTTGAGGGCTTATCAGCCGCCAGAGCAGACTACAAAGGTCTGGCACTTCTGACTCCTTTGCCCTGACATGAAAGAGTGACAAGCATTTCCATTCTGCATTGGCTGTGGACTCTAGATTAATTTCAAGGAAAAGTCCATGCAGGAGTGAATTACATCTTAAGTCTAGTGGCTGTAGGAGGATGAGGCACTGCCCTGTGGTCAGCAGAACTGATGGGTATTCAAGATAATATGGAAGTTGTAATAACCAAACCAAAGAATGTTGCCCACATCTTCAATCATAGACTTCTGCAGAGTTTTTATGCTACAGATATTTCAAAATTTGAGGTTACGTTAAAGGTGTGTGTGTGTGTGTGTGTGTGTGTGTGTGTGTGTAACCGTAAAGTATTTTAGGAACTAGATAATTGATTTCTCCCTAATATTCTCCCCCTGATTTGTTTAATTATTTTTGCCTCAATAGGATGTCTGGCAGGTATTCAAACTCAAAAGAAAGTGAAATGACATATTTTTCGCTAGACAACAGTTTAGTATGAGATCTACCTCATCAAGAATGTTTAATTATTGGTCATTCTAAAAAATTACTTTGGTTATGGCTCTACCTTCAGCAGGGGTGTGCCTTAATTTCCTCTAAAGGGATGCTTATTTATTATCTCCCTTGGAAAACTGGCCCATTTTATTTTTACAACATCTATGGAAAATTTTTCTTTATAGTGAATGAAAATTCTTTCTCTTTCAGATTAAGCCCCTTTACTTGAACCAATTTTTTTCCCCTGAGATAAAATGGGCAAAATCTATTCATCATCTTTTGTAATATCTTCCCATGAGCTTGAAACAGTTTTAAACTTATTTCTTTGTTTTTCTTTCTCATGGACAAATCATATGATCAGTAGGCTGGCAGGGACTTTGAGGAACTACTTCATCCATATCTTTACTTAAATGTGTCTCAAATAGGATATCACTTGCCTATACATAATATTAATCAATGATGAGAATCGATCAGTCTCTTCTAAGTCTCTTCTTTCTTTTCTAAACATTAAGCAATCCCAAACTATTGAAAATCTTATTTGTGTCTAAGATGATTCCTTCTAAAATGCCAGAATATTTTCTTTTATTCTGTTCACACAGTGTAAAAAACAAACAAAATATCAGTCAGTCAGATATCTATTGAATTATATATTTAATTAATGGACGAAAAGTGGTATAGAAAACTTTTCGTCCTTAGCTTAAAACAATATGAATTCCAATGAGTTCTTCCACAAAAATGAAAGTAATTTTCACTCTTAGTATTTATTGACTTGGGTATTTTTTGTTTTTGTTTCAGGAGGCAAAGAAATTATACAAGTTCCAGCACAGCAGCAGGGAAACACCAACGCCTTATCTTAGCATTGCTTTATGACAGCAACTTGGAGAGTCCCTGAAATATCTCTAGGGTATGTTATACATTGTTGCAAGTAAAGTAGAAAGGAAAAAAGTCACTTGAAAACTAAGGTTTTCAAGTTTTAAAAAATGGCAACTCCAAGGTAGGCACTGATTATCTGACTTTATATCATTTTGATCTAATAGTGAGGAAAAAAATCTACTATACCTTCCAAAGGTGTTTCATTTACAAGCAAATAATGATAATATATTGGTTTAGAAGGATGTTGGATTAATGTGTACAAGGAAATGCTTCATCCAGAACTACTTCTAAGGAACAGCATGGAAAGAAATGGTGATTGCCAATGATAGTGAGTAATACTATTAACAGGTCACATTTATATAATACTTTAGAGCTCACAAAGTCCATTTTCTCCACAACTATCCTGTAAGAGAGGGAATGTATTATATTCCCATTTTACTGATAGAAGAATAAAGACTTAGGCTGAATGATTCAGTCGTTGTTTGACAGTTAGCCAGATTCAAACCCAGCTTTCCTGATTCCAAGTTGCATATCCTTTCTACTAGACACCACTACACTGTGTATTTCTTGAGACCAGAGACTGTTTTTGCCTTTCTTTGTAGACCCAGTGCTTGGCACAATACCTGGCACCCTTGGCACTTAATAAGTGCTTAGGACTTTGTCTTGACAATACTTCAAAGTTTTGCTTTAGATGAGTGAGTGTTCAAGCAGCTGCAGGGTGTTGCCAATCCAAATTGAGTAGATATCACACAAACTCTCTAAATTCTAGTACAAGTCTTTACAGCTTTACACTATTTCAGTATTCCTAGGCACTGCCTTTTCTTATCCATTAAACAGAGATGGGGGTGAGGAGGTATAGCATGGTATTTCACAATCTTACAAAGCTATTTAAGGCTAAGCTCTGCATAGCATAAGAAAAATGACATACAGAGATCGAGTCATCAGTAAGGAAGCAGAAATTCATGGCACACATGTGATATTTACCTGAGAAACAATTTGAAGATAATTACTGTAAATTATTTTTAAAAATAATATTATGTCAATGACAATGATTGATGAGAAAGCACAAAGCATTGATTTGATAACATAAAATGACGGCTTATTGCATGACAAGACAATTAACATTTATTAAGCACGGATTTTGTACCAGGCACTGTGCCAGTTGCTGGGAATACAAATTTAAGTAGAAAGAAAAACAATTCCTACCCTAAAGAAGCTTACCTTCCAATGGGGGAGGAAAACCCACAAGAGGTGAATTGTCCCTCTCCCAACTTGAGCATTCTTTCCTGATTCTTTTTCTCTCTACCTATATTGAATCCCATCCCATTCTTTACCTAGACTCCTTTCCAATATGTCCCTGTCATCATTTTGTTAACTATTCTTCATCATTGGCTTCCAGTACTGGGATGGTAAGTGAATTGCCATGTCATTATTTTTATTGTACCCCATCACTTGACTGAAATTGCTTTCTGATTGGTTACCATCAATCTCTTAATTTCTAAATCTAATGAGCTTTTCTTGACCCTCATTTTTTTAAACCCCTGTACAGCATTCAAAATTGTTGACTAGCTCCCTTCTGGATATACTATCCTCTAGCACTTAGCACAATTCCTGGAACATAGCAGGCATTTAATAAAGGTTTGTTGACTTGACTCCTTGAATTTTTATGACACTTTTCTTTCCTGGTTCTTTGGTCAGTCTGGATGCTCATCAGTATTCTTTGCTATGTCATTTTCCATGTCCTACCCCCATAAATGGGTATGACACAGGGTTTTTTCCTAGGTACTCGGTGGGCTCTTTTCTCTCCTTTTCTTCTCCCCTCTCCCCTTCCCCTCCTCTTTTCTTCATATTCTCACTTTCGGTGATCTCATGATTTCTCAGGAGATCAATTATTATTCAATGTGCAGCAGAGTAGATAACTGCCAAATGTTAATATGTAGGTCCCATACCATTCCTTAACTCCGGTTTCCAATCTGCTGGACATTTTCAATAGAATTTCTTACTGACAACTCAAACTAAAAATGACTGAAACATAACTCATCATCTGGTACCTTAAGCTCCTTGTTCCACAACTTTCCTATTTTTGTTGAGACTGTCGCTACTTTTCAAATCGTTCATATTTACAATCTCAGAGTTATTCTTGGCTGTTTAGCTTCCCTCACTTCTTATAGCCAATTAGTAGCCACACCTCAATTTCCTCTCTAGAACAGAGATGATTACCCAAGGGTTTGTGAATTTTTTTTTTTATTAAATACAGTTCCATATAGTTTTCTTTGTAATCTTATGCATTTTATACATTTAAAAACATTATTTCAAGAATGGACATATAGGCTGAGAGTACTGAAGGTAAATTGATATCCAAAATATTAAGAATCCCTGCTTTAGAATCTCTCGTGTCCACCCCCTTCTCTGCTAGCATAATTAAATGATCACAACACAGTTCAGTCCTTCATTACTGGGGACTGGGAAAGATCTTCTACTTGTTGGTCAACTTTCCTAAAGTGAAATTGTATCCTTTGATTTTGGATTACTCAAATGTATATAATATCATAATGGCAATAAAATCATACCAGGTATTGTTAAAATGCAAAAAAAAAATCAAAGCAAAGAGCTTTTCTAACTATCTACAGGCTAGACTACAGTAAAATCTCATCTCATGTTACTTGTAAGAATTTAAATATAGACAATTGGGCAGTTCAGTAATTTTAGTTGTGTCTGACTTTCTGGGACTCTCTTTGGTGTTTTCTTGGCAAAGGTACTGGAGTGGTTTGTGTTTCCTTCTCCAGATCATCTTATAGACAATGAAATGAAGCAAACAGGGTTAAGTGACTTGCCCAGGATTGCACAGCTAGTAAGTGACTGAGGTTATATTTGAAATAATGAAAAGAAGTTTTCTTGATTCTGAGTCCAGTGCTCTATCCACTATACCCCTTAGCTTCCCCTTGGGGTAGGTTAGAGAACTATTTTTTTGAGTGAGGAATCTTAGGCCTAATTATCTGTGGTTTATGATCCCTACAAGAGGAACAAATGCTGAGAAATAAGAAGGAAAGCTCACTGGTACAACAGATCATTGCCAGAGTCAGCAATATTAGTATAACACTTTCAGGTTTCAAAGGACTTTACAACGATCACTTTACCCAGTTCTCCTGATTTCCGACAATCTTTCCTACTCTCTTTTCTTTGAAGTACCTGCAGTTCTACTTATGTTGGAAAGATTTCCCAAAAGGAAACACTGTTCTAATATAAATTAAGCTAGAGAGGAGCCTGATCCAGCTCTTTCACGTAATTGGCAGTATGACATGCAGTCTTTTTTCAGTCTGACATGAAAGAGAACCAAACAGAACTTGGATATACCAGAACAGGGTAACTGGGGGCTTTTAATTCAAAAGGTGCTTTTTGGTGCTGAAGGTAGCCAGTTTCTGTTGCTAAGCTCCATCAAGCATGTAGCTTTGATCCTAAACCATTGGAAACTATCATGGTGAGAGGGTGTGCTACTCACTCACCATCACAGCATAAAGAACTTTCCATAAGGATTAAGTTGCATGTGCAGCAGTAGGATGAAACCAATAGACTCTAATAGCTCAGATGTAGTCATTAAATACTAACAAATAGCTAATCTGCGAATTGAGGATGTAAATTGAGTACCCATTATGGCTTGTTGGATCTAAAAATGCCTATACGTGTATTTACTCAATAGGCTATAACGACTAAGAGTAGCTTCAAAGAGTAAATAATTGGCATTTTCCAAATAAATGAGAAGGGAGTATCAAATAAATCTTTGTTCAAATTGGTTATTTGCCAGAATGGTATACTTGAAAACAAAAACAAAGCCCAGTATTGATTAAGTGCCTATGTGAGAGGCATTGTGATTGGTACCGAAGATACTTCCCCTCCTCTGCCACCCAAATTGCAACACGTATTCAAAAACTAAAAATAACTATTAGAGACCATTTAGACTTTGCCCTCCAATATCCTCATTGGTCTAAATTCTTGCCTTCCTTCGAAGGTCCATTGAGGTATCATTTCCTTCATGAAACCTTCCTTGATCTCCTCAGTTGAAAGTGGCCTTGCTCTCCTCAAGTTTCTCGGAATACTTCCTTATCTGGACCTTTCTGTTGCATTTACTCTATTTTTCTTTGTATCATAGCTTTTATGTATATGCTTTACCTATCATGTTTGAGTCTAAGTTCCTTAATAAAGGATATAGTTTGTCTCCATATCTCTAGCATCTAGCCAAAGAACAGACATTGATCAGCTACTTAAATTAAATTGAATTAAAAACTTGGATTTAAGTCTTGAATCTGTCACTTCCTATCTTTGTGTCTTTAGAGAACTCATTTAACCTTCTTGACACAGTTTTCTTACCATCCAGTGATGGTGTTGAACTAGATGATTTCTAATATCCCCTACAGCTCTATGATTCTGTAGTAGCCTGTACAGTTTCATATGCAAAAGAAAGAAACTGACAAACATCAGTCAATATAGCCTGTTAAGTAAATACATGTATAAATACATTGCACAGAATAAAGGCTATCTTTTTATCCTTAGATCTTGGTTATCATATTTTTCATTAGCTGTTTCCACTATTCTTGTATACAGGAAAAATACTGAATAATGTTTCTCTCCAGTGAAGCAATTCAAAAATTTTAAATGAACAGTTAAATATTTTGTCACTTAACCGAATAATCAGTTTTTCTGATGCAGGTTCTATTTGCTATTACCTTATTGGCAATGTGATAGAAATTAGTAAACGAAAAGGCTAATAGGTTCATTATGAACATTACTTTAATGAGGAAATAGAAAAAAAATAACATGGCTTAAACTTACTGATGAGATTTCCTCCTATTTTGTGTCAATTACATTTATGAAGTTCAGATAATATCACGGTTCACTTAGTAAGCAATCCAATACTAAAATGAACCAGTCTGAGTACAACATACAAAATTGGCATTAATTGAGATAAATTTAGGAAATCTAACAAGGAGATAGCCCCCAAATCATCTGCATTTTGTTTTAAAACATTTTATGTTTACTTTTTGGTGTGCTGCATTCTAGTTCCCTTCAAGCGAAACAGGGAATTCATTTTGGGGAGACTTTAATTAATAAACGTTGAAAAGCTGTTCATTTTCCCCCCTTTTAGTGATTATCTCAGTCTCTCCCTGGCAGAGGAAATTATTGAGAAGTCTCCTGAAGATTTCATTATATTTTTTAATCTGGACCTATGATTTCATTGGTATGAGGGTAACTCTTTAGTAAGCAAACACATAGATCAGCAGTAATTCACCAGTAACTGGATGACTTTTTGTAGTCATACAGCTAGCTGGTGATAGAGTCTGGACTTAAACCCAGGTCTTTCTGACTCTAAAGCTTGGCCTCTATCCATCACACTATGATTTTCCTCAAGAACTTCCTTATACATAAAGACTAGTGAAGATGTCCACAAACTAACATAAATTGCATATTGCCAGTCTGAAATCAAAATTTACCAAAGAAGTTATTCAGTTAAGACAATTAAGAATTATCTGTATTTGGGAGTAATGGGCTTATTTATAAATGAGTTATTTCTTCCAGGGTGCAAAATAACAACAAATCTACAATAATCATTTCATGGTGGATTCAGATTAGATTCTGGACAGTTTTTCTAGCAGTCTGCTATCAGAGCTTTGAGGTGGATGGATATACAGCAGTAAAGAACATTCTTCACCTTATGAAATACTTCATCAACAAGTATTTGTTAAGTGTTATATGTATGACACTCTGCTAGGCTAAACCCTGTAGGGGACATGGATATAGAGCGTCATGCCAGTCCTCAAGGAGATTTATTTTAGTTGATGAATCAAACCTAACATGTAGGAAACAAATAGTATACAATTTAAAACTATGTAATCAAGTATGAAGTTGTTTCCTATCACGCCATATACAAATTGTAAGTATTGTAGGAGGAGCCAGGGAAGCAGGTGATATTCAAATAGAATCTAGGAATGGACGTAGGATTTGCATAAGTGGAATAGAGAGAAAGGGACATTCCAAATGAGTTGGACAACAAAAGCAAACGACCATGATATATTTCTGTGGCAAAAGGGAAATCCATATGATTAAAGACCATTAACAAAATTCACCTTACTTCACCTTGGTTAGAGGAAAGGGTAGTTAGATATTTATGACTCAAATTGGGGGTGGAGGAGGGCAGGGAGAGAGTAAGGGATGGTTATAAACCAAGAGCACTGACCATCTGCTAGTACTTTGTCCAGGGTGACCAATGAAAACTACGGTCCATTTTGGGATAACCTTCAACAGAGCTGAAAAATAAAGTGAAACGTGATAGTTGGTTGAAATTGGGAATTTTTCTATGCTACATAATTATTTAGAAACAAAATAATCTATGATTATTGGCATGACAATATTTGTGTGATTGCTTTGACTCTGTAGTTTAAACTTATCAGTCGGGTCTTTAAAACCTGACTGTATCATATCCCTGGGAAGATTTTTCTTAGAGGAGTAAAACTGTAGTTTGTTATATGTCACAGGCTCTGAATGTCCAAAGTAGGAATCCTAAAAGTTTATGTATGGAGTAGATCATGGAGTGTACCCCATAATAAATAACCACAGAGAATATTTACCTAGTTTTTCCTTTTATTCCAAAGGGTGGTTGGCCCTTCTCCTGCTAATCATTAAATATATCAGTAGTGGTTGTTATTAAAGGATGACAGAAATATAAGGACATTCCAGAATGTCAGAATGTACAAGTAGTGTTAAATTTTAGTTGGGATGATACCAAGAAGTTGCCAATTTATTTTAATGGTATACCTCAACCTACCCCATAGTAGCATATAGTCGCAAATACTTATTTTGTCTATTATAAATATTAGCCCATTTAGTCTATTATAAATATAAGAGTTGGACAGCACATCCTAAAAGATCATGAATAAAAAGATGAGTTTCCTAATATATTTTTTTCTTCTGTGACACAAAATGCAGCGGTCTCCTTTTTGAATCATTCTACTTGTTTGTTTTTTTCTTATTTTTTAAAAGCAACTACCAAATAAGATAGCTGACTTTCTAAAATGGAGATTTTAATGTTCCATTAGTCATCAAATGGTTCATTTCTTCACTGGACTCGGCATCAGGAAGACCTGAGTTCAGATACAGCCTCTGATACTTACTAGCTGTGTGACCCTGGGTAAGTCACTTCACTTCCATTTGCCTCAGTTTCTCCAACTGTAAAATGGGGATAACAGCATCTACCTTACAGGGTTGTTATGAAGATTTGCAAAGCATGTAGCATAGTGCCCAATACATAATAGGCACTATAAGAATGCTTATTCCTTTCCCCATTCCCATGTCTTGAGGTATCAATTCTTAAAGTTTTTTGGACCTTTTTGATAAAGATTATGCTAAAATGATACAAGATATTAAGGAGAGGTTAACCTCATCCACGAGTATAAATTTAAATTTTCATTTTAATGAGCAGTTCTATTAAATGTTTTTCCAAATTGGGAAATCTATATGCAAAAAATTGGTTATGCATATCAGTTGCCAGTCCTTGCACTGTGTTCCAGAGTCAGATGCCAGTTCAGCATGGAATTGTGCCTGGCACATTTGGATGTAACTCACAGTCTCCACAAAAAAGAAAACCTATATCCCTTCTAAATGCCTCCTTGAATTACTCCTGAAATGTGAATAAAGTGAAGAAGAAATTGGCTTGGGGCTGTAAAAATTACAGGCTTGGAAACCTTGGGCTGAATTCTTTCTCTTGCCTCCACTAATATGTCTCCCGGATTAACTCAGCTCAAGGGAACATCGCTGCTAAAGGAGTTGGAATACTTGTCACCAGACAATGCATCATAAGGTCCTTGGGTGCAAACTCTTTTTTCAGTGATGCTGGGAAGAAAACAAAACTCACCCACCTGTCTCCTCTACTGGTTACACTATTGTTGCCCAGCAAACAACTTGTTGGCATTCAGTTGGCCAAAGTCGGTAACGATTTATGCTGGGCAGATCATAAAGCATGTTTGTGATCTATATGATACCATTCTAATTGGCAATTCTGAAAGGGATTCGCAAAGGACACCTTTCTCTTTCACTCTGTTAAACTAGATCCAATTTTCGTAGTGGATTTGTTGTTTTAGAGGATTCTGGTACCACCACACTTAGAAGAAAGCTACAGAATAGAGAAGGTAACAGTATTCTGGGAAACGTCTACTGAAAAACTGGACGCTGTCCAACAGGCCAAAGGGACCATAACACACGTATTGTAGACAACACTTTATAAGTTATTAGCTGGGGGTGAGGGAGATATAAAGAAAAAAAGCACTATATAATGTCTGGGGAACAACAAATAGGTTGTTCCCCAGCATTAGCTGCCCATCACTAAAAAAACCAAAAAACACAACAACATAAAACAATTTTGAATGAGGTACAGTTATTATGAGAAAAACGCAGTAGGGACAAAGTATACTAGAGTAGGTAGGTTCTTTAATCCTTGTAATAAGTGCTGACATGATAGGTGGAAAATAACTGAGATCTTTAAATAATTTCTTACTAACTACTGTGACTTAGTGACCCTGGAAAGCACGTAAGTATTCTTTTAAAGACTGATCTTGGCAATTCATAATGGAATATTTGTCATTGAATTTTAGTAACTACAGAAATAAAAGGCTTAGATGAAATATATCATCAGTGTGTTGGCATAAAAGACGTACAATGAATGAATGATGCATAGAGGTGTGAGAACTTCTTTTGGAAGGAATATGACATGCTATGAGATCATTCTTCAGAATAAGACATTTTAGCATTTTTAAACAAAAAGAACACACTAATATGAAAGAAAAATATTTTTGATATTTGATGTACAGAGTCAAAAATGGAAAAAGAGTATCTTAAAAATAAAAAGATAAAAACCCTAACTTGCTGTAGAGTCTTTTTAAAGTTAAATAATAGTCCTGAATATGTATTTCAGACTTGCCTTGTTACTTGTTTACTGCATCATATTTGGGCATCCTATAATAAGCAAAAGTGATAGTCTACAAATGTTGGAGCTGCTTGGCCATCCATGAATTTTTAAAAATTACCATATCTACGACCATTTTCATGTAAAAAATAAGATATATATTCTTTGCCACAAGATAGTTAAGATTTCTTTGTCTTGGTTTTGACTGACATCAAACACAGTAAGTCCTCCATATGCATTTATTACATTCTTATTTGTTTTTAGACCAATAGTACAGAATAGAGCAGAAATATTTTCTCAAATATTCTCCCAATTAAAAAAATGTATGAGTAACCTAGTCAAGTTGTTTCAACTTGGTTACAGCTGTCTCACTGAAGTAAATGAGAGATAGGACTTGAAAAAGAAACAAAAGATTCATTCTCAAACCTTTCTTCTTATGAAATGATGCTAGATCTTAAATCTTTTGAGAGATTAATTTATTTAAATCCTTTTAAGTTATGTTCAGAGAAAAGCACTTAATACAGACCAACTTAATTTTGTATTTGAAGTTCAAATAGTCTTAAGATTCACATCTAAGATCCACTTCCTATTCTTTCACTTGGATAAATGTTTCTTTTTATTTATTCTTCACTCCAAATAACCCAAGTTTTATACTGTATTGTAGTTCTTTGTCTTCCAGCTACAAGTAGAAACACTGAGAAAAAAAGGCTATGTATTTTCAGACCAACTTCTACTCCAAAGAAAACAGGGTAAGTGGCATTAAACTGCAAAGATTTGGATATTTGATTTTATTAAGAATCAATAGCATTTTCAAAATAATTTCATGACCTCCCTTTTGGTTACATTTTTGTTTTCAGATTTATTTTTAGTATTGTCTTTATTCATTAGCTCACTAGCTGACACTGAGAACATACAGAGTGTGTGCAAAACTGCTTTTCCCACAAAAAGTAAATTTAGTGGTCAGAACAGTAGGTACAATACTGAGAGAAGGCCTCCTATCATGAATACAACTTGGAAATAGCATATTCTATCACTTACTGCTAGGCATCTCAGTCTTAGGTTGGCCCTGGATGCCATTTTTAATCTGGAACAAGGAGTTTTCTCTTTAAGAGTAGAAGTGTAGCCTATGTAACCAACATTTCAAGTTATTCCATAAAGTTGGTGGAATGCAAATACGGCCCCACAGTGTATTGATTTGTATTAGTCTTTGTTCAACTTTTAATCCAATCCTACTCAGAAAGGCAGGAACCACTCGTTCTTTTGTATAGCGTGTACTCCACCTAGATGCTTCCTGAATGGTTGTTATGGTTCCCACCATTATTAATTGTATGACTGTATTATCAGAATAACAAGTGGACCAGGAATAAGAATGACTGTTTCAACCCTAATAATTCCTGGTAATGATGTAGTATATATTTTTGTTATAATGCATTGCAAAAAGCAAGCAAGCAAGCAAACAAGCTGCTAATTACAACCTCTCATCCTTCTATGAAGGTCCTTTTCCTTGGAACGCCCTTACTCCATATCCACTAAAAATGAGTATTATATGTGGAGATTAAAAAAAGAATAAACTTTTCAAAAATCTAAGGGGATCCCTCCTGATGTAATCCTTAGATTTTACAAAGTGAATGAACTCTTTACCTAGATTATGAGACAGCCTTCAGATAAAAATGACTTCTTGTCACTGTTTCATTTTGATTTTAATCAGGTACCTAGATATTTAAAAAAAAATGCTCTGTACTCTTTGAAACAATTCCTGATTCAACCGGCTGTCCCTCACTTCTGGTGTTTATCCATACATCCACACATCAAGCAAACTGAAAGCAAATCCAATGTTATTCTTTGAAAAAGATTTTTCTGCACAGAAAAGTTGAGCATCAAATCAGTTAAAAGAACTGAGACAAGTATTTGATTGTGCTCATTGACTTCCCATTAACCTTGAGAGGAAACGTAGCTATGGTCAAACAAAAGAACATAGTGGTGCGATAGTTAATGCACAAAAAGGAATGATAAACCACAGAATCAATAAACACACAGGGTCATATCATTTAGTAGACTAGATCAGCCATCTCTCAAAAGGTGAGGCAACATTTCATCCTGACAAAACTTGCTCAGTTATAGTTCCTTGACAGCAATGACAAATCCTTCACCTGTTTTCTTAGGGAAATATTTGAACAGTGTTTTTGCATTAAAATATTTTTTAGTAAACTAACTGAAAAAGATACTAGTTTGGAAATACAATGAGAACAGATATCACAAAATTAATGCAATTACAGGACCGTGGTGAGTGAATGTCTGTTCATAAGAAATTTATGTGTCATTCAGAAATATTATGACCTAACAGAAGGAAGAGTTCTTCATTTCAGGGACTTATTTAGATTCCCCTCATTAGCTACTTACTGATTGCTGATTGATAATGTCAACAAACAGAATGAGATAAGTAATATATTAGTGGAAAATAAACCTACCTTCCTCTAGGGAATTAATTTCAGAAGAAGGGATAAAGAAAAACCTACTGAGCACTGGTCGAATTCTGTTTGAATGAAAGGAATACCAGCAATCAATGTACCTATAGTTAGACTTTAATCAGAAAGTCATATATTGTATGACACACTGCAACCCCTGTTTTCTCCCTTCATACCCTTGTTCTTCCATAGAGAACATACAAAATAGTAATGGAAGTTATGGATTCTGATGGATTATCTGCACCTTTTCCTCTTCAATCTATGACACCTTTTAGCTTACTGTCCATACTCTCATTACCCATATATCTCTTCTTCCTGAAAGGCTCCCTAAAGTTATCATCATTAGCTTACTTGTCATAAGGAAGTCCTACCTTTGACAGAAGACATGTTTGGATGTTACACTTGGATCAACCTCTTAAGTCCTTTGCCTCTAGTGACATTACCAGATACAATCCCTCCTCTGCATCATAACTTGATTTATCTGTCCCTTCTCTATCCCTTAGCCTCTTGCCCCCAAGTCCCCAAAACAATAGACTGAATCCCTATGCCTCCTTCCAACAGGTTCTGGGTCATTGGGGGAACTGGAGGCAAGAGAGACCACTTTGAAAGAGGAAAGGACTTCACAATTTATATTAACCATTTCCAGAAACCTGAGACATCTAGAGTTAATCCATGTGGCAAGGGGCAGCACTCTGACTTTCCTTACTCTCTAGTCTGACCACTGGAAATCTTACGGTGGGGAGATTGATCTACTTCCAATCTCCCCAGGCAGTTTACACCTCCTACTCCTAACTCCCCATTACCCTCCCACATGGAACACATACAGAGCAGGCAGCATCTTTCAAAGCCTCCCCCAGTTAATACTTCTGGAAGACAGGGAAGAAGAGAAAAGGTTGAGAGTAAGTTGTTAATATGACTGAACCTTTACCCCTATTATCTTTTAAGGGGTCAGAGACTTGTACACAAATTACCAGCCTCCCCAGCGTTTCTCCTTTCCTTGCCTAGGCAATCTTATCCTTCTCAGGACCAAACGCATCCCCGCCCTCTAACCAACAAAAACAAGCAGACCACACACTGCTGCTACTGCCACTGCCGCCGCCCCAACTGTTGCAGGCACCAGGGGCGGAGGACGCTCCACACTCAGGAAGGGGGAGCCCCATGAAAGGCAGGCAAGGCAACGCAAGGCAGGCGAACCCCTAAGCATCTTGGGCGGTCTCCAGTGGGAGCGTGTGCGGTGGGGGTGGAACCAGGCTTGGGTGTGTGCGTGTGTGTATGTATGTATATGTGTATGTAAGGGAGCCAGGGTCAGGCACAGGGGTGTGTGTGTGCAGGGGTGATGCCTGTGGTCCGGATGCACCCAGAATGCCCGGTAAGAGCAGCCCGCCTGCCTCACCTCCCGCATCGGCTCCCCAAGCCCGCTTTACCTTGAGGATCAGGTCCGTATGGTGCTGGTCCAGCATGTTCTCCTGCTGGAAGGAGGTGATGATGACCCGGCCGTAGCGCCCGGGAGTCTGCAGGTCCGAGTAGAGCCGGTGCTTGGAGCGGTTCACCGGGAAGAGGCTGTTGACCAGATTCCTCTCGATCTTGGCCAGGCTGTGCTTGGGCGCCAGCAGGTGTTCCACGCTCTCCTCTATCTGGTAGCGGCTGAAGCTAGCCCCCAGGAGGATGGAGATGAGCACGGGGGCGGAGGCGAAGAAGACGGGGTGACTGGCAATGAAGTGGCCGAGCCGGGAGAAAGACGTCCTCAAGCCTCTGTGAAGAACCTGCCGCAGCATCCTAGTGCAGAGGGAGCGCAGGAGGAGGACGAGGCGCACGCACGGCTGTGGCTGTGGCTGTGGCTGTGGCGGTGGTGGCGGTGGCGGTGGTGGCGGCGGGGGTGAGATCTGAAGCTCTCCCGGAGCCCGGTCACAACCATCGGGGAGTCCCGAGCAAAACCTCGGGAGAGTCCCCTCCGGGAGGAAACAGACCCTCCTCCCTCCCCCCTCCCCCAGCCAGGCAAAAAGGCGACCCTCCCCCCACACACCCTTCCTGCCTCCGCACCCCCTACTCCACCCTGGTTCTCCTTCCCCCTCCCCCCCACCTCTTCCCAGCAAAAGGGGTTCGAGGCTGGGCGGTTGCTGCTGCTGCTGCTGCAGCTGCTTCTTTCCCTTTCAGCGCTGTCGGGCCCTGGAGAAGTCCTCCCGGCGCCTCATGATCTAACTTACCAAACCCAAATGCCATCGAAGGGGGAGGGAGACAGCGACAGCAGCAGCAGCAGCGGCGGCGGCAGCAGCAGCTACAGCAACGGCAGCAGCAGCAGCAGCAGCAGCAGTAGCACCAGGGAGACGCTCGCAGGAGAGAACACGAGGGAGACAGAATTCCAGGCTACACCCAGTCCCCTCCCCTTCCCTCTCCACTCCCCCTCCCCACAGCCCCGCCCCTCTCACGCCAGCCCCTGTCAGCCCAGGCAAAGGGAGGTAGAAAACAAAATGAAATAAATAAAGGGACCTTGTTTCCAAAACAAAAAAAGTAGGAGTTGGATTTGGAGACCTCTGGTTTCCTTGAGAGCCGCGGGAGGCGAAGGGGGCGGGGGAGAAGAGGAGGAGAATGAGAGAGATAGAGCAGGCTCTATGCCTCCACCTCCCTTCAGGTAGCAGTGAGGAAAGACACGTTTGCAGAAAGGACTGGGGGAATGGGGGGGGGGGGTAGGGAGAGACAAGAACCCCAAATGCAAAACAACCTTTCTAGCTAAACAAAGCCACAACACCAGAAAAAGCAGTTCAACGAAGGCTAAGGAGGCTTGGAGGAGAGAGAAACTCCAGGGTCTGCCTGTTGTACATCCAAGGGAGAGCTGGTAGTGCCTAAACCTAACCCTCGCACAGACTCAGGCACACAGGCGTCCACTGTCAGAGCCAGAGGACAGGCTGGAGGAGAGGACAAGGGAAGTTCCCGGCCGTCCTTCGCTCTCCTCGGGGGTCTCCCCAAGTGGGAGGCTGTGAATCGCCAGCTTCATAGCAAAGCACCCAGTTGGGGAAATTCAAAGCACACGTTTTCCCTTCTCTTCGTCAGTTGCGCAGGGTGGAGGGGCAAGTTCTTCTTGGGTTGCAGTTATTTCTTGGTCTGTTTGACCTACGCCATCCCCCACCCCCAGGAAAAAAAAAACACCCTTCCTTCCCTGCTCTGACACCCCCCACCCCGCAACTAACAGTGATTGATGGCCATAAATGATCAGGCGGCAGCAGCCAGAGGAGCAGCGGAGCTTCCAAGCTCTCGGGCGTCCTGGGCTCGCCGCGGAGCCTTTTTCTGTCGGTGGGCAGTTCCCGACCCCAGTGACCTGGTTGCCCCAGGGGACGTGGGGGTTACCCCTTGGCCAATTTCGGAGCTTTGGAGGGGTCCGCCCACCTGACTGGCAGACAGGACCGTAGGATGGTAAGTGACAAAGATGGCTAATCGCAGTAGTAAAGAAAAGAGGAAAGGAGCACCCCTCCTTCTTTCCCGACTCAGCGTCTACTCTCCTCCCTCACAGTCTCTATATACGGAGGGAGGCCACTGGATCGTGACACCCGGTGCAGAAGCTCCTTGGAGGAAGGGGCTGGCAGAAAACCTCAAGGGGCACCGACTGCTTCAGAAAGTTTTATATATACATCCATATTTATGGCTGTTTTTTTTCCTCCCTCTCTTCCACCTCCCTCAGTTCTCCTCAGCAGAAATCCCAGAGAAGACGCCAGACGGGTGCGGATCGCCCCCCGCAGGTCCTCCCGCCTCAGACCCGATCAGCGGCGGCAGCAGCTGAAGGAGCAGCCACACAGAGGTACAATTTTGTGTATTTCATGGGTGCCTCAAACCCTGCGCTCTAGTGTGTCAGCGCAGAAACCTGACATCTACACTGAGCACCCCTAGCCCAAACAACCCCCGCGAGAGATTCAGCCGTAGCTGGGAGTCAGAGATAGGTGATGTCCCCTCCTTCAGGAGCAGCAGCAGCGTGCTAGGGGCAGCCCCTTTCCCAGGGTGGTCTGCCCTCCTCCTCCTCTTCCTTCTTCCCCCGTCCTTCCAACTACTGCTTAGACTCTGGGTGCACGGCGCCCAGGTCAGTGCCAAGGCGACTGCTATCAGGGGGCGACGTCCCTTGAGTTTTCCCGACGTTCCTGGGCATGGTCATCCATGTTAATCAGAGCTGAAGGAAGATTGAAGGAGAAGGGGAACAGAGGAAAGGGGGTGGTTCGGAAGAGGAAAGAGTGATGGGGAAAGAGGGAAGAGTGATAGGGAAAGAGACAGAGAAGACACGAAGAGACTGAGATAGAAACATAGAGATACAGAGAGACCTGGGGACTGAAGGAATAAGCAAGTGGATGAGAACGAAGGTGGTGGTGGGGGGGGGGGGAAGAAGGTATCAGGAAAGAGAAAAAGAATGTACTGGGAGGCAGCTCCCAACCAGTCACCCCAGTGCCATGCTGCCGAAAACTTCGGATTGAACTTAGGTACTTGCTTTTTGAAAGAGGGAAAGCAGTGGGAGAGAAAAAAAAATCCACCCTTTCTTCTATCTTTCTGTACTCCTATCTGGGATGGTACCCTCTACTCTTCCCTTGTATTATCCGTGGCAGATGAGAAACAGTCCCCTGACGCTGTCCAGTCCAGCCCCTCCGGCCCCCCAAGGGTCTTCTATCTATCTTTTTCTACGTTCATTTGTGATTTCCACCGTGCCTTTCATTGTTGGCACACAGACAAACACACACACTCCACACACAACACTATCTTCTCCATTTTCGGGAAAAGTACCTGAAAATGTTTGGGTCCCATAGCTTCCAATCTCAACTTCTCCACATCCCAGCTCTGTCTTACCTCTACTTCCCTTTTCTCCAGAAAAACAATTACAGGGTGCCCAAAAAGTCTTTGTGCAATTTTAGGCTTTAATAACACTTGGGTTTTGGGACACTGTCTAGGAGGGAGAATACATCATCTCAAAGTATTTTTATTGATGACACCCATCTTGATTTCTGTGTCCCCCTCCCCCAGTATCATTTCAAGGCAACTCTGCTGATTCATGATTGTGAAGGGGAAAGGGTGTTGTGTTTTACTTATGTGTCCTGTAAAAGGGGGGGGGGGGGAGAGAGAGAGAGAGAGAGAGAGAGAGAGAGAGAGAGAGAGAGAGAGAGAGAGAGAGAGAGAGAGCAAAATCCTTTCTGTTCTTGGTCTATTTTCTAAGCTGCTTTAGGAAACCACCCACCTTCAAGCAGCTGAGGAGCTAAAAAGAGATTGGAGATCCCCTGCATTACACAGAAGAAGATTGAAAGGGCAAAATGGAAAAGAAGGGGGAAAACAGAAAAGGAGCTTTTGTGTTGTTGTTGTGGGGTGTGTGTGTGTGTAGGTGTATGTATGTATATATCTGTATATATGCATAAGAGATTGTAAGTTTCTTATTTGGGTACATGGTTGAGGGCTTTTGTATGAACAAGAGAAGAAAGAATGAAGGCAAATAAATGACTTTATAGTTTTGCCAGAGAGTTTCAGAATTTGAATCACTATTGTGCTAAAGTCTTGGGACTTTAACATCTACCCCTTCTCATCTTCACAATCAAATCTCTGCTTCTTTTAAATCTTGATTGTGAAATTGTGTTCTTAGACCCACTCTTACAATACTGAAAGGTCAATATGCAGTTGAATGGTGGCCCCAATATTAGCAAAGGCTCTTCTCAAAGAAAGGGCCTTTCACTTATAAAGAGGTATTTACTTATCTTATATCTTATGCTCCCTTTGCTATCCTTACTGTAGTCAAGATGTTCCTGAATACACAGTTCTCAAGTAGATCTGCTAAGGCGGTGGCTTTCAACCTTTATGGAACAAGTGTGCTCTTTTGCAAAAATAAGGGTAACCTCTCTCTCTCTCTCTCTCTCTCTCTCTCTCTCTCTCATCCCTATTTTAATAAATCTCTGCAAATCATATTTTAGCTTGTATTTAAATTGAATTTATTATAATTTTAAAGAAAATGACATTAAATATAACTAAAATTTGAACATACAATAAAATAACAGTTATTGATTGATAAGAATCCTTTAGAATTTTTACATTTATAACTTCTTATCATTATAACAAAATAATTATTAAACATTGGAGTAAGGAACAGGATTAAGATTGATATAGGGAATACCCTGTAGAAACTTTTGCAAATGTGTCAAGGTCAGGACTAGAATTAGAACTTGAACCCAAATTTTTCTGGTTTTAAGGCTGGTTAGTAACTCATTAGCACATCCTGCTTCTCAGTAATCATGATAGCAATGCTATTAATGTGATCGATAGACATCTTTAGCTCATAGTTAGTTGAAACAAAATAATATACATGAAATTGAAATTGAAAATTCTCTTTCAGACAATAAAGGAAGTTGTTTTTTGTTAGTATAAAAGCTAGGGCAAAAAAATTGCACACAAATAAGATGCTTATAAAACATAGCAAAACTTACAGTTTTAAACTAAATAGAGAGTCATTTATGGAACAATAGCTAATTCTAACATTTTCATGTTTAAATGTTTGTTTCAGTGTACCTGCACAAGACAAATCTATTAACCATTCTTTGGATGAGCTAAGAACAAATATATCATATTTATCCCTGGCAAATGGATTCCTTATTCATTTGTACTTAGAAATATTCCAATCTTTAAAATAAAACAAAACTTGCTTTTGTGGACTGATCAAGTGATTAATAAACATCATTATTTTCTATTTGTAGGGCAGACTTTTAAACACTGACAAAATATTTGCAATTTTTAAAATTCTGTGCTTAAAGTTTTTAAAAACTTTACTTGTACTACTTAGTTTCTTCTAGAATATACAATAAATATGCAAATTTAGAGAAGAAATTTTTGTAATAAATGCATTTGTTTCATCTTTGATATCATCATTAAGAGAAATAGCAGCTTTTCCTTTTAGGTCAATGTATTTTATCATGAGAAAGCCAGCATTTCTTATAATATGGAAGTACCTCATGCTTTGTGCCTATATTATTCCATACTTTTGTGAAGAATTTTCATTTTAATGGACCTAAAAATAAATTAACCCATCTCTAACAACTTGAAAAGCAGTATCCAGTTTGTCACTCACTCATCTCAACACAAATGATAATGCCTCATGTATCATGTCCAAACTGTGTAAGGGGCCACCTTCTAAATTAATATGGGCAGATATGAACTTTGTCTTGATATTGACTGAATTCCACAGTGCAGAGTCCAATATGATTCTTCCACTTTAAATAATTTTCATTTAAAAAAGCCCATCAATTATATTAAAAATGCCACTTAATGTGTCATTGTTCTTATTCAGTCCTGTACAACTCTATCCAATGCGCCACCTACTGGCTATTATGGCAGGAATTGTGAGGTCTGGCAGTCTCACTTAGCTGTTGGCTTTCAATTCTTTAGTCTTGTTAACATATTCATTGTTGTTATCATTTTCCTAATTTCTAGGGTAAATAGTAATATAGAATACTATTTGGATTTCTAAAAGTTAGTACTTTCATCTACCTTGGAGGCTCTACTCCATTTTGTTAAATATTTTTTATTTAATAAATTGGAGAGACTTCCTTTCCCAACAATACTCACCTCTCTCTCTGTCTCTGTTTTTATCTGTCTCTCTCACCTGCCTTCTCTTTTCTCTTTCTATATGTGTGTATGTCTGTCTATCTGGGGTGTATGGGGTATTCAGGAGGATTAGTACATCTGGTATGATGGTTTTCTGAGCCCTTTTCAGGGATGCTTTCACCTAACTCTCCAAAAGCTCCAAGAAGTTTTAGCATCCACAGTGGCCACATTCCAGTAAACCATATTGGCAGACAGGCTAAACTAGGTTGAGCGTAACCTACAGGTTTCAAAGTTAGGGAGATATCTACACCAATCATGTGACTACTTCCCCTGGTGGAATGGGCAGATGAGGACAATTTGCTCCAAAGGCCATGAAAGTGACCAAAGCCAGTCTGTGGAGTGCTTAGAATTTGGTCAGGCATTGACGACACCACCATCATCCATTGCATCCTGGGCCATTGCTAGTAGCCTTCCCATTTGTTCGCCACTGGACTTTGATGACTTAGAAAGTGAGAATGAGATTGAGGTCTACAATTGTCTCACTTAAATAAAATTCAGAGGCAAGTTGAGACATCACACCATGACATCACTGATCTTTTGTGAAAACTGACCACAACAATACATATCTATATGTAAATCTCCTATGGTCAATTCAATATTAAAGTTTCTGTTACACAATTTATTAAAAATTAATCCATAAAAACAGGCATAATTATTTATAGTATTCTAGCTATTAAAAAAATGGCAGCTAGAGTCACCTCTCACAGCACCTATAATTGTGCATGACTCCTTACATCTGAAGTTAAATCCACTATTTAATTTGCTTAATAAGCTGAGCAAAATCTCTTCTCAAGAATTTTCTTCATCCTCCTTGAAAGAGAAAAGTTAAGACAGTCATGTCAGGAAAGACCTCTATATTCTCTATCTCTCTGTCTTCTACAGTTTCTGTTTAGTCATGACAAGAAAACAGTCTAACTTCTCTGAAGCCATAACTGTGAACAAACTCAACTTTCAATTAAGATGATCATTTCTATAGCATTCCAATTTCCTCTTGAAAATTATAATAACTTAACCATAACCATAGTTAAAGAAACTTTTGAAACAGGAGTTGAATTTCTTCCCATGACCAAAATATTTCCGGTCCTCTGAAAATCAGTCATGAGTATATAAAATCCACTTCAATATTGTATTAATATTAGTATAATTAATATTACCGACATAATAATGCAAAGTACTACTTGGTAAGTTGTTTTAAATAATAAGAAAAAATAAATAACAAGAAAAATACAATTACAAAAGTAACAATAATATTTAATTGTCCACAGTGCCATACATAATGATAATGGTGAAACAGAACAATGATGAATACACATATCATGATATCTGCACATCAAAATGCACAAAACACTGCTGGATATAATTTATTAGCAGCAACATCTGGCTGCATCAGTAACCACTTCTACTGTTTTCTTTTGTAATTTCATTAAACTATTCAGAGTTGGAATAATTTGGTTATTTTTCTAATATATTGTCCTTTGTGAATGTTGATATATCTCAAACTTGTTGATACACCCTACCATTATCTCGAAGCGTTAAAATTTGCCTTCCCTCCTCTAGCCCTCCCCTTCAACCCTCCAAAAATGTTTTTACAAATGAAGGTTTAGGTAGGAAAGGCACAGCCTCTGGATGAAGACATTTTCTTTGAACAGAGTTTCTTCTCAGTTCCAGCCGAGTTTTTTTGTTTCTGTATGTAGTGTCTTCCTCAGTTATTTGTAAAGTTGTTTCAGTGTTGTCTCCCCCATTAATCTTTGGAACAGTTTTCTGATTTTTTTTTTTTACCATTCTTTGTACCCTTAATATTTAGCACAGTGCCTGGCACATATTAGGCATTTGATAACTGCTTGCAGAATGACAGACACTAGAAACATCATTTTAAAGTTATCATCTATTTTGCATAGTTCAGTTATAACTGGTTGATAGTTTAATTGCCTGTCTACTTCTCTCTTGTTCCTTAGGGCATCTAACTAACTCTCCTTCAGGTTTCTATGAAATATTTTTGTAGAATCCCTACTACTTTCTGGTATTTTTCTATTCATTGATAAGTTGTCTTGTCTTTTAACAACTTGAAGAGGAGTAGATTTCTATTCATCTGCTAAATTTGTGGTTTCCTTGAACCCCAGAGTTTCTGGGAAAAAAATTGCTATTTGGTTGTAGTTCTTGGTAATGTTCTTGCAACTTTATATATTTCTGTCAAAATTTGTCTGACGTGAGGCCACAGCTAATTGTTAAGCTTGCCTCAACTTATCTTTAAACTGAGAAATGTATTGATTCTGAGTAGCATTTCATCCTCCAAAACACATGTCAATATGTAGGTGGTTTCAAATCTAAAAATTAGCAAATATGATCTAAAATGTGAGGCATCACTTCTGATAGAGCTCTTTGTAGATTTCTGTTCAGACTTCCCAGCATGTTCATCAATTCCCGTGGATCTCCTTGAGGAGAAAAAGTTGTGTAGTTCTTGGTTTCTTAATATCTGATGGAGTTAATATTTCTTTAATTTTCTTTCAAAGTTTTTAACCTGATCAGAATAAATCCTGACAGGGCAATAAGAGATTTAACATATTTATCTTATAATATTTCAGCAGTTGTGAAAGCGTTATGGTTGCATATGCACATAGTGGATATGCCTCTGCATATCTGATGACATTTTAGTCTTTATTAAAATATGGCTTGTAGTCTACCTCCCAGTGAATAAAGCAAATCCCAGCACTTATATTCTACAACTATATAGTACAAGTGGTAGTACTTTTCTTTGAAATCAATGAGCACAAATGTTATGGTCCTTAGTGACATCTGTAGTAATCTTGGGCCAATAAAATCTATGTAGCTCCAACATCTCCTCTTGTTTCTTATGTCCAGTCATAACATAGAGTTTTATGGCCATAGCATGCTATGTAGCACCGATTGCTTCCTGGTACCACATGTGGGGACACTGACAATCCTATATAGTTACAACCCCAACTTCTGCTACAGTCTCAATAACCTGATTTCTTAGCTTGTATCACATCTTTGCCAATCATCCGCAGACAACTGCAACAAATTGCATTGTTTAATGAAACAATGTTTCCATATGTTATTGGAGTACTATCTGGCCGAAGTCTTGAATTCTCAAGGAAGCTTCTATTTGGTGGTGCCCTGCAGAGACAGCTTTAGTAACTTTCTTAGGTATTACTATCGTTTTGGTGTTATGCTGACTTTAATACAGAGCATCAGAATTCACATTTGTTTTCCTTGGCTGTAGTATATGCTGAATTCAAAATTGGCCACTGCTGCTACTCTGCTCTGGAAAAGAGCATATAATTTGGCAATAGGTAAAAGATGTCAGTGGATTGTCAGCGTATGTGTGAAATTTAGCTTTATAAACATAATCTTAGCACATTTCAGAGCTAAGAACTCCAAGTTTTGTTCAGGATAACAAGTCTCACTGTCAGCCAGCCCTCATCTGGAAAAGACCTGGTTTCTTATGACCATTATTCTCTAGATACAATACTGTTTCTAATTTTTCCAAGTTGTGTCTGTATGCAGAACAAAAGGCTTCTCTGGAATTGAGAAAACCAACACTGGAGCATGTGTGAGACAAGCTTTAAAAAAGCTTGTTTTTATCTATCTGTATAGCAGTCACCGTGAAAATGACTTCAAAAACACAGAGTGCATCGGTCTTCCCCATCCTTGTGTTTCTAATTCTCCTCAGTCCATGACTATCCATGACTAAGGTAACTCTGTGATTTAGCTGTATAATTCTTTGTAAATATGAGATAGTAATTTAAATCTCATTGACTTTGGGGTTTTTTCACTTAAGTAATGCTTTTGTTTTTTGGGGGTCAGTTCTCACTCCTTGCTGGTATGCTATATGACTGTATATATTTACAGAGGCTCTGTAAAACGGACACTTTTTAATCAATAGTTTTAGACTAGTCTTCTCTACTCAACCTAATACTTTCAGAAGTATCTCTTTACATTCTTTCAGTATTTTTTACAAAAACAATGCCTTCTAGATACAAAAACACTTTCAAACAATAAGTATCTTGAACTACTTTCTCCATTAATTGATTTAGAAAGTGGCAAGTGCCCCCACAGGCATGTTCTCAAACTCAGAAAATCCAACCAGGTAGCAGATGAAAGCTATCTACTCCTTGTCTTTTTTTTTTCTGCTGCAGGGCAGTTAGGCGGCAGAGTGGATAGAACACTGGGCCTGAAGTCAAGAAGAATTGGGTTGAAATCTGTCCTCAGACACCTACCAGTTGTGACCCTGGGCAGATAATGTAACTTTTTTTTGCCTCAGTTGCCTCATCTGTAAAATAGGCATGATAATAAATAGCATCTGCCTCTCTGAGTTGTGAGGATCAACTAAGGTAAAATTATAAAGCGATGAGCACAGTGCCTGGCACAGACAGAAACGTTGGCTATTACTCTTTTCATTAATGTGTATACTATTACTAATGTTTCAATTCAACACTGAAAACCACTGACTACTTAACATATAATCTGAAACACTTTGAATTTTTGTTATTGTGTACTGGTCCAGTTAGTGTGTTTGTTCAAGGTTAGCTAGGCCATCCACATTTGTATCTTCTCATTTTTCTTTCATATCACAACTCCAGGTGAGGTATACAGGCTGCTAGAATGTTGTTGATGTAGTTTCATCATTTCAGTCATGTCTGACTCTTGGTGATTCCATTTGGGGTTTTCTTGGTAAAGATATTGGAATAGTTTACTATTTTCTTCTCCAGTTCATTTTACAAATCAGGAACTGAGGCAAATAGGGCTAAGTGACTTGCCAACGGTCATGTAGCAAGTAAGTTTCTGAGGCCAAATTTAAACTCGGATCTTCCTGGATGCAGGACTGGTGCTCTATCTACTTCACCACATAGCTGCTAAAATTTATGATGATACAATGAACGAATAGTTCTTGTTTTTATTTTTTAATTTTTTAAAAAAAATTTATTTATTTAACTTTTTACATTCATTTTCACAAGATTTTGGGTTCCACAATTTTCTCCCCATTTGTCCCCTCCCCTCTCCCCAATACACTGAGCATTCTAATTACCCCTATCACCAATCTGCCCT
>CM053771.1:375555037-375690164 GCA_028658325.1 Potorous gilbertii
GAATATTCTATTATTATAATATTATAATATTTTCTTATAATATTTCTTATAATATAATATTTCTTATAATATTTTTTCTTATAATTTAATTTTTTTTTCAGTTTTTCAATATTTTCTTAAAATCCTCTTTGACATCTCGATCTTTTGGTATTGTCTTATCTTTCTGATCTGGATCCCAACTCCTGCCTCTAGAAACTGTTTGCTTATTGCTATCTGCCTTTTATGCTTATTATGTTATCTCTTTGGGAATCAATCATAGCTCTTTGCAGTCAATCCACTGCTTCTGACCCTTTCCGGAGAAGAGAACTGCTAGCCTTTCTGGTGTATTGGGATCCCAGGAGAGGTTTTCTTGCTCCCTTTTTCACGAAACCTGAGATTACACCAGGAAGGAGATCCAGGTCTAGCCCAAGATAGGAACTGAGTCTCTATCCACTTCTGGATGAGACTAGAATGGACTCCTCTATTCCTGTCTATCTTTCTATACTCTACTTGTTCTTTAAAGCCCAGCTTGAGTCCTAGCTCCTTAAGGCAAACTTGCAATAGGCTCCATTAATCTTTTTTTTCTTTTGAAGTTCTGTAATTCAGTAGTCAGCAAAATTCAATTTTTACTTGTTTTTAGATTATTTTATGTGTGTTAATTTTATCTCTTCATCCTTGAGTAAAGTCTCTTAGAGCAAAGGCTAAGATCTTGATGACCTTTGTGTGTCACATACAGTATGGGTAGAATTTTGTACATCTTCAAAGCTTCTTCAGCATTTCAAACATCCGAGCTTTTGTTAGATTTTTGAAGGCTGCTATTACCCTGGATTACCCTGAATCCTACCTACAGATAATCCTTTTCTAATTTAGCTTATCTAGCCTCTTGATGATAACTCTACAATCCAGCTCTGGGTATGTTTGAAGCCCTTACTGTTGGATAGCATTTATCAGAGCTTGGGTTCTAGCACATGAATAAAAAAAAGGAAGGAACCAGAAACAAGCATTTATTAAGCACCTATTATGTGCTAGATACTGTGCTATTTTCACATTTGATTCTCAAAACAATCCTGGGAAGTGTTTACTTTACATTTGAGGATACTGAAGAAAACTGAGATCAAGTGATTTGCACAGAGCTTGTAAATGTCTGGGGCTGGATTTCAGGTCCTCTCTCCATACTATAAGGGTATATAAAGTAAATCTTTTGTTGGTATTTTAAATTGTCACATAAATATGAATTATTACCTACCATTGTTCTATGTATATAGTAGATGCCATCACTTTATTCTTATAAAAATTATAATAATATTCTTATAATAAAGTTGCTTATGGTGGTATTGCTAGACATACATAAATGTGCAAGTGTTGCCATGTTAAAAAATCATTTCAAAGACTAGAAAATAAGGGAGAGTGAATACATTAAAATCTCACTAACTCCTTAATTTTAATTTCGCTAATTCAGAAATTGTGGTAAATTCAGGAGTTAGGGTAAAAGCTACTTTTCCTCTCAGAGTTTACTTACCAAATTAAGATAAAAAAATTAAGGATATTAGTCATATTGTACATATGCAAATGATGCTGCTAATTGCAAGTGAATCTTACCTATTCATTAAAACAGGCTCAGTGGGACTTCTATTTAAAATCCCTTTGTAAGCAGTATTTTGAATTACTATATATATTTTAAAGTAATAGAGCTGTATTTTTAAAAATATATTTTATAATTCAGGCTTTTTATAGATTCAAACTGGCTTAAATTAGTGAGGTTTTTAATGCTATTTATTTCTAGCACCAGAAATAGATGCATTCTCCAAATAGCCTTTCCTATACAACTCCTAATCATAAAATCAGGGAGTTTTATAATTAAAAGATACTTTTATATAATTTAATTCAGAGGTACTCAACTCTTCTGTAAGATAGGTAAGACATTATGACAAAATTTTTATATTTATTTTTGCTTTTATAAAGAATATTCACCAAGAAGATAGAGCAAAAACAGAAGTTACAAAGTATTTGTCCCACAAATCCGGGCATCCACACTCCAGAAATACCATCTTGGTCCATGGGGAAATGCAAAGCAGTTGCTGTAAAGAGTTTGTCCCACCAAGTTCATTTTCAAATATGCATAGCCAATAGATGAGTTGATATGATATCTCTCCTTCTTGGTGGCCTTTGATTTACGATTATGCAGGGTCGGTCAGATCATCAGGACTTTGGTCTTCACTGGGTTTGGTTGTCTGAAATATCTGGAATGGACTCCAGCTATTATACCTCTGACAGTTAGTTTTCCTGACCTTCTGAAACTTACTAGATCACAGCTTGGTCTGATATTCTTAGTTAAGAGCACGAAAGAGACAAGGAATAGAACTTATATTTATGGGTCACATTTAAGCTTATGTGGGGAGAGGGTAAAGCCTGAGCACCTTCTACCCACCCAGAAGCTTACAGCATATTTTCCTCACTCAAATCAGCCATGCAGAAAAAGAAAACCAGACCACTTTCCTAATGTCCCCAAACATCAGGTTTAAATATGTACATATTATTTCTTGTTCCTCCGTGAAAGCCATTTTGGTATTGTAGGAAGCACTGTGGATTTGGGTTGAGTTGACCTGATTTTGAATCTTAGCTTTTCTCCTTTTTTTCCTCCCCCCATGTTTGATGTTGGGTAAACCAAAAGAGAGGGCCAGATTAGAATACATACTCTACATCTATCATCTTATATACAATTGCAAAGCATAAAGTCTTTAGTTCTTAGGCTTCATTGTGTTACAGTTAGCTTCCTGGGGTACCAGACCTTCCTCTAGGTACTGCTCTGGGGGACTGTGACTTTAGCTCCTAGGAATTTGACTTTTTAATGCTTTCTAAACTTCTTCAAGATACTGGACTCCAGATCTGTGGCAACCAAGTTCAAGCCATTTATTCTCCTTCAAACACCGACACTGAATCTTGTTGTCCTTCTCTAGTGTTCTGTTCTTAATCTACCTATTCCAGAGAAATGAAGATACATACATTCAGAAATGATATAGAAACATAAGGTAATTAGAAGTGCATATCAAATAAGCCTACTGTTTTAGAGTGAGTGACACCTAAGCTTTCTAATTTAATACTTAACTAAAGTTTCTTATCCTAAGTCTCTTTAAGCTAGATGATTTAGAAATAATTCTTATGTGGTTTCCTCCAACACTGCAAAAATATCTGAATTCAACTCTATACACAGACCACTCTAAAATTCACAAAAGATGGCACTTGTCACTACAGTGAGAAATGTTGGACTAAAGCCTAAAAGAACATCTTGTTTTATATCATTGTTCTTTAGTCAGTTAGTAAATCAATTAACATTTATTAAGTGCTGACTCTGTGGTAGGCACTGTGATAATGACTGGAGGTATAAAGTAAGGGAAAGGGCAGTCCCTGCTCTTGAGGAGCTCATAATCTAATGGGGGCATCAACATGCAAATAATTATGTATAAATAAGCTAGAAGTAAGAGGGATTGGAAAAGGTTTCCTGGGTTTTTATGTGGGACTTAAAGGAAGCTAGAAAAGCTAAGAGGATGCGAAAAGATGAAAAGATGAAGAGACAAACATTCCAGGAATGGGGGCAGCCAATGAAAATGCCTCGAGCCTTACACAAGAATGTCTTACTTTTGTCACAGCAAAGAGGTCAGTGTCAGTGGATAAAAGTCTGTGGTGGGAGAAAGGGGTTATAAAGTGGAAGAATGCTGGAAAGGTTGGGGGAGGGCTAGGTTACAGAGGGTTTTGAATGCCAAACAGGGAATTTTATATGGGATCCTTGTGGTGTTAGGTAGCCACTGGATTTTATTAAGTTGGAAGGGGTGACATTGTTAGATTTATGCTTTGGAAAGATAACTTTTGCAGTTGAGTAGAGGATAGACTGTAGTGGAGAGAGACTTGTGGCAGGATGACTAAGCAGCAAGCTATGGCAATAATTCAGTCATGAGAAGACAAAGGCCTGCATCAGGATGGTGACAATGTCAAAGAAAATAAAGGGGAATATTTAAGAGATATTTCAAAGATGAAATTGACTGACCTTGACAACATATTGGATTATAGGGGTTACAAGTTAGAGGAGTAGAGGAGGACATGTAGGCTGCAAGCCTGGGAGACTGAGAGGATGGTGGTGCCCTCAATATTAATAAGGATATTCGGAAGGAGAAAGGATTTAGGAGGGGAGATGAGTCCAGTTTTGGACATGTTGAGTTTAAGATGTCTACTGACCATCCAGTTCAAAATGTCTGAAAGGCAGATGGAGATGTGAGATTAAAAATCAGCAGAGAGGTTATGGAAGGATAAGTAGATTTTAGAGTCATCAACATTAAATCCATGGGAGCTGATGAGATTAGCAAGTGAAGTAGTATAATAGAAGAGAAAAGGGTCCAGGACAGAGTCCTAAGCCACATCCATTCTAAATGGGTGAGACCTGGATGAAGATGACGAGGAGACTGAAGAGTGGTCGGATAGGAAGGAAGATAACCAAAGGAGAGTGATGGAGTCAAAAACCTAGGGAGAAGAGGAGAAGATGATAGACAGTGGGAAAGGTTACAGAGAGATCAAGAATCAGGAGTACTGAGAAAAGGCCACTGTATTTGGTAATGAAGACATCACTGGAAATTTTGCAGAAAGCACTTTCCGTTGAATGATGAGGTTAGAAAGTCAGACTGTAGAGAATTAAGTAGAGAGTGGTGGCAACTGTTACAGATGGTGTTGTCAAGGAATTTCACCAAAAAAGCCAAAAAGCCATGGCATGATCTTTAGATAACCCTAAAGTTTAATGAAGCCACTTTCTGACCGTCTTGTTGCCATCTGATGTGCTGTTTGAGACATCATCCTCATGCCCCTCCTTGGATTTTTCCAGTTCTGATTGCTGAACAAATTGCCTTTTCTTGATCAAGTCTTGGCCTCTATTCCATTTACTTCTTTTCCTTCTTTTCTATACCTCTTTATATGTCATCTTCCCTTCCTAAAATGTAAGCTCTTTAAAGACAGGGACTAACTTGTTTGCTTACATTTGTGTTATCAATACTTAGCATAGTACCTCATATGTGCTAAGGGTTTAATAAATGTTCAGTCCGTCCATCTATCTATCTATCTATCTATCTATCTATCTATCTATCTATCTACCTACCTACGTATCTACCTACCTATCTATTTATCTATCTCTCTATTTATATCTAATTGATCATTTATCTATCTACCTACCTATCTGATCTACATCATCCATCTATCTCTCTAAAATTTGATTAAGAGGATTCACAATGAAATTTTTTTTAAAAAAAATCAAAAGACAAAATTGCCTGGAAAACAATAAAGCAATACGAAAATTGGATTTTTGGGGTAAGTTTTGAAATTGGCATATTTGGGTTCACCTCCATGGGCTATAAAAATGTTATTGTGGCCCACAAAGGGTTTTTTGTTCTTGTTCTAGCCCAGCCTCCCCATTTTATGCAGAAGGAAACCTCTTTACTGATAGTCTGGATCCTACAAAAAAAAGGAAAAGACAAAACCGAAACAACAGCAACCCATACCTCAGAAGAGTCAAATGTTAAAATGGAAAACTGCTGAACTGCCTAAAAATCTAGATCAAAAGAGCAACCAGGGAGAATCTGACCTTCTTCTTTCATCAGGACTGAAATGTTTCCCTTTGCTTGTGGCTCACTAGTGTTTTATTTTATAAAAAGAGTCATCATGTAGTTGTGGGAATGTTCCTTCCATTCTTTTCATCCTGAGGATCTTGTGTAAAGTGCACAAAAACAGTGATTACCACAAGATCCATTATCTTACATATGAAACTCTGGGGAAATAAGAAGGGGGGTGGTTTCTGAAGTCATAGAGTTTGAAGGGCAGCCTGTCTTTGATGTTCATATATATAAAGAAAAAAATGTACTTCAGAGCATATCCTGAGAACAAAGTACTTCATCCCTTCTTTGAGAACTGTGCACTTTGTGCTAGTACTTTTTAAAAACTGCAGTTATGCAAGGCATTCTTTTTCTCATGGTAGATGATTTCCTTCTAGTGAATTGTATCATGTGGATGAATACGACATATATTTACAAATTTTGGAAATGCAGAAGCCACGATGCTAGGAGAGGGTGAGGAGATGAAAAAACAATGACTTTTTTGTAGACAAAACACAGGACTTGGCATTTTTAGTCCTTATGTGGTTAGAGCCCCCAACTTCCAATCCCCAGGTAACTTTAAAAAAAATAAATTTTTTTCACCAAGCAACTTTTGAATATTGTAAAGGGGATTATCTCAGACAAGGGAAGATTTATTTTTACAAAGGTACAAGGATATGGCTTGAGTTGAATGCCATTAACTTCTGGAATGTTGAAACTAACCATGGACAACCCAACATTCCACTCAAGTGTTGAAGTAGGAGTCAAAAGAATTGGGTTCTGATTCTGTCCTTAATTATTGTAAGAATTTGAGCATACCATATTATCTCCCAGTTTCCTTACCTCATAATTTCAGTAGGCTAGTCCTGCATATAACTTATTAGTTGTTTTCATGTTGCTTCCCTATTAGACCAGAAGCAGAGACTATTGCTTTTTAATCTTTCTGTGTATGTCCAGCATTTAGCACAGTAGTCACTTACAAATATTTATCAGCTAACTACACCTGAAAGGGAGCTTAGAGGCTGTTTAGTCTGACCCCCGTTAGTCCAAACTGAGATGCAGAGGGGAAGTGACTTCTCAAAATTGGAAATCTAGTAAGTGGCAAATCTGGAGGATCTTCTTGCTCTAAGAGCAGTGATCTTTCTTTCCTTTTCTTATAATAATAATAGAAACAATGATAGTACCACCAACAGCTAGCATTTGTATCAAGCTTTCAGGTTTGCAAAACACTTTACAAATATCTCATGTGACCCTTGCGACAGTTCTGGTGGCTAGGGACCATTGTTATCTCCATTTTAGACATGAAAACATTGACGGTTTAGCTGACCTGTTCAGGGTCACCCCATTTGTATATGTCTGAGGGAGGATTTAAACTCAGGTCTTTCTGACTCCAGATCCAGAGTTCTGTCTACCCACTGCCCCACTTAGCTACCTTTAGGAACATTGGTCCAGTCTTTCTTCCATATGACAGTTATTTCAATGTGTGAGGCCAGTGATCACATTCCCTCTAAATTTTTTCTCTCTTGGTTAAGTATTCCCGTTTCCTCCTATGGATCTATATTTAGTATGGACCCAAGGTCTTTTATTGCTGTAGTTGCCCTACTCTGGCTACATCCCATTTAGTTAATGTCTTTAATTCAACACAGTCCTCCAGATAGGATCAGACTTGACCAGAGTACATTGGGCCCATTAGTTAGTCTGTCAGGAGATGCACATTAAAGTACCTACTATATGCCAGGCATTGTGTTAAGTGCTGGTGATACAAAGAAAAGTAAAAACCAGCTGCTGCCCTGCTGTGGCTCCAATTCTAATTTGGGAAGACAATACAATGTGGTGGTGGGGAGAGGGGGAGGTAAGTTACCCTCTCAGGGACAGATTGAGAAAGTCCAGAGGAGTGTAGCCCTGGGGGAAATGAGGAGTTGGTTAGTAAGGCCCAAAAAAGTGGTTCTGAAAGGAGTTTTCCATCCTCTAACAGAGTTACTGAAGAGGTGTGAGTTCCAAGGCTAAAGTGTTCTTGAAGGATGAAGAGGTTTCTAGGGCATGGTGGAGAAGTCTAGAGGTGTACAGCCTGGGGGAAATGAGTGCTTTACCTTTTAATATAGTCTAAGATTACATTGGTGTGTGTGTGTGTGTGTGTGTGCACATTTGCTCATGTGTTGTATCACACTATTGAGAGACTGATTTCATAACTCACTAAGATAGCATGATCTCTTTTTTTTTAAACTAATATTTTGGGTTAAGGTAACTAGAGTTAATTGCACATATAACTGCTTTGTAAAAACATGCAATATAAATTCAATGTGTTATTATTAGTTTGATGTCACCATGACTGTGTGGGGAATAACTGTCATGTGGCTGAAAGCTACTGATAAATGAAAATTCCTATTTTATTCCAGGAATAATATTTTAAAAGGGGGAAGAGATTTTTAGACAGCTGTCTAGAATAGGCATAGATGATCTGGAGATTTTCTGTCTAAAACTCTCTCACTCATTCCATCAAATAGAGATTTATTTTTATTGATAAACTTTTCCTAGGGAACAACCTGCTGTTGGGTGATTAAGTCTATGGCTTATTCACAGCACAATGCTATTTGCTTTAAGCAGTTTTGTGCAATCAACAAACCACTGATATCAACATCAACCACAGTCAAATATTTCATACTGTGACAGAGATTTTTTTTAAGGCAGTAGAGTGTGGTGGTGTAGAAAGAAAGGGGTAAGGAAAGAGAGAAGCTAGGAGACATGTACCAACATAGCTGGAACTTATGTGCCATTATGGAACTTTTGCTATCACTCATCCTTCCTGCTCCATCTTTACTGCAGGTACATCTACATTCCTTCTGCTCAGAAGAGTTCTAGACAGGATTTTCTTAACCTCACTGTTCTAAAGGTGGGTAAAATACCTAAATTCTCTGCAGATGATGATTTTTGGTGGCTGGGGAGTCACCAGAAAGAAAATGGTAGCAAAGAGTAGGAGAAAAAAGGCAGACATGGTGGGAAAAAAGTACTATTTTCTTTCTATACAAATATGTACTGGTCTTAGCATCTGTGGGGTATTTAGATTTCTTTAGAAATTAAATCCTCTCGGAGGAGGTAGATCTAACTCATATGACATTATAGTCTCTGGTGATGTTTATTGTTTCTATATGCCCTTGTATCAGAGGCTTGTCCCTGACATGACCAGTCCTGGTTCACTTTGGGGATCTCCTCTTTTTCTCTAGCTCATTGCTCCCACTCTTGCACTGAGTAGGGGAATTTTAGTGTCTGGCTCTTCTGAAGGGTTGCCACCAATTCTCCTTTTAAGCACAGAAATTCTCAACATTTGAAAATTTGAATACTTATATTTACTTCGTAAGGGAAACAAAATAATCACATGTAAGCTTACAGAAAATTGTGAAAACATGCAAATAAGCATCCTGTGTGTTACTACAGAAAGCCTCCAGTGGGTCACCCTTTTTTGGAGACCTCTACAGTCATAATGACATAGTGACAGAAATTCCTTAGTTCAGCCTCCAGCAAGTAAGGGGGGAGAAGATGGTTCACTCTTCCCTGTTGGTGCCCTAACACCATGTGTTTTCATGGCAGCTCTCTTCTTATTTCTGTTCTCTGTTGTTGCTCCATTGTGATTCTACTGTTTCCAGATAAAGTGGTGGGTTTTTCCCACTCCTGTTGCTATCCTTGGCTCTGCTTTCCTTTCCTTCAGATCTCTCCCAGTGGATGGTGCTCATCATCTCTTCTTTAGGAAAGAGCTTTGTAGCAATTGGTCAATGAAACAATTACATTGGACCATCAACTAGCCATCCTAGATAGCTGTCTTACACCTCTGAGGACCAGAATGATTTGGCCTTATTTAAATCTGTGGTTGTTTGACATTCAGTTCCCCATAGTCCCGTACCTCAAATACGGTGTCTATTCAGTTGATTATGAGAATGCCTATTTCTTGGATCATTCAATTGGAAGTCCCTATTTTCTCCTCTGGTGTGGTGCATGTTGAATGCAGTGTCTAAGCAACTTGTTTTGACCTTGATAGTGTCATTACTTCCTACTGTTTCTGATTTTTTTTGGCCAACTTTCCTCAACCAGTTCATTTACCTTTCATCTTTTCATTTATCAATTTCCTTTGGGGTAACTGGGTGATACTACTTAAACTACTCCTGATCTGGAGAAGAAATGGAGCCTTGGTGATAGCTCATAATGGTTTTCTCCCGTACAGGCACCTGTGACTCAGAGGGAGAGGTGCAATATCTCACTACAGTTATGAAAATACGAAAGGGTGAATATTTTGTGGGGTGTTGAGTGAAGATTATACATGAAAATTTCCTGTCTAGCTGGGTGGAGGTAAGAGAGAAAGATTGAAACTATTCTTCAAGATATGTTTTTTTTTATTATCTAGGGAAATCCATGTTATCTGTGTTTTCTGTTACCATAGATGATTGAAAACAGGCAGCACATTTTAAATATCTCTTTTTCTTTTCTATTCTTATATCCATGACACAACCTTTGCTGGTAGCCTATCCAGTTGGAACATCTTCATTTGGAACTGCTTGAGTTTTTATAATGGGTTGGAACTGTATTTTTTAAACATGTTCCATACTAGTTATAGTTTTCAAGAAAACATGATGAATATTACATGTATAGCCTCTTTCTGAGTTTTTCAAATCTTATGTCTAAGAGTGTGATAGAGCTAGACCAAGCACACAAGAAACAATTGTCAGATTTTTAATGTGAGCAATTATTCCTCAGAAATGGGCAAATGCTACAAATCAGCATTCAATTTATGATTTTGTTGACTCCAAAGATATAAGAAAGTGATGGAGTAAATGTTAATGGTGAAGATTAAACTTTAAAATGTGTCATGTATATATCTTTCCCCTTTCCTCTCCTCTAGAACTGGTTGATAAACATTTACCAACATACCCTTGGTTCTATCTTTCACAACTTGTGGCAAATTTTAATGCTCCTTATCAAAAATTTCAGAAAAGTTTCCAAGGAAAAGTCATTTCAATTTTCTGCAAAATTTGTGGAACTGAGCAAATCTATTAGGTTGGATAATATTACATTAGCTGACGTTTGTATAGTACTTTCAAGTTTGTAAAGTGCTTTATGCATTATTTAATTTTAACCCCTCTAAAGTAATTACTGGTACTATTATGATTCCAATTTTCAGATGAGGAAAAGAAGCTCTAAGTGGTAAGTGATTTATCCCTGGTCACACAGTTAGCAAGTGTCAGAAGTAAAGTTTGAATCCGAGGCTTGTCCTTTATACCAGGTTACACTCTTGGTAGGAAGCTGCAAGAGATTCTTCTATTTTGAAATGTCTGATTTACAGGTTGAGCTCTTTGCTATTTGCTGTGACCACTCAGATTCTTTCTCATGTCAGAGATTTCCTTGTTTTTATTGACCTCCATGGACTTGCAAAAGTGAGAGAAAATGAAAGGTGATTACAAGCATTTTAATCTATCACTCACTAGGGAAGGGGATGGTGGTATTGAATTGTAAAATCCAAGAAAGAATTCATAAAGAGAGGTAAGAAGATGGCAAAGATGAACTTAATCTACTTTGAGATTTTTCCTAATGGCATGTTGACTGCTAGTATGCCAATGTTTGATTGAAGATACAGAATGATTCGGGAAGGCTGCAAATGTCAGTATTCCCCAGTAAATCTAGTCTATTTTGGGGAATGTATGGGAACTGTATTCTAGTCTATTTTGGGGAATGTATTCAAGAAGGACTAGCACCTCTGGGGTGAGGGTTTACTGAGTTTTTTTCAGGGCTGTTCATCTACCTTTGGTGTCTCTCTGACACTCAACTCTCTCATGTGGCTCCAAGAAGTTACAGCATACTCAGTGTCTACACCTCAGTAAACCATCTGAGAAGATGAGATAAACTAAGTTTAGGCTAAGTTCGGGGCCTCAAACCCATGGTGAGTTAGGGAGGTGTCTACCTCAAGCATCTGTAGACTTCTTTCAGTGGAATGGGATGATGAAAACAATTTGTTCCAACAGCTATGAAGGTGGCTGAAACAGGTGTTATGGAGTGCTTGGAGGACACCAAGGTGATCCACTGCATTCCAGGCCATCATCAATCATCATCATGGTTGTCCTATCACTGGACTTTGATGACTCTGGAAGTGAGAGTCAGCCTGATGACTTTGTGCAGTTTTGCCACTCTTAAATCCAACTCATGCACGAATGAAGATATCACCTTGCCATATCATCGGTCCTCTTCAAAAATGAAGGACAAATGATGATTTAGTTTAGTATTTTAGTTTATTTAATCTGACATCTCTTTTCTAACCTCTAATCCTCAATTTTCTTTGACTGCAAAGCAAGGAGAAAATGAGGTAGAGGAAGAAATATTTTCACAGAATGTGAGAGTTTTCCATTTAGTCTAACTTATATATGAAAGAAATACCCACTCTAACTTACCTGACAAAAGCCTGCCCAGTTCTCTGCTTGAAGACTTTCAAAGAGGGTGAACCTATCACCTCTTGAAGTAGTCTATTCCATGTTTTTATTAGTTACCACATCCCTTTTCATTATCAGTACAATAAAGTGTAGTTTTGCCTCACCTAGGGTGATAATACTTTCATTTCTATGAAGCATTAGGGCAACCTGAGCAGTGGTAATGAGCTCTCTTAAAGAAAGATAAAGTTGAAATAAGCTGGTGACAGAGTCCCCCAGGAAGGACTATTAAATAATATTATTAAGCTATGCTTTCCTAGTGAAACATTTTTATCACAGTGATATTTCATTATTAATAGTCCTTGGTAGTGAAAAAAAACTTTTATTTTTATGACTTAGTCTCTGGGTGCTCGTAAAAGAAAAAAAGGCTATGTCTTCATGATGCCAAAACCACCAGTCAATTCAATCAATTCATTTGGAAAAAAATCCACAGCACCGGTCAACCGATTATTTGATAGCACAAAGACAACACAATCATTGGATTGACAGAACTTTTAAAATTCTAACCCATTCTGGTTTTCTATGCTCATAGTGTAAGTCAATATTTAAATACTAATTTCTATAAATTCATTAACTTGGACTGTATTTGTTGATTATTCTATAAAACCAGGGAAATCTCTCAGTTAGCAGATGTTTCTTGTATCATACCAATAAAAATGAGTCCACATAGATTTTCCTAGATGCAGAAGAGAAATGAATAGCGAATAATTAACTTAAGAGGGTTCTATCAGAAAGATAAGGCAAGACAGGATCATGTGATACAGTGGGAACAGTATTGGGTTTGGAGTCAGATGAACTGGCTACCCAAGTGACCTTGAGCAAGTCATATAATTTCCCCTTGCTTCTATTTCATCAACTTGAAAATGGGGAGTCAGACTAAATAATCTCAAAGATCTCTTCAGTCTCTGAATGATCTCATGCATTTGGAATAGAAAGGGGCCTAGAGGAAATGCAGTTGAACCTTTTGATTTCACAGATGAAGAAAATGAAGTCCCTACAGAAGTGACTTGCCCAGGACCAAACAGGTAGTAAGTGGAAGAGCTGGCATTGCAAACTCAGGTATTTTATTTCGACTTTAAGTCCAGTGCTCTTTCCATTTTGCTATGCTGCCTGCTTCAGTGAAACTTTTCTAAGAGAAAGTAATTCTGAAAATCAGGGCAAATTAACTCAGTAGCATGGGAACACAGTCTATCTGGAGAAGAAATGCTGAAAACAACTCTTTAGATGCAATTGCAGCACATTTAACAAAGAAGCAACAGTAAACAATCATACTACATTCATTGATAGCTAAGGCAGATTTGGGGCCTGTATATATCTATTGCTGGACTCATGAAGCAGGAGGGAAAAGAAAGAAGGAGAAAGTAATGGTCAAAACCTGAAAGAAAGAGCGGACATCCAAGTGTTGACTGGTTAGTGAGATATGACAGTTACCAGACATGAAGACAAAACAAGTAGAGAACCAACCTGGTAACTCATAATCAGGATTCAAGATTTGGGCCGATGTGGGAAAAGAGAAAAATGGAATAGTTCATGTCTCAGCATGGTTTCATTTTATCAGTGATTTAGGATGTTGTCTGCCATGTGTCCATTCTTTTTGCAACTTAAAAAGAGCAGATCTTAAAGATGCAGGAACTGGGAAATGGTGACCATGCATGTGAGGAATCTCAGAGGTCATATATAGCAGTCCCTTCTGCAACGTCATGGAAAAGTTGTCTTATCATCCAGCCTCTCTTTGCAGGTCTCTTAGGAGCATGAATCTGCTGCCTTCACAGTAAGCCATTACACTTCTGGTTAGCAATAACTGTTAAGTTTTTCCTTATATAATGGGGGATTGTCCAATGACCCCAGTCTCTATGATCACGCGCAGAGTACCTTGCTGATACCGTCCCTACCTGGTCTTTGGAGCATGAGTAGACCATCAATAATTGTTCCTAGTCTGCTAGTCATGTGAGAAAGCTTTTGGACTGGCAGTGTTGCCAGAACTAGGGGGTGGGGTGCGTTTAAAAGGTATTAGTGAGTCACAATATCCTTCTTTTGGTCAGTCTGATTCCTTCCTGCCTGGAAGCATTTTGGTGAAAGAAGTGAGATAGTAATGTAAAGAAAGAAACCTCTGGCCTTCATCATCTGAGACCAATATTTGGCCTGTGAATATGGGCCTCAGTGCTTTGCTTCAGAATTTCTTCTTTCATTTTAGGTGAAGGAAATTGGAGATGAAGATCTAAAACTATACTTCAGGCTGTGTTTTGCATTCAGTTTGCAGCAATGCTCTGAGAAGAGAGGAGCAACCTTTGCGATCTTTTATATCAGTAACTGAAAAAGTTACTCATCCAATATTGTAGTCACCCCTATTAGTTGTGTGCCAGGAGCAAATTTGCTAAGCATGCCATCTATGACTTCATCCAAGTCATTGACAAAAATTTTCAATGCCAAAGGGCTGAGAGCATGTTCTTGGGGGCACTCCATGAGAGGCCTCCAATCCATTAATGACTACTGTTTGTATCCATTCACTAAACAAGTTTTGAATTCACCGGCATTATTGTCTAGCCCACAGCTCTTTGCCTTTTTCAGAAGGAGAGAATGGAAGATTTTGTTGAATGTCTAATTGTAATCCAGGTATATTATGTCTATGGCATTTTTCTCTTTAGCCTAGTAACCAAGTCAAAAAATATACATAATTTGTCTGGCATGACCTGTTCTTGAGGCACTTAGGTGGCTCGGTGGATAGACATCAGGAAGATCTCATTTCAAATCCTACCTTAGACATTTACTGCTTGTATGACTCGGGGCAAGTCATTTATTCTCTGTTTTCCTCAATTTCTTTAAATGCACAATGGGGTTAATTATAATATCTATCTCATAGGGGTGTTGTGAGAGTTAAATACTATTTGTGGAGTATTTAGCACAGTGCTTGGCACTTAATAAATGCTTGTTTCCTTCCTTTCTTGATGGCTCATTGGCTCTTAGTTTTTTGCTTTAATTTCCGAATGCTCAGAACAGAATTTAATAATGTATTCCAGAGTTTTGCTAGAAATCAGAATCAGAAAGTCAAGCTCATTGGTCTATGGTCATCAGTTATTCTTTTTTCTTTTTTGTGAACAGGGATATTTGAACCATTATGACAAAAATTATAGTAGTTTATATTTTTTTCTGGTCAGCTATAGCATCACATTTACTGGAGGATGGGAAATTATTTGATGAATTTATATTGCTTTTCTTTAATTATGGCTTATTAGGATAAACTAGGGCTTAAGCATATTTGTATAAGACTGTCCTCATTGGTGGAAAATGACCACTGGACACTTTGTGCCTATCCAAGGATTAGAGCTGGTAAGAGCTGGGGAAAGGAGAGATCTTAGTTTTGGCTTCAAGAATGCACATGCATGTTCCAGATTCTGTTCAGGGAGAGGTCCATGGGGAAGAGAAAGATTCCAGGAAACATCAAAACATAGAGAACCTGGTCTCTTGATCATGTCCCCAACCCCAGCTTGCTACATTAGAAATTTTGAGGAATCTCCCCTGAGACTAGGGACTCTTTCTCTTGGTTGAACTGGGATATTTTCCAGTAGGAGAGTTCATTATCTTTATAGTCTGGTGTCCCCTAATCTATATACCTTTTCTGATTTCTATTTATTATCTGCTTGGATAAATCAATTTACTTACTATTCACTATCTGTAATAGTTTTTGTGTAACTAGCATTTGATGGGAAGGGAGTCCTCCCTTCTGATATAGCTTGAAGCACTTCTTCCACATAAAAGGGAGAACGATCAGGAGAGTGGCTTGGTACTATAATTATTTGCCCTCAGTGAACAATATTTAAGGAGTGGATAGATATTATTCTAGTTACAGATATTACATTGATATAGTTATCTATACTATGTTGGTAGATATTATATTCCCTCTCAGGGGAGGGAGAGCAGTCAGTCTGAAGGCCCTGATCTTCTCTGTTCTTGGTAGGAAAAATCCCTTGAGGAGGGGTAGATAGAGGAGAAGCTAGATTTATCTATTTGTGACTTCCTTAATCTGCATTTAGACTGACTTAACTACTAAGTGAATATCACGTATCCTACATTAGTTTCTATTAATCATGCATTTAAAACTAGAAATGTGATACATCCATTGAGAAGTTGAGGCAAGTCATTGAATTCCTGGATTATTCTTGTGACATTTTCTTCCTTTTGTTGCAATTCATTAATTTACTTAACAAAAATTTGCTGTGAAAAGGAAGAAAGGTTGTAAGAATCTAATGTATATAATGTGTTTTGCAAACCTTAAAGCACAGTCAACCAACATGATTTTATTGAGCTACTGATATGTGTTAAGTGCTATGCTAGACTTGGGGATACAAATGCAAGAAGTGAAATAATCCCTATTTCCAAGGAACTTCAAATTTACCAGTGGAGAAATCATGGACATATATCAATATAAACAGAATGAATTTATGCAAAATATATAGAAGATATTTACATCTAAGAGAAGGAGGGTATTAACAGTTGAGAGGTTCAGGACAGTCTTCTTGATGAAACACATGAGCTGAACCTTGAAGGCTGTGAGGGATTCTATGAGGCAGAGGAGGAAGGAGGGCATTCTGGGCATGGAAAAGCCTTTACAAAATCACAGAGGCTGGAGAAAAATACTGAGTTCAGGAAAGAGGATTAACCCTGATCAAGTCATCTTGCTATACTTGACTCATCTGTAAAATGAAGGGGGTAGATTAAATGATCTCTAAGTTCCCATCTAGCTTTAAATCTATGAGCTGATGAACCCAAGTGGGCAGTTTTGGTTGGGGTATAGTCAACTGAAGGGTAGTTATGTGCAATAAACCTACAAAGGTAGCCTTAAACCTTGTGTTGCCTAATCCAATGGTGTTTAGTTACCCCTCCTTCTCCTTCTCTGCAGTCTTTGACACTTGTTCATTCTCCTTTCCCTGAAACTCTCTTCTCTCTAGGTTTTCAGGATACTACTTTCTCCTGGTTTTTATCCTATTTTTCTGATAGCTCCTTCTCCATCTCCTTTGCTGGACCCTTTTCCAGGGTGTGCCTTCTATCCATAGTTGTCACTCAGTATTCTGAGCTGGGCCCTCTTCTCTTCTCCTTCTATACTTTCCCTTGGTGATTTTATCAGTTCCATGGATTTAAATTACCTCTCTATGCTGACGATTCTCAAATCTACCTTTTTTGCCTCAGTCTTTCTGCCGACCTCCAATCTCACATCTCCGATTGCCTTTCAGACATCTTGAAGTGAATGTTCAGTAGATATCTTGCATTCAATATCCAAAACAGAACTTACTACCTTTTCCCTCCAAACCTTCCCCAACTTCCTTATTATTATAGAGGGCAACACTATCCTCCCAGTTCTTCAGGTCACGATCTAGATTTCTCACTATCTCTTATCCCTCCCCCCATATCCAAACTGTTGCCACAATCTATTGATTTTTCCTTCATAACATCTCTTGAATGTGTCCTCTTCTCTCCTCTGACAACTATGATCTAGTGTAGGTTCCCATCACCTCATGCTTTGATTACTGCAATAGCCTGTGGGTGAGTTGGCTTGCCTCTAGTCTCTCCCTATTCTAATTCATTCTCCATTCAGCCACTAAAGTGATTTTCCTAAAATACATGTCTGATCATGTCAACCTTCCCCTACAGCTCTGCCCACATTCAATAAACTCAAGTGGTTTCCTATTGACTCTAGGATAAGATAAATAACTAAACAAACAAATATATGTATATGTATATATGCATGCTCTATTTGGCCTTCAAAGCCTTTCACAGCCCAGTCCCCTCCTACTTTTTCTTAGTCTTCTTACACCTCACTCCCCAATAAAACCTCTTCAATCCAGTGGTATTGACTATTCCATGAAAAAGACCCTCTATCTCTCAGCTCTGGGCGTTCTCATGGCCTATCCCCTCCCTGTACCTGGAATACTTCTTGTCCTCCTCTCCAACTACCTCTTTGACTTCAAGTCCCAACTAAAATCCCACCTTCTGCAGGAAGTTTTCTTCCAGTCCCTTGTAATCATAGTGCCTTTTCGCTGTTAATTATTTCTTATTCATCTTGTATATAGGTTACTTTGTGTATATTTGTTTGCATGTTGTCTTCTCATTTGGACTGTAAGTCTTTTGAGGAGGCACTGTCTTTTGCCCCTTTTTGGGTCTACAGCACTTAGCACAGTGACTGGTTCATAGTAGGCACTTAAATATTTATTGATTGATGTAAAGGGTTTTAAATGTCACATTCAGGAACTTGTATTTTAGCAAAGACAATCTCGAATAGAAGGAACTCGATTAACTTGCATTAGATATTTCTTTTCTCAAACATAAACAACACTTTTTTCTTCTTATTATGGGTTGAGTCTAGAATATTTTGTGATCTTTTCAACAATTCTCATAGATACTATAGTGTAACCTGGATTTGGTGCAGGCCTGGATAATCCAAGGCATCCATGTAGGAAATGGTAGGAGCCTCCTTCTGGGAGAGGGTGTTCTTCTTTCTCCTGTTCAGTTATTTTTCAGTCATGTCCAACTCTTTGTGATCCTATTTGGGGCTTTCTTGGTAAAGATAGTGGAATGGTTTGCTGTTTCCTTTTCCAGCATATTTTACAGATGTAGAAACTGAGGCAGATAGGGTTAAATGACTTGTCCAGGATCACACAGCTAATAGGTGTCTGAGATGAGCTTCCTGACTCCAGGCCTACCACCCAATCCACTGTGTCACTTTGCTGCTTGGTATATATTCATATATGTATATATATTATGTATACACATTTGTGCATATGTATTTATGTATTTATACACATACACATATAAATGCATTTATGGATATATACATACATACATATATATATATATATATATATATATATATGTATACACAGAGCAACGTATACTGCACATACTTGTAGTTAAGCTACTTTTAGTTTTTGAATATATTATTTTATCTCTTCTGATTTATCTTCAGAATAATTCTGTGAATTAGTATTATGGTTAAGTTAAATTATTGTCTGCATTTATAGATCACCTGTAGAAAAGTGACCATTCTATGATAGGTAGTTTTAAGCATGTGTGTTTTTTTTGGCTGATCTATGGATTCAGTTAACCCATATTTTGTTGTCTATATTCAAAAGTTCTTGGCAATTGGATTTACACACACACGTATATGTATATATGTATGTATGTATGTATATACACATATACACATGCATGTGTATATGTATATATGTATGTGTATGTGTGTATGTACAAATACATATACACATAATACTCATACAGGGGTGGGGGAAGTGTATCCTCAAAGCCACATGTGGCCCTCTAGGTCCTTAAGTGTGGCCCTTTGAATGAATCTAAACTTCATAGAGCAAATTTCCTTAATAAAAGGATTTGTTCTATAAAACTTGAACTTAGTTAAAAAGTCACACCCAAGGTCCTAGAAGGACATATGTGGTCTTGAGGCTGCAGGTTCCCCAGCCCTGAGAGATTTATGATCATTAAGTTTATGCATTTAGTCTTTAAGGTCATTTTATCTTGTCCAGAATTTGTGTCTTTTTAATTATAAATTCATTTATTCATGTTTGTATGCATTTATAATCTTCTCACTCTCCCCATTTAAACAGGATCAACCAAAGAACCCTCTGAAAAAGACAACCCTCATATAGATATGCTTAATACAGCAAAACAAATTTCCACATCGGCCAGGCCCCCGATTGCGTGTCTTTCTCCATTTTATCATCTCTGGCAGGAGGCGAATGATGTGTTTCATCTTCAGTCTTTGGGAATTCTGGTTTATCATGGCTTTAGGATAGGTCAGAGCTTTAAGGTTTCTAGAAATTGTTTTTCTCTGGTCATATTGTTTTCCCTGAATAAATTGCTTTTCTAGTTGTGTTCACTTCACTCTACAAAAGACCATAGAGGCCTCCTCAGTTTCCCCTGAACCTGTCCATTTCATCATTTCTTATGGCACAATCACATATGATGTTTTCAGATTATTCCCCTTTATTTCCCATCTGTTAGGTTTTCTTCCACTTTTGTATTTTTTTGTATTCCAAATAGCTTTTCTCTCCTTAGCCTTTACTTCTTGGAGGAAATCCTCTATTGTGTTTACTATTTTTTTTCTAGCCAGCTCTTTTTGTCTATCAATACTGTGTTGTAAAGCTCCGACTTCTCAATTTCTTTTTGTTATTTTTTAGTTGTTTCAGTCTTGTCTGACTCTTTGCAATCTCATTTGGGGTTTTCTTGACAAAGATAGCTTGCCATTTCCTTCTGCAGTTCATTTTTACAGATGAGAAAACTGGGGCAAACAGGGTTAAATGACTTGCCCAGAGTTATGTAGCTAGTAAGTATCTGAGTCAGATTTGAATTCAGGGGCTTCCTGACTCCAGGGTCAATACTCTATCCACTGTGACACTTAGTTGCCCAATTCCTTTTTTTAAAATACCTTTTACAAAAAGAGAAAATTTTGTTTCTCTTTGAACCTTCCTGAGAATTTTTTTTTCAGAAGCTCTTTGAAATCTAAAGACTTCTCTTTTTAATCAGAGAAATTTGATTAATTTTCTTTCACATTATGGTACTTGTTTATTGTGCTCTGGCCTCATCTTAGATTTTTAACTCATTTCCTGTAGAGTTTATAAGCCTCTTTGCTGAGTTATCTGCTTGTGAACTAGGTTTTTGGTCTTTGAATTTTCCATTATTTTCATTTCTAGTTTCCTTTTTCATTCTTTTCCCCATTTTGTTTTCATTGATGTTTAGATCCCCTGAGATTGGGTGTTTTCTGCTTCTCATTTGTGGGATATGGGGTCTTGGCTGATGTTCTCAAGTTATTACCTGAAGTTACCCAAAGATGTTACTTAAACTGTGTGGGGAGAGAGGCTTAGCTTGGGCAGGATTTCTAGTTTCCATTCTCTAAGTCTCAGAAGCTCTTTTCCTTTTAGGGAACTCTGCCTCAATTCTGCCTACAACTTGTATTCTTTGCCTCTCTACCAAGTTTATTTTCCTCTCTTTTGCGGAATTAATACGTACTAACACTTGTGAGGTGAGTGTGGTTCAGGCTGTTTCTTCTTGGCTTTCTGAAGCACAAGCCTGTGAGATTACTTCTGTTGACTGGGTTTAGGTGGAACTTTTTGTTTTGGATCAGATCTGCGATTTCATTGCTTTGTGGAGTGCTCAGTGAAGGAATTCTCTTTATCAATGCTGCTTTTTCACTTGTGTTAGAAAGTGATTTGACCCACTTAGAAAGAAAGCATTACCTGATCAGCATTTATCAGGGGTAGGGCTACGAACCCAGGCCACTCTGACTTTAAGACTGTGCTTGATAGTTCTTAATAGCAGGTAAAACACCTGACAAAAACCTCCAATTTGAAGTCGTTTAAAGCTCCTGCTGAATTTTGTTACAAGCTGCTCACCTGTGGTTGGCTTCAGCTGCCTCTTATTCTGTGCTCATTCATCAGGAAGATTATTCTCCTTGCCAAAGAAGGTGAAAGAAAGAAGGGAAAAGAACTTTACTAATTCTTTTCTCCTATCTTCATTCATTTAATAGTATTCCACTTGTACTAAGAATCCATCAGTCAATCAATAAACATTTAAGTGCCTATTCTTTGACAGGCACTGTGCTAAGTGCTTAAGGATATAAAAAAGAGGAAAATGTTCTTACCCACAAGGAGTTTATAATCTAAAAGGGAAGAACCCAAATATATACAAAGAAAGCTATAGACAGGATAAATAAGAAATAATTAACAGAGGGAAGACACGAGAATTGAGAGTGTAAGGCTTCTCATAAAATACAGAATTTTAGTTGGGACATCAAGGAAGTCAGTTGTTAGAATACAAGAAAGAGAGCATTCCAAGCAGGGAGCACAGCTAGAAAAAAATGCCCAGAGCCAAGAAGTAGAATATGTTGTTCATGGAACAGCTGGGAGGCCAGTGTCACTGGTTTGATGAATATATGTTAGGGAGTAAAGAATAAGAAAGCTGGAAACTTATCAGGGGGCAACATTATGAAGGGTTTTGAATTCCAAAAAGAACATTTTTGTATTCGATTCTAGAGGCAATAGAAAGTCACTGGAATTTATTGTGTGTGTGTGTGTGTGTGTGTGTGTGTGTTATGTGATCAAACCTACCTTTTAGGAAAATCAGTTTAGTAGCTGAATGGAGAAGGAGTTGGAGTTGGAAGAGACTGGTCACAGGGGTAGGGAACCAGTGGTCTTCTGGGTCCTTGGTGCAGTCTTTTAACTGCATACAAGTTATACAGAACAAATCCTTTTAAAAAGGGAATTTGTTCTGTGAAGTTTGGATTCAAAGAGCTACACTTGAAAACCTAGAGGGCCACCTGTGGCCTCGAGACGGCAGGTTCCCTACCCCTGGACAAGAGGCAGGTGCACACATTATCAAGCTATTGCTGTTAATCAAGATATGAAATGATGGGGGCCTCCACTAGAGTGATAGAGGAGAGGATATATTTGAGAAATGATGCAAAGGTGAAATCAACAGGCTTTGACAACAGCTTGTATGTAAGGGCTGAGAGAGAGTGAAGAGTACAGAATAACTCACAGGTTGTAAGCCCGGAGGACTCAGAAGATGCTGTTGACTTCTGCAGTAATAGGGAAGGTAGGAGTAGGGGAGGGTTTAGGAAGAAAGATGATGAATCCTGTTTTGGACATAATGAGTTTAAGACATCTACTGTCCATCCAGTTGAGGTGTCTAAAGGGCAGTTGAAGATGCAAGATTGGAGGTCAGCAGAGAAGTTAGGGCATGATAGTTGGATCTGAGGATTAAATCCAAGGAAACTGATGAGATCACCAAGTAAAGCAGTAGAGAGGAAGGGAATAGGACCTAGGGGAGAACTCTGGGGGTTACCCAGAGTTAGAAGGCATGATTTTGAAGAGAATCCATCAACAGAAACTGAGATGTTAGAAAGGTGGAATATATTCTTGTGGGGTTCCTAACTTCTCCCCACTGAGCTACACATTTTTTTGAGAGTTACTGATCATAGAACTAAACTCATCTTTTCCCTGAATTTTTAAAAATCTGCTTTCTTTAAGTCTGGGTCTATATCTGACCTGGGACAACATAGCCCTTTTGTCATAGGCTAATGAGGGAAGTTGATCTCAGTTTTTCATTGTTTTCACTTCACCAGCCAGTTCCTCCATATTGGTCAGAATCCTCTCCAAAGTTGCAATTGACTTTTTTGATTGCTATACCTTGAGAGGTAAGGTTGCCAGCAAGGTAAGTTGAAAACATCTTGTATTCTCTCTTAGTGGAATAAGATCACCAACAGTTTTCCTTGTATTTGAACTTGTATTTGAATTAGTGCAATGAGTACCAGTTCTTGTCTCTATGGAATTCTTGTGATCTATGAATAAAATAGTATAATTTTTGAGTTAGAAAAGACCTTAGAGATGACTGTTTTACAGGTGGAGAAACTGAGGTCCAAAGCAGATGGTAGAAGAGCCAGATCTAGGAAAACAAATTTCCTGGCTTCTAATCCAATGCTCTTTTCAACTATACCAGAATATCCCCTATAAACTTTCCTTATTTCCTGCATCTGGTCAGACAGTCCATATTATTCTTCCATGATTCTAGCAATTCTGTTATTTTCTTTTTCTATTTTCACCCAATTGAACTCTACAATTGATTTCCCACTCAGATCTGTGGCTTTCCAAACAATTGTACATCTTCTTGACATAGAGCACTATTCTGTAACACTTTCTATTATAGCTATTTCTTTCTGAACAAGGCACATAACCTTCTATTGCCATATTCTAGTCATGAGTTCTATCGCTATGAGTCTTAGTGATTCCCAAGAGGTCATATTTACTTGTGTTAAAACCTCAGATTCACTTTGTTTATACTCATAATGAGTTCAATTGGTTTATAATTCAGTTGAGCTCATAGGTACAACTACTGACCTCCTCCTCAACTATTTCCTTCTGACTCTTAATGGATATTTCTGCTTTTATTCTTTCTTGTTGTATTTAGCATCCTTCATAATATCCATATTTACAATTTTATCTGGGCATTTCTCCCCCCCTCCATTTCCATTTAAAAATTCTTTATCTGATCCCTCTGGTACAGTCCTACTCTAATACATTATCTTAGTATAAAGGTAGCCCTCATTTCTTGAAGACTGTGACAGAAAAACAAAAACCCTGTCAGATTCAATCAATCTAGAAGGGTTTTGCATATACAGCCCATGGCGCACTGCTCATCTATTGTCCAGTGATCAGCCTAGTTAAGTTCAGAAAGGCTCATTGCAAAGTAGGTCACAGGATGATGAAATTTTAAGTTACAGTAGCTGTTAATGATAATCTGTTTGATTATAAAAGGTAATCTGAATGGGTAGAGGGATTACATTGTTGAAATTATAATCTTAAAAATGTACTGGAGTAAGAATTAATCAGCAAATCTTCAACCAGACATAGTTTTATCACTCCTTGAGATGTACATGACTCATCCATAATTTTGGTATTGTAAATTGCAGTTTATAGGGTCAAATCTGGTTCTTTGACATTCTCTAAGATCATAATAGCATCACAGATATAGAGGGGGAAGGCATTGTGGAGGTCATCTACTCTCATTTTACAGGTGAGGAAACTGAGGAATAGAGGTGGAATATTGTGCTATAAAGCCACTTGTTCAACTTCCATGTCCTTTCTCTTCTAAAGTCTCAAAATCTCCATTACTTGGAATTACTCAACCTATGTAACATTGATGAGTGACATTCTTTCCTTGGATCATCTTCCTATTATTCTTGTCTTTGCCCTCCCTGTGACTTCTAGGTCCTCCATCCCTTTCTGTTCTTGCGTATCAGTCCTCTTCTGACTTTACGACTCTCTTTTTACAGTCGTGACCCAATAAAATGTCCAGTTATTCATTTGTTATCAGTTCCTCTTACCTCTGAGCTCCCTTGTGTACATGCTGCTCTTGCCTTTCCAGTTTCCTACCTTAGATAACCTACCACCACTTTGTTGCTATTATCATTCCTAAGCAGTACAGTGCTGGTGAAGGAAGTCATGGAATTGTGCTGACCGGGTCTACTACAAATTTATGCTATCTTACCTTAACAGGAAACTCACTGCTGCACAGTAATACTTTTATTTGTATTCTGAGGTGAAATGTTGCTTCCAGAAAGTTACTATTAAAATATATCTTTCTTTGGTCATGGCATAGTGAAGTTCAATTTGTTGTGTTAGCTGGGTTTCATTTAACCATGAGAGTCCTGCCTAAGGGACTCTTACCTGCTATGGACAAGAGGACAGGTGAGTTTTGCTGAGATAAGAAAGATAAAGGTTTGGGAGGCCAATACTGGAGCAGGGCATACAGTATATAAAAGGGATAGGGCTTGCACCCAGAACTTTATTTCATGGCCAGCTTTCTATTCAGCTTTGGGAATTTAGGTGCTGTGCCAATCTGGAGCTAAAAAAAGGTTTTTGGTAACAGGACTCCTTTCTAGACTGCCCCACCTCTTGGAACGTCTATGTCATCCAGGTAGCCACCTACAACATCAGAGTAAAGTTAGTTATGATAGCCAACGAAACCAATCCTACTTCTCTTTCTAGGTGGAAAAACCTGAGTAACTCTTCTTTCCCTCAGATCAGTGGTCCCTCTAGCTGCCCACAAAAGCAGTTTCCTTGTTGCAAGATGAGTGCAGAGGTGTTTGCTTGGGACTATAAGAATTTTAAATAATGCTCATTCATGAACTCCAGATCACTATGTGCTGACCTAGCACATATCCTATGAACTTCGCACCAGGTGTCTCTCTGTATACCATATACATATATGCTTACATGCTTGTCTCTCTACCTGGAGGTAGGAATATATATGACTATGAGGAGAAGCTGACTAGGAGAATAGGTTTTTACTTTTCTAAGATATTTTGCTACTGGAAACAAAAAACCTGTGTTCATTGTTACCGTTACAACGATAATTAGAACCCTTCCTATTCACTATTTACTATTATCATTCTGTTTAGGGCAAATAGGTAGCACAATAGTTAGAGGTAGACCAGGAGCCAGGAAAACTCCTCTTCCTGAGTTCAAATCTGGCCTCAGACATTTACCAGCTATGTGATACAGGGCAAGTCACTTAACCTTGCTTGCTTCAGTTTCCTCTTCTGTAAAATGAGCTGGAGAAGGAAATGGCAAATCACTCCAGGCTCTTTGCCGCGGAAACCCCAAATGGGCTCACAAAGAATCAGACAGGACTGAACAACAGTAGCAGCAGCTACAATAACAAATAATGCAGTGGGTAAAGTGTTCGACTTGGAGTTGGAAAGAACCAAGTTCAAATCCTGCCTCAGACATTTCCTGGGCTCGTCCGGGATTTGAACCTGGGACCTCTTGCACCTGAAGCGAGAATCATACCCCTAGACCAATAAGCCACAATCCCTAGATGTTTAATAGCTATTTCACCTAGGCATGTTAACATTTCCTGTTCCTTCATTTTCCTCATCAGTAAAAAGAGGAGGTTGGATTCAATAAACTCTGTGGTCTCTTTCAACTATAAATTTATGATTATATGAAAAGTAATCAAGAATGAAGAAAGCAGAACAGAGATGACAACACACATGGCTATAATGATTTAAATAAAAACACTAAAAGACATTCATCTCCTATTAATTGCAATAAAGAATCTTGATACTGGAGAAGAGAATGAAAAACACATGGCTCCTCTTAATAGACTCTGGGTACAGAATGGGGTATATATTGTCAGGCCTTGGTTGTTTAACTGCTCTTTGTTAAAAGGAAGGGTTATTGGGGCAGAATATATCAGGAAATGACTATGATAGTAAAAATATAAAAAATCATCAATAGATTTTTTTAAAAGGAATGATGATGGAATGAAATTAGAATGTATGTTTTAATATCACTATCTGCAGGACAGAATTTGATTGAGTGGGTTAAATCATTGTTATAAATATCATACCTTTTAATTCAAATTCATTTAATTTGAATTGGTGGTGCCGATATGATAAGGGTTACAATACTATCTACATTTAATCATGTATATAGTGGCATGTAGATTAACCTACAAACGGGTTGCTTTATATAATAGCAAAATTTATCTGGATGAATAAAATGACAAGAATCACAAGGGAAATAATGAAAAAGTAGGCATAAAGGGAGGGTAGCATGAGTAGAATAGGCACTATTTTGTAATCCTCAAAAGTACTTTTTACTAGTTAACCATTAGAAAAGCTGATCAGTGCAATGAATACCCAGAAGTAGTCATACACAATAGCTTAGAGTTCAGTGTACCTCAGAAAACAAACTACTGGGGCAAGGATTCCCAATTTGTTAAAAAAAAATGTAAGGAAAGCTCAAAAGGACTTGGGAAAAAATTAAATTTAGACCAACATCTTACACAATACACTATAACAAGCTCCCATTGATTCTTAGAAAACAACAACAGAGAGAAGGATGTCCCTTTCACAATTGTGATTATGGAAGATTGTTTTCAAGGGAGAGTTGTTATTATAAAATAAAAACATAGACAATTTCTATAATGTGAAATTGAATGCTTTTGCATTAACAAAATCAATGAAGCTAGAATGAGAAGAGGATATGTTGGTTGGGGAAAGAAATCATTGCCAAAAGTGCCTCTGATAAAAGTCTGAGAACCAAGATATGGAGGGGACTGATTTATATAAGAACAAGAACTGCTTCTCAAAGATAGAACAGCTAAATGAGCAGGTGATTTTCAGAAGAGGAAATGTCAACTACCAACTACTACATTAATGAATGTTCTATATTACTGCTAATAAAAGAACTGCAGGTTAAAACAGCTCTGAAGTTTTAGCTCATACATAATAGATTGGCAAATGTAATGACAATTAAAAATGTAATAGATGGAGAAGCCATGGGAAGATGAAAACTAAAGTATCTTGGTGGAGTTGTGAATTGGTACAAGTTTTCTGGAAAACAATTAAAACCTATGTAAGAAAAGTAGGTTGATTTTGTCAAAATTATATTATGTTAGCATAACCTTGCCCAGGTTTGTTATTCTAAACAATGTTATAAACCAGGGAAACATGAGCAAACTACGAACTTATTCAAATGTCTATTGCTTTTTCTGCATGTTTTATATCACTTTAGGTGCTAATATAGACACTTGTGTTACACTGAAGGCTTACTACTTTATGGAACAGATAGCATAATATCACCTATGTTTTACACATATATTGTGAAGAAGACCTGATAACCTTAAAGAACTGAATAAACATAGAATTGCTAATTTAAGAACTTACCATAGGGAGTAAGATGAATTTATGATGAAACAACAATTGTCTTAAGACATTTATAAATAGGTTAACACAAGGTTTTTTTTTTTAAAGTCTTATTCCCTAATGCTCTTATGTGATTTAAAATACTTTCCCACAAAGTTAAAAAGGAAAGAAGATTTGTTTACTTAAAAATCATTCATCAGTGTAACGTCTTTAACTGCCATGCACAAATGTGTTCTGGAGGCACAAGGAAAAGAATATTTACTTTCCTAGCTTCTATAAAGCTTTGGTTTGTACTGAAAACCATTAACATTCCCCCTCTCTTCTTTTTATTCCATCTGAACAAGGAACTAAGGACAGAATTCATTCTCTTGGGTCATATTCACTCCAGGGAAGAGGGGCTTATAAGTAATGCTCTGAAGTGGGAAAAGTGATGCAACCATTAACAATTTAGGGAGCTGGATTTTAAAAGATTTTTCTTAGTTCCTTATATTAAATAGTTTTTTTTTTTAGCAAGTGCTACTTTTACTAAGGATATTTACCTAAGGAAGTATCTCACATTTCTTGAAATATTTGTTGTTAATATTTAATCAAAATATAACATAATCAACACACTAGAGAAAGTTACCCTCCAGATATAACAACCTAATTGCATTAATCTATAACAGCCAATACTGAAGAGTTTCCAATTTTCCAGATAAGTATCTTAACCTCAATTCATTTCTTATCTTGATCTAACTATAACATATTCGACCTGGTTCTCTAGTATGGAATCACAGAAACATAGAATTGTGGTGAATGAAGGAACCTTAGAAAGCATTTATTTAAATCCTCCCATTTTACAAATGAGGGAAACAAGATCCAGAGAGTCAAATGACTTGTCCAATGTTACAACATAGTTAGGGCAAATCTGGCACTGGAACTTAGGTCTTTCAACTTAGACTAATGGTCTTCTTGTTGCAACACACTGCCGCTATGAGGCTGAAGATTTGGCAACTTTTTGGAAGGAATGTATCAAGGCTCTGTCTTCATGTTTTCTGGTGTGTGTGTGTGTGTGTGTGTGTGTGTGTGTGTGTGTGTGTGTGTGTTTGTGTAGAAGGATGGCAGTGGCACCTTATGCCCTCTTGCAAGATGGGAAAGTTGTAACAACAGACGAGTCATTTGATGAATATTCTCCAAAGGAGTAAGATGTCAGTTGGCTTCATGTCACTACAAATTGCCACCAATTTCCATGGCTGATTCATAAAAGGAAGTTTTAGACAGATTTTCATGGAGATGAAAATTTAATCTCCCATTTTAGGAAGTGGTTTTAATTTAATACATCTGTGAAAGAACTTGTTTATGACTGGAAAAAGAGGAGGGCTGGACTTGCAATGAGAGTAACATATAGCAGATGGGAAACCCGAATGCATCACTGGAACCCATACAATGTTCTAGGAAGCAGATGGCCTCCAGACTATTATATGGAACTTCTGGACAATTTGTGAAAGGAGCCAGGCAGGAATTACATAAGACAAAAAGTTCTAGCTAGTTTTAATCTAACCTCATGGAAGAAGTATCCATATGCATGATATCATAGCTCTATCCAAGTATTAAATGGTGAATAAATTATTCAGTCCTATATAATTTCTTTTTAAACAAAGTAGCAGGTTATAAGATTTTTTTGGTAGTCTATGAATGCAAAGTGACTTTTTAGAGTTGTATAGGTGGCAATGGAATTTTCCAGCTGTACAGGGATATATGCTTAATTTTATATGGCATTATTAAAAGGATCCATTTTATATGATGTTAAGGACTCATAATTTTGGTAAATTATTTAAAGAAAGCAGATTTGAGTTTGTAGATAACTATTCAAAATACTCATTTGAAATGCATTTCTAAAAATCTATGATTTGACAATACATAAATTATAATTCATAATTAAAAATTCCTTTGCATGGCCTAGATATAAAATTTATTTTTAAAATTATGTTTTTTAGTAATGCAAAGTTTTTTCTTTTTAAAAGATTTTTAAATTCTGACCATTTTAAGAAAAATCTTTCTGCTTTCTGAAATAGCATTTTAATGCAATTTAATATTTTTTTTTATAATTTAGAGTTAATACTGTGCCAACAGTATACATTTTTAGGTAAAACATATTTTCCCCTAAGAAACAATAGTGGAGTAGCAGGGGGAAAGTGAAAGCAGGTGGGGGAAAATAATTAACAGGGGAGTTATCAGGTTGGATATCTTTTCAATATGATTTTTATGAAATATTGGGACTGATAAACTCTTCTTTCTTTTGCCTGAAATTCACGGGCATTGATTTCATATCATACCATCACAGGAAATGTGAAACTGTGCTCAGAAATTGTCATTGCAAGTTCCCCCCTTTCACTCTATGGATGGCTCCCCCTCTTCACTGCTTCCCCATACCCTGTCTACCGAAAAGGACTTCTGACATGTTTTGTTCATCTTACCTATTTTATGCCCTGGGTGTAAATGTATTCTCAATCAGCCCCTGAAGTCTAAATGCTCATTACTCATCTTGCTAGGCTTGCAGGTTTTTGTTCTTTTATCAATTGAGGGTTTACACATAAAGGATGTAAAAAGTAGTGGCACACAGTTTCTGGGTCAGGGTATTCCTCTTTCTGAACTTCTCCCTGGATTAGCCCCTAGAGACAGAAACATGCTGAGCTGGGTTTTCTCAATGCCACAGGTCCTCCCTTTGTTATAAAACAGACAATTTTGAAAACTGGATTAACCCTCTGAAGCCTGCAGTTAAAAAAAGTCAGTAACATTTGCTAAATAAAAAGTCCAAGTGGGAGGCAATATAAAGAATTATGGAACTGGAATCTGAGGATGGAAGTCCACATGTATCTACCACACTGTCTTTTAGGTCTAGGTCAAGTCACTTAACCTTTTGGGTCCTCAATTTCCTGATGTGTTAATTGAGAGAGTTGAACTAGATGACCTCTCTGGTGCCCAGCTCTCAATCTATGTGATTCTAAATTGGAATCAAAGGTGCTGGCCTATTAGCTCAAATGGTAATAAATTATCATATTGGAGGGTGGCAGTGGCAAGTCTAAACCAGCAGATAATATATAATAACTACTCTCCAATTTATCCTGTATTTATATGTATATACACACATATATATATATATAGAACATAGTTGTTGGTCTATTTTCTCCCCATTAGACTCCTGGAGCATAGGAACCATTTTTGGTTTTATTTTCTTTGTATTCTCAGTGCTTAACAGTGCCTGGAATATAGTATGTTCATAATAAAAGATAATTGCTTTACTGATAAATAATTCTGAAACATTGATAATCAACTCTGAAATACATACTACGGGAAAGAGGAAGCAAAATTTCCCTGAGTGATGAAGTCTTGTAGATCCTATCTTTGGTCTGTTGCAATGGGAGGGATTCGTCTTCTCATAGGTTTCATGACAGGAAGACCCTTCAAGTTCATCAAGGTTAGTCCTCTCATTTTCCACATGAGGAAGGAATGGCACTGAGAGGAAAGGGGGCATGCTTGGAGTCACATAAGCACAGAGCCAAGAGCTAAACTTAGATCTGCTGAATCACAACTCATTATTCTTTCTACTGTACCAGAAAATCGGCCCCAGATTTTGGTGGGATTGTCGTATTGATGTCTGTGACTTTATATAAACCACTGACTCATCTGACTAATCTGTTAAATGGGTCTAATAACACTTATCCAACTAATTTCCTTAAAAATAAAAGTTTTATTGATGCCATCTGTTTTTATTCAACAGTTTGATTCCCTTTCATTCATTAATTTATACTTCTGTAGTAATTTTATTTGTTCTTTTTGGTTCTGCTTATTTTACTTCATATCAATCCATATAAGTCTTTCCATATTTTCTTAAATTACTCATATTTCTTGGTCCTTGTATTATAGCATAGCATTACATAATATGTCCAGCTATTCCCCCAATAATGGCTACCCTTTTTGTTTCCAATTTTTTGCAACATCCATTTTGTAATTCTCTTTCATTTTTGGGGGAGTTCCATCCATTTGAGGTATAGTTAGGTGATACTACGGATAGAGTGTGGCACCTGAAGTTAGGAAGGCTCATCTTCTGAGTTCAAATCCAGTCTCAGACTTTTACTAGTTGTGTGACCCTGAGCAAGTTACTTAGCCATGTTTGCCTCAATTCCTTATCTGTAAAACAAACTGGAGAAGCCACTCCAGTATCTTTGGCAAGAAAATCCCAAATGGGATCACAGACTTGGACACTACTGAAAAATGACTGAACAAGAGTCCATTTGGCTCATCATGGCTAGATATATATTTTATTCCATTGGATTTTTAAAATAGATTATACTCCCTTTCAAATGAGCATTTACTCCTTATGATTAGTTTTGCCTATAGTAATTAGATCTCATTCTTCTCCCACAAGCTCTCCCTGCCTCCCATTTAAATTATTAATTTCTCTTTTTATTTATTATTTTCTCTTTTAATTTCTCTCTCCTAACCCATATAAGAATGTGAACAAAAATTCTCCCTTCCTCTCCCCCACCAAACCCCAACTTTTTAACTTACATAATACTAATTTGTATCATCTTTTGTTCTAAGTGTTAATTCACTTTTCTTCATACCCCTTCCTCCCATTTCGTCCTTATTTGTTTTCCCAATGTAGGACATGATGGAATGAGTATCTCATTCATGGGCTTACATGTTTTTTCATAGTTCATTTTATTCTCTTTATGTCCATCATAAAAATAGAACTGAGGGACAAAACTATGCTGACTCCTCTGTTTCATTTATCCATTAGTATGGTTTGCATATGTTTCCTGTCCCTTCTACATTTTTCGTTTTATTTATTTTTTGCAGGAGCCTTCTGATGAACTTCACTTCTAGGAATATCAGTTAATGAAGATAACATGTTATCATGAAAGTTACTTTGCATTCCATGTCAGAGGTTTCAGTTCTACAGCTGCCCTTACTTAAAGAACAGGGCCATAGTAATATCAATATATCCCATATCTATAGCTAAGTCTTCATCTGTCTTCCTGGCATGCTGGATTGTCTGTTTTTAATACTTCTGGGTAATTTTCTTGTATAACTTCTCACATGATGACAATCAAGCTTATTAATTTACCACACTTGTTCTTAGTTACATAAGTCATATATTTGCATAACCTGTCTTCCAGCTTGGTTAGTTTGGCTCCTGTAGAATTTACCTCTTTCAAAGATTGATATCTTTTGATTCTGTTATAGTGAAATTTGTTACAGTTCTTTGTTTTGAAGCTCCAAATCAGCTAGTTTCCTTCTTAAGTGCTGATATTTTGGAGATACTTTCTACTATCATTTCAGCCTTATTCAATCCAACAAGTTCTTGTTACATAGTTAAATATGCTTAAGACACTATGATAGTCATTGGGGAGAAACAAAGAAAAGGAAACAGTGTTCCTCCCACATCATGGCATTTTCTTTCTTTTTAAGTGGCTCAGTCCTGCAGGGACTCTACTTCTCCTCCCTAAATGCACTCTCTGTTGCAAGGCAAGCAAATTGAATGCTATCCTCCTGTTGAGTGCATTTAGGGTTAGGGTTAGGGCTGTGTGGGGATCAGATGGGGTCACTACAATGAAAAGAAGTGAAAGAATCCATAAGTCACAAGGTTGAAGCTTAAAACACAAGCCTAGGGGGCAGTTTTCATTTGGAGTGGGATATATGCACATGCTAGGGGTGGTTAGGGTGAGGAGAACCTTCACGGAACTCCGTCTTCCACTCTTTTCAGAAGGCTTTGCACTATGTGGAGGTGTTTGCCCTCTTCTTTTCTTACATATATTTGTTATTTTAATCCCTATGTATATTGTTGCATACTCCATATATATGCCTTATTATTTTGAATTTGCGTGGTGAGGGAGATATGCAGAAAATCATTTCCTTGACCTTGACAGTCAGGTATGTCTGATTCTTAAGTTACCAATTTCACTATGATAAAATGAAATTGTAGATGTGAAAACTGAAGAAATCAGAAATGTTCTTCTTCTTCTTATCATTATAAATTTCATAATTACTATATCTTCTCTATCTAGCAATGTTAGAGAATAAGATGTTCCATCTCAATAAATTTTCCAGGAAATTGGAGTTAACTTTTTTACATGACAGCAGTTTTTTCAGTTGGGCCATTTGGGGTAAATAACCTTTTCAAATGTATCATTCTAGCGACTAGTCAAGAAAAAGTCCTGTGAGAGAGAGAAAGTAATTTTCTGAATCTAGGTATAGACCTAAATCTCCCACCATATACCAAGATAAACACCAAATGGCTGTGTAGTTTAGACCAAAAGACTGACATCATAAACAAATTAAAGGAGTAAGGAAGAAATTTTCTTTCAGGTCTATGGATATGAGTAGTTTTCATGATCAAACAAGAGATAGAAAGAATCACAAGACAAGTTTGATTATATAAAACTAAAAGGGCTTTGCACAAACAAATTTAATGCAGTTAAAATTGTAAGGATAATCAGGTAACTGGGAAGAAATCTTTAAAGCTTAAAGCTCTTAAAGATCAAGATCTCCTATCCAAAGAGGACATAAAGAACTGCTCCAAATTTATAAGAACAGGAATCATTCCCCAATAGGCATATAGTTACAGAATAAAAACAGTTTTCAAATAAAGAAATCCGATTTATTAGCAACTATATTAAATACTACAGATCATGAATAATTCGTAAAATGTAAATTAAAATCCGTTCTTGGAAGAAAAATGCAAAATGGTTTTCAGTTCTATGTGGCCCTTTCTCCTCTGCATTGATAGTTGAAGATTAGAAGAAAAAGGAAGCAGTAGATATTTAAAAGTAGTTTTTAGGCCATCTTATAAATATTGACTTATTTCTTGCTTTTGAAATGTGTGATCTTAAGCTAGTGACTAAATGAAGATAATCATGGAGGAACTCAGTCACATCAATTTTGATATTTTTGCTACATGTGAAATTATAAGACAAAAGGAAGTTTTGCTTAAATGGAATTATGACTCATATGTTCTTAGAGAGTAAATAAAGGAATGACACGTTTGGCCATCTTTTACTGAACTACTTGTTATACACATTTTCAAGTAGAATGGCATGATTATAATTACAGCCATTTGCCAACAACTATTACACAAAATGAGAAAGCAGATTCATTCTATGAATAACTCAATAAAATCTGTCTAATTAAATCTAAATATAATTTAATTCTTTGTGAACCCAAAGAAAAGGTGGGCAATAGAAGAGGGCAGTCAAATCATGTTGGAAAACATGATTCAAATTTAGAAAACAAGAGAGGCTTGTAGGTGCTTCTGTAACAGCCTTTTATCTATATGGCACTAAAACTTTCTTCAATAATAGAGTTAGGAGATTCTTGAAATGATGAGAAGTAAATAATAATTTGAAAAAAGTGATTATATTCTCTCTGCCCACGAACTATAGCGTGCAGATGTGGGAGTCATTTCAGAATCTATTGTTTAATATAGTTAGACCACCAACTTGTTAGAGCAAAGTTCTAAATCAACACCACATTTAAAATAAAAATAAAGTTTGGAAGTAGAAAACTTGCAATCTAGGGCATTCTAACCTGACCTATTTAAATATGTCACTGATTTTTAAAAAAGGAAAATGGATAAAAGACTAGATATTAACATAGACTATCACTATTTCCTAAGAAGGTGAATTGATGGATACGAAAGAATTTTGAGGGGCATTGCTTCTCAAGTTATTTAAAAGAAGAGAATTTAACAAATGCTTGGAAAATAAATCACAGCTGTTATTACTACTGAAAAATATAGCTGAAAGAATATCTGCAACTACTAATCTATATGCCTATATCTTCTCTACAAAATCATGAAATGAATATAGACAGGAATGATGTTCTACATAAGACTATACCTTTCCACTTACATAATTGAATGAAAGTTGAAAACTAACAACAGAAGTTCTTACTGTGTTTACTGCACACCAAATACACCTTACATTTGATTTCTAGGATAAAATATCACCTTAAGGTCTCTCTTCCTACAAAATTTCACTTCTGTGTGTCACAATAAGTAGCATTTATATAACTCTTTAAAGGTCCAAAGCCCTTTACAAACATCTCATTTTATCTTCACAACAACCCTGGGAGGTAGGTGCTATTATTATGTCCATTTTACAGATGAAGAGACTGAGGCAGACGGAGCCTACTTGCCTTGCTCAGAGTCACACAGTTAGAATATGTCTGAGGGAAAATTTAAACTCAGGTCTTTCTGATTCCCTATCTAGCACTCTATCCACAGTGCCACCTTGCTGTTAAAATGATACAAGATTCCCAGAAAGATGAAATATTCATCTATCTATCAAACATCCTATTACAGTTTTAAGATATAAAAAACTTAATAAGTTAATATAAAAGATATTAAAGCTTAACAAGTAAATATAAAACCTGTGCAAATAAAAATAGTCAAAGTGATCTCAGCTTATGACAGATCACTAGTAACTGGGGACATGTGTAAAGGCCTTTTTTTTTCTGATCATTGTCTTATATTTATTCAACAATCTTCTGATAATTAACACAAACCCTATGGTTATTAATGTCAAATGAGGCACAGACTTGTCATATGTTCTATCCAGGGCTTCTTAAACTTTTTTCACTCATGCCTCATTTCCTGTCTTGGCAGTGTTCTTTGGCATTGTGTGGCTTGAGGGCACGTACAGTGCAAAATGTGCATGCTTTTGTTTCAGAACCAAGGCTGCAGTGAAGCTGCTCGATGCAACAAAGGCAAATGCTGCCAGAAACACCTCAGATTCATTAGTTTGATTTTTAATTAATTTTTGGTCATCACCTGTTCAGAAACCTTTTCCTTTCGCCACATTTTTTTTCCGCTTCTATTTGCAAATGACATTTTGCTGATTGCGTCAGTCTCTGGAACATTGAAAAGACTGGCCCTCACCCACCCACCCACCCAGGAAAAACCAAGTGAATTAAGAATGCCTAGTGGCAGATTTTGTATGGATAAACTGTACAGCTAGTCTATTAATACATTTGACTTGAGCAGATAATGTGGATGGACTATAAACTAGGCCCATGACTGAATTTTGTTGGGTATATTAAAGATTATTTAATACCCAAATGGTAATGTGTTAGTGGCAAAAACTGTGTTTCCAAGTTTCCACATTTAACATGAAAACCTGTTGCTCTACATACTTTCACCTCAAATATGTAGCTACAACAAATAAACTTCTAAGTGAATCCTCTTTCTTTCATGAGCATTATGTCTCTTCTCCCAGCCCAGGGGACAGTTATCTAAACACATTCTCCAAGACTCGTCTCTTACTATTCCTTCAACCTTACCAAAGGTTTTGCTCTATGTGAAACAAATCCTGGTTACATCTCATGGTTTAGGTGTTTGTTGAGTCATTTTTTCAGTCACATCTGACTCTTTGTGACCCCACTTGGGATTTTCTTGGCAAAGATACTGGAGTGGTTTTCTGTTTCATTCTCCAACTCATTTTACAAATGAGAAAGGCAAACAGAGTTAAATGACTTCCCCAGGGTTACACAGTTAGTAAGAATCTGAGGACAGATTTGAACCCATGAAGATGAGTCTTTCTAACTCAAGGCCTGGTACTCCATCCACTGTGCCACCTAGCTGCCCAAGGTTTAAGTATGATGATATGTAACACAAATTAGAATTAGCTATTTGCTTCCATGCAAGTCTTCCTCTTACCTTATTTTTTCTTGTTGCCTAGGGATGGGATATGAACCAAGTTGCAAAAGATAACCCCCTTATTTTTGGTGTAACACATGGTGGCATAGATTTTTTACTATTCCTTTTTATCAGTATGGTCCTATGGGTCTCTTCATTGGCCTCCCTGCCTCCCTATGTTCCCATTTTAATCTATCCTTCACATAGTTAATTAAAATGATTAATAATGTGCAGTCTCCTACGCAGACAACAAAACAAACACAAAACTTGCAAATGCACTGGCTCTCTGTTGCCACTAGGATAAAATACAGTCTCCTCCATTTGGCATTTAAAACCCTTTACAACATGACTCCATGCTACTTTTTTAGCCTTATCACTCATTCCTTTCCTTCATAGACTGCATATGTCACAATAGCATATTTTTCATCATATATGACACTCCATCTCCCATTTCTGCCTTTTTCTGATCTCTCTTCTAGACCTAGAATGCATGCCTTCCTCACTTATGCGTTGTAGAATCCTTAGTTTCCTTCAAGGTTCATGACAAGTTCCACCTTCTATAGGAAGCCTTTCATGATTTTCTCAGATGCTCAGACAAGAACTTCTTGTCTCTTAAAATTATCCTGGATCCATTTGGAGTATATCTATATATTTACCTTTACCTATGAATATACTTATGTGTATATGAGAATCATAGGTAGAGAGCTAGTTTCAGTTCTGGGAAGTTCAGAGTTTAAGACTCACTTTAAAAAAAAGACTATTTTGTTCTGAACTTAAGAAATAAAACAAGCATTTCCATTACATTGTAAAACAGAAAAAAGATGAGTATACTTGAAACTGCAAATTATGTACAACTTGTTTTTCCTTTTAAATATATAATAAAATTATCATGTAACTTTCCCCCCTCTTTTTTCTTCCATTAAAGCTCACTTCTGACACATTACAATATGAACCTAGGCAAGTCATTTAACCCCAATATCTTAGGCAATTTTCTAAGACTATTTTTCAGAGAAATTGACAAACTGTATTGGTAAAAAGGAATTTCCACATTTGGAGGTTCCATTTACCAATGATATCACAGCCCAGTTCTTATCTTTTATTCTCTGTATATGTACATATCATCTCTATCAAAAATATTGTAGGATCTTCCATGGTAGGTGCTGTTGTAGGTGCTGTTTCACTTTATCTTTGTACACTCATTGTGCAGGACAGTTCTTAGCACATGTTTATTGAGTGATTAGTGGCAGAAAGTTCAGCTCTCCATGGAACATAGTCATTTTATGATAGGTAAAACCACATGTAGTGAAGGTGCAATGGTTCTGGTGAATAGTGTGCTCCACCTAGGAGATACAACTTTTGAACCCCATCTGGGGTATACAAATATTTTCCTGACTGACTATGGAACTCTAAGGAGGCATTACAATAGGAAAAAGCAATATTTCAATGAAATACTTCAAGGTCTGAAATAACCATTGAGCCTTTTCCTAAAGGCAAAAGATTCTGCAGGACAATGTTTCACTTTGGTGGTGACTGTAATCTCTATAGTTGAAAACATGGAGCCGGGTGGGGGTGGGGAGAGTGGCGTCTGCATGTCAGGTTCTGTCTCTTACTCCTTGGTCTAATGTACAATACAGATGTGATCCTCTTGGCCTCAGGGAAGAGGATTTGATGCCATCTTGAGGAAAGAGCAAAAAGAGTTGACTTTATCCAAGAATGACCCTTTGATGTGAGTTCTTCCTTACTCTAAACATTTTATCCAGAATATGACAAGTCAACTAATTGGCTAAAAGTCTTTAAGGTTGAAGTTTGAGGACTTAAAAAAATAGGTATGACATTAACTCAGCAAATAGTTGTTGAACACCAATGTAAAAGATTCACCTGCTTTCAAAGTCAGTGGTCTGACAGATCATGTAAAAAATTTACTGCATGTTAATTGAAATGAAAGACTATATCATAGCATTCAGCTTAATTCTTTCTTCATACATTATTTTCCCAAGGAACTTAGTCATTCCTGATGGGAAAATTTGTGTTGCGATAAAATATATTAAATGAAAATAGTTCCCTCTTTAGAGCAAAATGCCAAGGAATGAAAAGTAGCCAACTTATTTAGGAGGCAAAATATCATGAGTGGGGACGCCTCAATGGGTTTTACTACTGATTACTTAATTCCAATTAATGTCTCTTTTCTTTACTGTTATAATACTTATTTATTTGAAGACAAGGGGAAGATTCCTGGATGATTTATGATATCTAGGATCAATGATTTGCTTTAAGAAGTAGTAAAATGTATCATATCTATTGAACAAACTTTATTCTAAAAATGCTGTACTAGGTATAAGAGAAGCAAAAGTAGAGATTTGCTATTGGGAAAGAAAACATTAGAAAATTAATATATCTCATAAAATGATTGACACCCCCCACTTTCCAATGCTTTTGGTGATCATTCTTTTTTAAAGGACATAGGCAAATTGAAAAGCTGTTCCGTTATGTTTATTTCTTTTAGAATATGTTAAAATAATTCTTATGGAAATCAAAGAATTACAGTGATGTGAATGAGTACTGTTGAATTTGGAGTTAGAGATCTGGATTTATGTCCTAACTCTTCTATTTCTTACTTTTGTGAAATTAAACCAGTTACTTCTCTTGAGACCTCTATTTCCTCATCTTTTTTTTTAAATGAAGTGATTGGACTAGATGATCTCCCTACCAGCTCTAAATTTAAGATATATTAATTTTTTGTTAGTATTTATGGAAATAAGAGCAAGACTTTTTTTTTTGCCACACAAATCCCCAAGTTAGACAAACCCAAAGGCCAAGTTTGTACCAGAATCCAAGATGTTAAAAGTAGTTCTTTAATTTAACCACCTGAGGGTTGAGAATGACAAATTGGAATATTAAAAAGCCTGGGGGCTTAGGAAAATCATAGATACAAAGATGTTGGAAGTTTGCCCATTTACACATTCACAACAGCAATATTGTAATGAACTGACACTTTCCTGCTTTCCAGTTGGCTAATAATGAAGTGAAGGGGACATCCAGGGTCAGAGTGAAAAAAAAAAATCTCTGAGAAAGGGGCTTTTCTTGGCAGTGTGATGAGATCAGAAATATGGCTTTCCTTTTGAGGATGCTCTGGCTATTTTGAAAGAATTACTTTGTACTCTAAGAATGCAGGAACTTGAGAAGCTTGCAACGTCCCTCTCATCACTAACTTTCATGAGAGGATGAAAGTATTAATCTGTACAGTAACTGACTTTCAGACTGAGTGTGTAACCCCCTGGAAGTACTGGGAAAGGAGCTGACAAGGAGAAGTAAAGATGACAGAACAAGCACTTTGTCAGACTATTTTATAGGACTCTTCTTGGACAGACTGGAAATGCCTCAAGTATAAAACAGGGAGACAGATGGATACGACTTCTTTTTTTTTTTGGTAGTGGAGGCAATTAGGTGGTACAGTGAACAGTGGACTGGGCCTGCAGTCAGGCCTTGGGCCAGTCACTTAATCTTGGTGTGCCTCAATTCTCTGAACCGTAAAATAAGGATCATAACATCACCTACCTTAAGGGGTTGTTTTAAAGATCAAATGAGAAAATAGTTGTCAAATGCGTGGCACAGAGCAGATACTTATAAAAATGTTCCTTTTTTCCCCTATTCCAGCAGACTCAAGATCCTCTGTGGGAATTCCCTCTTCATATAGACACAGATTTATGGGACTTGGAGAGATTAGGCCTGGGAATCTTCTGCTGTCTCTCCTCTTGCTTCCTCCTTCTCTTTTCCTGGTAGCAGTTTGCACTGCATCTACTGTTTCTGGCTCCTTTTCTCACTCTGGGTAAGGAAAGAAGCAAGTATTTATTAAGCACTTACAGTCTGCCAATCACTGAGCTAAGCTCTGCAGATATAAATACAATAAAAAAGAAAGACAATCTCTGCTCTCAAGGAGATTATGTTCTAATCAGGGAAGACAAAAGGTGAAAGGGAGGTGAAAAGGGGAGGATAGAGAAGTTGAAGTTACCTGATTTGGGGGCATGGCTTGAGCTCCTCCCCAAATGGAATCCCCAGGAGGATTCACCAATGAGAAAAGGAGGTTGGTCTTGCAGAAGGAATGGTTGATGTTACATGGAGAGGAGGAACTAGAGAAGAGAAGTATGAAGGATTCATCAATGGCTTCTGTCTGAGGAATAAAGTGCCTAAGGACACTGGTGGTCTAGATCTGGTCCACAGGCTTCAGTATAGCCTCTGCCTCTTCATGGCTTAGTGTCTAGATCTGATATTTGAGAGTTTGGATTATGTAAGAGATAATTCAAGTCTATTCCTCTGCATTAATGTGCCTATGTTGATTTGAGTTTCGTATGAAAAAGTAGATTAACCTTCTCTAGAAATGATTTTTTGTAGACTTCAATGTTAGTATTATATTCAAATAATCAATGAACACTTAAATTTTATGTATGCTGGAAATTGTCGCTATATTCTGTCTTCTATCTGGAGTCTGAGAACTTTGGGGTTTCTGGGACTGACTTTGAAGGGAAAACTGGGGAGGGGTTCTCATTTATATTTTGTGAAATATTTTATAAAATCCTCTTTTCACTCTACCTCCCACCCCAGTAGTCTTTTTTAACAGATCATTCGCATGTTGAAATCAGAAGGTAAACACAGAAAAGGATTTTAAGAAAGAGTACCAAAGATTTGTGAGTATATATTTTCTCAAATTTCACTGTTGGGCATTAAGTCTCTTGCTCTTTAGAACCATGAAATGGCAGAATGTTAATGCTGGCAGGCATGTTAAAGACCATAGAGTCCAACTCCCTACATCTAACTTATGCTTGTATTCCTTTAGCAAAATACATCCAATATTATTGTATGGTATGTCATCTTGTTTATTTTGTGCTACTGACTTGATTGAGCTGGTATCGTCCTGGGTACTCTTGGAAATTATCTTCAGCCTGCCTCAGTTTCCTCATCTGTATAATGGAAATAATCATAGCATTCACTTCTGAGGTTGGTTATGAGGATAAAGTGAGGTGATAGTTGTCAAATGCTTTGCAAACCTGAAAGAACACTATTTACCATAACTACTGCTGCTGCTACTATGACAGGAACTGACAATTTTACAAACATCAAGCATAGAATAAGGATATGATAATATTTTAAAAACCTTAACTCAAGGTACATGGTCTGCAAACTTGTCACAAGTATACTTTCTTATCTTTTATAAAGACAGTCCTCCAAAATCTAGAATGAATGGTCGCCATCAATATGGAAGGAGAAGGAAAATTCCAGTTTGATAAAACGTGTGTGAGAAAAGAATATTAATGGCATACCATGTAAGAAATAGAATGTCCTGGGAGAGGAAATGATGGTGTAATAACTCCGAGACAGTAAGAAATAGTTTCACTGTTGGACTGAATCAGAGCTTCAGGTATTTTTGCTTGTCTAACTTGAAGACATGTCTTGCCTTGGGTCCACAGGAAGTAAGGACTGCTTCCTGTTGTGGTCAATAGATAATGAGGTGGCTAGAGGACTGGCACTGGAGTTTGGAGTGTCTGAGCTCAAATTTGCCTCAGGCACTTAATAGTAGTGTAATCCTGGGCAAATCATTTATCTGCTTGTCCACCTCAGTTTCCCCATCTGTAAAATGGGGGTAACGATATCATTTACTTCCGAGAGTTGTGAGGATAAAATGACGTGATATTTGTAAATGTTGATAAATATTCCCAAATCTAAAGTGCTATCTTAAGTATTAGCTATTATTATTTCCTTCACATTCTAGGTGAAAATGTCATTTTCTACCAGAAGCCTTTCCCACTCCTCCAATGACACAAATGATTATCTCCCATTTATTTATTTATTTTTTAAGAAATAGTTGCTTGCACACTGTTTCCTCTATTAGGCTGTGAGCTTCTTGAGAGCAGGGTCTATCTTTTGCCTTTCCCTTTATTCCCAGAATTTAACAACAGTATCTGGTACATAGTAAGCACTTAATGAATGTTTATTGACTCATTGTCTCTGTACCCAAATATGAAGAGTGAACTGGTTTAATTTAGGGGAGTGTTTACCTTAATGAGAGGTTCCTTCTGGTATTCCTTTTCTCTTTTGTCCCCCACCTTAGTATATAGGGGATGATTTTACTCATGGCTCATGTCTAGGACTTCCCCTAGATTGGGCAAGTAATTTACTCCAGCACTCATCAGGAATGCTAAACACAGAACACTTACAAGTGTTCATTTGATGAAAAACAAACTTAAAATAGGATTCACTAGCTTAATTTATATCAGCTATTATAGTATATTGATACTCATACTTTATCAGTACAAGAGCAGTTTTCAGGACTACCAATAAGGTGTTTTACATTTCGTCTCAATTTGACGTGGTTAAAACATATTTTCATGTAAAATGGCCAGACTTGGGCCAGTTGTCTTGTAGTTGGTCATTACGGTGAGGTGCAGTAGCTTGCTCTGTTGCTCTTATTGGACCCAGGACCTCTGCATCTCTGAAGCTCACAAGGTCACCTCCAGTGTAGGAGACAACCATCTCAGGATAATACGTAGCTACCTAAGGAACTGGAAAGAATAAATACAAAGAGGTAGCTCAGTCTTGTTGAGACAGGACATGGTCTTTCACTTCATGGAGGCTAGAGAGGGGAATGGGGTCAGATTTCTCTGTCCCATTCAATCCTTAGGATAAAGTTTGGAAAAAATCATGCAGGGATTTACAGCTAGAAAGGGAGAATTAAATCAGGAACTGGGACTGTTTTTTTTCATACATTCATGAAATAAACAGTAAGTAAGTCAGTAAAGGTTCTTCTTGACATCTCATAGTGTGAACAATTCAGTACTGAGTCACATAAAGCTGGAAGCAGACTCACTGAATCTTCCACATGGTCACCAGGAACCAAGAATTGCAACTCTAAAATATGTTCCATGGTGGGAGGGTTGGGTAATGTTCCCCAGTCCCCATTTTGAGAAAGTAGCATCTCCACAGCCTATTTTCCTTCCCTCACAAATTCCCTTTCAATTCATTAAAATTTCATTATGAATTCAGTTATTTACTGATTTCTACAATAATCCTTTGTTCATGCTTTAGTAGTTTGCTAATGATGTTACCCTCTTAGTTGAGGCAGGGTTTTAGACTCCTATTGAGTCGATTTCCTTTTCTCTTTTAAAAAATAATGTGGTCTGTTCACATTGACATTAAGCATTTTTCCAAGATGGGCTGTTAAAATATTTCTCTTGTGTTTTAGTTATCTTTCCAGAACTTGAGAAGCAAATACAGTATGTTTATTTCATCTGAAAAGCTGCTAAGTTTATGTTCATGGCCCAAAGTATGTAATTAATCACATTTAAAATGTCTGAGAGTTGCACAAACTTGTGTTGTTACTAGTTTTCTCATCAAAAATAAACATGAACACAAGCTGCTTCTTTTAAGCTAAAATTGGAATAATATTCAGTACAGAGATTGAAAGCTGTCTGGCTTTTTTCTATTCAAATTCTTCCTCCTATAAGAAGGCTGAAAAATGATGTGACAGAACAAAGATATAGAATGAGGGAGTTCAGAGCTAGAAGGGACTACTTTTTATAGGGAAATTTAAATCTAAGAAAGACCAAGCAACTTGCCAAGAGTTGCACAGATAGAAAAATGGAAGAATTGGCGTTCATACCTAAGTCTCCTACCTCTAAGTCCAGTGTTCCTTCTAATATAAGGTTCTATATATGGCTGCCCAATAGTGAGACCACTGGAGTCTCTAATCCTTTGAAACTCAGGCAAATTGATTTTTTACATTTATTTTTATTTTTTTTCACATTTTGGCAAATTTTATAAAACCCAAGTTATTTTCCTACTTCTTCTTTTGGGTATTAGTATATTCATCCTAGAAAGGCAATAACATATTATTTTTGTTGTTGCTCAGTCATATCCAACCCTTTGTGACCCCATTTGAAGTTTTCATCCAAAGAAACTGAAGTAGCTTGCCGTTTCCTTCTTTTTAAAAAATATTTTATTTTCTCCTAATTACATATAAAACAATTTTAAGAATTTGTTCTTTTTTTCTTTCAAGTTTTGAGTTTTAAATTCTGTCCCTTCCTTTTTGCTTTCCTGTGATGGTGAGTGATATGATATAAGTTATACATGTAAAACATTTCTATATTAGTCTCCATGGAAGAAAACTCAGAGAGAGAGAGAGAGAGAGAGAGAGAGAGAGAGAGAGAGAGAGAGGGAGGGAGGGAGGGAGGGAGGGAGAGAGAGAGAGACAAAGAGAAAGACAGTATGATTTGTATTCAGATACCATCATTTCTTTCTCTGGAGGTAGATTGCATTTTTAATCATGAGTCATTTGGGATTGTCTTAGATCTATTTTTCAGGTCAGCTGTTTTTCTAATAAGAGATTTCACATTTTCTTGTATGTTCTTTTGATTTTGTTTTATCATTTCTCGAGGTCTCATGGAGTCGTTAGCTTCACTTGCTCAATTCTAATTGTTAAAGAATTATTTTTTTCAGCAACCTTTTGTATTCCCTTTTCTATTTGCCCAGGTCTACTTTTTAAGGGGTTGTTTTCTTCAATGAATTTTTGTATATCTTTTCTGGTTTTTTTATGCTTCATTTATCAAACTGTTGACTCTTTTTTTGTGATTCTCTTGTACTATCATTTCTTTCCTCATTTTCCCTTCTGTTTCTTCTATTTGCTTTTTAAAATCATTTTTTGAGTTCTTCTAGGAATTCTTTTATGGACTTGACATCAATTCACATTTTTCTTTGAATCTTTACATGTAGCCATTTTGACATTGTTTTCCTCTTCTAAGTTTGTGCCTTGATGCTCCCTGTCCCCATAGTAACTTTCTATGGTCAGATTAGTTTTTGTTTTTGCTCATTTTTTCTGCCTATTTTGTGACTTTTTGCTTCACATAAAAGTTGCCCTCTGCTCATAGAGTAGAGTAGACAATGTCCCAAGCTTCTTGTGCCAGCGCTTGAGGCTTTGCTGTTGGCTTGCATTGTGTCTTAGGGCTTAGATGCTACATTATACTAGGGGGAGGGCCTCCATTCTGGCTTGCACTGGGTTTTGGTTCTTGCTGCTGGCCTGTCCCAGGGGCAGGACCTCACTGTTGGCCTGCCTTTGCTGCTGGCTTACCTCAGGGCTTGGGGTCTCACTGGTGATCTGCACTGAGGGTGGGACCTCACTGTTGGCCTCTGTGAGTGTGGCCTGCTCCTGGCTTGCTTGTGGAACCACACTCTCCTCCTATTTCAGTGAGACAGATTTTTCTTGCACACCCTTCAAGCTGTCCTGTGCTGGTAAGCTGCTTCATCAGTCCAGTGTTTGTTCTGAGGCATTATTAAAGTTTGTTTGGAGGGGAATTTGGGAGAGCTCAAGTGAGCTCCTGCCTCATTCCACCACCATGGCACTGTTAAGTCTCCAAATTCTATTTTTTAAGGAATTATTTTCTTTAGTGAGTTTTTATGCTTCTTTTTCCATTTTGTTAATTCTACTTTTTAAGCAATTTATTTCAGTTATTTTTTAATACCTCTTCTATTCTTTTACCAATCCTGTTTTTTAAAGTGTTATTTTCTTCAGCACATTTTCATACCTTTTTTTGTTAAGCTGCTAATTCTATTTTTAAATATTTTTTTCTGTATCACTTTCATTTTATTTCCCAATTTTTCCTTTAGCACTCCTGCTTGGTTTAAGATTTTCTTCTCCTTCTTTAGGAATTCTAAGAATTCTTGTTGGGCTTGTATCCAATTTGCATTTTCCTTGAGGTTTTGCTTTCAGCTATTGTCTTCTTCTGAGTTTGCGTCTTGATCTTCCCTGTCAACATAGTGTTGTTCAGTCATTTCAGTTGTGTCTGACTCTTTCTGACCACATTTTCAATTTTCTTGGCAAAGATACTGGAGTGGTTTGCAATTTCCTTGTCTAGCTCATTTTACAGATGAAGAAACTGAGGCAAACAGGGTTTAAATGACTTGCCCAGGGTCACATGGCTCGTAAGTATCTGAGGTTAGATTTGAACTTTGGAAGATGAGTCTTCCTGTTTCCAGGCCCAACCCTTTTGTCTACTGGACCACCTAGCCACCCTCTCACCACAGTAGTTTTTAATGGTTAGATTCTTTTATTTTGTTGTTTCCTCTTTCTCCAGTCTATTTCTTGATTTCAAACTTTATGTTAAAGTTGGGCTTTACTTATTTGGGGGGGAAAGCACTGTCTCAAACTGTAGGGTTTATTTTGCCTTGCTGTTTTCACAGGTAGTTCTTGAGATCTATAAATTTTCAATGCTTCAAAAGTGGTGTGATCTAGGGAGAGGTGTAGTCACTGCTCTCCTGATCTGTGCACTGATATTTACCCAGAAAAGGCCCTGCTCCCCCGTAGAAACAAATGCTAATGCTCCTTTTTGCCCTGGTACTGTGACTTGCAACTACGGATGGGTAATGGAATTGCCACCCAATGCCCTATTGTGTATCCACTGCCAGCAGAGGGGTCTCCTCTAATTTCTTTTTGATCGGGTGCCTAGTCCCCTTGCTCTCCCTAAACTGAGAACTCCTAAAGTTGCTGCTACTCGTGTTGCCATTGCCACCAATATCCATCTACTACTGGTATTGCTGCTGCATGTGCTCTGGTTCAACCTCTAACCTGATGTCACAGATCTCTCCTTCTGACTTCCTAAGTCCTCTTGGACTGGAAAAATTTCTTACCCTGACCTTCTGCTGGCTATGCCACTCTAGAATTTGATTTGATGCATTATTTTAAAGTTGTTTTGAAGGGAATGTTGGAAGAATTTGTCTGGATTGCTGCCTTCACCTTTCCATCTTGGTTATCTTCTCATTTTTAAGACATAGGGAACTGAGTCAAATTAATAAGAAGGAGAACCATTCCCTCAACTGACAACGGTCAAAGAGTATAAATAAACATTTTTTTTCAGAGAAAGAAAACAATGCTATCAATAGTCATTTGAAAAAATACTCTAATAATAGAGGAATGTGAATGAGATACCACCTTATACCCATCAGATTGGCAAAGCTGAAAGTAAAATGACAAATATTAATGGACCATGGGAAAAAAGATACTTTAATTCATTGTTGGTGGAGTTGTGAATGGGTCCAATTACTCTATAAAGCAATTTGGAACTATTTCCCAGAAGCTCTAAAACCCAGAGTTACTGATCTTATGCCTATATTTTAAAGAGATCAAAGAAAAAGGAAAAGAATTCATATGCTCAAAAATATTTATAGCAGTTCTTTTTCTTTTAAGAAAAGACTTGAAAACTGAGAAGATGTCCATCAGTTGGGGAATGGCTGAACAAGTTGTGATATATGAATGTGATGGAATATTATTTTAATAATAAAGAGGAGAGTTTCAGAGAATCCTGGGAAGATTTATGAACTGATGCGAAGTGTAGTGAACAGAACCAGAAGAACAAGTTCTGTAATAACATTATAAAGATTATCAACTTTGAAAGACTTAACTTTTATCAACAAAATGACAAATCACAATTCCAAAGGACTCATGATGAAACATGGTTTACATCTTTGGTACAGAGAGATAGAGAGAGGGAGAGGGAAGGAGAGAGAGAGAGAGAGAGAGAGAGAGAGAGAGAGAGAGAGAGAGAGAGAGACAGAGACAGAGACACAGAGACAGAGAGAGACACAGAGAGACAGACAGAGAGAGAGACAGAGAGAGAGGCAGAGAGAGAGTTGAGAGTTGATGGACTTGGCAGATTGAAGAACATTCTCCTTGTTCAAGCTCTTGTCCTTGTTCTTTGACATGACCAATGCAGGATATTTGTAATTAATTTTTTCTTTTGACTTCTTGTTGGGTGGAAGAAGGAGTGGAAGGAGGGGTAGAATTTGGAACTCAAAATAAAATAAAATTTGAATTAAGCAGAAAGAATCCCAAGGTCAACTGTGTCATTCAAGTGGGTAAGTACATAGTATGATTTTGGAATGCCTTCTAAGGAGGCAAAGCATTGGTGATTGAGAGCTGAGAGATGACTTTGGGAGGTAGCAACTGTTGAAGTAGCAGAAACAGACCTAAAGTATCACATAAGTAGAAATTGGAACAGAAGTCACCAGTAGATAAAGGAGGTGATGAATTTGGCTACAAATGACCTAGATGGAGTCTTGTCCAGTCACAGCCAACAAGACCAGAAGCTTAAGGTAGCCTTCCCTCCAGTGTCTTTAGAGCATGAATTCTTTCCTTGTGGAGAACTGTTTTCCGTTGATTTATGAGGGGTTGAGAAGGGTCATGTTGCCTAAGTTGTCTGGTTAGTAAATTCAATTAATTTCAACAAACATTAAGTGACTACTGTAAACCAGGTATTATGCTAAGCCATAGGCACTCAGATATAAAATTCATTAATATGATGCAATTGAATATTATTTAATCTATTGCTTGACCTGCTTTGTAAATAGAGTCCATGCTGGATAGGGGTTTAATCCTCGACTTTATTTGTTTTTTGCTACAGTGAACATATGTGTGGCAAGAGAGAGCATAGTTTTCTCCAATGGACTGACTGTAAGATTCTTGAGAACAGGAATTTATTTTCTTTTTTGTTGAATTTGTATCTTCATTGCCTGGCACAATGCCTGATATGTGGCAGGCATTTACCAACTGCTTACAGTTGACATATAAAGTGTAGGAATTGGACTAGATGAATTCTAAGGTCCCTTCTAGTTCTAATAATATACAAATGAAATAGTTACCTATGTAACTATTTCAGGATAAAATATGGCAGATGGCTGAATAGTAAGATATATCTATATCTATCTTCATATCTATCTATCTATATCTTATTATTCAAATAACTGAATAGTAAGAGCTCTCTCTATATGTAGATGTTTATGTATCTACATATAGATATACATTTAGAATATGTATTAATATATATTTAAATATACATAGATATATTTGGAATAGAAATTTATATGCCTCTATATATACCTTACTATTCAGCTATCTGCCTTCTTATATATATATATATATATATATATCCCATATATAATTATATAATGTATTTTATATAATATATGTGATAATTCCATATAATCTCTCTGTCTCCTGTCTATATTGTATAGAGATTAAGATACATTTAGACCAATAAAGGGACCCTGTATTTACTTTTTTGTTATCTCTCAGTCTTTCTCTTCTCTCTCTCTCCCTTCCCCCTTATTTTATCTCTCCCATATTCTCTCCTCCTCTTTTTACTTCTCTGACATGTTATCTTCTGCTATTTCGGCTTATTCTTCATTGTGTTAATGATACCTTAAATTTACATAATACTTGACACATAACTTTCATATATTTATTTGATTCTCACAGTCACTAGAACATTTTCATTTTTTTTTCATTTTATAGATGGCAAACTGCCATCTGTGAAATTTTCATCTTACAGGAGCTATAGAGGTAACTAAAGTTAAATGACATTCTCAGATCCACACAGCTAGTTAGTGGTGAAACCAAGACTCAAATTCAGGTCTTCCTGAATCCAAATTCAGTGTTCTTTTCATCCTGTAATGTCTCCACTACTCTTGTCAGCTGGAAGATTTTGTAAGAAGTGCACTTTTTCCTCTTTCCTGTGTCTGGCACTAATTCATTCTCCTCTGATCAGTTTTAGTAGAGGTCTTTGGATGAAGGGGAGAAAGACCCTGTCCTTTCATATTCGGAGGGCATTTCTCCAAAGGAACACTGAATCTCAAAGGGTGAATTGCATGAAGGAATTTGAATGGATTCTTCCTGAATATTACTTCTGCCATACCTCTTCTTGACATATGTTTTCAGTCCTTAGACTGAGCCTCTGACAGTATGACACTTCTCACAAACACTGAATTAAAGATAATGAAATCTAAGACTTTCTATTACAAGGAACATTTCAAAAGGTGGAGTCATCTGCTAGGGGAGGGAACCTGAAATTCTGAACCTGGTTCTGACCAATTAGGAGGAATTTTGTTGCATAAGGAAAGCTGATCACTTTCTATCGATTAGAGCAATCCAAATATGGAATGGGTTGCCGAGGTAAGAGGGTGGCCAGCCAGGCATGATGGAACACACCTGTAATCCTTGCTATTAGGGAGACCAAGGTTGGTGGATCTCTTGAGGATTGGGGCTTTAAATTGACACAGGGCTAAAGGTGATCCAGTGTTTGCACTTAATCTGGCACCAACATGGTGATGGGTGAGAGGAGTGGGCAGATTGTTAAGTCAGGGCAAACCAGCTCAGGTCAGAAACATAAAAGGTCAAAGCTTCTCTATTGATTAGCAGTAGGATCAGGCCTGTGCATGGCCACTACCTTTCTAGCCTGTCAGAGAGAATCAGAAGAAGGAGGAAAGAAAGGAAGAAAGAAAGAAAAGAAGGAAGAGAAAAAGAAAAGAAAGGAAAGGAAAAGAAAGGTGATAGACTATTTATCCAGGATGCCGCGGGAGGCATGTACCTATATAAATTTAGGTTGGACTGAGGGACCTCTGAATTCTCTTGCCACTCTGAGCATATATAATCCTAGAGTCCACAAGTGACTTCCAGTATTTGTGATGTTTGTGAAGGATTGCACACATGACATTCAAAGCAATCATCACAGTAGCTCCTCAGTTTGCAAAATGAAACCCTGTCCAATGATTTGCACAGTGTCGGTGCTCAATAAATGTTTGTTGAATGAATGGATGCATGGATGGATGGAAGGATGAATGGATGAATAACCAGGATGCTAGGTGGGAACTGAGCCCCAGGAGATCAGTTCTAGTTTTGTTTCCCCTTGAGCCTTTGTAGGGACATGCAGCAGCTCTTAGATTTTTGCCATATTTCCTTTTACTTCTGGATCCTCTAGCTATGAAATAAAGCCTGTGGCTTCTGTACCTCTCAGCAGGAAGGGGGATAATTAATAAAATAATGGGCTTGAATCACCCCTTTGTGGCATGTGTCTGCTTAATGAAGTTGTGCGAGCTCTGCCTGTTAACCTGACACCTTTCAAGTGTGGGAGGGCGTCAACTATTCTCCAAGTACTTGGATAAAACTCAGAAACAGCCAGTCTCTGCTTGCAGCATGATCCTTTCTTGTTCCTGGGTTAGAATAGAGAGAAGATGCTCCAGTGATTCCTAAGGGAGCAGGCAGTCATTGATAAGGCCCTGAGGCCATGCCTCACTTTGGTACTGTGCAGCTGGAGCACTCTGTGTGTTGGATTGGACACGTGAGTCCTATGAACATGTGCTCTTGAGTAGGACTACAGAATATTTAGTCCCAGAAGGCTCTCTCATTATTTAGGCCTGTCTCTTTGCTTTATAAATGAGGAAACTGAGGCCCTGTAGTTAGGTGACTTGCCGAAAGTCATCTAGGTAATAAGTAACAGAATTGAGATCCAAATATAGATCTTACTCCAATAAATGCTCTTTATGCTTCATTATGAGTAATAAGAGAACCCTCTGCAAATCCTTTTTAAATAAACATGGCTACCCATGCTACTCTGCTATTGATTTCAGACACTCTCCATCTCCTATCACTCCTTTCCAGAGACAGTGGAATAATCAGTCTTGTCTGTAAGTTCAGAAAGGTGCTATATAACCTGCAGATTGTAGAAGAATATTGAGGTGAGAAGTGAAAAAGTTATATTAAGAAACTTGTCTAGTATTTGCCTGAATTCCCACTTCTTTTGTGAATCTGGAATTTTATGTTATTTCCAGAAAATTCAGATGAAATAGCTTCCTAAGAACTCCTCTATAACCCCTACCTGCCCAGCCTCTTTATTGATTTTACTATTAAAAAATTTTCTGCAGTACTGGATTTGTGCTACTTTTTATTTTCCTTTTCCTCCCACTTTGACATGAAAGACATTCGCCAAATACTTGTAAAGACTCTAAATCAGTCACTGTATCTGTGAGATTCCTGATGTTATGCCAAGATCCCACTACTATGTAATAAATGGGGGAAAAGATATTTAAGATAGATGAAAGCTGGGTTTCACATTTACTAACATTAAATTGCATTAGATGTTTGGAGGGGGAATTATTCAATTAGTCAAACTGAGGACTCAAGTGATGATAAGAACTTACCAGGGAATGGTTCTCTGATTGACAACATCCTAGCTGAACACAATTCCATTGTACCACTTAGCTTCTTGGACAGGGGAAATTTGAGCTATGGTTCAACCAAGACCAAGAGACTAAAAAATCTTCAAGTTATTATACCTAGTACTTTTGCTATAATAGACCAAAGCAGATAGACTTGGGAGCTTGCATGAGAACTTAATTTCTTTGCTCTTGACTGAGTCTCTGAGCAGTAGATATGGGAACAGAAAGAAATAAAAGAGAAAATTGCAACTTCAGTAGTATCCTTCAGCAGTGCAGTTGTAGGGGGTTTTGCATCCTTTACTAGAACAGGGTATGCAACATGGTACTCTTTGGTGGATACTACTATTCAAGCTGCTGTTTTGTGGCTGAAGTTCACCAAGGACAGTTGGCCATAAGAACTATTGACAAGAATCACAAAAACTGATAGCACTTCCAGGAAGTATGGAAGGAAAGGGAAATTTCACAGTGACTCTTTGACGTTTGTCTTTCTACCACGGCAAAGTAACTATTGTCTGCTATATATCATCTACTATCTACAATCTAGCTGCTCATAAAGTTCAGGTTTTTCTTCCTTGTAGAAGAGAAGTAAAAGGGGCTAGAGGAATATCTTGGAGAGAATGGAATATTCTTGGAAAAATGAAAGGACTTCAGTGGAAAGTGACATACACACATAGACAGAGACAAAGACAGAGAAACAGATGAAAGAGAGAGAGAGAGAGAGAGAGAGAGAGAGAGAGAGAGAGAGAGAGAGAGAGAGAGAATGTGGCAGAGGAGCAGCCTGTCCAAACTGATGACCACCTCCCTTTTTTTGATGGTTCCTATAGAGGCAAAGGATTCTGATGGAAGGAGCCAAGGACACTTTGCTAAGGTTTCTTAAAGTATAAGGAAGATAATGAAGACCTTAGAGGCATAAGTGGCATTTTCATTACTGCTGCCCATTGAATCCAGGGACTTTAGAAGATTTGGGAAGGCAATAACTCGTTGAAAAGATGATTCCTAAAAACAGGATTGACATTTCCATGCTGTGGCTGAAAATATAGAAATGATGCCAGGGTTGGTAAAAACATTTTTGCATTGAACCCTTTAAGTCTGATCAAGAAGGCAGAAGATTTGCTGCGTGTATCTAAGTTAAACAATAACCACCAGAATTTAGATAGCACTTTACTGTTTGCAAAATTTTTTACATATCTTATATCACTGGTCCTCATGACAGCCTTAGGAGGTCGGTGCTCTCATTATTGCCATTTTATAACTGAAACTGAGGGAGATTAGGATCCTTTGTCAATGTCTGAGGCCAGGTTCACACTTAAGGCTTCCTGACTCCAAGTCCAGTACTCTTATTTACTGCACCACCTTGCTCCCTGGCTTGTCATACTGTAGTGAACAGCTGCTATATAATAGGAATAAAAAAATAAAGACGCCTAATGCTAGAGAAGAGGAAAAAAAAATCTAAGAAAGAATCTATCAATAAAACTGATGGTCTTAGATACCTCTGCACAAATGTACCAAGTATGGATATTAAACAAGGATAACCAGAAATCCTGCTTGAAGGAAGAATTTTTATCTTCTTGGTATCACTGAGATTTAGTGGGATAGAGTTCATGATATGAATATGATTGTGGTAGAATATGCCTTACTTCAAAGAAAGAGCATAAAAAAAATAGATGGGGTAGTAGGACTGTTTTTTATATTAAGAAGGTATTCTTGGGTAAAGAAATCCAGGAACCAGAGAGGGGGAGGATGATGGGATACATTTTGGTCTACTAAAGGGAGGCGGTGATCATTAATAACTACCTTGTATTTATCAAGAATAGGTCATCTTAGCCTAACCTCATCTTTTCTTTTTAACAAGATTAGTAGAGTGGTAGATTAGGAAGATCCTACAGATTTATAATATCTCTAATTCAGTAAAATATATCACAATTTCTCATACTATCTTTGTGGAAGTCCTATTTTTAGGTTTAAAAGAGGTTCTCAAAATGCAAGCTAGGGAAGAAGTGCTGGTAGTTCATCTGGAAAAATATAGATTTGGTGAATGGTAACCTCAGTGTGAGCTCAGTAAAGTAGATTTAAAAAGTGATATTGAGAAGCACAGCCTCTGGAGCACCGGAGTTATAAATCAGATGATACTCAGCATTGGTATAGAGGTTTCCTAATCAGGATTCCCTTATACCAATGAAAGCCCCAGTCCTTTCTGTACTGTGCCCTAGTCAGACCACATTAGCTCCACATTATGTTCCGAGTGCCACATTTTAGGGGGGGCAAGCTAGAAAGAGTTCAGAGGATCATGACCAGAAGTATTAAGATTCATTATGCTATACTATAATTTTGTTATGTTGTTTTTCAGTCATGGTTGACTCTTCATGACCCCCATTTGAGGTTTTCTTGGCAAAGGTAGTGGAAAGGTTTGCCATTTCCTTCTCCAGCTCATTTTATAGAATGAGGAAACTGAGACAAACAGAGTTAAGTGACTTGGCCAGGGTCACCCAGTTAGAAAGTGTGTGAGGCTGGACTTGAGCTCAGGTGTTCTGGACCCTAGGCCTGGTGCTCTATCCATTGCACCACCTATCTCCAGAGACTCTACTCTAGCATGATTCTTTTAAGGAACTAAGATGGTTTATTTTGCAGATGAGAAGTCTTTAAGGATTTAAAAAGCTGTCCTGTACAAGAGGAATTAGAAATGTTTCCCTCAGTCTCACAGGATCAAAACCAAGAGCAGCTGGTTTCAGAAAGGCAGTCTGAGGTAGCCCTTTGCATGGTGCCTGCCACATAGTAGGTGCTTAATAAATGTTTATTGATTAATGTAAGAAAACACACTTCCTAGGAGAACCAGCCCCAAATGGTGAGGGCTGCCTTAGGAGGTACTTGAAACCTTCATATAAAAGTGAAGTTATCATTTGATGGAGCTATAGGAGAAGACATTTTTAGTCAGGTAGGTGATGGCTTCTGAATTTTCTTTGGACATGACATTCTGTCTTGCTGCTGGTCATGCAAAAGAGGTTGGTTGTGACTGCTGTTACCTATTGCCCCAGAAATCAGGAGCTGGTACCTACCAGAGTCACCCTGTAACTTAGTACCAATTAGCAGCTCCCACCAACCCTCTGCCACAGTTCAGTTCAGGGCAGTAAAGACTTAAAGATTCAGAACACCTTAGTACCTGAAGGAATAGAGAAGGATCTCGGCTTTAGTGTCAGAGTACCTTGGCAGCTTTCCACGATGTCTGCAAACTCCTTTCACTTGTGCAGAGAACACGTCACGTTAGCAGTGCAGTGGTGCATGAAGACAGCATCCTGAGCTCATTTTGGAAATACTGGCATCTTGCTCACAGGTTAGCTGGCTTGGAATAGAGAAACAGGCACTGAAAACTATGATGGGGACTATGGAATTCCCAGAAATAGTTCTTTGTCATTGGCCATTAATTGGTTGCTATAAATCTGCAGTGCAGTCAGGTTTGAAGGGGGTAAGTATTTGTGGCACTAGTCAAACCCATTTTGAATGGTATATAACATAATGGTTTCTTTGGTAACCAAGCCAGGAGGACACCCACACAAAGTTAGAATACATTGGACTCATTTCTGTGCCCCCTCCTCACCCAACCCAATGAGACTGAAGTTGTTTAAAAAGAAAAATGAGCTGCAGCAGAATGTATTATGAGATGTAGCGTTCTCCACATGTGTATATTCTAATAGCATACACTGTTATTTTGGGAATAAGCATGTATAGTATTTTTAGTTATGGCTTCCAGTCTCCTTGGTGGCTCCAAAGGTTTACCTTCTGCTCAGGCTTTTGTCTTTTATGGATAGATAGTTAGACATTCTGAAACTGAGGAAACTATCACAACCATTTCAATAAAGTCCATTTCCTGCCCTTCCTTTTTATAGGGCATTTGTATATTGATAAAATGAACATTTTCTGTTAAAATTATATGACAAATAATAGATCAGATAAAGTTTTTCTGAAGAAAATCACTGAATTTTAAGAAGCTGATTCAAATCCATAGTTCCTGATGCTGAGGTCCAAATGCTTTAAAAAGCAGGATACACGGGTATGTGGTGGAAAGAAAGAGATTCTCTTAGAAGAAAGGAGGAAATGATGATTTTTCTTTATTGTAAATAAGCGAAATTGCTTTGTATTCTCACTGCATTTTTTCTCTCCCCTCTCTCTCTTTTTTCTTCTTCTATTCCCCTCCTCCACCCCCTGCCACCCCCAATCTCTAGTGGCACTGTCAGCATTGCTAGTCTAGTATTTGGAAATAAACATGGATTAACATAAGCAAGTTCTTTATTTAAAAGCTCTAATGATAACACGTCTAAGGGCCTCCAAGCTTTTCTGAGACTTCATCTCATTAATCCTCATAACCTCCCTGTGGGACAGGTAGGCAGCAAAGATAATTATGTTTAATTTTATAAAAGAAAAACAAACACTAAGTTTAAAATGTAAATTATTAGCAGAGAATTGCTTCCCTAAATAACCTCTTTTTTTTACTTTGTTCATTATTGAAAAGACATATTATTATATTTCTTTCCTGATTTTTTCTCAGGATAGGGTGAAAAATTCTTCATATCACAACAGACTTTAATAAAAGTACAAGAGCATCCAGTAGTGTTTAGAACATTATTAGATTAAAACATTTAAATATTCAATTGCCTTTTCCAGAGTTTTAGACTGGCCCCACTCCTGAGCACACCACCCACTTTACTAGAATAACAAATAATGCGCATTTTCCATTTATTTGATAGTTCGTATGTCTCCAACAGGGAGAATGGGCTATTGGCATTTTCTGCTTCTTTATAAACCTTAAATAAGTTGGTTATTGGCAGTAAAAGACTGTATATATTCCTCAGCATAATGAGTTGATAGAAACACGAATTGTTGGCCAATTAGGTGAATAGAAATCTGGAAATTCTGTAAGAGTCTACAGGGAAGAAAGAGCAAAATAGAGGCTTTGACTTTCAAAGGTTATTGCTCATTTTTTCATCAGAGTTCTTGATGGTTCTATGAGGTGAACAAGTAATTCACTGTAAATGAGCTTCTAGTTTGTGAATTATGATGGCCTTTTTCAACACTAATTCTCCTTGACTCCTCTGAAGCATGTGACCTTGTTGACCATCTCTTACTCTTGGTTTTCATGATCTTGTTTTCCCCTGTTCTTTTCTTACCACTCTAACTTCACCTTTACTGTCTCAACATGGGAGTCACTCGGGTCTCTGTTTTCTTTTCTCTCTATACTTTGTCCCTTGGTGCTTTCATCTTCTCCCAAGGGTTCAATTCTTACCTTCGTTCAAGTGGCTCTCAAATCTATAGATCTACTACAAATCACCCCTGTAGAGGTAGTCTTGTATGTTCAGTTATCTTCTACCTGTTTCCATTTTCTTCTCATACTCAACATGTCTAAAACCAAATTCTTCTCTTTGCTTAAACTTTCCTATCCTCCCAATTTCTCTGTTTCTATTGAGAGGCACCATTTTCTATCCATTCACTTGAGTTCAAAACATCTGAGTGCTTTTGATCATTCCCTCTCTTTCATTCCCAATATCCAACCATTTGATAACTTCTATTGATTCTTTTGTGGTTGTTTAGTTATTTTTCAGTTGTGTCTAACCCTTTATGAGCCTTTTGGGATTTTCTTGGCAAAGACACCAGAGTGGTTTACCATTTCTTTCTCTAGCTCATTTTACAGATGAGGAAAACAGGGTTCAGTGACTTGTCCAGGGTAACACAACTAGTGAATATTTGAGGTTAGATTTGAGTTCAGGAAGAGGAGTCTTAAGAAGACTTAAGAAGTGCAGGTCCAGCACTTTATCCACTGTGCCAGCCAGCCTATTGTTTCTACCATCTCTCTCTCACTACCACACTCTTCTTTCCACTCACACAAGTACTCCCTGTTTCAACTAAATAAGCTCCCATTTGGATTATTTTAACAATCTGGAAATTTTGCCTCCAGTTACTCCCCTCTCCAAGCCATTTCTCACATAGTTTACAAAAACAATTTTCCAAGGCTTAGGTCTGACAATGTCATTCTTCTCAAAAACTTTCAGGGGCTCCCTATTGTCCATAGGACAAAATACAGAATTCTTAGCTCAACATTTAAGCTCAAAGCATGGCTCCAATTTACTTTTCTAGCCTGATTTTATATTATTTCACTTCAACCACATTCGAGACAATCTTAACTACTAGCTGTCATTGTAAACTGAAGTGTCATTTGCCACTTCTATACATTTGTGTAGACCATCTCCTATACTTAAAATATATTCCCTTTTCATATCTGTCTTTCAGGATTCTGCGTCTGTCTTGAGGGCTTAATATTGTTGACACCTTTTTTCATGAAGCCTTTCTTGGTTTGCCAAGATGAAATTTTCCTTTCTCTTTAAATGTTTCTAAAGCATTTGATTTGGATACCTCCTTTGTCCCCCTCACACAAGCTTGCATTAGACTTATCTGTGCAGATCATCTCTCTCTCTCAAAAGAGCATTCTCTCTGAGGAGGACCTTTCTATTCCCAGGGCTTAGGACAATACCTCCATGTAAAAACTATTTAATAAATACTTGGCAAATAGAATTTTTCCACTATTTCCACATTGGAAGACTGTTTTTTTTTTGGGAAAGAGCTAATGGTTTTAAGCACTTAGATCATGGTATGTGGTACAATTGAAGGAGAACTAGACTGAGAGGAAGCTACATGGTGCAGTGAATAGCTCACTGACCCTGGAGTAATGGAGGACCTGAGTTCAAATCCATTCTCAGATACTTACTAACTGTGTGATCCTGGGCAAATCACTTAACTCTGATTGCCTTGAAAAAGAAAAGAGAACTAGGTTGGGTACCAAAAGACCTGAGTTCAAGTTCAAGTTCTGCCACTTACCACTTTGTGACATTGGGAGAAAAAAAATCTGTAAAATGAAGAGATTGAGCTAGATAATTTCTAAAGCCTCACTTAGAAATCTAAAGGAATAGGGGAGTTAGAGTAGGAATGCATTGAAGAGGTCATTTAATATGCACCATCCCTCTCATTTTACAGATAAGAAAATTGAGATCCAAATCAGTACAGTAATTTTACATAGGTAACACAGTTACATAACAAAAAGCAGAGCTGCAATTTAAACCCAAATCTTTGGATTACCAATATATTGTTTTTTTCTGTTAATTCTCTGGAGTTGCCTTTTATAATGTCTATAATTTAGAGTTCTGGCTCGCTGTTTCTTCTTGCTACATAGACATATACTTATCAGACATTGTGTGACCCATTGTTTTTTTCTTCCCTTTGGATCTTTTTTTTTTTTAAACATCCAACTCATAGTGAAGGGAAAGACGAGACAATATCCATTTTTTTCTTTTTGATGTCTTGGTCCAGGTTCATTTATGTGTGACTAGGTTTAAACAAAGAGGGGGTGATCTGTTAACAATGATCTGGTGACTGATCTGGTAACAATTCATTTTACATTTGGGTATTTAATTTCCCTATCAAACTAGCAACAGTATTATTATTGTTTATTAATCATAACACATAATCTAATGAAAACTAATGTCCCTTAAGCAGCATAGTGCTTTCTTGTATATAGGGCTTTAGAGACTAATTATCATTTTGATACAAGGGTATGAGAGTTCATGTTTGAAATATCAAAATTTCAAGTGAATACATAATGAAAAAGGTCAGTAAAGAGAGAAAAGGTCATAAGAAATGGTTTATAAATAAGCTAAATTACTGCTTCCAGGCATCCCTTATGTTCTCAGTGGAAGTATTAATATTAAAAATGGACATAGATCATAGTGTTCCATAAATGTACATACAGGAGTTTTTAAATGGGAGAACTATATTAAGATACAAGAGAAAAGAGAGATAATGTACTACATGCACTAAAATCAAAGAACAAAAGCCATGCCTGTAACATGCATAAAACTTGTATATTCCCACTTTTTTCTTTTTAGTTTAATGAGCATCATATAGTGGAGAATTATTTCTTAATTCTTATTCTTCTCCACTGACTGCATTTACAACAATAAATGAAAAAATAAAGAGTGGACATCCAAGTCCTGATGGTTTCGTTAATGACAGATATTAAACAAAAGTATAAATGGAAATGAAATGGTAAAAATTGGTTAATAGGTACTGTTTCTATATTTGTATTCCCAGGGGAGGGAGGGAGAGAGAAAAGAGGAAGAAAAGAGGAAGAAAAGGGAGAAGAGGGGAAAAGAGAGAAGAAAGTTACCCTTAAAATTGCCTTTTTGGGGGTTAAGTTTTTATGTTTTTCCTTCTTCCTAGATGCTTAATCTAAGCTATCTGTCTTTCCTCCTTTGTTTAAACCTAGTCATACAGTAAAGCTAAACAATTACGAATTGAGATTAAGGGACTAATGTCTTTTTGAACATTGTAAACTCATGCCAATTACTAATTAAATCAATCTTCATCAAATTGACAGGGGCCAAGATGTTCCCCCGCTTTTTGAGAGTGAGTATGATGTAGTGAATACAGAGCTGATCTCAAAGTCAGTCTTGTCTTTGACACATCCTGGTTGTACTACCTTGAGTGAATCACTTGACCTACCAGAGTTCTAGGCAACTCTTTAAGACTGTAAGTTTCAGAGATTGCTGACCTGTATGTAAGGGAATCTTCTCCCTTGACAATTCTCCATGCCAATGAACTCACAATTCCAGTTCCTAACGTTATCCTCAATTCCTTTACAAGATTTCTTTTATAGCTTCAAATGCCTAGAAATATTGCATAGAACACAAGCCTGCTGGACTGATTGTGTGTGGAGAATGGGAGACACAAGAGGTTTCTCCTTAGTCACTAGTCTTCCATATTTCTGTGCAAATAGCCAACCCCACACAGAATATACAGAAAAAATGCTTGAAGGACACCCGTCAATCACTGCCACGTAGCTGTAGACTTCCAGGAGTAATAGCAGCAGTAACAAACAGACCTGTCTGCCAGTGTGCCCCAATTAAGAAAGGGGTGGTGCTTTAAGAAAGCAAAATCTTGCTTGGTATAAACCATAGTCAGAGCTGCCAATAGTCATAGGTGTCAAAGACAACAAAGTTGTGGCAAATCAAGAATGATCTCTCCTAGTGTACTGCTCAGAAAGAGATATTGCTCTTATATTGGTATTTTAAAGCAAGTGAACACACATGAAGAGCTCTCACAATCAGCTGGCTTCTTTAAATAGAAAGACCTGAGTGACAGGTCAATAGAGCCAGATCACCTTCTGCGCCTGATTTAATTAGATAAATCACCCAATGTCTCTGTACCTAATTCCCCTTCCTTGAAAAAAGGAACACGTGGTACTTTGTACATGCTGCTTCTAAAGTAATTTAATTAAGATTAAGGGGACTATTTAAAGAAAATGCAGCTAAAAGATAGGTTGCAATATGTAATGAACCTGCTGTGTGGTTTCTCCCATTCCATAAGTTTGGAAGGGGATGTGCTGATGGATCCTCGATTGGGATGGAATGATATCCCAATATGCTTGGCCCTGGGATGGCATTCTATTTGTCCTCTCTTTTTGGACATCCCCTCAGGCTCTTTCCACTCTAGTGTGCCTTTATATTGCAGCTGTTGCTCCCAGAACACTTTTTTACAAGGTTTCCTGAGCTTAACTGAGGAAACACCCAATGTCAAAATGTACAATATCAGAAAATTAGAGGCAGTTTACATTCTAAATCTCTCTTGCTCTAATATGGCAGTATCCCATTTCCCTCTCAGTATATACTTCAGGATTTATAGCAACAGCATTGTTGACATCTGAAAAAGATGACAAACAAGACTGAAAACTGGAACTTGATAGTCACCCTTTCTTGAGGTCCTAAGAAGATATTGGATGGGGTAACATGTAGAAGCATGAATTATATATGAATGTTTGATAGACAAAATACAGGACATGGAGCTAGAGGAGATGCCAGAAACCACCTAATCCTCATGATACAGATGAGTAAACTGAGTCTTTGCTTGAGAAGTTAAATTACTTGCCCAAGATCACATATGGAGTAAGCATCAAAGGCAGAATTTGGACACAGGTCTCTCCAGGGAATCAATTAATCTCTGATGCAGTCAGCTAATCTCTTTCCACTTTACCCCTCTGTGATCCCAAGAATGATTTTTTTTTTGGTCAGTTAATCAACAAGCATTTGTTAAGCTCTTACTATATGTCTAACACTGTGCTTTAAACTGGAAATGTAAAAATAAGCAAAAAGAAAAATAGAAAATCCCTGACCTCAAGGAGATTACATTCTTTTTTTAGTGTTATTTAAAAAAGTTATTATTTATTTTTAACATTCTCTTTGATTCCAAATTCTCTACTCCCCTCTGCCCCTCCTCCACCCATTAAGAAGTCAAGAAATGTGATTTCAATTATACATGTGAAATCATGCAAATCATATTTCCATATTAACCATGTTATAAAAAATGGCAAGAAAAATAAAGTGAAAAAAATTTATACCTCAATCTGCACGCAGACTCTATCAGCTCTTTCTTTGGAGGTGGATAGCGTTTTTCATCATAAATCCTTCAGGATAGTGCAGGAACGATTTCAATCATTTTGTGAAGTCATGATGGAATAAGCCAGAGGAAAAGGGGAAGTATAGGTCAATCTGCTGAATATATCAAGTACTGATTTGCATGGGAATACTTTAATGTGCAAAAAACCTGGGAAATTATCAGTGTGTGTCCTCTTTCTCCCTATGCAGATCCCAGATCCTAAATGCTTTAATAAAAGGTTTCATTACTTGGTGGGGAAAGTGACCTATTGGCCCATATTTTGCATATATAGGTATATGTATGCATGTAACTAAATTGGTTCAGGGTAACATGAGTTGTACATGGCGATAGATTATGCCATCAAAGTATCTGTTAAATAAGAATATTCTGAAAAATTGATGAAGCTTAGGGAGGCCATAACAATTGTTTTCAAGAGTTTGAAGGTTTTGTTTTTCTTGGTCCCACTAAACAGAGCTAGGACAAATAGGTGAAAGTTGTACAGAGGAAGATCTTGGTGCAAGGAAAATCTCTGATCAGTGAAATGACCAGTCACAATTCCAGAGGACCAAAGATGAACCATGCTCTTCACCTCCTGACAAAGAGATGATGCACAAGGTGCAGAAAGAGACATATATTTTTGAACATGGTCCATAAAGGACTTTGTTTTGCTTGACTATTAACATTTGTTACATATGCTTTTTAAAAACTTTTTTTCAGACTAGAAGAAAATAAAATGTGTTAGTTAATTTAAAAAATTAAAATAAAAGTTACACAGAAGTTCTAAACCATTAGTACTGACCAGAAGTAGAATAGGTGACCCTGAGAAGGGATAGATCTTCAAGCAAAGATTGGATGAGCACTCATTGGGCTATGTTGTAAAAGGAATTCTTGATCACATGGGGTTCGACTGGAAAGCTCCTGAGCTTGCATAAAGGTTTGAGTTTTTTTGTTCAATGAAATATTCTTTCACCAAATCCATGTTTAAATAATATCCAGTATTTCTTAGCCCTTTAAGGTTTCCCAAGTGCTTTTCATGTCAACTCATTTGATCCACACGACAACCCTATGAGTTGGTTCCTATTTTTGTCCCTATTTTACAGATGAGGAAACTGAGACAGATAGAAGATACTTGACTTGCCCATGATCAAATGACTAATAAGTGAATGAGGTAGAATTTCAACTTGAGTCTTCCTGATTCCAAGTCCTAAGCTCTATCCATTGCATTACATAGCCGCCTTTCTAATTTTATAGGACCTACTAAACTTGCTGAGATAGCCAGGTATGTCTTGATATAATGATGAGGCATTGGGAGTAGACCTTTAGTAGGAGAGGAGAATGGAAACAGGAAAAATAAAAACCATGGAGAAGTTATTTGAGGTGGTATTGTACTTCAAAAATCATTTTCGTAGTGCATGTTTCCTCTTACTTTTACATTATTTTAATTATATTTATTATGTTTATATTATTTTATATTACATATAGAATATATATTTATATTTCCATAGGCATATGATACCTAAGCTAACTTATTCTATGGAAGACGGGCCATGTGTTTCTTTATTCAAAAGACATTCATTTGCTTTTAAAATTACAATGAAAGGAAACTTCTTTGGCAACTTTCATAATAAGCATTTGATAGCACTTGGTACTTTTCAAGGTGAGTGGAGATCATTAATTAGTTAGTCCCAAACATCCCACTATGAGGTAGGTATTTTAATTATCTTAGTCTAAGAGAGGAAGTGAGGCATTTGGAAGTCAACCACCTTGCCTGAAGCCAATTGGCAGATGAATGGTGACTCTGGCCTCAGGGCTCAGCTTTTTCTAATGCTTCAGTTTCTGTACTGAAATGAGACAACCCTGCACCAGACTGCACACGTTGCATGGACTCGTTCCAAACTTAAGCTGAATACTCCTAGCAGTTATGCTCACAGATGTGGAACAATCAAACTGAACCGAAATACATTAACAGCAGCAGCAGCAGCAACAACCAAAACTCAAGCCAACCATGTGGTTGCTGATGTCTTAGACGTGACATTAAAAATAAAAAAAAAGAAAAAGAAAAGCTCAGAGATTAGTAAGAGAGAAAACTCAAGGCCAGCCCAGTTCTCTGGCTTCCCAATTGTTTTCTTCTGTCACCGCAATGCTGTAATCACGAACTGAGGACACCATCTCAGCTACTGAAAGATAAATAAACTCATGCTGTTTATCTGGATGTTCCTTAAAATAAAATAGGACATAGGGATTCCTGTCAGTGCTTTCTTTCTTGGATGAGGAATTTGGTTGATTTCTGCATTTCTAGCTTCATAGGAGCTGGAAGTGTCAACCAGTCCAAGTGTATACATAAGGGGCAGCAAGGTGGTACAGTGGGTGGAGCTTCTGGAGTCAGGACCACCTGAGTTAAATTCCAGCCTCAGATACTTACTGGCTGTATGATACTGTCAAGTCACTTAATCTGTCTTTGTCTCAGTTTCCTATTCTGTAAAATACGAGCAATAACAGTACCTACTTCCCAAGGTGTTGTGAAGTCCAACTGACATAATAACTGTAAAGCTCTTAGCACGATGCCTGTCACGTGGTAAATGTCATATAGATGTGAGCTGTCGTTGTCAGTTCTTTTTAAAAAGTTATTTTGTTTTCATTTAGGGAAGGAAAAAAGCATTTCCATAACATAGTACAATGAAATGATGATTACATGTGAAACTCCAAACTTGTCATGTGCAATTTGCTATTTCTTTTAAATATATAATAAAGTTATAATGTACTTTTTTTCTTCTCTCCCCTTCCATGGCTATCATTAGACATAAATAAGCATATATATGATATATATATATATATATATATATATATTTATATACATAGACACACACACATATGTAAGTAATTATTCTGTAAATACTTCTATTTATCAGTTCTTTCTCTGCATGCAAATAACATCTTTCTTCATGTGTCCTTTATAGCTAATTTGGGTATTTATAATCATCAGAATGACTTATGTGCTCAAAGTCATTCTTAAAACAATATTGCTCTTACCGTATACGATGTTTTCTTGGTTTAACTCATTTTGCTTTTCATTGTTTCTTAATATGTGGAATGAATAGCTTTTTATTCTTTTTACATTTGATCAATATTTTTAGTTTTCCTTGTTTGCCATGCTCTTAAGACAGAACTGTTATTTTACTATGAAAGCTACGTATCCTTGAAATGTTAGATAGGCAGGATGTATCCAAAATTTGAGGCATGTGACTTAAAAGAGAAATCCAAATACGAAAATCTCCGTAAAATGAATTCATGACATCAACTTTAAACTGCTTCTGTCCTCCTAGGTTATCCTCATTGTTTTCTATAAATGGGGAGATCTAGGAAATGTGGGGAGCAAAACTTAGTCATTATATCATAAAGGGCTATAGAGGAAAATTCCTCTACGTAGAGTTGTCGGAGACATAAGTAAAAGCAATTTTTACAAACTGGGACTGCCTGACCTGGGCATGGAGGAACCTGGAAAGATTTTGTTTGTGAGACACTAAGAAGAAAGTCTCCCTTGTCTTCATCCATTTCCCACTATGGCCCTGGGACTGACTGATGACTGAATTTCTACTGGTTCATTTATTTGTATGAAGTATCATTCCGCAAACCACTTTTGCAAAGCAGACCCTCCTACTGGCAATCTGCTTTCAAAGTGTATACACTCCTACCAGCAATCTGCTTTTAAAGTGCAGACATTTCTGGGAGGGGAAACATACTAGTCACCAATATTTCAGTCTATCAGATTCCTTTCTTCTGAAATAGCATTATTGGCAACTCACATTTATCACTGCAACTCTGTGAAGTGGGCAGTGTAAGTATGACCATCTACATTTTACAGTTAAGGAAACTGAGACTCAGAAAGGCAAAGTGATTTTACCAAGATAAAATGACTAATAAATGACATATGCATTTACTAATTGTAAGCCCAGTGTTTTTTCCATTCTTTTTATCTTACCTTTCAAAAATAATACAAATAGGATGAAAGCATTTAAAGCCTTAGCAATGAAGGGGAAACAGAAAGGAAAAGCAGGGTGAATTGGAAGCCAACTTTGCCTTTTTCACCATTGGGCACATGTTTGCCCTGACTGCTCACTAACAGGTGTATCCATTAGGTCTCTAGCTACTTCCCTGTGCTATTAATATCTTATCTTACATATAGGATCAGAGTTGTAGAACGGGGATGGACCTTACAAGTCATTGAGTGTAAACCCTTCATTTTACAGATGAGGAAATTGAAATACCGTTTCTCACCTGCCTGTACTGATTTGAGAATTCTCTGACTTCTCCACCATGTCCCAGGAAGCTCATTATTGGGATAATTTATTTCATCAACCTTTATACTCCACCTTGTCGCTACCACCTACCTCCCTAAGAGGTTGAGACCATGAACTCTAACACTTCCATTTAAGGAGGGAGCTCATCACAGAAATTGCAATTTCTCACCTGGATGCAGGTGAGACTTCCTTGATCCACTTTGGGTTTCTTGTCCTCTCTCCTCTGATTCCCATTAGATTGCAAACTCCTTGAGGTCAGGAGCTGTCTTTCTTTTTTCGCATTTGTATCCCCAGTGTTTAGCACAGTGCTTGTCACATAGCAGGCACTTAATAAATGTTGACTAATTGATAGAAGTTAAGTAACTTGTCCAGGGTGACATATATGCTAAATATTTGAAGCTGAATTTGAACCTAGGCTATCCTGATTCCAAATCCATCCACTAAAGATGCCATCTCTTACTTAAAATTATATTTAATCTAAATCTTACTATTGCTGCCTAAATTCTTGACTGGTTTATCCTTGTCTAAGCTAGTCCTTCTTTGACACATTTTTATTTAATATACATCAATAACTGACTTATTTCTAGAACTAGGATGAAAGGTATGTGTGCGTGTGTGTGTGTGTGTGTGTGTGTGTGTGTTCGTCCTTCATTGCCGAAGAAGACCATGCCATCAGAGAAATGATGACATGACTTGCACTTGACTTTGTTTTGAGTGAGGGAGGGCTGTGCAGGTCTCCAGCCTCACTTCTCCTCCAGAGCCATCTGAATCCGGTGACCAGATATTCATCAGGATGACTGGAGAAGGTAGGCAAGACGTAGGTACCAAAGATACAGTATATTGAGACTTGGGGCACACAATTAGTGGAAATATTTTAATATCAATTAAATGAATACATCATTCATATTAAATATATCATTCATATTAAAATATTCATATTTATGTCATGGCATGTCCATGGCATCTCTTTTTTAATTTCTTAGGGTGCAGTAATATTCCACTACATTCAGATACTCCCCAATTGATGACAGTTTCCCATTTGTTGCTATCACAGAAAGAACTTCTGCACACTCATACACACTCATGCACTCCCACACAAGTTTTTCCTGCATCTTTGATCTCTTTGAGGTACAGCCCTATTAATTCTATCACTAGGTCAAAGAGTATGCCCAGTTTAGTTATATTTTGGGTATGGTTCCAAATTGCTTTCTGGGATGGCTAGACTAAAATTCTACCAACAGTGTATTAATATTCCTATTTCCCACAGTCCCTACAACAACTAAGCCAAACTTAGTCATTATAGTATCATAAAGGGCAATATAAGGAAAAATCCTCTAGATTGAGCTATCAGAGACAAAGATATGTCTGGTTTCCTTCTTTGTAATCTTTGCCATTTTGATGGATATGGAGTGGAACTTCAGTTTCTTAAGTTTGCCTTTCTCAAATTATTCATGATTGGAGGACTTTTTCATGTTTGTTTGTTTTTTGGATAGCTTGAATTTCTTCCTTTGAGAACAACCTATTCATATCTTCTGACCATTTATCTATTGGACAACGGTTTCTGTTCCTAAAAAGTTGAATCAATTCTTAATATATCTTGAATGTAAGACCTTGGTCAGAGATACCGTCTGCAAAAATTTTCCTTTAGTTACCTATACCTTTTGATTTGATTTAAATTAGTTCTGTTTGTGCAAAACCCTTTTCATTTTATGTAACCAAGATTGTCCATTTTTTTCTCCTATGATTGTCTCCTATTTGGGCATGTTTCTTTTCTTTAATTGTGAAAGACATTTCCTTTCTTCTTTTATTTTGTTTATAATGGGGTCTTGATTTATTTGGAGCTTAGGTTGGTGTGGCCCATTGTCATCAGAAGAATTTCCTAGCAGGAAAGAGAGACTGAGAGATCATGAGAAGCAGAAGCTATGAGGAAATTTGGAGGCCAGGAGCAGAAATCCCCAGGGCCAATGGTGATTTGTAAGGGAAAGACATCTTTAAGCCCATAATAAATATAACCCTGAATCACTGAATGGAGCCTTATCTGATTCATTGACCTGCTTAAAGAGTAACTGCCTGGACAGAATTTGCTGCTGCTGTGTGATCAGGTGAATTTATTCCCCTTTATATTTCCTTCTCCTTCTCTATGTCATTGTGGTCTGCTGATTTGGCATTGCCTACCCTTAAACCTTATTCATTTACTTTTAGTATCCTTATAATGGATTTTGTTTTCAGATAAAGATAGGTTGATTTTCATTGAATTCTGACCAAGTGTTGCTATAACTAAGAGGTCTTCTTCATCCTTTGTTCTTGAAGAGGACCATGAAGGTGTTGTATTGACTTGCAAGTGAATTGGATGTAAGTGAGACAAGGCTGTGCAGTCATCCGTGGCAGTCTCTCCTCCAAAGTCACTGGGAGGCCCACACTAGGGGTGAAAAACAAAGAGTACCAGTGATCCTAGCCTTTTGTGTACCCCATTCACAGGTTTTTACTCTTTCTTTTAGCCCTCTTTTATGCTTGATTCTCCAACATTGGTATCTGTTTCTCTTAGACTACTCTTTCACCAATCCTGCCTTGTAATTTCTATTTTCATCTGTCTTGTTTAAGTTTTAGTTCAATGGATTTCTACATCAATCTCTTTGTGTGTCTGTATGTTGGTGTAAGTGTGTGTGTGTGTGTGTGTGTGTGTATGTGTATCTTTCCTTTGTCCAGTTCAGATCAAAGTGAGGTTCATGGTGTGCCTATCCCCTCACCCTTTCATTTATGCTTGTATACGCTTCATCTCATATACCTTTGCTTTGTGAGATGGTAAATTCCTTCCCCTTGGATACTTATCCTTTTCTCCATTTTCTTCTATCTATCTAGCCTCCATATACAGATTGGGATTTTGTCCTTCCATTACTCTGATCTCTCAAGTACAATTGAGTATTATAATCTTGGCCCTTCCTGATCTTGACAACAGTATCTTAGGTTCTGCCATAGGTCTCAGGTTTCTTGGGCTCTCTAGTGGGCATGGGCTGGCTGGACACTGGTCCGGCCCTGTCTGGGGCTGTGGCTCTGGGTTCTTGTGGGCTTTGCCATCTACCTACCTTGGTTTATGTATAGTTCAGTTGCTTTTCTAGTGCAGTTCCCATTTCACCCTCCCCCTCCCTAGACTAAATGGATCAATTTATAATTCCACTAACAATGTATTAGCTTGTCTGTTTTCCCATAACTCCTCTAGAACTTACCATTCTCATCTTCTATGTCAATCTGATGAATGTGAGATAAAATCTCAGCGGTATTTTAATGTACATTTCTCAAATACTTGATGATTTAGAACATTTTAAATATGGTTGCTGATAATTTACCTTTTCTTTTTGTTCAAAACTTTTCGTTTATATTTTTTGACCATTTTCCCCATTATCTTTTCCTACTCATATCATGTTCTATGACTTAGTTTTGCCATTTTGTTTCCTATCCTTCTTATTTTCCTCTGGATTTCATTATACCATTCTGCTGTTCAATAACTGTCAATAGCTTCCTATTGCCTCTGCCTGACATCTAGTCCTCTCACTAGTCTGACTTTACCCTCATCCAGACTTTAGGAAGACCCGAGTTCAAATGTGACCTCAAATACTTAGTAACTGTGTGACCCTGGACAAGTCACTCAACCCTGTTTGCTTTTATTCCCTCATTCTGTAAAGTGAACTGAAGAAGGAAATGGCAAACTACTCCAGTATTTTTGGAAGAAAATCCCAGTGGGGTCACAGAATCACATACAACTGAAACAATTTAATAACAGCAACAACAGACTTTATTACCTGCTTCTAAACTCTGCTTAGGGAAATCTGTCTATTCATGGTCCTCCATAAAAAATTCTCACTCATGTTTCTGTGTCTTTTCTTCTTGATCTCTCTTTTCTTCTCCACTTATTCGTATTCTATCAATCTATCTTTAAAGATCCATCTTCAGTCCTACCTCCTCTATGAAGTTGTTCTTGCTATCTTCCCTCTCTGGGATCCTTTTATATTGGGGATGTTATGGATTAGTGGCATCAAACTCAAATAGAAATATCCTTGCAGGCTACATGCTGACTTAAAAATACAAATTAATATTACCTATGTTGTATTTTTGTTTGCTCGCTAGCCATCGCTCAATTACATTTGAATCTGGTTTGGTCCACACTCAGGTGTTTTGCTGTCCTGGCCCTGAGTTTGACCTCTCTGTTTGGAAGTACCTTTCAATATTCTTGATTCAGCTTCAGTCATGAAATGGAGCACTTAATTTACTGTTTTCTAATTTCTTTGAGTGTATTCATCTGATCTCTCCAACTGGATTGTAAATTCCTCCAAGATAGAGATCATGAGTTATACTGTCTTCTTTATCCCTTTTGGTACTAAGTATAGCCCTGAGTATAGAGTAAGAGTTTTGTAAAGGTCTATTTTTTTTTAGTGGATAGACTTTCACAATTTACATTTATAATAAATTGTACACTATTCATTTATTTTAATTTGAAGATACTGATCCCTTAAACTGCTCTCTCCCCAAATTATCTTTTATTCTTTTATATTCTGTCCATATATATGTACATGAATTTTCTCTCACCTTTTGGAATATAAGTTCCTTGAGGGTGATGACTGTTTCATTGCCATATTTGCGTCTCTGAAGATGAGTACAATGTCTAGCTCTTAGTAAGTGCTTAATAAATACTTATCAATTATTTTACTAACAAGTTCCATCTGCTCTTACAAAATCACAAACTTTCAGGTAGAAAATTAAAAATATAAATAAAAAAATATAGAGCATAGTGAGTGTAGCTTTGTTAATACTATAATTAGCCATAATGACCCTAATAAACCGACCTCAGGTATTACTTTATAAGAATATGCAATTTTTGTGGAAAATCTTATTTCTGTTTTGATTCTGTTAGATAATAACTTCAAAAATTCCAGCTGAGATTTCTAGCAATATTTAGCACATTCTATTTTACACGGAGCCTGTCAAAAACATGACTTCCCCATTTCCACGTGAACTGATAATGCTAAATTAATAGTCTCTCTAGGACTTGCTTTCTTGCTGTATCTTCAGTGACTTTGACTAGTTTAGATATATTACATATGTTCACTTAATTCAACAAACATTTACAGCATATAATTTATGCCTATAACAATAATTATGATGTTCCCCAAGTGTTCCTTCTACAAGTCTATTCCTGAAGTCAGTTTGGATTATTTTTAAGACATTAAAAATGTGTTTGTCCTTGGAAATGTTTAAATAGCACAATGAGCAATTATAACACATTTGCTATTTGTCTGCAATTTTAAGTTGTTGGTTTTTCCTGCGGTTCATTTAATATCCTACTTAAGCAAAACAAGGCAATTTCTGTTAGTCTTCGAGAACCTATAGTCTCACTTTAATTCTTAGATCTAATTTCTTCAGTAGTTGACCAAGAAAATGAGGCAGGTTAGAGTTTATCAAACAAGAATTAGAAACTAAGAATTGTAGTCAGACGTGAATAAGTTTTAAATGATTTTTTGAGGTGTTCGACAATGGTACTTGTTACAACTATTTTGCATTTTTCATTCTTTTTATGAGTTGATAATATTTTTATGTTTCTTTTTGCTTAATGATTTCATTCATATGATTATAAATTTAGAACTGGAAAGGGCTATAGAGATCATAATTCAAACCTTCATTTTTCACAATGGGGTACAGGCGTCTAGGGAGTTGCTCAAGATCGCATAGGATATAAATGGCAGGGCTAAGATTTGACCTTCTGATTGCAAATCCACTCCTCTTTGTATTTCAGAATGTTCTTTCTGCTCCTTATTTATTTAAAGAATAAGAAAGGAAGGAGGAAGCATGGTATAGTGAATAGAATGCTCAATTTGGAGTCAGAGTCTAATCCAACCTTGACACTTACTAGTTGCATGACTATCCCTTAATTTCTCTGAGCATCAATCAACTCATGAGTTATAAAAGAGATAGTGATCTATTTTGGATGGAGTAGTTCCCACACAGATGAAATCACAGATCTCGAACACTGGGATATATTTTTTTACTGATATGTCTTCCACTTTTTAATTATAACATTCATTTCTTTAGCATTAAGTCCTTGTTTCATCCATCTTGTGCCATACTAATTTTTTTCTCAAATTAATTAAAATGCCATTTAATGTTTTGATTGTTTGTAAAACAATTTTCTGACTCTGCCCTATATTTCTGATAGCCTGTAAATGCCTTATAATAATGCCTCCCTCCCTCCCTCTCTCTCTTCCTTCCTTCCTGTTCATAGTTCTCTGTGTAGGGGAATGAGGAAACATATATCTGGAAATGAAGGTATATAAAGAAAAAGTATATAAAAAATAAGAAAAACAACCCTTTTGTTACTGTAGTTTTTATAACAAATAGTGCTTCTTTTTTTGTATGAGTGTCTTGAGAATGTAGTATCACAAGAATTGGAAATACAGGTAACAAAGTGGCATTTTTTGACATTCCTATTTATCTTCTCATTGTCTGACTAAAGAGCTGATCTGAATACCATCATAAACAAACATGGCAGCATGCTTCTTGATGAATGAGGAACAACGGTTGAATTTCTATTTCCCTTTGATTCTTCACCAAGAACAAAACATACAATTTTATTAATGAGCTCAGTCATGGTCTCCAAACCATTTCTTCTGTCTTCTTTTCAATAGTTTCTCTCTTTCTTTCCATGTAATCTGTCTTCCATATTCATCACCATATTTAAACTCCATTCATTAAAATGCCCACTAATGACTTCCTCCTTGCTAAATCGACTCTTCTCTGATTTCTTTGACCCTTTGTACCAGATTCTTTTAACAGCACTTGCTACCTTGTCTTCCCATATAGGTGTCACATCCTCCAGGGACAGACTATATGTTTCTGGTATTTCTCTGACTCATTGATTTCTTTTCTTTTTTTCTTTCTTCCCCCTCTTCTTTAGAGTGTATTACTTTCCCAAGATTAAAGACCTCTCATAGGCTCACTCCACTGGAGAACTTACCCAGTTTGGTTACATAGTTCTAAATAGCCAGTTTTGCACATAAAACTTCCAGGACTACAGAGATATGAAATTCTGACCTTTCACCCTTTCTCTCATCCTATTCTATTTGGAAATTCTGAAAACAACTAAAGCTAACCATAGTTTCTGCTATTTTTCCTTCTTCTTATGTTATTTTTGACCATTAGCCCTTTTACCAGTCACTTTTGGGGAGAAATTCCTACCATCAAGCATAAATATGATTGGAAAACATATCTTATAGCCGAGTCAGAGTCTAGAAATTCTTTTAAACTTGATGGGGTAATGGTTTGCAACTTATTGGGAAATAATTTTTTAAAGGGACGTTTTTTTTTACAGGCCATCCTGCTGAGGGTTATATTTTCTAACTTTTCTACTAAAGTTCTAATCTGATGTCTCATTATAATGTGAATGTGACTCTGGATTTTTGAAAAATATGCCAATAGAACATAAGGTCTGGCAGGTCTTATCAAGACAAGGTTTCACTCTGATCAGAAATTGAATTTTTGTCACCAAAGGGCCAGCCTGGAAAAGCTCGGTCACAGGATGATAAGCTATTTGGCCAAAGTAGTATATGAGTGTGATTGGATACTATTTTGCTACAAGGAATGAGGAAATAGATGATTTCACAGAGACATGGAAATACTTGTATGAATTGATGGCAAGTGAACTTTTCCAGGGTGGTTATGTAGTTCTGCTTAACCAGTTTTGCACACACTTCTAGGTCTACAGAGATATAAGATATACAGTTCTGACCTTTCACCCTTTCTCTTGTCCTGGATAGGGCAACTTTTATTTCTGTATGAGGAGGCAACATGTTTCATCATGAGTCCTGTGGAATCCTGCTTGCACTAAGAGTTTACCACAATGGTATTCCATCATATTTATTTACCATAACTTGTTCATCCTTCCTCAATTTATGGGCAACCTTCAGATTCTCATTCTTTTGTCTCTTCAAAAAAGACATAAAGATTTTTGTACATCCTTAGAATCTGTTTTGCTTAGGACTCATGACTCCCTTGATCTATGCTCCCTTTAATTTCTCCTTTCTTCTCTTTCCCTCCTATTTCATTGTTGTGCGAAATATATTTCTGTACCCTTTTCTCTCTCTCTCTCTCTCTCTCTCTCTCTCTCTCTCTCTCTCTCTCTGTCTGTCTCTCTCTGTCTCTTTCTCTTTCTCTGTCTCTCTCTCCCTCCCTGCCTCCTTCCCTCTTTCTCTCTCTCTCTCTGTCTCTTTCTTATGTATTGTTCCTTCTTTTAACCAGTTATTCATATGAGAGTGAGGTTTGTGTCAGCTGCTCCCCCTCCCTCGCCTCCCTTGTTTGTACAGATATCTACTTGTGTACCCTAATTTTGTGAGATAAATTTCCCTAAACTTCCTTTCCATTCCTCTCCCCTACCCCTACCCTTTTCCCTCTATTAATTAAACAACAAAATTTAATGTAAAATTTTTGGTCATAGCAACTCCTGAAAATCTTCTACGAGAATATGGATGAGGCGTAATCTGTTCTTGTGGAGAAAATATGTGGGATCATAAGATCATTATGGAGAGCTGACCGTGATCAAAAGGAACATTTTGTCCAGCTCCCTCAATTTACAGATGAGGAAACTGAGGCGTAAAGTGTTATAGAGACTGAAGTACAAGCTGAGCACAAAGTTAGATGACCTTACTGGGTACCATTGGGAATGTCGAAGGTGGAATTCTGAACCTACATTCATGCCAGAGCCACTGCTTTGTCAGCTTACTTTCTGCTCTCTCTCCCATCCCCGCCCCTTCTCCCAGCCTGCTCCAGCCCCTGCCCCAATGAAATCAAAGGTCTTACAGTTCTGAAATACTGAAGTACAAATCCTTCTATCATGGACTCCATTCACACAGCTGTGACATCTATTTTAGCCTGGATCTGCCATTAGCTAACTACTGTATAACCTCTGATACATCACTTAACCTCCATAGGTCCCAATTTCCATGTGTGGAACATGAGAGGGGCGGGTAGACTAGATGACAGTGGCCTTCCAATTTGAACCTTCTGTTGCCGAGGCCTTAGAGGGTTTCCCTAGGCAGAGTTTTCCTTGAGATTCTCTACCTTTTGTTCTCCTAGATGGTTGTCATTATTCGATTGGATAATCTTTTGGTATTTTATTGAGTAAGTAAATAAATTTGGCTATTATTGTTATTTAAAAAATAAAATCTTGGCCTACCAATGAGCACAAAAATTCTCCAATTATTTAGATCTTTAGTTCTGTAAAGGCTATTTTGTATATTCACATATATAATCATATAATTATTATGTATATTTCAGCAGGTAGACTTACAAATGTTTTCTATATTCAAGTTATTTTATATTCAAATTTTCTCTCTCTTTTTGTTGGATTTCTTTGGCGATATAGAGACATGTTGATGATTTGTGTAGGTTTATTTTATCCTGGAACTTGGATGAAGTTATTAAGTGTTTCAATTAATTTTAGTTGACCCTCTAGGGTTCTATGAATTCACCATCATATCATCTACAAAAAGTGATAATCTGTTTCCCTTCTATGTGTGCTTATTCCCTGAATTTATTTTTCCTACCATATTGCTATAAATAGCATTTCTAGTACTATATCAAATAGAGGTGATGGCAATCACTTCACCCCTGATGTTTTTGAAAAGGGCTCTAGTTGATCTCCATTACTAGTAATGTTAGCTCTTGATTTTAAATGCACACACACACACACACACACACACACACACAAATGCGTGTGCTGCACTGTTTACCTTGTTAAGGAAAGGTTCATTTATTCCTATGATTTCTAGTGTATCTTTTTTTAAAACCAGAAATGAGTGCTGTATTTTGTTAAAGCTTTTTCTGTATCTATTGACATAATTACATAATTTTCATTTTTGTTATTAATATGGTAAATTGTGTTTAAAGGCATCCTGATGTTACAACAACACTGCATTCTTGTTTTGTTAGTGTTAATACAACTTGGTCGTAGTGTATACTATTTGTGCTGTGCTTCTGTATTCTCTTTCCTAATATTTTATTGAATTTTTTTACTTCAATGCTCTTTAGGAATTCTGATCAGTAGTTTTCTTTCTCTGTTTTCCCTCTTTCTGGTATAGGTATTAAGATCACATTTGTATTATTAAAGGATTTTGGTAGGATTTCTTCGTTTGCTATTTTTGCAAGCAAGTTTGTATGCTACTGAAAGTATCTTTTCTTAGAATATTTGATAGTATTTGTGAATCTGTCTGGTTCTGGGATATTTTTTTTGGAGATTTATTTATAACTTTCAAATTCTTTTTCTGACATTAAGCTGTTTAAATTCTCTTTTCACTGTTTTGTTCATACTTTTGTAAATTTTCATTTAAATTGTAGGTTTTATTTATATGTTGTTAGGCAAAATAGTTACTAATAATATCTATTGTTTCTTCTTCATTTGTTGTAAATTCTTTTCCATGTTTGATATTATAATTTGATTTTCTTTTTGTTAAATCAAAATAGTTTATTTTTAAAACTAGCATCTAGTTTTATTTGTTTCAATGCATTTTTCTTTCAATTCTGTTAATCTCATCTCTTTTATTTCAATTTTAGTGTTTAATTCTTTTTAAAAGTTTATAAGTTTTCTTATTTTTCTTTTGCATATCCAATGTGTTTATCAGTTATTTCTCTCTTTTGCTGATGAAAGTGTTCAGAGAAATAAATTTTCCCCTAAGGACTACCTTGGCTGCATCTCAAAAACATTACTATGTTTTCTCATTGTGTCATCTTTAATGGAGTTATATCTATTGTTTGTATAATTTGTTCTTTGACCCTTTACTGAATATAATTTTTAACACACTGCTGACAAAGTCTATTTTTAGTATTACTGCTTTTTTGCATTTGTTTGTGAGGTTTATAATGCTTGAATACATGCTGAGATTTTGAAAAAAAGCATTGCACATAGCTGATATATTTACATATACGTATATATATGCACACACATACGCGTATATATGTATATGTATAGTCCTTTCTATATTAATAACAACCAGAAATCTATAATAGGTAACTTTTCTAAAATTCTATTCAGGTTTCTCAGTTCTTTCTTGTTCTAAATAGATTTATCCAGCCCTAAGTGGGGTATGTTAAGGTTTCCCATGATTATAGTATTACTGTATAATTTTGCCTATAAATATTTTGTCTTTTCCTTTAAGTATTTGATAATACATATGCACATGCACATATATATAAATATACGTATATAAATATACACGCTAATATATTTTATATATAACATATATATATATATAGTATTGAAATAACCTCATTGCTAGGGTACATTTCAGCAAAAATACATTTTCCCTGTTCATCTCTTTTTTGATTGTGTTTATTTTTGTTGCTTCCTTGTCTGAAAATATTATCTTTGCATTGTTTTTCAGTTCACCTGAGGCCCAACAGATTTTATTCCACCCTTTATTTTAACCCTGTGAGTCTTTGCGTTTCTAGAGTATTTCCTTGTTAAAAACATATTTTCGGATTCTACTTTCTGATCCATTCATCTATCCTCTTTAATTTTATAGGCAAGATTATCACATTCATATTCAGTTATGTTCTGAATTTTGTATTTTTCTCCATCCTATTTTCATTCTTTTCCCTCTTTTTTTCCCCTTACTCCCTCTTTATCACCTTTATTCATGTTCCAGGGTAGATTCATTCTATTTTTCACTTTATCTTCTGGTTCTATTATGTCTCGGCAGTATTTCTTTAGTGATTTCTTGAAATTTAATACCTAGGCTCTGCTTTTGGTCATGACTTTCCAGTGAATTTTAAATGATCTCTCTTTGATTTGTGTTCCAGATTAGTTTTTTTTTTTTACATAAGACACCTTACATTTCCTGCTATTTTTAGATCTTTTGACTTTGTTTTTAACATGTCTTGTTTCACTGAGGCATGAACTTTTGTTTGGTCCACTCTAACTTTTAGAAGTTACCCTTACTTAGGTAAGGTTTTGTGCCTTTTGTACTAGGTTGTTAAACCTCTTTCAAATCTCTCCTCCATAGCTCTCATTTCTTTTCCAGTTCTTTTGTCTATTTCTCTCATTTCATGTATATAATTAACCCTTTAAAAATTATTGCTTTATTCCTTGTATTAACACTAACAAAACAAGAATGCAGTGTTGTTGTAACATCGGGATGCCTTTAAACACAATTTACCATATTAATAACAAAAATGAAAATTATGTAATTATGTCAATAGATACAGAAAAAGCTTTAACAAAATACAGCACTCATTTCTGGTTTTAAAAAAAGACACACTAGAAATCATAGGAATAAATGAACCTTTCCTTAACAAGGTAAACAGTGCAGCACACGCATTTGTGTGTGTGTGTGTGTGTGTGTGTGTGTGTGTGTGTGCATTTAAAATCAAGAGCTAACATTGCTAGGATTGCTAGAAGATTTTGTGGCTAAGCTATGTTTCTCTTTCAGGCTGTATAGATGTTTTGGAGTTATTCTCCCTTTTGGGCATCCCTGATATATTGATGTTTCATCTTTTTTGTTTGGTTGTTTGTTTCCTCATCCATCTAACATTGTATCCCAGATTGAGACTTTTTGTTAGGGCTAGGCTTTGTTTACTTTTGGTGGGACTGTTGTGACCCTGTGTTGTCATCAACTATATTATCCACATATCCATATATAATTATTTCTTGTTCCACTAGTGGTGTCTCACCCATTGTCCTGCTATAAGATCCCCTCCCCTTCATTAGAGAGGTATTTTCTTCTATTCTAGGGATCTGTCTCATATTCCATCTCCTTAGGAGAACAGTACTATCACAGTGTCTTTGATCTGGTTCAGTCTTAGAGTCTTCTCCTTTCCTTCTCCCTGGCTTTGAGCTGTAGAAGTGGGCCCTTATGCTTCACCTAAGGACTGAATCTAAGGACATCACTAAGCTCCTGTTCTTCACTTTCAGATATCTCTTCTTAATGGTTAAGGCCATAGAACTCTGCCTCTTGCACCTGGGGGAGGAGTCTAAGACTTGAATTACCTCATTTGTATCTTCAATCTCAGCCATCTTTATTCTTGCCCTGGTTATTTGCTTGTGGGTCAAATTTACAATATTGTGCTGAAAAAATGACTTACTGTGTCTTCTTCTTAGATTTTCTGATGACTACCCAATTTGGTGCTCACCTGATTTTTTTTTTCCTACAGTTGTTACAGGAGATGGACTGCATTGCTTTCTCTTGCTCCACCATCTTGTCTTATTTTTTTAGTGTCATTTTTGTGAGCAAAGAGTTTTTCTGTGTGGGGATATACACAGACACACATATATGTACATATATGTATATAATGTATACTATTGCATACGTATATTGTATATGTATATTATACAATACTACACATATTGTATAATATAGTCTGTAATACATATATCTCTCTATCAATATATGAGCAGTCTGACTGACTAATCAGGAAGCTGGAGCCAAGGTGATGAAGAAAATATCTTAAGGCTGAAGGTGAAGTTGAATTTCAATGAGGTAATATGGACCTGCTTTTTGGTTTAAATAGAATTCTGGGGGAAAAGCAGAAGCCTGACTGAAATGGTCTATGTAAATCTTAATTTCCAAAAAGTTATCAATTATATTTATCAAAAATCTACTAACCCATGAAAATAGGTTGGAAGAATTAATTCTTACCAGGGATAGGATTTGCCTAGCTGAGTATTACCTTTTACTCCAGGGGCAAGTTTTTCCTGTGAGTGGGTGTATATTTTGAATGGATCCCTCTGGAAACTGTCCAAGTTTGCTCATCAGTAGGAGTGGTCAAAATCTAGCTCAAAGATCATGCAGAATGTTTCAGTGGTTTCTCCTTTAATCTTTTTTTTTTTTGTAGCACATTCTTTAGTGTTGATTTCTGGTCAGGGGGTGGGATTATAGGTTATATTCAGGAGGTTGTTTTAGATCTGCCCCACTTCCTTATGTTTCCCTTGATAGTCATTACTTGTTCTGGTGATTCCCTCCATCTGCTACCCCAAATTCATCTGACCTGTTCAAAAGCAACAGAAGAAACTGCCACAGCTAAGAATTTCATCAGACTGGGTGGATTTATCTTTTCCTATGAAATGTCCTGTGACTCAAATGTCCTGTGACACCTGTGGTTAGGAGGTTTTATTTATAAGAAATAAGATAACCTTACTTCTGAGAATTTTATGCATTTTTCTTTCCCTTCCTTCCTTCCTTCCTTCCTTCCCTCCCCCTTTTCTGCTTCTTCTGTATGTTGTTGTAGAGATAGTTGGGTTTGATGAGTTCCTTCATATTCTGTGGTTCTATGAATCTCTGATTCTTTTAAGATTCTTGTTATCCAGGCATTGTGGCACATGCCTATAGACCTTTATACAGGGCAGTCTGAGACTTGTGGATCATTTGCATTTGGGAGCTGTGATGGGGCTAAAACTCATCAGTTGTTCACATTAAGTCTGGCCCAGCTTGGGTCCATGAATGACCACAGTGCTTGCAACCTTGGCATGATGTATTTTGTTGGATCCATAATGGGAAAGTACAAATTTAAAAAATAATATGAAACTTCATTTTTATAAACATTTACAAAATCTCTTTCTGTGAAGTGGCTTAGCACCTCACAATGCATACTCTAAGACTCATTATAAGTTCTTACTTGAAGCAGTATAAGGAACTTGGATCAAAAACCTAGGAAAGTAGTCACCAAATGGCAATGGTCTTCATCCATTGGCAAAGCTATCAACTATCACAGACACTTCCTAATGGCAAAGGAGTTGATTGACTTCATCCTTCTGGAAAAAATCTTAGTCCCAGTTTGCTTTCTGATGATTATGTTGTGTTTTCCTTTGTTTCCTGACTTCTCTGGAAAATATCTGACCCAAAATCAGTTTTAAATTCCCATTCATGTTCGGGGACAATAGCAACATTAATAGGTAGTATTTATATAGTGCTTTAAAATTTTCAAAGTACTTTGCATATCTTTTCATTTTTGGTCCTAACAACAACTCTGTCAGATAGATTTTATTGCTACCTCATCTTACAGAGGAATAAACTGATACTGAAAGAGTTTAAATGCCCAGAGTCACACAATTTAACTTTAACCTATATCTTTCTGACACCAAGTTCAGCATTCTATGCTGCCTCCCAGAAGTTGGTGCCTGATTGTCTCTTCCTTTAGAAATAGTCAAATGTGACTCTCTCTAGCCACCCTAGACATGACAATAAATGCCAAATTATTTTCACACAGAGTGACCATATTTAAGAAAGTAAAGCCTAGTATTTTGTCATCCATCCCCAAAACAAGACTGTTGGGGTTGTAGGAGGCTATGACAGAGAGCACGAGTCTGAGAATCCTTTGTGTATGGTTTGGCCAATCTCACCTACCCCCTTTCACCACCACTTGCTCTTGATTGTGTTTTTGCTTATTCATGAGACTTTTAGCGTAAATCCAGGCTGATCCGCATGGATACTTTTCAGAGAGATATAAGATGTTCCCACATCTTAGTAAGCACAGATGGTAATTGCTATGTCTGACCAGAGAATCTATGACTCAACTCTCAGAAATCAGAACAGCTTTTCACCATGTCTGAAGATGTTTTTAATTGACATATGAAGCATTTGCTGTTGAATACAAGCATCAACTTCAACTTTTTGTTCTCCTAAGTAAAGTAAAACATTTCTTTCATCTTTTCCTCCCAAGTATTTCATTTTCCAAAGAAGAAATATTTCTTCCTTTTTTCTTCTTATAAGTAATTTTCACAAAATTAATTTATCAAAAATATTAATGTACAAAACATGACTACAGTCTGAAATTTGATACCACAACAGTTTAGCAGATTTATTCAATGCTGTTGAATCAAAGTGGGTTATTCTTCAAATTTGTTAGGCCCTCAGATTATTTAGTTCAACCAGAAATTCACCACTGATTTTTAATAAATACTATGCATTATTTTTATACTAGTTAAATTCAATTGGCTTTAGTTGTGGGCTAAGTATGAAAAAAAGACAAATGTTTTCTAGAATATAAATTCAAACTGTATTATTTTTGTCCCATGGTTACTTGAACCCACAAAAATATAAACTCCTGAGTTAAATTCACAGAGTCTGCTCTTGAAAATTATGGGCTTGCATGAAATAATGAAGGTCAGAATGAGCAGAACTAGAAGAGCTTTGTATGCAATGACAGCAATATTGTTTTAAGAGTCACTTGGAGTGAAGAAGTTCTTTTGTCTATTATGAATATTCAAATTAGCTCTAAGGGACATACGAAGAAAGAAACTGTCTGCATCCAGAGAAAGAACTGCTACATAGATGTATATATATGGAATAAGTTTGCATATATATGTATATACCTATTTGTGTCTAATGGTAGCCATCTCTAGGGCAAGGATGGAGGGTGGAAGAAAGAAAAAAAAAAAGAAAAACATTTACATGGTAATTTTGTTGTATATTTGAAAGGAATTCCAAGTTGTGCATAGTAGATTTGCGATCTACTACAATTATCTTTTTAATCCATAAATTAAAAGGAAAATAATAGGTTTGTGGAGAAATTTTTGATGGACTGCTGTAGTATTATAAGAGTTATTATATGCCATGAAGGAAAATATTTAACTGTTCTCTGATCTACCCTTTGAACACAGGAAAATGATACAATTAAATTAAATATAAGGTTAACTTTCATATTATCCAATTCTTTTGTATCAAAATGTAGCATTATGCTTTCAGTTCCTAGGTAAAGACAAATCATAGGATCATAGATTCAGTGGTGGGAAGAATTTTATAGGTGATTTAGTCTAATCTGCTCAGTTTGTAGAGGATTTAACTGAGGTCAAGAGAAATTAAATGACTTCTCCAAGATCACACAGGTGATAAATGGTGAGTTGGGAGTCAAGCTTTGGTCCTTGGATTCCAAATCCAGAGCTCTTTTTACTGGACCATGCTACTTCATCAATTTGTCCTCATTTTTTTCAGTTGGATTTGTTCATTTGCCTTTTTTTCTTGAGAATTTTAATACTTTCACATGTTTTTGCACAACAGCTCATTGGGAACTTACACATATTTAAGGCATTCCTCAGTTCAGAATACTGTGGTAGAAGAGATTCCAACAAATATGTCACAAGTACATAAAGCACAAACAATGGAGCAGAAGTATATTTCAGATCATACAAGAAGTCAAATTCTGTAAAAATAAACTCCATTGGCCTACCAATTTTTTTCTGATTCTATAATTTTGTTTTATGGATCTGTTGCCTAATATACTAATGTAAATTGACTGTAGAATAAATAGAACTTGAAAATGTTTGTGTAGAGATTTCCAATGTAATTTAAAAATTATTTTGATTTTAAGGCTGAGACAAAATGGAAGAAGAGGGAAGGATAACTGTGATTGATTGTGTCTAATCTCCATGCCTCTTCAATATTCAAAATATGTAGCAAAGTTAACAACAAAAAAAAGAGTGAAAGAAAGAATTCAGAAAAAGCTCACAGAAAAACCTGTAGAGAGATTGGAGAAATGAATGGTTGAAAGGAAGGCTCCAATTCAATGAATAAAAAATGTGGGATCATTCTTCATTTTTCTCCTGGTTCTGCTTCTGACTTGAGACTTCACCACTGTTCCTCCCTACTCCTTTACATAGGTATAATCCTGCTTCCTGTTTCCTCCTCCCCATTAGGTGTTCTTAACCCTTAGAATGTAAGCTTCTTGAGGAGGGGAAGGGAGCATTGCTATCTTTTGTGCTTATATTTGCATCCCAGCACTTAGCACAATTCCTGACACTAATATTTAAGGTAGAGCTTAAATAAGAAATCCAAAATCACTAGACCTGTAAGAAAATACAATGAAACAAAAATCTGATGACCATTTTCTGGAAGTCATACAAGGAAGTCACACAGAAGTATTTATAAATAAAGTTTATATTTCCAGATAGAGTGAAAGGTACGGATTGATAGTATCCATACTATGATATCAGAGTCCCAATTTTGTAGCGGTTGTTAAGTTTTTCAGTTGTATTTGACTCTTTGTGATGGGTTTTACCTTTGCAAAGATATTGGAGTAGGTTGCCATTTCCTTTTGCAGCTCATTTTGCAGATGAAGAAACTAAGACAGGCAGTGTTGGGTGACTTGCTCAGAGTCACACAGATAGTAAATGTCTGAGATTGTATTTGAACTCCAGATCTGGTACTCTATCCTTTGTGCCACCAAGCTGCCACCAGTCCCAATTTTTACCTATTCATAAATGTAATTGACAGTTTTCAAGAGATTTAATGTTAAAGAGGGAATCTTGCCAGCATCCAGGTAGAGAATCTTCATATAGCATGTTGCTTTCCCTATTACATGAGATCCTTTTAGAACAAGGTAGTTTTTGTTTTTTCCTTGTATCCCCAGTGCTTAGCACAGTGCCTGATGCACAGCAAGTGCTTAATGAATAATAGTTGACTGACGGACCAGATCACTCTATTGTGCTGAAGCAAATTGGACCTATCTCCTCTAGACAGATGGCCAAAAGGAAAGAAAAAAACAGTTTTAAAAATACAATGAATCACAACCTGAAAAATATTCAAAATCTTTAATGATCAGAGAAAATCAAGTCAAAAGCACCCCACACTCATCAGGCTATCAAAGATGATACTAAAACGTTGGAAACTGCAATATTATGGGATTTGGGGAACTCAGCCACATTAATTTGTTGCCAGTTGACTTATAAATATGATCAACCATTTGGTAAAATAGTTTGGAATTACTGAAAGAAAATTATTGATTGTTGATGGCCTTGGACCCAGAGATCTCCCAAAGGATATGTTATTGATACTAAGAAATGAACAAAATATTCATAGTAGCATTATTTCCGATAGGATGGCATAGTGGGTTTCACCGCTGCCACATACTGACTTGGGCGACTTTGAGTAAGTCACTCAGGTTCTCAGTGCCTCAAGCAACTCTCTGAGACTAAGTTGCAGAACAGTTGTTTACCTAGGTGGGAAGAGAAAGTTCCTTACTTGGAGCTCCCCTATACTGATGAAATTAGATATCCATTCCAAAAAATAGTGTGATAAAAAGCTGGAACTAAAATACATAGAGTAATTATAGAATAGTTGAAAAATTATGGCTGGTGAATATAATAGAATATCCTTGTGCCATATGGAATGACGAATGTGAAGAATTAAGGGAAAAACAAACATATAGAAAGATGCTTGAAATAACATTGAGTGACAGAGCCAATCCCCCTCCCACCAACACACCGTGGCTACAAAAATTAAAACGATGTTAACAAGAAGAAATAATGAAATTCTGGTTGACTACAATATCAATGTTAGTACTATACTATTAAAGACAAAGGGCACATCCCTTCTTTCTGTGGAAAATCAATAGTATAACTATTATTCAGAGAACGTACTTTGTAAAGGGGGTTTGGGAGCTTGTTTGGAATTATTTGTTGTTTCAAAACAAAATATGCCAATACGTTTAAACAAACAACAAATGGAAAAGGTCAGGGAATGCCAAAGTTAAAAGATAAGGAAATATTTGTAATATTGAAAGTAGTGAAAAGTTATTTTATTGATATTTAGGCTGTTGTGTTTTTTAAACTCTTTCTTCATTTGGGATATTTACTTTTAAAATAAAGTATATGTAACCAGTATTTGTGCTACTATCTAAATTGTGTGTATGTATTTAGAAAGATAGATATCTGTATACACACATGTTTGTGTATATATGTGAGTGTATATCTATCTATACACATACACATAAATACACATACGTATATGTATGTACATATATATCTTTCTATATCTACACACATATATACACACAGATATAGATGTATACTTAACTCTTCCAGATACTGGAAAGTTCTTTGTAATTAGTCTCTATAAACACCCTATATCTATATATCTATATATATCTACATGTACTGCAGAAATAAAAATACCGTCTCTATGCTATACTAAAGAACTACCACTTTGTACCTGTTGGTAGCAGGGATGTACTGGCAAATACTTAATAACTAGCTCTCTAGGAAAAAAATGCATGAACAACATTCTTTTAAAGTTTCATTGGCATTATCAACCTTTTTCTCTATTACTTTCTTAAGTCTAGACAGTCAACAAAACAGTAAACCAAGACCTGACTTGTAATATTTGCTGATATCTGAGGTATAAAATATTCACATTGAAAATTAAACAACTGGCTCTCAAGAGCTAGTACAAGCTGACTCCAGCACACCCCTGATTTGCTGCAACCTGATATACCACTTGACTTAACTTCAACTCATTCTTTGTGATGGATCCATTGTATAGATACTAAAACGTCGTTGTTATTTGGGTGTTGTTCTTGAAGAGGATCAATGATACCAGGAAGGTGATGTCCTGACTGGCAAGTGAATTGGATTTAAATGACGAAGGGCTGTGCAAAATCACCAGCTTCACACTTTCTTCCAGAGACATATGGGACCAGTGGCAAGATATAGATCAGGATGACTGGAAATGACCCCTGATGCAATGGGAGATCCTGGCCTTTTTTTAGCTCAGGTCTTTCCCAGGTCTCAGTTTGATCAAGGTAATGCCTATTCAATGGTTCAGATTAGATAAGAAATGAGGCAAAGAATGGTCTCTCTGACCTAGTAAAAAAAAAGTCAATCTGGGAGGGGAAGAACTTGAAAGTTTCTGGCCAAAACAGAAACAAATGCTATTTACACTCACTCTGAACCATTAGAACCCAAACGATGACCAAGTGAGGCTTGGGCTGGGACCTGTTGTTGGCCAATCAATGAGAGTCAGAATGCCTTAAAAGAGTCAGAATGCCTTAAAAAACATCATTCTACATTTAAAGGAGCACATTAGCCTAACCATCACCATGACTATTTTTTCATATTGACTGAATTCCAAGGTTAACATTGATAATCTCATTACAGAAATTTCCACTAATTCCATAGCATCATTACACTGTATCCACTTGAGATAACATCTCAGTTAGAGGGAAACTTTGAAACATTTTCTTAATTGTTCAACATAATGGAAAGTTCTTCATACTTAGTCTCTATAAACAGCCTGTATGACCTAATAGATATTTCTCAGAAATCTTAATTTGCTTGCTACTTTAAAAATGTTTATATTTTAAAAAGAAGGTAAAGTTTTAAGATGCATGCATAGGCATCAGCATTTTAAAGGACAAATCAAATCTTTAGACAATGATAATTGGAGCTGGAAAGTAATTTGGAGATCAACTGGTTCAATTTCCTAGTTTTACAGATTAGGAAATTGAGGTCTAAAGAAGAGAAATGACTTGTACAAGGTCACAGAGGAAATAAATTTAAAAAGCTAGTATAGTCTTCTGATTCTCAATTCAGGGCTCTTTCCATGACAACACAGGATTGAATTATAAAGCCAGATGGAGAAAAAATAAAATCATGAGAATCAAGAGATAAGTTTCAAGGAAAATCATCTGCCATAGGGCTTTCTCCATTTTGTTTCTAGTAACTAGAAAATGCATTAAAGTACAGACAAGATAAAATGCACAGTTGCACATCTGAGCTTCAAAAAATGACTTGGAGAAATCTGGCTTAGACTCATAATTATGAGTCCTTCTTTATCTCCTACCCCCTATAAACTGGCAATTTCATAACTTGCCCAGAGCTTCTTTTGTCTCATAATTTATATATCTTATCTCATTTAGTTATTGTAAGTACTCTTGCTTCTTACAAAATATTGTTGATAAATGATTTATGATAAATTATATGTGTATAAGATATGTGATATAGGATAATTATATATCACATATGAATGATGTATTTTATTTGATAATACATTTACATCATAAAGTAGTGATTCTGAGTCAGGGTTTTAGGGCACATTATTATGTTTTCAGTTATCTCAAGGAGCCTTTCTGAGTGACAGAAACAGAGCCAATCCCCTTCCCACCAACACAAAGTGGCTGCAATAATTAAAATAATGTTAACAGGAAGAAATAATACAATTCTGGCTGACTACAATATCAATGTTAGTGCTGTACTATTCAAGACAAAGGGCACATCCCTTCTTTCTGTGAAAAATCAACAGTCTATTATTCAGAGAATGTACTTGGTAAAGGGAATTTGGGAAAAACTCAGAAAAAAAGTTTTTACTAAATTAATTTTAATTTGTATTCAGTTTTGAAAATATATGCCAAATGACTTCGGGTTAATCAGGTAAAGAGGGACATTGAGAAGTCAAACACGTAAAGAAAACATAAAGATGAATACCACACAGACAACGTTTTGGAAGGGGAGAATAAGTGCATAAATAACTATGATTCAAAAGAGAGTGAAAATAAGTGTATAGGTGAGCTCTAGTGCTATATGACATTTGAGGAATGTCCCTTCTCCCTTCTCCCCTTTCTCCCCTAAGCCATGGGTGAGTGCTCAGGGAAGATTTCATGGAAGCAGTGGCAAATGAATAGGGCTTTGAAGGTAGAGGATTTCAGTGAGCCAAGGTGGGAAGGTCCATTTTACACATGAGGGATAGTGTGAGCAAAGGCTCTGAAATGAGAGACAAGGCAAGGTAAAACAAAGACTTGGAGAACACTTGAGTTTGGCTAGAGTGCAGAATATGTGAAGGAGAGTGAATAGCCAATAATGCTGAATAAATACATTTGGAAAGGATCTCAGAGGCCATTGAGTCCAACTCACATCTGAAATGATAATTTTTTTCTACATCATAACCAACCAATTATCATCTGACCTCTTTTTGAAGACCTCAGCTGATATATTACTTACTGAGGCAGTTCAATTTATTTTTATATAGCTCAAATTGTTGGGATTTTTTTTATTGTGACAGCTGTATCCCTGAAATCCATTGAGAATTCTGACTCTGGAGCACCTTGTTATGCTTCCAAGTTATTTTGTGGTTGTTTTCAGTAAACATCTATGTATGCCATAACCCAAGTCCCAACCAAAGCACTTTCCATCACAAACCACACCAAAGTGACAGACCCAATTTGATAATGTTTAGTCATTTTGGTTGTATCCAACTAATCGTGACCCCATTGGGATTTTCTTGTTAAAGATACCGGATTTATCATTTCCCTCTCCAGCTCATTTTACAGATGCGGGAACTGAGGTAAACAATGTTCAGTGACATTCCCAGGGTCACACAGTGAGAGTCTGAGGCTGAAATTAAACTCAGGTCTTCCTGACTCTAGGCCTGACACTTTATCCACTGTGCCCCCTAGCTGCCTACAGGTCCTATAGTTGAGTATTTAATTGAGACATAAAAAAATACAAATTAAAATCAAGAGGTGGAATTATTTTCTGTCCTCATATATGAGTAGATATGCTGTAACATCTTCCTAAGATGATAGATATGGAAGAATTCTCATAGAAAAAATTTAGGAGGGGGTGCAAAAACTATCACTCACAATGTGTATGGATAAAATATAGAAACTTTCAGTCATTCTCCTATTTCCTCTATGCAAGTTCTCAGCCTCAGAAGATATCAGTTGTAACTCCTTAAGGCTAATTGTTCCTGAGGTTTGACTTAAGGCTGCCAGCTCCCTTAGTGTGGAGTACATTTGTTAGATTTCCATTCTACAAGTGTAGGCTGTTGTATCAGGATCAACTACTCAGTAGCATTCTGCAACATCAGGATATTTTTTGTTGGTTTATTTCTTGAGACTAGGTCTTTTATCTCATACAGAATGGGTATGCAGAGACCAATCATGGGTCCAATCCCACTACTGATTGGCAGTAGAGTTTTAACCTGTTCTATTTTTTGGTGGGGATGATCCCTCCCTTGTTAGGAAGTTTGGTAATACTGTGGTTCCTAGGGCTCAACAAATTGGTGCCAGACTTAGTGTAGGCTCCCAATCACTTTAGCTTGCTGCAGCTCAGAGCTCTTGTACTCAAGCTTCCAATAGTTAGGACTGCAGGCACACACAATCACACCAACCAGCATTAGAATCTTCCAATGTAGTTCTCTGTCCATGGTAGCTTTGGAATGCCATAGAATTCCTCTTTCCATAAAGTTCCTCCACTACTTCTAACATCTTTTCAAGGTTGTATGCCCCGATGCCATGCTTGCTTCTAAGTACAAGTCTCACATGGTTCTAACAATAGTTCATTTGTCTCAGTCATCATAGACACCTAAACATGTCAGAAAACATCTGGGAAGGATGACATCATGTGTCCTTATATGCTTACATTAGACCACATTCTTCCTCTCTCTGTCTTCTATCCATTATTCCAGATGCTATCTTCTAAGCCCAAGCTAAACAAATCTAATCTCCATTGCACATAACAGATCTTCAAATAATTGAATAAAATTATCACAACCTCTTTATGTCTTCTGTACTCTGGAATAACTGGATCCTATAGTTACCATGAGGTAGGAGGGGATTATGAAAACCTTAAATCTTGACAGAGATGGGAACCTTCATTTGCAGAAGAGAATCATGATCTTTTGTGTTTGCTGATTTATTTTGAGATGAGGTATCTTGGAGATAACTGCATAGACTGAGAATTAAGGCCCACCCGTTAAATAACCTGGCCAAAGTCACATAGCCAATTTGACATAGTTTTGAAGACTAGAACCCAGGTCTCTGATTCATCACCTTTTGCTCTTTCTGTTATGTGACCACCGTGCTGTCACAACAACTAATGGGAGTCGTGAGGACGATTGCTAAAAAAATAAATTACTAAAAGAGAATGTTTTTCCAAGAAAAAAAGAGATGGCCTAGAAACAAGACAGCAGTTGGCTTTTTATGGGCAAATCTGTGCTGTGGTTTAGTGCATCCGAAAATTGATGAGAACTTTTAGTTATGGCAGAAGACTTGAAACTGGATTCTTTTTGTTCTTAATAGCTTCCAGCTGGGGAGTGGGTTTGAGTGTCTGGGCTAAGTGCTGAACTGGGGATGAGGGTGGTGGTCAAAATGCATCTCCCAGTTAGTCTAGTGGTAGATTAACTTTCTCATATCATTTGAACACAGAAATGTACTTATACACAGAGTTTATGTGTTTCTTTATAAGATAATAGCAATACAAGTGGGTAGTGAGGTAGGGCAATGGATAGAGTGTAAAGCCTAGCATCAGGATGACCTGAGTTCAAATTCAGACTCTGACAGTTACTAGCTGTGTGATCCTGGGACAGTTACTTTGCTTGCCTCAGTTTCCTCATCTGTAAAATGAACTGGAGAAGGAAATGCAAACCACTCCAATATCTTTGCCAAGAAAACCCTAAATAGGGTCATGAAGAGTCAGACATGGCTAAAATGATTGAACACCACCACCAACAAGCAATGCAAGTAAAATGCAGGAAAATTACTTTATAGAATAATGTGCTTTTCCTCTCTATGCCCTCAAAGGGGTCAGTGGCATGGTTACAGAATTACAAAGCACCCTCTGGAATTTGCTAATTGCTATGCTTCTGAGTTTGGGGTTGGATAAATTGATGCTTTACCTGTCTTCTTCCAGAGAGCAATCACCCTCCTGTAGATGAAATCTGTCTTTAAATGCCCCCAAGCTACTCTCGGGCTAACCAATGCCCTTCATTATTGACATTTGGATTTCATTGCCCTCCATGGGAGGTATGTGTTTGATTCTGAAGGAGGAAAGTTCCCTGGAAAGGTCAGAAAATTTAGTGTGGAATCTGTTATTTGGAAAGTGGGCATCCACGAAGAAGGAAAATCAGAAGAGACTTTCAGGAAAAGCTAAAACATGTATGATGAATCACATTTTGAATGGAAAGCTTAGCCTGTTCATTATTTTAACAAAGGGTTGGGAGCTGAAAAGAAAAGAGGGCAAAATGTATGATTCCTTAATATATGCTGCATATATTACACTGTGACTTCTTAATGAACCATTTTGTGAATAAGATGAACCCTATATTTTTCTTCAAAACTTTTCGTGACCATTATCATCACAAATCTTTCAGGCTCCCAACAGGGTATTTTTGGATGAAATACTGTCATGTGTACTTGTTACTTAGAAGGATCCTGAAGAAATATTTTTCCCCTTAAATGATAATATTAAATGGTCAGAAAATTATTTTGGAATGAGAGAATAATTCACTCGATATAGCGAATTTGAACCAGTTGGATTTTATTTTTTTTCAATTTAAATGACCATTTATGACATGTGGAAAATTATATAGAATCTATCCTATAAGCCAAGACCCATCAATGAATAATACATGGCAGTCTATAAATTAAAAAGAGAATTATCATATATTACAAAGAGAATAGAAACTTTTTAGAGCTGAGATAGCAAGGACATTAATATTGAGCCCAGGGTGATAAAAACATGCCACTTCATGAATAAAGTAATGGAAAAAATGGAATTGAGGAAGACATCCTTAGGACTGGTAATATGTTTAAGATATTCAGTTGCTTTCCTTTTTCCCCCATTTATCTAATTACTTTAAAATTTATTTAAAATTTGCATGATGTGGGAGCTTCTTACTCTATTTCTGGCATGGACTACTTGAAGGGACAAGTGGTTATTTGCTTTGCATCCTATGGACTGAGAATTTTTTTTCTGCAGAAGAGGAAAGAGCTCTGGGCTGTCCTGTCTGGAAGTGATTGCTTTTTAACAGACTTTGTTCAGCCTGGTATGTCAAGTCAAAGGAACCCTGACCCACGTTAGCAGTCTATTTCTTACATGCATTCTGTTTACAGATGACCCATATAGACAAGATAGGTTCTGATCTTCTATCTCATAGTCCTGTACAAGCTCCCATTTACCTCTCTTTCCCCATTTGCTATTCCCAGGAGAACTGAGATGAAAGAAAACCAAGAGGTTTTAGAGAATCTGTGGGGTGAGAAAATAGTGAGGAAATAAACTATGAAGAATAAAAACAGGTTATGAAAACTGATGTTGGACTCTGACTTGTGATGGTTTCTTTATCCTATACTATCCTTGTGTAAAAATATTGTCTTACATTGTTCCCAGAGGGAGACATTTGAGTTAATAGGAATCTTCTTTTTAAAAATGAAAACACAATAAGGAAGGTGATAAGGTCATACAGGGAAAACAGAATGCTTTCTTCCTAGCCCCAAAGAGAAGTAATTTGGCTCACTCACTGACAATTTGTCATAGCATGGAGCCATTTTGGGCCATGGACCATTTTTGAGGGATGATGTAGTATGAGGCATTAAGGCCAGTATTGAGATTGAAATTGACTTGGCGAAGAATGTGTCAGAAAGGGAAGGAGCAAAGCACTGAAGACTGGCTATTGCTCTTCCAAATTTACCTCTGGATGGCTCTGTACCCAACTAAGAATGAGGAAATATGAAAGATCATTTTAAAGATGGAGAATGGAGGTCCACAGAGGTAGAATGACTTGTTCAATGTCAGGCAGCAGGTTAATGTTGAGTCAACAGTGGAACCCAGATGTCTTGACTTTCAGCTGAGTGCTTTTTCCTTGCTGTCTCCTTTCTGTGCTTGGTGAAACATGGGTCTGACTGAACATAAACATCTGTGTGTTCTTTTGCCTGTAGGAGCTTCTTCCATAGGAATGGGAAGGAGAGGCAGAGACAGTCCTGTGTTACACCAGCGTTATTCCCATCTTTCCTCACTCCCAATTCTGCACACCTGTTCCTATCCCAACCAAGTTTTTGACTCTGTTCAACTAACTCCTCCATTTTTGGAAGATGAATGACCCATCCACAGATCATTTTATTTTTTTGTGACCTTTTAAGCTGTTATAATACCTATCCCCAGGAAAGTGAGTAATTATGATAGACTTTAAAGTTTGAAAAATGTTTTACTTACATCATCTGGTTTGAGCCTTATAGCAACCCTGAAAAATAAGTACTTCTATTATTATTTTCTCTCATTGTATAAAGAAAATGAGCCTTTGATGGTAACTTGCCAAGGGTCATATAGATCATTCAAACCAAGGTTTTCCTGACCCAAGGTCAAATAGACATATTATACAAAGATAATTTTTTTCCAAAAAACTCACAGAGATGGGCAGGAAAAATGCTCTTTTGTGCTATCTGCCATGACTCTAGCACAGGTCCTCCTTAACATTTCTCTCAACTATAGACTAAGAAGTATCTCCCCCTTTACTCTATCCTCCTCCAAACCATCAGGCATTGCTTCTTTTTTTCTAGATCTGGTCATTTTTCTGCTCTGCTCAAAACCGTTGGATGACTCTGTACTACTTACAAGTAAAGTTAAAATTCTTTTGCCTGGTGTTTAGGTAGGGCTCTTCACAATCTGGTGCCACCGGACCTTATTCATACTCCCTGCTTCCACAGTCTATATTCTAGCAAAAATCATGGTCTTTTATACTTGTCCTGTGAATTCTTGTCTTTGTGCCTTTTATCATGACATTTCCCATGTCTAGAATCCGAAATGCTTTAATTGAATTGAGTCTTACCTTTCTCTCTGTTGTTGAGTTTGACTCTCTGCAAACTAATTTGGGGTTTTCTTGGCAAAGATACTGGAGTGGTTTTCTATTTCCTTCTCTAGCTCATTTTACAATGAGGAAACTGATCCAAAGAAGGTTAAGGGATGTGCCCAAGGTTACACAGCTAGTAAGTGTCTGAGACGATTTGAACCAAAATTTCAGTCTTGGGGCTCTGTTCGCTGCACCACCTAGCTGCCCATTCTGACTCCTACTCATCCTTTAGAGCTAAATCTCTTGTATGAAAGTTTCTCTTGTCCTCGCCTCTCCTTCTTTGTCTCTAATTACCTTGGCCTCCTTACCCTCAAGGGGCACTCACTTTAGAGTAGAGTGATTTGTATGTATACCATAGCCTCCTATCCATTGAAGGTATCATCTGTACTCTGGATAAGCTTTATATCTTGCCCAGTTCTAATGACAACATTCTACATACAGTAGGCATTTAATTGATGTTTGCTGAGTTGGATCACAGAACTGAACTGAATTGATCCAACCAGATATTTTGTTGGTGCAACCACTATAGAGAGCTCTGTTTTATGAGAGTTAAACCTGAGAATTAGTTTTTTATCCATTCCCTTATCACAGTTCTATGAAAGCAAAAAGATGACAATTTGTCAGAATGCTGAGAAAAGGTAGAAGTTAAGTTTCATTAGCATATTGATGACACCCTACACACATGACCTACCATCCCTAATTATTCATATAGTGCTTATCACTGTAACATTTCAACAGACAGGAACAACATGCCCCTGGAAAGCTGTGGTCTATGGAAAAAGGTCTAGTTTTATTAAGAACAATGGGAGATGGGGGAGATGGAGAAGAAAAAGAAAATTCCTGGGGAAATTGGGGGTGGGAAATGTGTGGGAAGTAGAGGACACATATTTCAGTAGAAATGTGGTTCTCACCAGCATTACACCCTCTCCAATTCATTTCATTAAAAATGTTGAGTAATTATTAAGTGCCAACAATCTATCAAATCATCTGCCCTTCAACGTGGGGAGGCTAGTGCTAGGTTCAAGATAAGAGGAACAGAGAGTAAATATCATTGCATTAGACAATCATTAGTGATGTAAACTAGTGAAATGAGCTATACTTGTAACTAATAAGAAAACCAGTAATAATCCTAATAACAAATAACAGACCCTCGCTGACCCCTAAAGAACAATTACAAAGCACCTTCACATGTGCTGTATGCTTCTCTCTCGCTTTGCATTCATTGTGCCTTGCCAAGGTACCTCATCTCGAGCAGGGTTTCTTTAACTTTTTCTATTCTCAACCCTTTTTCATGTTTCCATAGCATTCATTGGCATTGCTTGGTGTGATGGCACGCACAGTGCAAAGTGAGTATGCTGTGTGTTCAGAACCAAGACTGCAGTGAAGTTGTGTGATGCATTGTGGGTAAACACTGCCAGAAACACCTTGGGTTCATTACGTATTTGATTCTGAATTAATTTTTGGTTGTTGTGCATTCAGAAACCTTTTGCTATTGTCCCATTTTTTATGACCCCCTAATGGGTTGCGACCCACAATTTAAGAAGCAGTGATCTAGACCACTTTCTTTCTTCATCTTCCATGTCAGGGCATAAAAGCCCAGAGAGATGAAGTGACTGTCCTGGGGTCAGCAGGGAGGAAACCTGGGATTTAAACTAAAGTTCTTTGACTTCAGATTTATTACTTTTCCCATTATATCATGCTGCTTCTGAGAGAGATTGGGCTTGCTATGAATTCATAGTTCCAGCTCCAATTCCCCAATGGAATATAGGATTTTTAATTCAGAAAGACATCCCTCTTTCCTTAAACACCTCTCATCATAATCTCATTAGCATTGTCTGCCATAGCATTAAGACTCCCCTCTATTTAAGAAAGGGAAAAGCTTTCCCTAACAGGCATTAGACTGTCCGTGGGACTTGATAGGTCCTTTCTTTTGATGTGACTTCCTGGTTGGCTGAGGGCATAGAGAGTTCCACTCACATGCTGTTAGAGCCCCTGAAACTTGATGGATAGCTAAAGACCACGCATGTGAGTCACCATACCCCGACATATGCAGGTAAGAGAGACCACATTCAGAGAAACTAAGTGCCACTACACCTTAGTTGCAAAGTAAGTCTTTTTGTCATTGTTCAATGACTTATGAGTGCCTCATTTCACCCCAACATTGAACTTGAACTAATGGGCCCTGGCATTAATCCCATACTGGAATGCCCTGTTTCAGATTCAGTGTTGAACATAAGACTTTGCCTCTTTTTTAGTACTAACCATACTTGTGCTTATGCATTCTTAAAATAAAACTAGTAAGACATCTCTATCCTTTGCAATACTTGCTACTTTCTTCAGGTAGACTTAAATCCTTAATTTTTGATTCTATTTAGTCATTTTTTTAGTAGTGTCTGACTGTAACTCCATTTGGGATTTTTTTTGGCAAGGATACCGGAGTCATTTGCCATTTTATTTTCTTCAGCTCATTTTACAGATGAGTTAACTGAAGCAAACCAAGTCAAGTGACTTGTTTAGGGTCACACAGCCAGCAAGTATCTGAAGCTGGGTTTGAATTCAGGAAAAAGAGTCTTCCTGACTCCCCAGCACTCAACCCCCTGTATTACCAACTGCCCAAGTCCTTAGCTGCTATAACACCTTATCATTGCATTCTCACAACTTCAAGTTACAAAGACCAAATAATATGAAAGAAGGCTGGGAGGGTAGGTTGGGGTCATTTTGTTGAAGACCTCAAATGCAGGCCACGGAGCTCATATATATTCTGTAAGGACATAGGAAACCACTGAAGGTTATTTTTGTTATTTTTACTGAAGATTTTTAATCTGAGCATAGGGGAAATAAGCATGACATTGTTGCAGTGTCATGGTATTGTGGTGGCACCATTTCAAAGAATTCAGAGTCAGACCACCTCCAATCCAAGTATAGACATCTATTCAGGATTGACACCCCTCAGGAGTGGGCTAGTTTCCAAGAAGAACCAGAAACTTAGTGAAACAACACAGGCAAATGTATTGTGTAATAATATTGATTACACAACAGAAATTATGAATATTAAAAAAAGCAGGAAAGGTTTGTCAAGGGATCAGGTAATAGAGGAGGGATCCTTTCTATGGTTCAGTGGTCAAACATCTTGTTTATACTGCCCTCCAACTGGCTAGCTATTTTGGTCCTGTCTGGTCAAGATGGATAGTTAAATATTGTGGTTCTGTCTTAGGCTAAATGGATGATGTGATTGTGGTTGAGCACAAGAACACACCTGTTTAAATACATGAATTGGGCCTGGGGCAGTAGCTAGCTAAGGGTAGTGAATGTATTGAGTCTGGGAACCTGTGGTGTGGTCAAATCTAGATTGTGTGGTTAAATCAGGACATGCCTGCTGTTCAGTGGGACCCATAAAGAAGTTAGGATATTGGGACTGGGGGCAGCTTTATTAAGTTTCCATGAACATGGTATGATTGGTTCCTTAAGAAAGCTATTTTTTTAGTTATATGAAAGATAGATTGAATAAGGGAAATGACGAAGGCAAGAAGACCATCTAGACGTGAAACTTTAAAGCCTAAGTTATTGTTAGTGTTACTGTGATTAGAGAGGAAGAGATAGATGCAATATTTGTTACAGGTAAAATCAATAAAATTCTAACTGAAGTGGGAGGTTGCAAGAGAACTAAAAGTTAATGATGCCTGTTGTGTTGAGCTCCAGTAACTTAGATGATGATGGTGCTATCAGTGAAAATAGAGAAGCTAGAAGGAGGAACAGTTTTAGGAGATGATGAGTTCAGTTTTACACATTAAGTTTGAGGAGTCTGCAGGGTATCCAGAAATACCTAACACTGTACTTACCACGTTCTCCCCTCAACCTACTTCCTCTCAACATCTGTTTCTGTTATTGGTAGCACCATATTATTTCAGCTTCAATGGCAGTTAGTTAAAAATGTGAATCTGATACTCAGGTGAGATGTCAGGGCTGAATGTAGAGATTTATGAGGCAGATTCACAGTAATACAAGTTAGGGGGTATAGCTGCCAAGTAAGACAATAGAGAAAGAAAAGAGAAAATCTCAGATAAAGCTTTGTATGACTCCCACAGCTAGGTGTCAAGAGAAAAATGTCAGTGTCAGGTCACTGGGATAGGGTAGTTAGAAAGAAAAGGGAAGAGAATCAAGGGAGGAGACTTTCACAAAATACAAAGGAGGAGAAAACAAACCTAGAAAAATGAAGGTGGTTGACAGTGCCAAATGCCACTTAAAGTTCCAGGCAAATAAGGATTAAAAAAAGAATCCACTGAGTCATAAGGAGGTCATTGATGACCTTATAGAGGGCTTTCAGAAGATTATTCTGAGAGATTATCGAATACAAGGGCTTTAAGAGTAAATATGTAGTTGACAGTGGACAGAGCTTGTCTATTATTCTTACAAATATAGTACTTCTGAGGTACTACCCCAACCCACAATTCAACTTGTGATTTGGAGGTGTTGTTGTGTTTGTCCTTCGTTGCCAAAGAAGACCATGCCATCACAGAAACGATGACATGACTTGCACTTGACTTTGTTTTGAGTGAGGGAGGGCTGTGCAGGTCACCAGCCTTACTTTTCTCCTCCAGAGCCATCTGAATGCAGTGACCAGATATTCCTCAGAATGACTGGAGATGATTTGGAGGTGCCAAGAAACTGAGTTGACTATTTTTACTTGAGATTATAGGAATAACCCTGAGAGAGTGGATTTCTAGTATTACTGTTCATAAACCTGCACCAGGATATTTCCTATTTCAATCAGCCTCTAGGTATTAATTAGCTTTTTAGCAAAGGGTGACACTTTTGGATTTTCTTGGCAAAGACATTAGAGGAGTTTACCACTTCCTTCTCCAGCTCATTTTACAGGTGAGGAAACCGAGGCAAATAGGGTTAAGTGATTTGCACAGGGTCACACAGCTAGTAAGCATCTGAGGCTAGAGTTGAATTCAAGAAAATAAGTCTTCCTGACTCCAGGCTGAGATTTCTATTCATTGTGCCACCTAGCTGCTCTAGTCTCTTCAATACTGTAAGCCAATCCAATGGGGTATAGAAATCTATCTTGTCCTACAAGAAAATAGAGGAAATGGGGATAAGGGAAAGGAGGGATGTGATAGAAAGGAGGGCATATTGGGGGAGGGGTAATCAGAATGTACACTCTCTTGGGGTGTGCAGAGGAGAGAAATGGGGAGAAAATTTGGAACTCAAGATCTTCTGGAAATGAATGTTGAAAACTAAAAATAAATAAATAAATTTAAATAATAAATAAATAAATAAATAAAATATAAATAATATAAAAATATAAATATAAATAAATAAATAAAAATAAATAAAAAAATACTGTAAGTCAATCTTGGGGAAGTATAGAAGTTTCTGAGCTGCCTTAAAAATATTGATCTGTGGGGAGGAGCCAAGACAGCACAGTAGAAAGCGGGGACTTCTAGAGCTCACCTCTGAGCCTAGCCAAATACCTATAAAAATGACTCTAAACAAATTCTGGAGCTGCAGAATCCACAGAATGACTGAGTGAAGTAAATCTCCAGCCCAAAATAGCCTGAAATGTCAAGGGAAAGCGCCTATCAGGCCATGCTGGGAGGAGAGCACAGTCCACTGTTGCTCACATTGGCACAGACGGTACCTGAGCAAGCCTTGGTGGACTGATTCTATGCCACCTGTGGTGGTTTCCAGACTTTACAACCCCAAAACAACTGGGACAAATTGAAAGGTCAGTGGAAAAAAGCCTGTTGGATCTGTGTGACAGAGTAGGGTGATCTGGCCCCAGCCCCACGGTGGTGGAAGGGGTAGAGGAGACTGTGGCAGCCACAGTAGGGACATAGCCAGTGGTTATTTCTGGAGCTCTAGGCCAACAGATTACGGGAGAATAGAGCCAATGACAGTGCATTCCTCCACCCCTACTGGAAGCAGAGAACTACCTTTACAAAGAACTCAAAAATCAAATAAATGGCTGGGAAAATGAGCAAAAACTGGAAAAAGAATCAGACTATAGAATCTTACTTTGGTGATAGGAAGACCAAAATATACAAATTGAAGAAGACAGCAAGGTCAAAGCTTCTACATCTAAAGTTTCCAAGAAAAATATGAATTGGTTGCAGGCCATGGAAGAGTTCAAAAATGATTTTGAAAGTCAAATAACAGAAGTAGAGGGAAAATTGGGAAGAGAAATGAGAGTGATGCAAGAAAATCATGAAAAAACAAGTCAAGTGCTTGCTAAAGGGGTCCCATAAATGCTGAAGAAAATAACATCTTAAAAAATAGACTAACCCAAATGGCAAATGAGATCCAAAAGGTCAATGAGGAGAAGAATGCCTTTAAAAAGCAGAATTGGCCAGATGGAAAAAGAGGTCCAAAAGCTCACTGAAGAAAATGATTCCTTAAGATTAGAATGGAGGAGATAGAAGCTAATGACTTTATGAAAAATCAAGAAATTATAAAACAAGACCACAGGAATGACAAGACCAAAGCAGACAATGTGAAATATTTCATTGGAAAAACACCTAACCTGGAGAATAGATCCAGGAGAGATAATTTAAAAATTATTGGACTACCTGAATGTCATCATCAAAAAAGTGCCTTGACATCATCTTTCTAGAAATTATCAAGAAAAACTGTCCTAATATTCTAGAACCAGAGGATAAAATACATATTGAAAGAATCCACCAATCTCAGTCCTGAAAGAGATCTCAAAAGGAAAATTCCTAAGAATATTGTAACCAAATTCCAGAGCTCCCAGGTCAAGGAGAAAATATTGCAAGCACGCAGCAAGAAACAATTCAAGTATTGTGGAAACACAAACAGGATAATACAAGATCCAGGAGCTTCTACACTGAGGGATGGGGAGGGCTTGGAATATGCTATTCCAGAGGTCAAAGGAGCTAAAATTAAAACCAAGAATTACTTACCCAGAAAAACTAAGTATAATCCTTCAGAGGAAAAACTATTCAATGAAATAGAGGACTTTCAAGCGTTCTAGATGAAAAGACCAGAGCTCAATAGAAAATTTGACTTTCAAACACAAGAATCAAGAGAAGCATGAAAAGACAAAGAGGAAAGAGAAATCATAAGAGACTTACTAAACTTGAACTGTTTACATTCCTACATGAAAAGATAATAAAGTCTCCCCCATTCTGCTGGCCTTCTCATAAGCAAACACCAATGAGCCTGAGCTATACCTGATGGCCTGCATCCTCTCTCCTCTACCCTGAAAGCTCCCACTAACTTCCTCTGGTTTCTGCTCCACCCTTCCTGTTCTACCTGTTCAGCAAGCTCCTCCCACCACATGTGACTTAGGTTTTCAGGTGATTTAAGCAGGTCACATGGACCTACTAATGAATGAGAAAGATCTTTCCATTTAAATTACCATTATATTTGGGAGAAGGAGAAAGGGAGAAATAGAATGGGACAAATTATCTCACTTAAAAGAGGCAAGAAAAAAGTTTTTTCGATGGAGGAGAAGAGGAGGGAGGTGAGAGAGAAAGAGTAAATCTTACTTTCATTGGATTTAGCTTAAGGAAGGAATAACATGCACACTCAATTTGGTATAAAAATCTATCTTACACTACAGGAAGGTAGAGGGAAAGGGGATAAGTGGGGGTGGGTTGGGTTGGGGGGCAAATGAGAAGAGGGAGTAATTGGAAGTAAATGCTTTTGAGGAGGGATAGGGTTAAAAGACAGACTAGAATAGATGGGGGCAAGGATAGGATGGAGGGAAATATAGTTAGTTTTTCACAGTGTGACTATTATGGAAGCATTTTGTATGACTGTACACGTATGGCCTATATTGAATAAACCTCAGTGGGGATGGGTGGGGAGGGAAGATGGCAGAGAAGTTGGAAATCAAAGTTTCAAAAATGAATGTTAAAAATTGTTTTTACATGCAACTGGGAAATAAGATATACAGGCAATGGGGTATAGAAATCTATCTTGCCCTACAAGAAAATAGAGGGTAAGGGGATGAGAGAAGCATTTATAAAATATGTTTCAAAAATATTGATCTGCTTCTGAGATTGTTTATGTTTTCAGGGAACACCTGCAATATTCTATAAGTCTGAATCTCACCACAAAACTTCATTCTTCTCAAAGAGGATTTAACTTAACCTTTTTTTTTTCTCACCTGGAGGATGGAGAAGGGGGCTGCTACAAGCCTGTTTCTATTTCTAACTACTATGTAGAAATTGATTTTAATTTCCTTCAGGAAAATATATGCTAGTCATTTTGTTTCATCTCCTCCATGCCATTGTGCTTAATAAATAATAGTTGAATTAGATTGGAGAGATGGGTTTTTTTGTTTGTAATATGACATTCCCCTGATAGTCTTTCTTCAATTTGGAGTTTAATTTCACTTTTATATATTAGTCCTTGTTAATCCTTCATAACCTCTTGCCCAAGCCATTTTAATACTTCCAAGCCATTCCCCCCTTGCATACTTAAAAATCCTCTTGAAAACAGAACACCTATTAAAGGAAGGTAAATAAAAGGTGTTTAATTCATGTGATTCTACTTCATATTTGCTTAGACCAATGGTTCTCAAAGTGTGTTCCATAGGCCCCTAGGGTTCCTGAGATCCTTTTATGGCTTACAGGGTCAAAACTATTTTCTTAATAAGAAAATGTTATTTTCCTATTAAAATTTTCCTACCTTTCCCAACTTCCTATCTAGGTGAGACCAGATTTCTTTCATTTGAAACAATATATCACAACATATTGAATGCAGAAGCAGATATGATAATCTACTGTCTTCTCTTAAATCAATCATTAAAAAGACTTGTAAAAATAGATAAAATAATACCATTCTCCCTACCAATTATTTTTGGTTTTTGAAAAAGTTATTTTTCTTTTTTACATATTTTGTTTTTTAATATTAATAAATTTTTAGTTTTCAACATTCACTTCCACAAGATTTTGGGTTCCAAATTTTCTCTACCCACTCCAAGAGATCATACATTCCGATTACCCCTTTCCACAATCTGCACTTCGTTCTATCACACCTCTTCCTTCTCTCATGTAAAAACATGTTGCATGTAAAAATGATTTTTAACATTCATTTTTAAAACTTTGAGTTCCAACTTATCTTCCTTCCTCCATCAACATCCATCCCCACTGAAAAGGCATGCAATTCGATATAGGTTAAACATGTGTAATCATGCAATATACATCCGTAACTGTCATGATGTGAAAGACTATATTTCCTCCATCCTATCATGCCTTCTATTTATTCTATTCTTCCTTCTGACCCTCAAAAGTATATACTTCTAATTACACCCTCCTGCTATTTGCCCTCCCTTTTATCATGCCGCACTAGCCCTTCACTTAGGCCTCTATTTTCCTGTAGTATAAGATTTTCATACAAAATTTGAGTATGCATGTTATTCCCTCCTTAAGCCAAATCCAATGAGAGTAAGGTTCACTCTTTCCTTCTCACCTCCCCCCTCTTCCCCTCCATTGAAAAAGCTTTCTCTTGCCTCTTTTAAGTGAGAGAAAATTTATCCTATTTCATTTCTCCCTTTCTCCTCCCAATATACTCCTCTCTCACTCCTTAATTTTACTTTTTTAGATATCATCCCTTCATATTCAACTCACTCTGTGCCCTCTGTCTATATGCATATAATTCCTCCAACTACCATAATACTGAGATAAGTTTCAAGAGTTACAAATATTATCTTTCCATGTAGAAATGTAAACAGTTTAATGTTGATAAGTCCCTTATGATTTCTCTTTCCTGTTTACCTTTTCATGCTTCTCTTGATTCTTATATTTGAAAATCAAATTTTCTATTCAGCTCTGGTCTTTTCAACAAGAATGCTTGAAAGTCCTCTATTTCATCAAATTACCATTTTTCCCCCTGAAGGATTATACTTAGTTTTTCTGAGTAGGTGATTCTTGTTTTTAATACTCTGGAATAGCATATTCTCAATCCTCTTATCCCTCAGTGTATAAGCTGCTAGATCTTGTGTTATCCTGATTGTTTTTCCACAATACTTGAATTGCTCCTTTTCTGGCTGCTTTCAATATTTTCTCTTTGACCTATTTGCTGTGACATTTGGCTACAATATTTCTAGGAGTTTTCTTTTTGGAATCTCTTACAGGAGGTGATCAGTAGATTCTATTTTGCAGGTCAGATGCTTTTCCAATGAGGTATTTCACATTGTCTGCTATTTTTTTCATTCCTTTGCTCTTGTTTTATAATTTCTTGATTTTTCATAAAGTCATTTCATTAAATGCATCTGCATCATTCTAATCTTTAAGGAATTATTTTATTTAGTGAGCTTTTGGATCTCTTTTTCCATCTGGCCAATTCAGGTTTTTTAGGCATTCTTCTCCTCATTTTCTTTTTGGATCGTTTTTGTCATTTGGGATAATCTATTTTTTAAGGTGTTATTTTCTTCAGAATTTTTTAGGTCCCCTTTAGCAAGCAGTTGATTTGTTTTTCATAATTTCCTTCATCTCTCTCTTTTCAGTTCTTTCCAATTTTCCCTCTGCTTCTCTTACTTGGTTTTCAAAATCGTTTTTGAGCTCTTCCCTGGCCTGCAACCAATTTATACTTCTCTTGGAGGGTTTAGATGTAGGAGCTTTGACTTAATTGCCTTCCTCTGTTTCTATATTTTGGTCTTCCTTGTCACCAAGGTAAGATTCTATAGTCTGATTCTTTTTCCAGTTTTTGCTCATCTTCCCAGCCATTTATTTGAATTTTGAGTTCTTTGTCAAGGTAGTTCTCTGCTTCCAGTGGGGTTGGGAGGTATACTGTCAGTGACTTGATCCCCCCCCCCCAAACTGTTGGGCTAGAACTCTAGAAACAGCTACTGCTTCTGCCCCCTGTTGCAGCTGCTACAAGCTCCTCTACCCTCTCCACCACCCTGGGACTGGGGCCAGACCACTCTACTCTGTCACACAGGTCCAACAGATTTTTTTTCCACTGACCTTTCAATTTGTCCTAGCTGTTGGAATTGTGAAGTCTGGAAACCACCACAGGTGGCAGAGATTCAATCCTCCTGAGGTCTACTCAGTTTCCATCTGTGTCCACAAGACTATGCTCTGTTCCCACCCCATCATGATAGATGCTTCCCATCAACCTTGCAGGCCTGGATATTTGCCTTACTCAGTCATTCTGTGGGTTCTGCAGCTCCATAATTTGTTTAAAATCATTTTTAAAGGTATTTGGCTGGACTTGGTGGGGGAGAGCGCTAACAAGTATCTACTTCTACTCCATCACCTTGGCTCCCCCCACTCATTATTTTTCATTAATACATATTGTTAAGTATAATATGCTTTTTAAATGAAAAATAAATGTTTAGAAATTTTATCAGTTTTAATTTAAAATATGACAAATATCAATAATTTTAACCAACATAAATAAAAGCTGTTTGACATTCACTATAATTTTTTGGAGTGGAAGGAAATATGAGAACAAACAAAGTTTGAGAAGGACTAAAAAACTACTTAAATAGAGTCATGTAGTCATGGAGTCTAGAAATATAATCCCCAGGTAGTTGCCAAGATGCATCAACTCTACCTCCACAATGTCTTTTACATACATTTCCTTCTCTTTGCTTCAAACCCATCCTACTTTAAGCCTTCATTCCAGTTAGTTTGGATTACTGCAATAGCTTCCTTTCTTGTCTCTATGGCTCCAGTTTCTTCCTTCTTCAATATATCCACTTCAGAGCTATCAAGTAAATAACACAGATCTGACAATGTTAGTTCCTTGATAAGAAACTTGAATAACTTTATACTCTCTTTAAAATAAAATATAAACTCTTTGGCATGAAAATCCTTCGCAATCTGACTTCAGCCTACCTTTCCAGGTTTATGGCAAGTTACTCCTTTTACTGACCTTGCTTAGAGCCCAACTTAGAGCCCATTCCCTATATTCCATCTCCACTCATTGGCAAAGACCATCCCCCATTCCTGGAAAGCACTGTCACCTCTGATTCTCTAACTCCTAGAATCTACAGTTTCCTTCATGGCTTAGCTGAAGTCCCCTTGCATACATACTAGGAGTATATTGGTCTCTCTACATGAAAGTACTCTCCCTCCTGGAAATCACTTTTTATATATTTTATATTGACTTTTCTATGTTTATGTTGTTTTCTCCCAGTGTAATTTAAGTTATTTGAGGACTAGGGCTTTCTCTATCTCTGTCTGTCTCTCTGTCTGTCTATTTCTCTCTGCCTCTCTCTTTCTCATTCTTTCCTTTTTGTTTTTGGTTTGTATCCCCAGAGTTTAGAAAGGAGCTTAGAATGCAGTAGGCACTAAAGAAATGTTTATTGAATGGATGAAAGAATATGTCAAGAGATTATCTGTTCTAGTTCGTTGCTTTGAAGCATATTAGTTAATACATTTCTTCTTTATAGATCAAGAAAACTGAGGGCTCAAAAGGGTGTTGGGTTTTCTAATCACATGTCTAAGAAGAGCCTTTTGAATTTCACAAAGTCATTAAAATATGTACCTCCATATATATACATTGTTGTTTAGTCATATTTCAGTCATTTCCAACTCTATGTGACCCTCTTTTAGGGTTTTCTTGGAGTGGTTGCCACTTCCTTTCCCAGATCATTTTACAGATGAGGAAACTGAGGCAAACAGAGTTAAGTAACTTGCCCAGAGTCACATATCTAGTAAGTGTCTGAGACAAGATTTGAACTCACAAACATTGGTCTCCCTAAGTCCAGGCCCAGCATTCTATCCACCGTACCACCATGTTGCCCATAAAGCAACCTTCTATTTTGCAAGCATTTAAATGTCTGTTGAATTAGATTTAATCAAGTAATTATTTAATGGGCTCAAAGGATCATGGGATTGTATGGTAGTTTAAATGGGGAGATATTTCCCATTCATTAATAGGCCCATGTGACTGCCTGAGTCACATGAGTTTGAGTCCCATGGAGTTTGTGGTGGGAGAAGTTTGCTGAATGGGTGGAACAGGAAGAGGTAGAGCTAGAGTAGAGCTGAAAGGAAGTTGGTCAAAGCCTAGTCAGAGCTAGAAAGGTTACGGGCAAGCAGGCAGCTGGCTGACGTGAGTGAAAGAGCTTGTTTGTGATTTTGTTTAATGGAGTTGGTTTATGGGAAGCCTAGCAGGGACAAGGTTTGTGATTGTTGTTGTCTCTGCATTATTATTATGTATATATTTTTGTTACTATGATGGATTTGGCTTTCTGGTGTCTGAATCAATGTTTTGGTTCTGTCTTCCAGAAAATACCACAGGAAAATCTGTGGTATTTCATGATTCAGGATTGTGCCAGGATGTTCATAGCCACCATAGGCACTGTGAATATTGTGTTGAACTACAGGGATTTAGAACTAGAAGAGAACTGAGATGAGTTATTCTGACCCTACATTTTATATGAGAAAACTGAACAAATGAAGGGACTCTTCATTTGTTCAATGTTTCACAAGTTTTAAATAGCAGAACTGAATACTGAAATTTGAACGCAGATCTTTTAGTTCCACACTTGAGAGTTTTTAATTTGAATTCAAATCCGTATTTTCTTTTTTTTCTAAATTAACTTGTTTAATTTACCCCCCAGGTAAATTTTTGCATATGCCCCCCAGGAGAACTTTACTTTTCTATTAGGGGTTGTTATATATTCTTGGTGACTGTTTTTTGTGATTTTGATCTTTAATTCAGTTCTTGAAATATTGCCCCTGCAATTTAGAGATACTGCTTTTGGATAGTGGTGATATGGTCATGCTGCTCCAGTTGTAAAGTATGCAGCCTGATATCCAGTCCAGTGTAATTCATTTGTATAAAAATATGATTTTTAATAAATCTACATGTATTTATTGAGCACCTATTATGTATCTATCATTTTATTAAACACACATAAGCTTAAGGAGTGGAATGTGAATTGCTGAGAGCAAGAATTATTATTTTTATTTTTTATTACTTTTCATTCCTAGGATGTAGGAAGGGGCTTGGTATAGTATATTTACTTAATAAATGTTTGTTGAATTAAATTAAATTAAGGAAACATTGAACATTAAAGAAGATGACTTTTAGGACAAACATGAAAACCAACCAGTTTTCTTTCTTGTCCCTCCTCCCCAGAGAGCTAATCAGAATTTTTTTATTTTTTCCTATTTTTTATTATAAACTTGATAGTCATCAACAAATATGATCATTTCAGCATACAAAAAGCAGAAAAAATTGCATGTGAAACCTTGAATTTTAATTATGTACAACTTGTTTTCTTTTTAAACTGTACAATAAATTCAGTCCTGTAATTCCAACACTGTCCTGATCATTTGTCTCATTCGGAGTGCTCTTTTGCTTTTTTTCTCCCTATGTATTCTATAAATGTTTCATTAGCTCTCTTTTCTTTTCTCTTTTAAAAAGCTTGCTTTAACCTCCTACACAGACCCTGGTTAAAATGATGATTTGCCTTTGTCAGTCATTCTGAATCATAACCTGATGACAAAATCTCAGACTGGTGCTTGGCTTGCCAGACTATGTTGGCTTACTGTCAAAGGACTGTTTACCCTTCATTCTATCTCTGAGTACTTCAGATTACAGTATCTTCTGTCACTGCCCTTAAAAATTTCTCTTCTGCCCAACTCATGTATGCATAAGTCCAATCTACCTGTTAAGGAAGAAATGAAAAAATTCCCAATCCCTCCTCTAATAGATTCTCCATATACCTCTTCTTTTTTTTTTCCTAAAGCAAATATGATCATGAACCATGTGATCCTGTGTTCAAGAAATTTCTGTGGCTCCTGATTGTCCCTAGCATGAAATACAAATTCCTCAGCTGGGTATTTAAAAGACTTCAAAATCTGACTGCAGCCTACTTTTCTTAGTTTATTATACATTGCTCCCTTTTTGTTGTCTATGTTCCCACAAAACCGGTCTGCTTGCTCAAGATTTCCCACCTTTGAGCCTTGCCTAGCTTGACCTTGTGACTGGAATTCATGCTCTCTTCAACTCTACCCTATTCAAATTCCTAATTTCCTAGAAGGCTTGACTCCTGCCTCTATAGAAATCCCTTTTCCCTCTTCAAATGATCCTTCCTACACCTACATGTTTATTGCTGTATTCTTCCAGATGAATACAAGTTCTTCAAGGGCAGAGACTGGTTTACTTTTTGTCTTTTTGTACCTAAAATCTTGTACCCCCTTCTACACAGAGGTTAATTAGTTTAGTAGAATGTTTGATGAGAATGTTTATTGAGTTGATGAAAGAAATACTTTGTCTTTGCTATTCAATCATGTGCAATTTTTCATGATCTCTTTTGGGGCTTTCTTGGCTGAGATCCTGGAGTGGTTTGCTATTTCCTTCTCCACCTCATTTTAGAGATCAGGAAACTGAGGCAAACAGGGTTAAGTGACTTGTTCAGGGTCACATGGCTAGTAAGTGTCTGAGATCAGATTTGAATTCAGGAAGATGAGTCTTCCAGACTCTAGACCTGGCACTCTATCAACTTTGCCTTTAAGAGTTATAATTGCTTATTAGTCTTTTCTGCCATTTTATTCTATACTAGCAAAGTGTGAATTTCTTGACTTCCCTTTCTGTCTTCCTGGTTGAGTGTCAGCAACTTGATCCATACATAATGATTAGATTAAATGCCAGATTTCAAACTGATACATGTACCCCGGGTTCCCATGCATCAAAGGTAAAGGAGTTAGCAGTTTGAAGTCATATTGGCATGGAGGCTGCCAATTAAAAAAAAAAGATTCTTGCAATGTTCTCTGCTGACCATTGTATAATGGAAAGAGGTCTAGTTTTGAAGTCAGAATACCTATGTTCAAATTCCATCTCTAGCATTTTATTACCTATATAACCTATATTTTATTATACAATACTACCAATAACACTGTTTCATTGGATCCCAGTTTACTCATCTGGAAAATGGAGGGTAATAGCTATACCACCTCACAGGGTAGTGGGGACTAGACCATTGTGCAAACTTTAGAGGCCTCTCTATCTAAATTCCCTTGTTTCACTCTCACCTTGGAGTCCTGGCTGCTTTGTCCCAACCTGATATAGGCTGTCAAAGCAAAAGATGCTTTCTAATTAGTAAACACAGCTACGGCCCTCAGTAGCCATCAGACATGAGGAGCTATTATCATAGAATGTAGGTACGTCTTTGTGACATCACTGAGAAGTTATGTTGGTCGAGGCAGCGTTATTCAGAATGTTCTTAAAATCATTTCCATATTATCATTACTCAGTAGAACATAAATTCTGTGAAGGCAGGGACAATTTCTTCTTATTGTCTTTGTATCTGCAGTGACTACAATGAAAACTTGCCTGTTTATTCTTATTAATTCTAAGTACTTTCAGAATCTTATAGTAATCTTTACAGCACCCTGTTTTCTTCTGTTTTCTAGTTTTTGACTGGGTGGGACATACTTTGGATTTGAGTGTTATTTATTAAATTTATATATATATATATATATATATATATATAATGACTATAGTGTATAACACTATTATGATTATAACATAAAATATAATAAAATAATCTAGCATTATACAGTATAACATGGCACATGACTTGAAACAATGTAAAACAGCATAATGCAATATAAAATAATATAATATAGTATAACATAATATAATTAATTTTATATAAAACTGAGGGACAGCTAGCTAGATGGTACAGTGGGGTCAGGAGGACCTGGGTTCAAATATGACCTTAGACACTTACTGACTTTGTGACCCTGGGCAGGTCATCTAATTCTGATCACCTCAAAAAAAATAACACTGGGCTAAGGGGTTGAATTTAACTGTTCTCTTTGAATGACATTTAGATTCCAGTGAAGCCAATTTGTGCTCCTCTCTTCATGTTGTTTACTACCTTTACTTACTACCTTCTGGTTCTTGGACCTCTTGCACAGCCTCAGTCCTGGGCTTTGTATCTATCACTGGATGTTTCATTCCCCCTCTTGCATCTATTCTCTTCCTGCAGGTTGTTATCTCTTATTATTATATAGAAGAGTACTATGTGCTTGTTATTTGGGGTAGTGAGGAGGGAATGCCTTATTTTGTCAAGTCTCTTAAAATTCAATTGAACAATCGTCATCTTTCCTCAAATGTCTTTTCTTTGCTTTTATAGTTGTTAAATGGGCAGACTGCTATCATAAAGTTGCCGTAATGTCATGAATTTGATCTGGAAGGGACAATGTCACTTCGTCCTACATCCTGATTCTCCAGATGGGGAAACTGGGTTCCAGAGAACTGATGTGATTTGCCCTGTCAAGGTAAGTTCCAGAGGAACAGTTAACTGTCCTCACAATATTGTTTTATGTAAAGCTGTACTGCAAAAAATGTTACGCAGGCTGTGCCTATAGTTTAATCCAATTAAATCCAATTAACATAATGTTTATAGTTTCTGGATCTAGTATTTATTCTCTTTTAAACAGCACTATATTTCCTTGTTATTTTCTAAAAATACATGTGAAGTAGATTAAGAAAGTTTTTTACTCTTAAAATATCAATTTAAAAATTAAAACAGCCCATGTATAAAATAATTGGACATGCCCACTTTTTATAACTGTCATTTTGTATAAAACATTTATTTTTTCAGTTGGATAACATAGTATTCTTTTAAAACATTAAAATCTATGAGGAAAGCCCACAAATCTTGGCACCTGATGGCCAGAGAGGTCCTGGTCTGCTGAGGCTGTTGACTTAGCTCATGTGTTCTAGGTTGCGCCAAACAACCCCAGATACAGACTTCTTTTTATCAGTTTAAGGTGAGTTTTTTCCCCAAGAAAACCCAACATTTTTGCAGTGAATTAAAAAAAATAGATTGGTCTTATAGTCAGAGAGTTATTTGTCATCATAGAGAGGCAGAATCGTACAGGGAGTGTGGATTTAAAAGGAGGGAACTTGACTTCAAATTCTGACACAGTCAGTACTTAAATAACTTTGCACAAGTCACTTAACTTTTCTAGGTGTAAACTTCCTCATCTGTAAAGTGAGGAGGTGGGGGTAGGTGGTCTCTAACATCTCTTACAGTTCTAAATCTAAGATCTTATGATCTGTAATTGGTGCACATTGTTCCACAATTATTTTGGTTTTGAACTTTGCTCCTAGAGATTTCAGAAATTGTTAAATGTGGCTGATTTCATTTTTCCCCCATTCTCAAGGATACTGCTTTACACCACCCACATACCTTGAATAGTTGCTTAGCTTGCTTAAAGGGGAATCACTTATTTTGGAAATGGTTTTGATGACCTATGAACTCAGAGAACCAAAGATATGCATTCAACTTGATGCCTGACTGCTTTTAATTAACCAAAGACATATTTTCCAGGTCTCTTTTCTCAAGGGTATCAAATGAAATTTTGGAGAAGAGATTATGTCTGAGTAGACCTTTGCCTGTAGCACAACATGGTGTAAATCAGATTTCTGAGTCACACCTTATTCATGTTTCTTCTACTCACACACACTTACCCAGATTAAAACAATCATTTATTACCAAGCCCTAAATCCAAAGTGCATCTCATTGCTCAAGTACATATACATGGAAAGGCTGCCAAGTCTGCCCAAATAAATCTTAGTGATCTCACATGTTTTCATTATATGAATTGAAAATGATCCAAATAGGCCATATGGTAATGGAAGGGTATTCATGCGGCTGAAAATTTCAGACTTTTAATTTTTGTCAATAAGACAACAGTCAGTATTTTGAGTTAATATAATGGTTATGTATAAAAAATCCCATATTTCTTTTTTTCATCCATTAAAGGGAGACTTTACTTTATGGTGACTTATGAATAGAAAAATTATGTCTGGCAAATTTAGACTTATAGAATGAAAATATGGAATAATCAGTGATCAAATATTTATAATATCAGGAACTGTCATTTCTGTCTTACTGTTTAGGTTCATAAAACATTTGATCTTCACAACACTTTGATGAGAAAAGTGTTATTTCTATTTTACTGAGGCAGAAACTGAAGTTTGGAATAGTTAGGTGCCTTGCTCATGGTCACAGAGTTACTAAGATTCAGAAATAATATTTAACTCCAAATGTCCTGGCTTTCATTCCACCACTTTTCCAAATACCATACTGCTCTGTACATATAAAGTACTTTTTTAAGTCAGTGTACTTTAAACTTATTCTTGTCAATTATGAAATTTAACTCATCTATTGCATTATCAATACCATACCCTTCCTGAGACAAAACAAAGTATGAGTAAACTTTTTAGAGATGGATAAACATGACAAATGAGATCTAACATTTGTTGTATTCAAATATTTATAATTCTAATTTGAATTTAGTTTGATGTTTGGTCTTATAACTAAGTAAAAAGGGTAGGAAGTAAATTTGAACTGAATACTTTTTATTGAATTAGAAGAAATTATAAGTAATTATAAACATCTCCCGTGCTTTTACATACCCCCAAAATAGAACTGCTATTTTAGCAGGATATTGGGATGGAAAATTAAGGCATTCTAAACTTTTTATAAGAGTATCGGTTGTTTTCCAAGATGGATTCATAATTACCATTCCAAGGTCCCATTTCTTTTTGAGTTTGCCTAAAGTAGGGGTGGGGAACCTGTGGTGGAGGACTCAAGTTTCCCACTCTTGGCTTAAAGTATAATAAATTCTATTCTGGCCACTCATTTTAACTCTTTAAAAATTTTTATGTTTTGTATTGTTAGATTACTCCTAATCCATTCTCTTGTCTTCTTTTATTTTATAGGTGAATTAATTCCATTCGTAGCCTGTTATTTTCCTCATTTGTGGTTTTATTCCTCTTTATTATGCCATCTTATGCTTTTTACTTTTTTTATCTCATCTATTTTTTTATAAAGGAGATGGCAAAAATGAAGGAATGCAATTAATGCTAGTAATCTAGAACTAAAATTGTGCTTCTACTCTGTTGTCCTTATGTTTAAATTACCCAGGCACCAATCACTGATTATTAAACTTCCATTGTCCCTGTTTATGACTGACCCTCCAAAGTTGAAATCTGTTTTGCTTTTGAGCATTTTCTCCTTGTCTCTAGCCTCACTCTTATTACTGCTTCACCCTTCTTGCTTGTCTCACTTGTTTCCCTATTAAATTTAATATCTTTCTGTGTGTATGTGTTTTTAAGTCCAGTTCAGATAAGTATAGGGCTCACTTGATACTTATTATTCACCTCTTTTTTCATGTTTATATACTCTTCTTGTCATGTACCCAAATTATGAGAAATAGTAAGTTCCTACCCCTTCCTCACTTTTTCGTAGTGTATTTATTTTTCTCTCCCCTTTCTTTCCTCTCCTTAAGAAAATCAAGAGGTAAAAATCATTCAGGCTTTTTGTTTGTCTTATTCAAGTCACGGTAAGACTCTTAAGGACATTTTGATTCTGAACAGTTTCTTGTCTTCTCTTCCCATATTAAAATATAAGCACTTTGTCATCATTTGGCCCCTTCCTAAATTAATTTAACATTGCAGATTTCTCTTAAATTCCTGTGACTGGATTTGAACATTTCTACTGAATTCTTTATCATTAAAGATGACTTTTTGCCCCTGTAGGATTACTCCCATTATTGTACTGGAGTATTTCTTTACCTTTTTGAAAATCTTATTCCAAGATTTTCTCTTTTGTTTAAAGGTGTGGCCAAGTCTTATGTAATGACTATGGTACACTGGTATTGGAATTCTTTTCGACTACTTACAGTGATATTTTATTTTTCATCACTATAAAAACTCTGGATTTTGTCTATGGAATTTTTGAGAATTTTCAGTTTAAATTTCTTTAGGAGATAATTGGTCAGTTCTTTCTATTTTCTCTTTGTCTTTTGATTTTAATAGACCTTAGCAATTTTACTTTATGATATTATATTTTAGAATGTATTATCTAGGCTTTTTTGTTTGGTGATTAAAAAAAAGTTTGATGATTTGCAGATGATCTCTCCTTAACTTGTTTTCTAGATTAGTATTTTCCTAGAGTAGATATCTAATAATTTTCCAATATTTTTCATATTATTTTCCTCTAACATGTCTTGTTTCCTGTAATTACTGGGTTCTGTTTTCTCCATTCCAGTTTTCATAATCTGCGACATGGGGAAAGTGAAAACCTTTTCTGGTTTAGGCTATTTATTTGCCTTCCGTATTTTTCTCTCCAGAGCCCTTATTCTTTTTATTTTTCTGATTCTTTACTCTTTTCTAGGTAATTTTGAAATCCTTATGGTCCAGCATTTTTTTTCTTGAGGATCTTTGTATCCCTGTTGTGGAGTTCCACTCTTTTTCCGGGCTTGCCTCTTGGGCGTTTCTTTTTTCATTGTATTTCGTATCATCAGCTTTGTTTCTTGATTTGGGATTTTGTATCATGGCCCCACTCAATTGCTTTCCACATTTTTGGATGGGATAGGTCATCTATTTCCTTGGCCCTTTTGCCACTAGATTCAATTTCCCCTAGTATGTTTGCACTACAAATGCTGGTAGATTTTAGGCTTTAATGGATCATTCTGGGTCAGAGTACAGCAATCTTCAGGCCTTACCACAGCACCTTCTTACATTACTGAGGAATTCCAGCCCCACTGGAGCATGTGGATCAGAGCACTTTTGGCTTCCATGTCCCTGGGAGCATCTGCCATCACAGTGCAATGGGCTTTTAAACCCCAGGAATTTCCCTGCTAGAGCACCCCAGGTTTCTGGAGCCCTGGAAACAGAGCAAGGCAGGGTTTATGTATCCCTCACGAGCTGCTAGTTAGAGCATTGGCAGGCTTTTGTGATGTTTGAGTATACATTTCCTTTCACTCTCAACGTCAAGAAGTTTATTGCTTCTTTGAATTTTGTGATCATTTTTGGATGATGTAGCTTTTTTTTTTTTTTTTAGCTATTTGTTGGCATATACATAGGAAACTCTTTTATATTGACTGGAAATTGCACACCCTTCCATTTCCATATAAATAATGTGGCAGTAAAAGGAGCAGAAAGTGCTATGCATCCAACAATTTTTAGATCATATATCAACCAACAAACAATTATTATTGTTAATTGAACTATGGCTATAAATTGGGAATTGATTAATACATCGTCTAAATTACATAAACAATTATTGTTTACTTATTGATTTATTTTGTTAATTGAATGATTCATTTATTTAGTCTAAAATTATATGAAGAATTATGTCATTGACTGATACATAGTTTGAAAATTCTATGAACAAATAATTGTTTATAGATTGATATATGATCTAAAAATTATGTGATGCTTAGCACTTTTCACTCCCTCCACAGGTGTAATATAAATTCTTCAAGAGGAGAGACTATTTCATTTTTGTCTCCCCATCCCCAGAGCCTAGCAAAGTGCCTGAAATATAGAATGAGATCCTATTATTTAGGTTCTGACTAGATGACTTACTGTTGAGTAAGGGAGAGTTGAGGATAGGGCCAAGACTGAGAACTAATGAGACTAGAAGGATTGCAGTGACCTTAACAGACAAAGGAAAGTTCAGAAGGGGTTAAGTAATGGAAGAAACATAAAGAGTTCTTTTTTAAATACCTTACATTTGGAATGTCTATGGGACATTAAATAGGTTGGTAATGTGAGACTAAAACTGGAGAGACTGTACATGAAAATCTCAATCTGTGTCATCTACATAGAAATGAATATTTGAAAAATATTTTAAAAATTTATTTTATTTTTAATTTATGGAATGAAACAATCATTTCTATAATATAATACAATAAAAAGATGATTGAACATGAAAATGCAAATCTGCAATTCCTTTCAAATATGCAAATATTATTGTGCAGATATTTTTTCTTTTTCTTTTTCTTTCATCCTTCCCTCTCCATCCTAGAGATGGCTACCATTAGACACAAAAAGGTGTATGTGTGTGTGTGTGCATATATATGTATATATAATTATTCTATACATAATTTTATCAGTTCTTTCTTTGGAAGCAGACAGTATCTTTTTTCAAATGCCCTTTAGAGTTAGTTTGGGTATTTATAATTGTCAAAATAACTTATTCACTCAAAGTTGTTCTTAAAACAATATTGCCCTTACTGTATACAGTGTTCTCTAGGTTCTGCTCATCTCCAGTCTTTCCAAATTTTCTAAGATCATTGAGCTCATCATTTCTTATAGCACAGAAGTATTGCATCATGATCATAGACCACAACTTGTTCAACTATTCTCCAGCTGATAGGCATCTTTGAAATTTCCAGTCTTTGCCACTACAAAGAGAACTGCTAAAACCATTTTTTAGAACATATAGGTTTTTTTTTCTTTTTTCCCTAATCATCTTTGGAAATAGGACTAGTAGTTGTTTTACTAGGTCAAAGGACATAGAAATAAATGTTAAACCTGTGAAAACTTTATGTGATGATTTAATTTTTAATACTCCAAATATTTGATCTTTTACCAGTGCCCAAATAGTTGAGTTATTGTTGTTGTTTCTTAGGAGTGAAACCAGAAGTCACACTGCTGGGAATGGGTTATTTACATATTTATGTTGGAGACATGAATAAGCAGTTTGGTGAAGTTGCTTTTCTCTTTACATCCAATGGCAACAAGAAACACCATTTCAGGAGATACTCAGTCATCTTATTTTGTAATACTCATGGTAATTATAGCTTATGTGCCATTATTTACCAGCTGTAGAAGATAAAGAAATAGAGAAATTCTACCAAAACCTTGACCTTATCCTCTAAATCAAGTTTACCCAAATCATGTTATTTGTTGGTTTCAGACCAGAGGATTCTGGAGGAAGGAATGAAAGAGCACTCCATAACTTCATTCCTATATACCACTAATACATTGGTCAAGAATGGGAACTGAAGGTTACGAACATGATAGGCACAGAACTACAACACAAACCAATGTGACCTCAACAGGAAGGAAATGACTAGTTACTGTTCTAGCAGCCATTTAAGAATTAGCTGTCCTTGTGTAATCAGATTATTGACTATTTAGATAAACTGTCAATATCAATACTTAATTAGAAGACAAAATGAAGATGGATATAATGCATGCAATTATGATATCTCCAAACATCTATTTTAACAGTATGACACTGAAAACTGAATACAATTAAAGATATCTGACCTTTACTATGTCTTAGACACAATTATTTTAAGAACCGCCATAATGATGACCAAAATGATCCTTAAGCTGACTCAAACAACAGATATATTTTCCTTGCCAAGAACTATATGATAGCCAAAAGGAACAATGGTTAGAGTTTATGCTCATTTTAAAGAGGATCACAGAAGGTTACAAAACCTACTGCTTTATAAAATAGTAAAAAAATAAAAATAAAAATAGCTGTGGTGGGTAAAAGTAGCTTATGGAAATCCTTGTGTCAAATCACCTCAAAAATACTGATAGATAAAAATGGAAAGAGAATGACAAATGAAAGCAAAATCATATAGGGTATTCCAAAAGTCTTAGTGAAGTTTTAAGTTAAGTTAAAATTAATCAAAATAGTTATAAACAAACTGTATCGAATAGTTATAATTAATTTAAAAAATAAAAATTCATATAATCCAGGTTACAAACCTCTGCTTTTTATTGTACTTATGGAAGGACATGGAAAAGAATCACAAAGGATGATAAGGCATGGATGAGCATTGATATACATGGCCAGAGAGAATATTCCCGTCAACGAAATCATGGATCTGTCAAGGTATCTGACTTTATAAATGGTCACCATTAGTAATTAGCACTGTACAGTGGAAAGAATTTTGGGTTTTTAGTCAAAGGACCTGAGTTAAAATCCCATCTCTGACATTGCTTGGGTAGCCTTGGACAATTTATTTAACCTCCATGAATCTCATTTTCTCACTTGTAAAACGAGAATTTGGACTAGATGGACTCTCACTTACCTTCAGCTCAAGATCAATAATTCTGTAGATTCTTAATAATTGCCGGTTTCATGGTCTTTTCAAGCCTCTCTTCTCAAAACGTCTTTGAAAATATAGCCCTGAATAACAGTCATAATCACTCTTAACCAATAGGAACATGAAATTGATTTCTTTCAGAAAAAAAAAATCTTCTCAGTCTCCTGTGACCAGAGTTACCTTCATGCAGTATTTCCTAGCATATAGAACATGTCATTTCCAGAAGGTACATCTTATATAAATACTGAAGGTGGGCTTTTTTGTGTTATTTTTTAAATGACAATTCATTTGTTATGTTATAGCAAACTGGGAACCTGACTGATCACTGTAGATCATACCTGTTACCCTCTGTACTTGTATTTGGCGGTGCATCCACTGAGGACCCCCTAGCCTGTTTATCCTCCAGCCCATAGTTAGCTGAAGCTGTTTTAACTGTTAATAGCTATTCAAATGCAATTAAGAGGACACCTGAGAATTGGAGAAGTCTTTGGTCCCATTAGTTGGTGCAAAACTAATTGCTGTATATAAAGGTTGCTTGTGTCCTTCTAATTACCTAGATTCAATTTATTCTGAGATATCATTGATTGCCTTCTTTCTGAGTTTTATGGAGAAAGAAATTTTGTAATTCCAAAATCCAAATGACCTCAACTTGATGGTTTGATGGGTTATCAGTGTTTAACATCACCAAATTTATTCAACAATTTGCTTTTCCTTCTAGATTAGATTTAAAAACTGGTCCTGCTCTTATTACAATTTTATATATAATGCAGGAAACTGGCTGAAAAAAAACTAGGGAAACATTAATATGGTAGTCCAACCTAAATTGACTAACATTCTATAAACATAAATATTGCTATATTGCTCTCCCCCTGCATCTCCAACCCTAGCACAGTCAAGAAGAAATGGCATGATAGGTAAAGAGTCAGCATCAAGTTACAAAGACCTGGTTTCAAGATTCACTTCTAACACACATTCTCCCTGGTCATTGAGCATCTTGATGCCCCCACGCCATTCTTCAACAATTCTTCAGTGAGTGTTATCAATCTGCAATGATATTAATAATTTTCTTTACTATGAAATTTATAGCTCTGGACCTCCCCACTCCCAAAGAACAGCAGGAACCAATATATTCTATGTTTAACCACCTCCATGACTTTGCTTGTGCTGTTTCCTCTTAACATGCCATCCTTTGTATCTCCCTATTTTGAAATACTACTGGTCCTTCAAGATATGCTTTAAATTCCTCCTTTTCTCTGAAGTGTTCCTTGATTTTCCCAAATAAGAAATTATTCTTCCTTGCTCAGAACCAAAATGACATTTTGCATATCACATACATTTCACATTCTGTTTTATGTTCAAATTATTTATGTATTTGGCTTATATCCCCTAAAATATTGTAATTTCCTTGAGGTCAGAGGTCATGCTTTATTTTTGTACATATCCTTGTCTTTATCCCAGTACTTCTCACAAGGTCTCAGAAATAGTAAGTGGTCATCATAGAAGGCCCTCAGGTAGGCTACTGTCATATTGCCAGAACAAGGGAGGGGATCCATAAATAAATATAACCTTTTTCAACAGCCCCCAGCTACTGACCCCATGAACAACCCCATGGGAAATTTCCATGACAGTTAGTCAGGAGAGCTATGAACAGGAAGAAGAGAGTTCCATAACAGTATCAGCTTTTGTGGGAAAAAATTTGGTCGGGGAAGGATCAGGAGAAGGAAAGAAAGTGATTGGGAATAAGAATGTTGGAGCTGTTTAAAGGGGTTTTCTCTGGGAAGGGAAAAGTTGAAGGAGAGGAAATAGTTAAATAACAATTTAATAAATAATTAAATAATGTTTACTTAATAATTTAACTTAGTATTTAAGGTAAATAGTACAGAGCCTCACCGAGAAGAAGAGCTCATTTGAGAAGGAAACTGTTGCTTACGATGTGGCTTCACAGATTCCATTAGGAGGAAGATTGCCCAGTAATGTTGAGCAGAAAAAGAGATGAAGGTGAATTGATGGTGAGCTCAAGAAGGGATGAGTAGTGGTGCTTGAGGAAGCCCTGCTGAGAGAGAGGTAGTGAAGCCGCTGCAGTAACAGTAGAAAGATCAGCTGTCTTCCCAGGGCATGTGTCCAGGGGGTGATGGAGAATCTCCAAAGACTTGTCAAGCCTGATGACTACTACACACTTCTGGTGATTCATATGGGTGCAAATGATGCTGCCAGAAACTATCTAGAAAGCATAGATAAGGATTATGAAGTGTAAGGCAAGAAAGGTCTAACCCTGTCAGGCTTCTGCTCAGAAAAACTTAGCAACTTCATGGGATAAAATACAAATTAGGTATCCTGGCACAGAAAGGCCTTCGCAGTTTAAATTTCACTGGCTTTTCTAGACATTCCATAGGGCTGCCTCTCACTTTGCCTTGCAGGTGAATTGACCTACTTTGCTTTTTTCCTGAAATTGACTTTTCCCTCCACCACCTCCATCCATTTACACATGCTCAGAATTCTATTAGAATTATATGTTAGACTATCAGCATAACTGATCATATCAATAACAACAAAAATAAACCTACATAAATCATAAACATTTCTATATACTACCAGCAAACCCCAGCAAGGATAGAGAAAGAAATTCCATTTAAAACAACTGCAGACAATACAAAATTAGTCCTCCATGCTCAGAATTCACTCCCTCCTTGCATCTGCTTTTGAGAAGCCTTAACTTCCTTTAAGGTTCAATTCAAGTGGGAAACATCAGGGGCAAACTGAAGTCCTCAGCTATTAGTGCTCTCTCCCTCTTCAAATTGTTATCTATTTACTTACTTTTTTTCCCTAATAGAATCTAAGTTCCCTAAGAGCAAAGACTGTTTCATTTTTGTCTTTAAGTCTCCAAGACATAGTATAGTTGCATAATAAATGTTTGTTGAATTGGAACTGAAGACTTTTGCAATAATAATTACCTTCTTTAGAAATTTATTTCATTAAATATTTCCCAGTTACATGTAAAAAAATTCACAATCATTTAAAAAAAAATTTTGAGTTCCACATTTTCTCCCTCTCTCCTCGAGAAGGCAAATTATTTGATACCAGTTATGCTTGTGAAGTCATGCAAAATGTTTCCATATTAACCATGTTGCAAAAGAAAATACAAACAAAATAAAATAATAAAAATAAGGAAAGCAATAAAGTATACTTTAATTTGCTTTCAGAGTTCATCCGTTTTCTCTCTGAAGATGGATACCATTTTTCATCATACTTCCTTTGGATGGTCTTGGATCATTGCATTGAGTAGAACAGCTAAGTCCTTCACAGCTGTTACTGTGTATAATGTTCTTCTACTTCTGCTCACTCCACTTTGCCCGAGTTCATTTAAGTCCTCCCAGGTTTTTCTGAAATCCACCTGATTTCTCATAGCTCAGTAGTATTCCATTACATTCATACGCCACAACTTGTTCAACCATTCCTCAATTCATAGACATTTCCTCAGCTTCCAATTCTTTGCCATCACAAAAAGAGTTGCTATGAATATTTTTTTACACATAGGTTCTTTTTCCTTTTATTTGATTTCTTTGGGAGATAGACCTAGTAGTGGTATTCCTGGAAAAAGGGTATGCACAGTTTTATAGCCCATTGGGCAGAGTTCCAAATTGTTCTCTAGAAAGGCTGGATTTGTTCACAACTCCACCAAACAGTGCATTAGTGTCCCAAATTTTCTACATTTCTTCCAGCATTTGTGATTTTCCTTTTCTGTCATATTAGCCAATCTGATTGGTGGTATCTCAGAGTTGTAACTTGCATTTCTCTAATCAATGGTAATTTAGAGCCTTTTATAATGTAACTATTGATAGCTTTGATTTCTTCTTCTGAAAACTCTGTTCATATCTGGTGATCTTTTCTGAACTATGGAATAGCTCTTATTTTTATCCATTTGACTCAGATCCTTATATATTTGAGAAATGAGGCCTTTCTCAGAGAAACTTAGTGTAAAATCCCTCCTCCCCCAGTTTCCCCATTGTCCTCATTTGGGCTACATTAGTTTTGTTTGTGCAAAAACGTTTTAATTGCATGTGATCCAATTTGTTTTACTTCTCATGATCATTTCTGTCTCTTGTTTGCTCATAAACTCTTTTCCTATCCATAGATCTGAGAAGTACATTTTTGCTATGATCCCCTAATTTTCTTATCACCCTTTATCTCTAAATCATTTATCCATTTTCACCTTATCTTGATATATACTATGAATGGAGCCAAATTGCTTCCCAGTTTTTCTAGCAATTTTTTATCAGATGTTGAGCTTTTACCCCCAAAGTTTGCATCTTTGGCTTTAGCAGACACTAGATTATTGTAGGTCATTTATTACTGACTGTGGACCTAGTCTATTCCACTGATCCACTGATTCTATTAGCCAGAACCAGAGAGTGTTGATGATTGCTGATTTGTAACATAGTTTGGAATTTGAAACTGCAGGGCCACCTTCTTTGACATTTTTTTCATTGAAATTCTTGATATTCTTGACCTTTGTTTTCCTTTCAGATGAATTTTATTACTATTTTTTCTAGCTCTATAAAATAATTCTTTGGTAGCTTAGTATGGTACTGAATAAGTAAATCAACTTAGGTAGAATTGTCATTTTTATTTCACTTACTTGGCCTACCTATGAGCAATTAGTGGTTCTTTAATTCTTTAGATCTGTCTTGCATAAAAAATGTTTTGTAATTGTATTCATATAGTTCCTAAATTTGTTTTGGCACATAGACTTCTAAGTATTTTATATTGTCCGCCGTTGTTTTAAATGGAATTTCTTTTTCTATCTCTTCTTGCTGGGTTTTGTTGGTAGTATATAGAAATGTTTATGATTTGTGTAGATTTATTTTTGTTGTTATTGACATGATCAGTTTTGCTGATAGGTTTCCTAATATTGAAAGAAACCTGCATGCCTGGTATAAATCCGTTTGTACTATTGGACTATAGTCTAAAATATAAGCATGATGGTCTCCTGACCAAAGGTAGAATGCACTTAGCAAGGATTGGTAGTAATAAATGGTTAGCATTTATATAGGACTTTAAGTTTCGTGAAATTCATTACATATATCATCACATTTGATTCTCACAACTACTCTGTTGAGGTAGGGGGCTGCTGCTATGGCCATTTTACAGATAATAAAACTGAAGGTGGAAGGGCTCAAGTGACTTGCCCAGTATCAGGTGACTAGGGCAGGATTTGAACACGAGTCTTCTTGATTCTGTCTCCAGCAAGCTATCCACTGTAATACCTAAGTGCCTTCTAAGAATGAGAATGGTAGTCATGTTGCCCTGAGTCTTGTGTACATAACCAAAAGAGAAGGAAGAGGGAAGAAATCCTACATAAGTATATCCATTAAGCTAAACACCACCAGAGTGTTCCTCTAACATCTTAAGAATAATGGCATGAGACGTGCAGTAAATCATAGGAGATATAATCCAAGAAAGGGGCAAACACATATACATACACAGGCCAACACAAAGAAAACAAACAAAATAGCCTTATGTCTCTGTATAGCCTCAGGATGAATCACACAAATGGAGGATGATGTGTGAAAGAGTACAATACAGAGGAAAGGGTGAAAAAGGACCACTGAACACCTCAAGCTAAGCAAAAGATGTGAGATGAGAGCTAGACCCTTGAGAAGGAAATTACTTGTCTTTCAAAGAGATATGGATCCAGACATCAGCAGATAAGATTTTATGAGTTAAAGGTTAGAGAAAGAAGAAGCAAATTCTAATGGTTGGTGACTCCATGCTGAGATGCTATGGACTTTCTGCTGCTTTCTTCACCAAACAATAGACAGGTCTGCTGTCTTTCTGGGGTATGTATCAAGATGACTCATCACACTTAAAGTTTGATGTGTTCTTTAAAAACTGGAAATGGGGATTCAGTGGCAGAGTGAAGACCTGGCCTGTGTCCTGACACTGGACAGTGAAAAAATGTCACACCAAGGAGGAAAGGTTTACTTGCCAAGAAGGAAAACCAGTTGAACTTTTTTCCTAAAGAGTGGGAATTGGATGATCTTAGTAGAAGTGTCTGCTTATCTTCCAAGAAAAGAGGAAGTAGACTTATGGGTGCTATCAGATGAAAGATACTGTGGTATGAAGGATCAGAGAAAGAGAAGACGAGTGGTAGTTCCTAATTTCCAAAGCAGCTCTTTGTCTACCTGATAATAACAGTAGAGATATCTTGTTATTCTGGGGGAATGCATCTAAGACATAACAGAAAATCTCCTATTAACAACCTTGATATTCACCTAGCTAAGCTTGACCAGAATGCTGAAAAAACATCCTGCATTTGAAGAGCAGTTAATGGCGCCAGGGAATTTTAACTTATAGAGGAGAAGACTTAGGAAAAGTCTAATAGTTATCTTTCAGTATCTTAATGTTTATCATGTGAAAGGAAGACTAGCTTTTATGCTTATCCCAGAGTTTGAAACAGGGAAGAAGTTTAAGTTAGAGAGAGAGATTTGAAGTTCATGTAAAGAAAAACTTCCTGGTAGTTACAAGTGTCCAAAGGTGGGGTGATAGATGGCATAGGGGATTGAGTGCTGGCTCTGGAGTCAGGAGGATTGAAGTTCAAATCTGACCTCAGACACTTACTAGCTGTGTGGCCCTGGTCAATTACTTAATCCTTTTTGTTTCAGTTTCCTCATTTGTAAAATGAGCTGGAGAAGGAAATGGCAAACTACTCCAGTGTCTTTGCCAAGAAAACCCCAAATGGGTCACAAAAGTCAGACATGCCTGAACAAAAACAACACGAGGTAGAGTAGGCTGCCTTGGGGAGACAATAGGTTCCCCATCACCAGGTATCCTTGTTTGAATGAAGGCTGTATAATCATTCATTATGGTTGCTTTTAGACAGAGCTAATGTTTTGGTAAAGACTGGACCAAATGACATCTGAGGACTTCATCAACTCCCAACAGTCTATTATTCTTTGAAATGCTTGCTGAATTGGAGAACAGAGATGGGATGAGGGAACCTAATTGAGAGACTATAAAACCATGGTCAATTCAAGTCGGTAAATGTCTGTTAAGTGAACAGCACATGAAAGCCACTGAGCTAGATGGTAGGGCCATAAAAACAAGAACGTTTTCCTTGTCTTCAAAAAGGAGAAAGAAAGCAGTTACTAATTATCCCTAAAACTCTTACCTACTTCTATCCACCCCTTCCTGCCTGTTCTCTTTTTCTCTGATATATAGAAGTAATTCACTTTATCTTTTGTCCTTTAGAACATTTACAGTGGTTCTTTCCCTTATGTGGTCTTTAAATTATCTTTATTTTCATTGATTCATATTGGTCCAAGAGCTTTTTTTTGCTACTTAATTTCCTAAAATAAAATATAGAAAGTTGTTGCTTTTAAGAATTAGCACCATGACTAGAAATGGTTGATATAATGGAGGTGATAAAATAAATAAATGGAGTCTTTTAAATTATTCAGAATAATAAAAATTTTCATGTAGCCTGGTAAGCGAATCAAACACTGCATTGAAAGATCTGGGTACAAATCTTGATTTTTATCCTTGCTACTATGGATCTATAACTTTGTGACTATGGACATCACTTTGAGCATTAGCTTTCTCATCTGTAATATTAGTGCATGGGTTATGAGACCACATGTAGATAAAAAGGATGAGTGGATACTGGATACATAAAGAATAGATGGCAGGTAATCTTTGAGGGAGCAGTCACTAGCAGCTGGAAGAAGTAAGGTAAAAATCTACGGCAGAAGGTGGTATTTGAGGACCCACATGCACAAAAATATTTATAGCAACTCTTTTTGGGATGGCAAAGAATTAGAAATTGAGAGGATGCCCATTAATTGAAGAATGGTTGGACAAGTTGTTGTATATGAATGTGATGGAATGCTACTGTGCTATAAGAAAAGATGAGCAGGTGGACTTCAGAAAAACCTGAAAGACTTATGTGAACTGATGCTGAGTGAGAGGAGCAGAACCAGGAGAACATTGTACACAGTATCAGCAACATTATGCAATGACTAACTTTGATAGACTCAGCTTTTCTCAACTGTGCAAGGACCTATGACAATCCCAAAAGTCTCAGGATGGAAAATGCCATCCACATCCAGAGAAAAAACTTTGGAGTCTGAATTCCAATGGAAGCATACTATTTGCTCTCCTTTTCTTTTGCTGTTTTGTTTTGTTTCTTCTTTTTTTTATGGTTGCTCCTATCAGATCTAATTCTTCTTTGCATCATGAGTAATATGAAAATATGCTTAATATTAATGTATAAATAAAGCTTATATTGAATTGTATGCCATCTTGGGGACAAGGGAGGAGAGGAAGGGGGAGGAATTTAAAATTCAAAATCTTATGAAAGTGAATGTTGAAAACTAGAAATAAATGAATTAGTTATATATTAGAAAATAAAATAAAAAAGAAGAGCAAAAGCTAAAGGAAATATAAAAAGAGGTGATATTTGAACTGAGTCAAAGTTAGACAGGGATTCTGAGAGGGAGGGAAAATGTTCCACACATGAGGGAATAATTCAAAATTAATTCAAAGGCATGGATAGAGGAGAAAGAGTGAGGAACAGCCAGTATGACTAGACCAGAAAGTGGAGGGAAAGAAGAAAGGTATAAAATGATTGGAAAGATGGGAAAGGGCAAGGTTTGTGAAAAGCTTTAAGTGCCAGGCAGAGGGAAATCTCAAAAGGGAAATGTTGAAAGCAAGTAGTAATGAATGAAAAATAGCCCCCCCAGATCTCAATTTATATTATAAAGCAGAATTCATTGAAAGTATTTTGTATTAGCTAAAAATAGAAGAGTAGATCAATAGAACAGACTAGATAAGGAAGAATTGGCAACAATGAAATCCAATAATTCAGTGTTCGATAGATCTGAGAACACAAATTACTTGGGGAAAGGATTCCCTATTTGGCAAGAATTGCTGGGAAACTGTAAAGTAGTTTAGCAAAAATTAAATTTAGATCAAGATCTTATACCATATACCTCAGTAAGTTCAAAATGGATATATGGCCTGAATTTAAAGATGATAGTATAAAAAAATTGAAGAGGCCTAGAGCAGACAGCTTTCATTAAGTGTGGCTGGGGGAGAGTCCTTAACCAAATAATGGTCTCACAAAAGATAATGGTTAATTTTGATTATATTAAATGGAAAATTTTTGTAAGAACAAAATCAATACACTTAGTATATTTTAGAGAAAAACATCTAATAATGATGTGATATCCAAGATACATATTCATGCACACCCAGACACATGCACACAACTGATAGATATATAAGCCCCAGAGCCATTCCAGAATGGATAAGTGGTCAAAGGATATGAACAAGCAGTTCTCAAAAGAATATCACATATTAATCTCTACATGAAATATTGATTCAAATCACAGTAAGAAGAGAAATGCGAATCAAAAAAACTCAGAGGTTTCACTTCACTTCCAGAACAGTGACAAAGATAAAAAATAAGAAAATTAACATAAAAGGCATGATAAAAAACAGGCACTAAGTAGGTCTGTGAATTGGCCAAACCAACCAGAATTGTATATTGGAATTATACTAAAAAAGTGACCAATATGCCCTTTTGTCTCAGGGATTCTAATTCTTGGCATATATCTTAAATATAATAACAGAAAGATCCTGTGATGAACTCGACTATGACATATAGGAAATCCTTACAACATCGATCTGTTTACCTGATGATGGATAGCAGGGAGAATGACACAATGCAAAGACCACAGGATTTGGAGTCAGAGGCCCTGGGTTCAAATTCTACCTTTCACACTTATTTCATATGTAACTTTGTGTATCAACAAGGCAATTTTCACAGCACTGGTGGTGACTATGAATATGCTGGCATAGTTCTCCATCGGAAAGTATAATAAACTCTCTGATTAGAAGGCAGAAGAAAAATATTTATTTAGACATCAGAAAGCCAAATCCCAGAACCAGAAAGCAAAATCTGTCATGGTGACCAAGAAGTTAATAAAACATGGTCACCACAAGGAGCAAAGCCATTCCCAAGCCTCCCCTCTCTCAGCCAGGGCCTTAACATAAGCAAACACTCATGAGTCTGAGCCTTGCCATGTGTGCCTGCTTGCATCCTCTCCCTTCTGCCCTGACTGTGCTTGCTCCCTTCCTCCCAGTTCTACTCTACCCTTCCTGTTCTGCCTATTCAACAAGCTCCTCCCACCCCTTGTGATTTAAGCAGATCATATGGGCCTATTAACGAGTGAAAAAGATCTTTCCATTTAAATTACTATTACACTTTGGGAAAGTTACATATCCTCTCTGGGCCTCAGTTTCCTTGTCTGTAAAATAAAGAGTTGAACTAGATAGCCTCTAAGGACTCTTCTAGCTTTAATCTGTGATCTGAAAACATGGTGCAAACTTTCTTAGTAGATTTAAATTGAAGCTGCAGCCTGAGCCTTCCACAGATTTCGCTTACACTGTACTAATTGGATATCTTGTTAGCAAAGTGAGGTATGTTAAACTGATTTATCATGACAAAAATGCAAAGGAGTTTCAAAATTTTGGTAGGCTTCTGGAAGAATTCCTCCCTCCTCACAGTAAACTCACTCATTGTGCCTGATTTTTATTTAGGAAAAATGCATTTATGAAAATTTTGCGTTTTGTAATATGAAGTTCCAGAAGACTCAAAGATATATATTCTCATATTCTGCTTCCTTTAATTTGCTTTGGATACTTTCATATTCTGTCTCCTGTAATTTGCTTTGGGACTCTCTAGCCTAGATTGTGTGTTATTATTTCAATAGCAAATGGTCATTTTGTTTCCCAAAATGTGATTGTATGTTACGCTTCAAATAGTGGCTCTTTTTCTATGATTCCTACTTCTGGCTCAAGTCAACCTCTTCAAATTAGTCTCAAATATCTACCTGTTTATATGCTTTAAGATTTTATTTTTGTTCAGTAACAAGCTAGAAATACTAGTCCTAGTTAGGAATGGAGAGAACTCTGGCAACCCTGAAGGAATTCTGTCAGAATTCATGGGGTGAAACATTAATAAGGGATACAGAGTTAGATCAGAATTCTTTTGGTTCCACCAGTTCTATCTTCATGACATAGGGTTCAAGCTTCCTGAAGCCTAAATGGTTTCAGATTCAGCTAAGTGAAATAGGTAACCCCATGATGTAGTCAGTTACTCCTTATTTGGGGTTTTTAAGCTAAGGCTAGATGACCATTTGTCAAGTATTCTGTAGAGAAAATAGTTTTTCAGGTTTGAGTTGAGCTAGATGAACTACAAGGTTCCTTCCATCTCGGCAATTCTATGATTCTGTGAAACAGCTTCCATATTCTGACCTAGTTAAAACCAATTACAAGTTAAGTAGTAGATTGTTCAAGAGTCTGAGCTTAGTACCACGGATGGAATAATACTATTGAAAGATTAAAATGAAGGGCAGAGCCATGATTCTATCAAAAGAGATTTAATGGGATTATTTGCTTGATTTCTTAACCCATCTCCAAACATTGAATTAAAACTAATTTTATGCAAGGTTCATAAATTAAGAATTAGAACCTTAAACATCATTTAATTCAAACCTTCAATTTACAGCTAAAGGAAATTGAGACCTAGAGAGAGAGCATGACCTCACCAAAGTCAAAATGCAGCAGGTCAAAACTCCTGTGTAGACAGATCAGGTTCATGTGCTGCCAGCCTGGGAGAGATGATATAACAGTAAGGACCTTGGCATACATAGGAGGGCCCACTGCACAGGTTCATTAATCTGTTTTTCTAAAAGGAAAGCAACATTTGGGGGCGGGTCAACAATCTTCTTTAATCAAGCACATATATCCTTCACTTAGTTCAGGGGAAAAAGTCAACACCCTGAACTTCAGATAAAATATAAATAGAGAAATATAGACCAACAGGCAGGGCTTCCAACTGTCTGATCATAAGCAATACATACATCACAGATCATCAGACGGATCTAACTGTCTGACCATTACATACATATATAGTTAAAAGAGAGAGAAGCAACAACATCTGGGTTTTCAAAGCTGGGGGGATCCTTAGTGGCTACCCAGGGTCTCATCTGGCCAAACAAATACTTCCAAAGAGTAAGCCCTAAAACAAAACCTCACCTCAGAGTGTATATAAACTTTTCAGAGTCAGAGAGCATCACAACCCTTGATAACCAGTGCCTCATTAGAAACTAATGAAAGGTGTGAATCTTGCTACAAAACAAATCTCCCCTAATCAAGCTTCCCTTAATAGGCAGGCTTATTAATGAATGGGGAAGATCTTTCATCTCTGTAAGACATCCTGATATCTCACAAAGCTCCAACTGGAAATCACTGGTTTAGAGACTGCAACTTCATTGGACATTTTGTTAGTGAAGTAGGAAGGTTGGATGGAATGAAGAGCTACTGGCTGATGGTGTCCATCTATGTGTGTATGTCTTTGTGTGTATATGTATGTGTACATACATATATAATATCTATATTTTTGCCTCTTTGTATTTTTAGATTCTACACAGAGGTCAAATGGCTTCTGATGACTTGGGCTGATGTATGGTGAGGTTTTGGGGAGAAAAAGTTTCATTTCAGGTCAAGGAGAAAATATTACAAGCAGCCAAATAGATCTCTCTCTCTTTCTCTCTCTCTCTCTCTCTCTTTATTAGTTTGACAGTCTCTTATTTGTGGTTGCAGTCTCCCCTCCTCCCCTGTATAATTACATATCAATTTATTTGCCTTCAAGCTGTAGCTATAAATTGCCTTATTTCAAACACTGTATTCACAAGAGATTTGTGGGAACTGATGTTCCCACTGCCTATTTATTGTTCTTAATTCAAGGTGATCTAGTATCTCTCAGGAAATTTACAAAGGGAGATATCAGTTCTTTATATTTTAAGGACTTAGATATACACATACTTATAAAAATCCATGGTTAATTAGGAAAGAGATGAGAGATATTTTTTCTTCCTATTGAAATCCACTGATCCAGGGGAAACTATTAATAAAATAAAGGCCAATATAAAATATTATTTTTCCTCCAAGTAATATAACTGATTCAAATTATCTATTTTATTTTTTATTTTATTTAATTTTTTAATTTTTAATTTTATTTATTTATAAATGTTCTATAATCACTTCCTTAAAATTAAGATTTTATCCCCCCCACACCTTCCCCCCACTACTCCCCTCCCTCCCCATGACAGCATACAATTCTGTATAGGTT
>CM053771.1:375690664-375899514 GCA_028658325.1 Potorous gilbertii
ATATATATATATATATATATATATATATATATATATATATATATATATATATATATATATATATATATATATATATATATATATATATATATATACATAGAGAGACAGACAGAGAGGGCACAGGGTGAGGTAAATATGAAGGGATTTTATCTAAAAAAAGGCTTGAGAGGAATGTATTAGGTGAAAGAGAAAGGGAGAGGTAGAATGCAGTAAATCATCTCATATAAAAGAGGCAAGAAAAAGCTTTGGCAATGGAGGGGAAGAAGGGGAAGGTGAGGGGAATAAGTGAATCTTCCTTTCATCGAATTTGGCTTCAGAAGGGAATAAAATACACACTCAATTGGGTATAGAAGTTTATCTTAACCTAGAGGAAAGCAGGGGGAAAGGTAGTAACAGAGGAGGAATAATAGAAGGGACAGTAGATGGGGTGAAGGGGTCATGAGATGCAAAATCTTTGGTAGAGGGACAGGTCAAAGGAGAAAAACAAATAAATGGATAGAGGGAAATATAGTTAGTCTTTCGCAACATGGATGTTATGGAAGTGTTTTGCATGCTCACACATGTATAACCTTTATCGAATTGCTTGCCTTCTCAATGAGGGTGAGTGGGGAAGGGGGAAGAAATGTGGAACTCAAAGTTTTAAGAATGAATGTTAGAGGTTGTTTTTATGTGCAACTAGGAAAAGATATATAAGCAATGGTATATAGAAATCTATTTTACCCTACAGGAAAATAGAAGGGAAAGGGATGGGGAGGGTGGTGGGTGAAAGAAGGGAGGGTAAATTGGAGGAAAGGGCAAAAGGGCAATCAGAATACATACTGTCTAGGGTTCTGTGTAGGGGGAGATGGGGAGAAAATTTGAAATTCAAAATTTTGTGGAAGTGAATGTTGAAAACTGAAAATGAATAAATTTGTATACATAAACATACACACACACATATATACACATTATATATATATATATACATATGTATGTGTGTATATACAAAGCAAAAAAGAAACCATCTCATTCAAACCCTTTATTTTATAGTTGAATAAACTGAGGTCTAGCAGGTTAAATAACAGCCTGGGTTAGTGGGATCATGGTTATAGAGTTGATAGATATTTTGGAGGCTACCTAATCACTTCTCCCCTTTCATTTTACAGCTGAAGTAAATGACAGCCTGGGTTAGTGGGATCATGGTTATAGAGTTGATAGATATTTTGGAGGCCACCTAATCACTTCTCCCCTTTCATTTTACAGATGAAGTAAATGATGTCCAGTGAGATTAAGAAATTTCTTCAAGGTAACATGGGTAATAAGTGGTATAGCTAAGATTTGAACATAGGGTCTCTGACTATAAATATAGAGCTTTATCAAACATCTAGAAAATTTGTGCAAAGCACATTTCTGAAAATTGAACCATATTTCAGGAGAGCTTGCTATTTCAAGCAAGGTTTTACAGTGAATCCTTCCATAAAGCAGCAACACAAAAATATTCAATAGAGTGGATAACTAACCCCCAATGTATATTTTGAAAGTATATATTTTCATATATATTATTAGGTTCCTTTTTAAACAAGGAATGCCTGAATATGATATGATACAACTGGCTATTTATAGTCATTGTCTAGTCTTTGAAATAAGCATATTTCCAATAAAATACAGATGACCTCCTTGCTTGATAAAGTGTAGGTTAAACAAAGTTTTGTAGGGTTGATTAACATATTTCCCTAGCATTTCTAGTGTTCTGTTAATTTGTTCCAACTGTCTCATTTAAGGGAGCTGTATAATCTTTCTTTATGGGCAGCTAAATTGCATAGTGGATAGATTGCTAGTTAGGAAGACTCGTTTTTCTGAGTTCAAATCCAGCTTCAGACACTTCCTAGCTGTGTGACTTTGGGCAGTCACTTAACCCTCTTTGCCTCAGTTACCTCATCTGTAAAATGAGCTGGAAAAGAAAATGGCCAAATCATGCCAGTATCTTTTTCAAGAAAACCCCAAATGTGGTCACAGAGTCAGACACAACTGAAAACAGCTAAACAACAGCAACATAGACTTTCTTTAATGATTATCTCTCCCTTCAAATATTCCCCTTTGTCCCAAGAACTATGTAGTAGACAAAAATTCTTCTTCCTTTTTATACTCTCAGACAGTAACAGGAAATATTCCATTATCTTTTCCTTGGTATTGATTCAAAACTAGAAGACTTTGTCCTTGTAAGTTAGGTCAGGATGCTGTTAATGGTTATATTTTTTGCAAAAATAGTACAAGTTATCAAATTGAATTACCTTTTTTGAGGGAAAAAAATAACATGGTCTTTCTACACTGTAAAATGATTACCTGTTGTTCTAGCAGGGTGATGACACTTAAATTCTGGCCTCAGTAATTTTAAACAATGCTACTCCAATGCAGAGAAGAGCACATTTACCCACAAGCCCCTGCTCAGCTCTCAGCAGTAAGTACAGTTCTCCCCAAATATTTTTAGTCATTGAATTTTTCTGTCCATATGAAAATATCCTAGTTGTTTAAGTATGATAACCTAGACAGTAAACCAATAAGTAAATTAACAAGTTACCTGGAAGAGTCTATTTTTTGTAGACTGGGTGATTAATGGATATTTGCAAGTTACATCCCTGGTGCTGTGAAATCTGTGGTGAGCACACCTGCATTTTTAAGCCTGGATGCTTAATGAAACTGTCTGTCCACACAACGAAAGCTGCTCCAAGTGCTTCACAATGAGGTCCAAGGCATGCTGTGATATTGTAGTAGGAATACTCTGAAGCCAGACACATCACGCAGCCATGAAGATTTCCACATCTACCGTGATTCCCATAAAACATCCCTCAGGGTTTCACTATTTGCTTAGGAATGGTAACCAAGTGGTAATGTTAGCAATATGTGACTTGCATTGGAAACTAGCTTAGAATTCATTCATTCACTCAGCTTTCCACAACTATTTATTGAACACCTATTATGTTGTATTAGCAAACACCCTAGCACACCCACAATGGCCTGCTAGCACAATTTCTTTGATTTGCTTTTCCAAAGGAAATACAGCTTCAAAGGGATCAACAATCTTATTTTAATTAAACAAGCAGAAAGACAAAGATATATCAGTACAGGGAAGTAAGTATCCAAGGAAGAATCCAATGGACAGGGCTCCAACTGTCTAAACAGAATAATACAACCACTTACATACACCACTAAATTGAAAGAGTACCAACGTCTGAGTAGTCAGGGGGCTCTTAACAAACATCTACTCAGAGTCCTGTCCAGGGAATCGAAAGTTCCTTCTCACCAGTGAGCCCCCAAAACAAAATACCAACCTTCCAGAATATGTAACAAAGACTCAGCTCCTGATTGGCTCAGAGCCAGAAGGCATGCAGCCTACATGACTCAACACAGCTTTGAATTATCAGGATTCAAAGGAGATTAATCCTTTAGATGTTCACAATTTAACCTAAGCCTGGGAAACTGAACTCCAAAAAAAAAAAAAAAAAACAACAACAAAATCCCACCTTGCTTGAGCTTACATATGTACAATTCACAATGCCACATAATCATACAATAAGACAAGTCCCATATCACAAAAGGCTTATAATTTGGTAGAGAAGATCAAAAGTGTACAAGTAGTTATAAAACAGGGTCAGATTTAACAAATGACATCTAAGAGGGATAATAAAGTGTTAAAGGAGGTCAGAAAAGGAGAGACCAAGGAAGTCTTCCTGGAAGGGGAATTATTTGGGTGGCAACTTGAAAGGTAGGATTTTGACATGCAGAGGTGGATGGGAACAGAAAAAAATGATACAGTGGAATCTTGTGGAAAATAGAGTACTGAGTAATTTGGTTTGAATGGAGGTTAGTGAATATTTCAGGTAGTAGTGGAAGATAAAGCTGGGTTAGAAAAGTTGAGATCAGATTGTAGAGGGCAAGCTAAGGAGGTCAGAATTTACCTCTATAGATATAGGTCAGGAGAACCTTACTTTTGGTTTTCTCTGGTTCAGGGGTGGGGAACCTACAGCTTCAACGCCACATGTGGCCGTCTAGGTCCGCAAGTGTGGCACTTTGACTGAATCCAAACTACACAGAACAAATCCTTTTATTAAAAGATTATTAGCTTTTATTATTTGAGCAGGTTCCCCATCCATGCTCCAGTTGAACCACTAAGAGGGGAAGGTTTTTGTCACATACTGTAAGCATTGTCTATTGTTGTTTAGCCATTGTTCAGTCTTGTCTGCCTATTTGTGACCTCATTTGGGGTTTTCTTGGCAAAGATACTAGAGTGGTTTATTATTTTGTTCTCCAGCTCATTTTACAGATGTAGAAACTGAGGCAGACAGGGTTAAGTGACTTGTCCAGGGTCACGCAGCTTGTAAGTGTCCAAGGCTAGATTTGAATGCAGGAAGAAGAATTTTCTTGACTCTAGGCCCAACACTTTATCTACAGAGTCACCTAGCTGCCCCAAGCCTGATTCCTTAATAAGCTAACACACAAAACAAAACAAAACAAAACAGAACTGTGATATTGGTGTGGGGAGTTTTTGGTACTCACTCTATCAATGGAAATAACCAACTTGCTTTGCAACTTCTAGTCTTAGAAAGTCACCTGGATGACAGATAAGTTCAAACTTTCTCAGTGTAGCAATGAGTGTCAGAGGTAGAGTAGTGAGGTGACCTGGTGGATAGAATGCTATGCCTGGAATCAGGAAGACCTGAGTTCAAATTCAGCTCTCAGACAGGTCACTAGCTATGTCACCTTGGGCAATTAACCTCTATTTACCTCAGTGTCCTCTTCTGTGGAATGAAGCTTCTCTGCCAACAATCCCTATGTGCCAGGGTTGTTGTGAAGGTCAAGTAAGACAGTAATTGTGAAGTACTCAGTGCAATGTCTAGCACACAGTGAATGCTATACCAGTGTTACCACTATTAGAACTTGAACCAACATTTTTTTGGTTGTAAGATCAGTTCTCTGTCTAATGCAATGTCATTATGAAAACATAATCCCTGCCCTTGAACTAATTGCCTTATATAGCAGCAGCTCATAGATATACATGTTTTTGCTTATATAACGCACTATCTTTGCTTATAGACTTTTTTTCCCCAGCCCTTTGAACTTTGCTTTAATTTTGTATTTTTTTTCCTTGAGACATTGATTGTGGACTATTGGTCGGGAACATGGGAACTTTAGGGCAAAAGAACTGGACATAAGTCCTGGCTCTTCCATTTACTTATTGTATAACTTTGGGCAAGACACTTAAATTCTCTGAATCTTAATTTTTGCTTCTGTAAAATGGGGACAGTAATCCTTGTGCCATCTTCCTTTCAGGTTATTGTAAGATTCAAATGAAGTCTTTGTATAAATGTAACAACAAAGAACCTCTACAGGCCTAGAGACTGGGGACTCTGATCTTTTCCAGCTCTCACTAAGGAGATGGAAATCCTCAATCTTAGACTGGATTTATTTCTGGAGGAGCCTGATCGCTGACGATTCTTTTTCCCAAACTCTCTGGCACATTACCTGTTCCAGAACCCTCAAAAGAATTACTTGAAGTTGAAGTTTGAGTCATGTCTAAAAGTCTCTCCAAAACAGAGGAGTAGAAATGTTTTCAGCAAACAAGGCAGATCATAAGCTGTACACATAAGCTCCAAACAAAAGAAATGTTTAACATGAGACTCCCAAGCTCCTGTCGACAAAAATCCTAAAAACAAGCAGCAGTAATTTACACCTATGGTTAAGCTTTTCATGGAGGTGGAGACTTAAAACATCAAGTCATGAGGCAGTTTTCAGAATTATTGAATTGACAGTTCACCTTTGACTCCTCCCTTAACTATCTTTCTAAATGTCCATGTTTTCTGTTAAGTCAGGACAGATCATTCTATCTCATGCAGAAGTTCCTCCTGCTGCCATTCTGACCCAAAGCTGTCAGCTCACAAGGTTCCCTCTAAGAATGGAAATGTCCATTAGGAAAGGTAGCTGAAGGCCCAAATCTCAGGTTCACATTTGCCCATGAAAGATATGTGCTCACTGGGGAGAGCATGTACCTATCCCTATAAGAAATAAAGGGGAGGAAGACTGACATTCTACATCAGTGTTGTCAAGCAAAAATAGAAACGGGGTTGCTTATCTGTACATAAGGATCCCTGGAGGCCACATATTCACTTAGTTTTAAAATGTAATACCTAATTTTTGTATTCTTACTCTTTTGTTAAATGTTTCCCAATTACATTTTAATCTCTTTTGGGTTGCACTTGGAAGTATTGTGGGCCATGTATTTGACATTTCTGTGCTAAATAATCTGGAGAAAAGAAGAAAGGTAGCTGGAGGATAGAGCTACTCCTTTTAAGTTCTATTGTTTAGGCAACTCTTATTGGTTCTGTGGCCAACACTTCTTTGACCAGCAGACTGCCTTCCTAAACACACATACACACACAAACACACACACATGTGCGTGCGCATACACACACACACACACACACACACACACACACACACGGAAGCCTAGTGACTACCATGGTTAAAACACCAAAGCCTTTAGTGTTTACCTACATATGACTTGGAAATTTGCCAGGGTAACTTAGTGCATGTTCCATGGGATGCTCTTTGCAAACTCATGCCTCATAGGATGTATTCCAATGTCATGGTACATAAATATAAGCTGATATCATATAAATATATTTTTTGTTGACATAACCTTGAAGGGAATATTGTGGAACAAAAACATGGTGGAACACCTGAGTCTTTTCTCTAAAACTACTTAATCTGAGAATATTTTGTCTTGGAGTTAGATTTTGAGGAAAAGTTTTAATTCTATTTTGAAGTACAAATTTGCATCTTAAAAAATTCTCAATTTGCTATCAATTAGAAAAACAATTTTTTTCTTTCGTGGAAAACTTTAAAAAAACAACTAGAAGTTGGCTAATAGCATGGCATATGTTCTCCATGAAACATAAGGGGAGAAAGAAATTCCACATATGGAGAACACCCACTATTCCTCCATCATCAAGTATTCTCCCTCCTCCAACTCCAAATTACTTTGTATTTATGTTGTATATATGTTTGTATATACACTTATCTGTCCATGTTTTTCCTCAGCAGAATGTAAGCTTTAAAACATAGATTTTTATTGATACCTTTGTTTGTACATCACCTACGTTTCCCCATATCCCTCTCCCCTCTCAGAGAATTATCCCTTCTAACAAAGAAGTTTTTTAGAAAATGAAAGTAAAAGAGGAGGAGAAATATTTAATAAAACCAACCAACACATTGAATAAATTTCAGTCAGTGAATTTAAATATTTATTAAGCCTCTACTGTGTGCGAGGCACTATGCTAAGAACGGATACAAAGAAAGGCAAAAAGAAAGCAGTTTCTGCTCTTCAGGGAGCTCACAGTCTAGAAAAGGGGAGCCAAACATAAAAAAGAGACTGAAATGTGGAATGGGAGGGCACTTGCCTAGTCATGTGACAAAGTTCTGAAGAATACATCTAGGTAGCAAATGATGAGATGGCTACTCTGGGTACCTTCTTTGAGGGAGAGTCTGGGAGGAACTCTTATTGTCCATTCTCACATTATTAACAATGTTTCACATCCTTCTTCACCTTCTCCCTGGACTGGATGGGGGAAAGGGTGGAGAATGGAGGTGTATCCTCATATTTCTTCTTTGAAGTCAAATTTGTTCTTTATGATTTTGCAACATTGTTTTGTGGTGGTTGTGCTTTCATTTTCTTTACATTGTGTATGTTGTTTTTCTGACTGTAGAAATTCACCAAATGCGCTCCGTGGCTGTCATGCTCATCCTTTCTTACAGCACAATAATATTCCATTAATTTCATGTTCATTTGTTTAGATTTTAAAATGTAAACTTCTTGATGACAAGGATTTATAGGAATGGGTTACAATGTTTCTAAACAAATATAGAAATGTGAAGAGACGATCCTAATTTCTTTTCACCCCATTACCTAGGGGTAGAGCTTATGTAAAATCAATAAATAAGTGATATTCATCTTTGCTGTTCTCAGTATCCGTTTTTACCATCGTTTTCCTCAATTCTGACGTATTGGTCCCTTAGGCTAGGGGAATTCCATACATTTGCTTTGGATCTACAATCTAAACCTTACTTTTAGAAACCAGATTCATTTTTTTTCAGTTGTTAAGATTTAAAAAAAAAAAAAAGGGGGCGGGGAGAAGGTGGTTAAGGGGCCGGCTTTTACATGTGTCTTTCCCTTTATGTGAAATTGCCAAAGTCTCCAGGCTGGGCTCCACAGCTAAGAGATGTCATTGTCCCATGCCATAGACTTCAAAGTGTTCAGGGGAGACAGTGGGTGCTATGGAAAGAATTTGGGTTTGCACTCAGAGGATCTTGGTGCAAGTCCTACCTCAGTTATTTAATTTCTGTGTGGTGTTGAGCATAGAATTTCACCTCTCTATTTCTGAGTTTTCTCTGTTGTAAAAATCAGAGGTTAAGTCAGATGCTTTCTATGGTCTCTTCTAGCTCTAAAACTTATGATGCTGGGATCCTAAGATATCTTTCATGAAGCTGAAGAATGAAACACATTTCTATAAATTTGGGTAAAATTATACAAAAATTCCTAGTCTATCATAAAATGCATGGGCACTATCATCGACCTGCTACCACTCTGTTAAGATCTGCTTTTGCATAGTCAGCGGGAGAATTTTTGGACAGCCCTCATCGGTGATTGCATACTCCATTTATGAGAAAAGCTGGCCCTATTTAGCATATATATGGACTCTGGGAACATCAGGCACCAGAGGTGTAAAAAGTTCAAGTTGATGCTAGTCAAGTACTATATTAAGTTAACAATTTGGGGGAAGTAGCTATGGTAACAGGACAGCTTCTGGTAAAATGATGGGATGTGAAGGTCACAGAGGTTTTGGCTTTCTGGCACAAGTTTGAAACTCAGAGAAAGATGAACAATTGCCTGTTCCTGAGTCTTAACCAAGAGTACAATAGACATACTGCCATTTTTCTTTCTTCTGTTTAGACAGTTCTTTTGATCTAAGTAGTGACACTAATCAGAATTTCATCTTTTCATCAAAGAGGATTTACCATCACGTAGCAGACTCCTTGTGAAGGACAGAAAATGCTCCATAGATTAAAGGGCAATTTTCTATGGATGGTGATTTTATACTCTAATCAAACTAGCTGAAATTGATCAAAATACAAAGTGGAACTGGTATTATTTACAATGCAAATGATAGGTTTCTTAGCATGAGTTGATTTCATTGGAAGTATGAGTTAGTTCTTTGGTCATGAACAAAGTGGTAATGAATGAATGAATCAATCTATCTATTAATCAACAAGCATTTAATAAATGCCTGTTATGTGCCACGCACTATGCTAATTTCTGGTAATACAATGTACTGAGTGAAACAATTCATGTTCTCAAAGAGCTTACCTTCCTATGGAGACATATGTACATATATATATCTGTACAACAGAAGTATATATAAAATAAATTAATAAATTACTGTGGTTTTATTAGGAAGCATACTAGCAATGGGAGGGGTACCAGAGTAGAGACCAAGAAAGGCTATATGTACAAAGTGATACTAGAAGAATCTTGAAAGAATTTGTTTTTAGAAGGAGAAGGGTAGGTGAAATGAGAATGAGTCATATTTTTTGGTGGGGCAGTGGGAATTTGGGGGAGGGTGTCTTTTGGTGAAAAGGCAAGAGAGATGGGAAATGTATTTATCATTAAGTATGCTGAACAACAAGTAAACCAGTATGGTAAGACGGTAGAGTTCATGGAGAGGAAAAATGTCTAAGGGAGCTTGGAAAGATAAGAAGAGGACAGGCTACAAAGAACTTTAAATGCTAAACAGATTTTATATTTGATTCAAGAGTTCATAGAAGCTAAAGAAATTTTGGGGCAGGTGAGATAGTCAGACTTGCACTTTAGGAAACTCATTTTAGTATTTTGAAGGTGCTTCATCTGTATATGCTTGGCTCTCACCCAGAATTTTCTTTCTCCCTCTTTGTCTTAACTCCCTGTCTTCTCCCCTATATTGATCACATGGCAGTACCCATTGTTGGACACTTAGGTGGCACAGTGGATAGAGCACTGGCCCTGGAGTCAGGAAGACTCCTCTTCTTGAGTTCAAATTCAGCCTCAGACACAAGTAGTGTGACCCTGAGCAAAGTCACTTAACCCTCTTTACTTCAGTTCCTTATCTGTAAAATGAGCTGGAGAAAGAAATGACAAAAACACTCTAGTATCTTTGCGAAGAAAAGCCCAAATAGGTCACAAAGTCTAACATGACTGAACCACAACAACAAAGTACCTACCATTGCTCTGTAAATGCCATTTTGAATCTTTAGACTTGTTTACAACTTTCTTCTTAGAAGGAATTGGTGGGGGGTGGAGGAAGAAGGAAAGCCAATCATGTATTCCTAGACTTCAAGTCGCTGGATATCTGTCTGCCTTGTCATTCAGCAAAAGTTCATCTAACTGCAATAAAACAACTCATTAAAATAATTGTTGGATGACAAATGATGATTGACAGGTCATTAATCAATGGGGGCTACAAGGGGGTAATTTGTTCCTTCACTGCTATTTCTGGAGTCCCTTTAGTGTGAAATTCCTGCATATAGCCCTGAGAATGGAAACCTTTAGAAGGCTCTAACTGTAGGTAATGTTATAATAAATAATCATACTTTGTAATATAGGTAATATTTATGTAGAAGTTGATAAACATGGCCTCATATCTCAGGTTATCCACACTCATCAAGTATTTGAAGAGGCATCTGGTAGGTATGCCCATAAAGCTAACCTATTACAAAACAAAACAAAACAAAACACTAAAGAGATCCTGAACTTGCTACTTATTACCTATATGACCTTGGAGTAGCCTCAGCTTCTTTGGGCAGCTTCCTCTGGACTAGATGAGTTCTGATGTCTTCTCCATCTCAAAATTGAAATAAATTAATGGATCACAGAGTTTCTTGGGGGTGGAAATGACTGCTTAATATTTTGCTGCCAGTACAGGTGGTTATCACAGAGGAGGAAGTTTTCTCTGGCTCTGCCAACAGTCTTCTGGTATGCAATTGCAGCTTCTTTGGGTAGGAATAGATTTGTAATTCAAATAGAGAGGCAGGAGAATCTGGAAAGGTCACATAAAGGAAAGAGTAGGCAGAAATAAGTCATGAGTTATAGGATCATAGATTTGGAGGAGAGACCTTAAAGACTTCAAACTGCTCCAAAATATCCCAAGGAGATTCTTTCTGTGCTAGGGGTGACCTCAGAACTAAATTTGTGTACTACAAGGAAGAGCCAAGTTACCAAAGTTCATTAGGCCTTTAACTAACTCGACTGTGATCCTCCTGGGGTCAAAACTGGAATAGTGTTTGAGAATCATGTTTTATTTCATATCTCCTCTGTTTGTTTCTTGGGAGGAGAGGAGAGAACAGCTAACAAGGCTAAATAATTTAACTGTATCTTTCCTAAAACTTTGGGTTCGGGGTGTCTATCAACTGGTTGTGGGAGGCCTAAGACTTGAAAAAATCGTGGGCACTGTCACCTGGTATTTTAAAAATATGTCATTATTTTATTGCATTCTGTTGATGCTGTGTCTATGGGTAAGTAAAAAAAAAAGTTATATACAGTAGTATGGTTATCTGTGTAGTTTTTGTATGATGGGACAAAATTATCTAAAAAATAGTGAATGCTCAGTTCAATTAGTATGCTTAGCTTAAACCAAGAGAACTTGTGATTTTATTAAATACAAATGAATTTATTTGACTTCTTTAAATATCATCAGTGTTTTATACAATTTTTCATTTAATTTTTATTATGAAGTCTGTTTCAATTGCCTTAGGATATAGTTCCATAAGATCTACTTTCTTTCCTTCAGTTTTCTTTCCTTCTATTATAAAAAGAATCTTATGATATGGGACTTTAAAACATTTGCCTCCTTTATGCTTTGATGCTCTCACTAGCTCTTAATGAAATGCAGCTGAATGAGGACAGACTTTTTCCTTGTGAGATGGGAGCTTCAGTCTGATATGATAAATTTCCACTGACTGTGCCCCTTAGACTAATACGATAAGTAGCTGTCACCCAGCAAAAGGTAGAACTGGGAGAAAGCGGTTATCAGTTCTCTGGAGACCACTGAGATGTTTGCATTTCTTTAGCGCTATCTGGCATTGGGTGGAGTGCACCACCGGACCTTCTGGTTTCTTGAGCTTATGGTAAATAGGATCAGACTGGTGGCTAGCAGTGCCCTCTACTGGTTAAATAATTTTAATATTCAGTATAGCCCAAGAAATATTTTTATGGGCTGTGTATATTTCGGTAAGCTCTGTGAAGCATTGCAGGGGCTTCTTCATCTTCTTTTTTAAAAAAAATTATTTCAGTGCTTTGTTTTACATTATAAACATATATTACTCTTACTTTGTCAAAACTTTCTTATAGAAAAGTGAAAGTGTTAAGTGAAAATGATATTGTGATGCTATCTGAAAAATTATACAATATTTTACATCTGTAATATCCATTCCACCTGTTGTTTTTTTTAAATGAACAGAAACATATTTTATTTCCCTCTCAATCTTACCCCACTGGCAAAAAAGAAAAACAAACTTCTTATATGTATAGTCAAGAAAAAAGTAAAACCTCAAAGGCTGTATGTGTGAGAGACTGCACGCTAAAATGATAATTTTTCTGTGGTAGATGATGTGATCAATCATTTGTCCTCTGCAATCATGAATATTAATTGTATTGATCATAGTTCTTATAACTTTCTAAATTGTTTTTAAAATTGGTATTGTTGGGGGCCCATTCTTCTGGAAATCTACTTTCATTGGGAATGGATTTAAGAGGGGAAGTACATATACATCTAGAAGAATGTACCAGTCTTCTCAATTTAGAAAGAAATAAAACTCTGGGCAAGTATATGTCTGTATACGTATGTATATATCTAGAGAAATATATCCAAACTTAATTTTTACCTTTGTGGGGAGGGGAGGTAAATAAAAGAACAAACTAAAAAAATGCACAGAAGAGAACAGAAGAATACTTACAAGGAAGCAAAGAAAAGATGGACAGTTCTCAACACAAAGTGTGTTATTTATCATATAGGCTTTCTTAAAATGAAATTTATTGTTACATATTTGGACATTTTTTTCCTTTCATACTTTGCTACTAAGTTTCAATGTTTAAGTTTGTGATATGTTTTTATTTTTTTTCTCTATTTTGTATTTGTGTTCTGGGGTTTGAGTCTAAGATAAAATTAAAAGAAAAGAATTGGTATTGTTGATATCATAAAAACTGTTCTACTGTTTCTGCTTATTTCACTTTGCCTCTTTCCTCTTCACATCTACCTCCTGGCTTCTCTGGTTTCTTTCATGTTTGAGCTAAAGTCTCCCTTTCTGCAAGAAATGTTCCCAGCCCTTCAGTTCATATAGATCTTTCCATGTCTTTTTGAAATCACCTGTTTTCTCATTTCTTACAGCACAATAGCACTCCATCACATTCGTATGCCACAACGTATTCAATCATATCTCCATTGCTAGACTTTTCTGTTAGTTTCAAGTTTTCCTGCTATCACAAAAAAGATCCTAGAAATAGTTCTGTACATAGTTTTTTCTATAATATAGACCTCTTGAGAGATGATTATTTGTTTCCTCCAGACTATGGACTGTAACTTTCTCAGGTCTCTGACATTCGTAGAGTAAAAGAATTCCTCATTTTATATCTAAAAGAGATTAAAAAAAAAGACTTGCTCTATTGTATGAATGCGTTTGGCTTGAGAAAGTTGCAATCTACATTCTGAAGCATTCTGAAGGAGATAAAGGACCAGCTCACAGGAAATATGTCATGACAGAATTATAAATTAGAATTAGAAAGACAAGGTTGGTCCTTTGCATAAGTGAAATATGTGGTTGCTCACATAGTATAACATGATTGAGATTATAGGACTTAACCTACCCATAAGTAAATTCTTGCCATAGATTTGTTTTCCCTTCTTATAAAGGGACTTACATTTATGTACATATCTATCCTCTAGCTCAGAGGTTCCCAAACTTATTTGGCCTACTGTTTCCTTTAAAAAAAAAATTACTCATCATCCCCTGGAAATCTATTTTTTTAACCCTTTATGATTTTTTTTTTTGGAAATTTTCATCATTTCAAAAAATATATATTTTTTAAAAATGACATCTTAAATTTAATAATTTATTACAAATTTGTTTTTTTATGCATTGGAATTTTGACAATTCAATATTCTGTATATGTAGTATTCAATTATAAACAAGTCATTACATGCACATATTTCTGCCCATGCATGCTGGACTTCCCAAAAATGTGAGACTCATTCACCTGCCAATACTTGCTTGTTAAGACCTGTTGGCAGACTTGACCACTAATTGGTTGTAACTTGAATTTTGTGTTTTTACTTGGAAAATAATGTAATCACTACAACTTTAACTCTGTTACACAATAGATGAAATATACAAATAGTTTTTCAAAATTTTCTCTTCTTATACTTTCACCACACCCTTATTTTTATTCAATGCCCGCCCCAATTGTACCTGAGCCTACTACCACCACCACTCCCCAGACCATTCCAGCACCTCCCTGAGATGGTATCACCCACTTTGAAATCTATGCAGCTACATTGTATGATCGTTGAGAGCAAGGGTGACTTATCTAAACTTTGCTTCTCTGAGAGCACCTAACACAATGCTGAACATAGAATAAGTGCTAAATACATGTCTGTTCAAATGTGTTGAATTGATTTGCATATCCTGTAGAAGCAGCTTTGAATAATTTCTTATTATGTTGATAAATTAAAAAATATAATTTCTTATGTTTTTTTAACATCTGAAATAAAAGTTTCAAAGACGTTTAAGATAAATCCATGGCTGAAATGCCACAGTGAAGTAGTAAGGGAAGCTAGGAAATTTGAGGGTGAAGGCAGGCATGATGCTCACCCCCTGAATGACTTCCCTGTGCCTTGTAGCTCTTTTTCCCTCTTCATTTCCATCTCCTGGCTCTTCTGGTTTCCTTTATATCTCAGCTAAAGTCCCACCTTCTGTAAGAAGATTTTCCCAGCCTTCTTAATTTTAGTGCCTTCCCTCTGAGATGAGCTCCAATTCATCCTGGATATGTCTTGTTTATACATAGTTTACATATTGTCTTTCCCATTAGACTATGAGCTTTTCAGAGCAGGAACTGTTTTTTCCTATTTCTTTCTTTTTTTTTGGATATCTAAAGCTCTTAGTGTGGTGCCTGGAAGATAGTAGGTACTTGATAAATGCTTCTTAACTGACTGATTCTGGGCTAAAAAATTAATCTCTCTGAAAACTCTCATCTGTAAAGTGAAGAGACTAGAGAATTCCTAAGGTCCTTTCTAGCTCTAACAATCTGTTGTTCTAAGATATTAACTTATAAAGGCTTAAAATGGAACACCTCTCAGGAATATTTGCATTTTAATAAGGGACTTGATGAAAAACTTTCAAGACACAAAAGAATACTTGTCTTATGGTAGAATGACAGTTTTGTGTGGGAAGTTGCAGGCAGGCATAGTACTCTTAGATCAAACTGTGTGGGCTGTTGCCTACTTTGTCCATGTTGTAAAGATGGCCTGGCTGTAGGCCTAGGGGTTTTGGCATGCCAGTTAGATGTATAAATTGTTGTAAGGTAGAAATGAAGATGCTGTACAGAGGCCATTGCTGAAATGAGGATAGGAGAGTAAGAGACTATACCACTGAAGTCAATCTATCTATCTATGTACCTACCTATCTCTTTATATTTATACACATACATATATATCCACACACACACACACACACACTCGCATATATACATATAATGTATTGCATCTATGTGTGTATCTTTTATTTCCTCATTACCTCAGACAGGAGTCCCGAGGCCACATGTGGCCTGCTAGATTCCTCAGGTGTGGTCCTTTAAATCCAAACTTCATCAAACAAATTCCCTTAATGAAAGGATTTATTCTGTAAAGGTCCTACCCCTTGAGGCATGTGGCCTCAAGGCTGCAGGTTCCCCACACCTGACCTAAGACCATGCTTCTCCTGAGACTTTTGATGCTTTATGCCCCTTTCAGAAGTATAGTTACTTTTTAATTCAGTTTTTTGTTTTGTAAGATGTCAGTCTTTCTCAAGGTGATCTGAAGTTAGAGAAGGATGTGAGTGGTCTTATAAATTACAGTCCTCTATGGCTCCTCAACTTTTGAGCCTTCTCCTGGCCATGGTTGCAGAAAGCTAGTTGGTTGTGATTCTTATTTTTGTAGTAATTTCTACATAGCAAATGTATATAAACTAATCTGACCTTGGCTTTTTTCACTTAAATTTCCCTTCAATATGCTTTATCAAAAATACAAGGGTGAAGATGACTTCTTATAGCAGTACCTCATCTATCCAGAATTGGGTTATTTGAAAACTTCATTTTCTGTAATATGGTTAAGAACCAGGAAGGAAATGTGAATAGTCAAGATAGATGTCAAAAAGTCTATGCACTCAAAGCTCATCCACAAGATTTGGAGAAAAGGACATTATGCCTTCACATAGAGCTGCTTGAAACCCATTCCAACTTGCTTTATTATGTGGTATCCAAATACCCCACAGAATGGAAACAGATAGGTAGAAGGGGACAGGAGAATTGCTACAGATTGTTAGGCTGACAACCTCGGGAGGGTGTAAGTTGGCATTTGTTGGAGAGACAGCAAAGCAGAAACTTGATGACCATTTATTTAGAATGTTGTAATTTTGATTCACACTTTCAAAATGAATGACCTCTGAGATCCTTTACTATTCTGAAATTCAGAACATCTCCTTCATAAGTCTGTTTTCCACGCCCATGACTACCACCCTTATTCAGGTCTCCATCACTTCTCACCTCCACTTAATAAAGTGAAGTGGCTTCCTGTTGTTTGCAGGATCAAATGGAAAATGCTTTGCTTAGCATTTAGATGTCTTACTACCAGGTCCCTTCCTACCTTTTATCTTTACCTAGGTAAAAATACCTAGTATTTTTATATTGAAATCACTTCCCTCTATGCATTATGTAAACCAGTTACACTGACCTCACATACAACATCCATGTACTTTCACTGACTGTTTTTCATGCCTGAAATGCTTTCCCTCCTTACTTTGGACTCTGACTTCCTTGGTTTCTTTCAACACTTAGCTCAAATTTTACTGTCTATAATGGACCTTTCCTGGCTCTTTGTTTAGTGCTCTGCTTAGTAATACTGCCTCACTGACTATATTGTCTTATAATAATTATTTGTGTTCCTAATAATTACTAGAACATCAAGAAAAGATAAAATCCTGTTCTGCATACTCTGTTTAGGAAGGCAGGGAAACATGGTATATTTTAGGAAGATGTCCCCCCAAAATGGTTACAATAAAAATTACATTTGTGTTTAAATAGATGAATCCTCAGTTAACCAGATCTATATACAGTTTGTCTGCTAAATTTCCTTTCCTAGAAGATTTGAATTATTAAAAATTATATTTAAGAAGGAAGTTTAAATACATTGCATGACAGTTGCCTTGCTTGAGAAGGGGTAATCTCAGGAAGTAACTTAGCTCTTTTTTTAATGCTCTCTTCTTAAACAAACAAAACCCAGATCAACATATATGATGTCTATGTCCACCTTTAATTTATTAAATCAATGGATCAAAGTAATAGATTTCCTGATTATTTATTTAATTATTTTGCCCAAGAGTGAATCTCTGCCATAAGCTAAATTTCCATAGTACTTGAAAAAGTTTTTAAAGCATGGATTCTAATAGGTGGTATGGCATGGAATTTTTGCTGCCTTCCAGGCTTCAGAAAGGAAAGGCTCATAGGCTCCTAGATTTAGATCTGGAAATGATAATGAAGATTATTCAGTTCAGCTATCTCATTACACAAATGAAGAAACTGAGGCTGTTGCAACAGAGGTGAAGCAACTTGCCCAAGGTCACTAAAGTAGTAGATGGGAGAGTTGGGATCTGATCTTGTGGCCTGGCTATTTTCAGCATTCTTTCCACTATTTGTCTCACATTGCCTCAGATTGTCTTGTTTCTCCAAGACTTGGGGAAATGATAAGTGAGAAAGGGTATGTTTAGCAGTCGTTACCCTTAGGAGATTCTTTGCTGAAAGCCTGGAGATAGAGTCAGTTTTGGAACACAATGGTCTCCTGTTGCCCTGTGGAAGAAACCACTTTTTCCGTTTAATTCTATGGTTGGCCTTGGTCTTAATGTCTTCTGAACTTTAAAATTGAAAACATTTGTAACAGAAGAACTTTATTCAGATAGGAAGGAACTCTACCCTTTATTCTTCAGGATGATATAATTTTGTTTTGTGTGTGTGTATCATATATGTATATATAAAATTCATATATGTGTACACACACATACATGCATACGCAGTTGTATATGTGTATGTGCACTCACACACATTTCCTCTAGGAAGAAGAGGGGAAGGAAGCAATGTAATAGAATGAAAGGCTGTTAAACTGAAGGAAATGAAGGGACTGTTCAGCTCTGCTGCACCTTTGTTTTAATAACTATCCTTTATTTTGCCCCCCTTTTAGATTATCAGTAGTTTTGGGAAGTGCATTTCTCTAACTTGAAAGCTTCAATATTATAAAGGAGATAATTTTTTTCTTTGCCATTTTGCAACATTCTCTTTTGGTTGTTCTTTCCATTTATGCTGTTTGAAAGTTATTGTGTATGTTGTTTTCTTGGCTCTGACTATTTCACTCTGTATCAGATCATGTAATTCTTTCCATGTTTCTCTATGTTCACCATATTTCCTTTTACTTATAGTACAATGATATTCAATTGCATTCCTATGCTACAATTTGTTTGATCATTTTCCAATCTATGGCTATCTACTTTGTGATCTTTTGCTACCACAAAAAGTGCTGTTATAAATATGGCATATATCAAGGGCTTGCTTCTTATCAACCACCTCTTATTGATAAACCTGATCGTGGACTCTCTGTGTCAGAAGTATGGCATTTTAGTCCCATTATTTGTATAATTCTAAATTGCTTTCAAAAAAATGGTTAAACGGACTCAGGGCTTCACCAACAGTTTTGCTGGTGAGCTTATCTTCCCCCACCCTCTCCAACTTCAATTCTTCTTCTTTTTTTGTTATCTCTGTTAATTTACAAATATGAGACAAAACCTCAGGGTGATTTTGATTAGGCTCTCCATCATTAGTGATTTGAAACCTTCTTTTATATAGTTTTCATGCATATAAATCATCTGTTTTACTTATTTGTTTGTATAATTTAGATACTAAAATTTTAACTGACAAATTCAATATAAATTTTTTTTTCTGTTCTACTACTCTTCTTATTCTAGATATGTTAATTTTGTTTATGCAGAAGCTTTTCTGTTTCATGTAATCATAATTATTCATTTTGTCTTTGGCAATTGACTCTATCTCTTGTTTAGTTAAGAGTATATCTTCTACATATATTTGTAAAATATATATGATATACTACTCTTTTATTTGCTTGTAGTAAGAGTTTTAAGATATATTCATTTTGAACTTACTGTGGAATAAGATATTAGATGTAGATCTAAACCTAATTTCTGCCAATTCCTTTCTTATGTTCCCAGGAGTTCTTTTTTAAATAAAAAAGGTGTTAATTACTTTTAAAGTAATTTATATTTAGTTTTATCAAATGCTGAATTGTTGAATTCCATAATTTCTATTTCTCTTTTGCTAATCAGTTCCATTAATCTATTTCATTTCATTTTTATTTTATTGAGTATCCCTTTGATGATTAATATATATTAAAATTGTAAATTAACATTGATAGCATTTTCATTTTAATTATATTGCATAACACAGACATGTCCACTGAATATTCTTCCAGCTACTTAAATAAAAATAAATCTTGAAGTAATACTAAATAAAAAAAAAATCTATGTAAGTTTTTTTGAAAGATTTCATGCATTTTTAATTGCTTGGAATGGAATTTCCGTTTCCATTTTCCATTGGATCATATGGAAATGCTGTTTTTTTGTGGATTTATTTTGTAGACTTTCACTTTTCTAAGCTATTATGTCAATTATAATCTTTGCTTATTCCTTAGGATTTTCTAAGTAAACCATTATGTCACAAACAAAAAGGTTAGCTATATTTCCTCTTTACTTACCATTAAACTTTGAATTTCTTTCTCTTCTCTTATTGATATTTCTAATACCAAAAATAACTAGCATTGATACAGCATTTTAAAGTACTTTATAAATATCTCATTTCATCTTCACAATAACACTGGGAGGTAGATGCTATTACTATATCCATTTTACAGATGAAGAAATTGAAGCTAAATGAGATGAAGTGACTCGTCAGGTGTCACATAGTAATTAAGTGTCTGAAAGTGGATTTGAATTCAGGTCTTCCTAAATTCAAGTCTAGTGCTTTACCCACTGTCCCCCTTAGACTGTATTGAATAATAGTAGAGAAAGGGGGCATCCTTACTTTCCTTCTGTATTAAGGGGGGGAAATTTTTATCTCTCCTTGATCCTTGCTTTTGATTTTAGATAAATACTTTTTCATGATAGTAAAAAGATCTCTTTGGCTATGATTTGTGTGAGTTTCTAAAAGCATAAATGGATGTTTCAGTTTGACAAAGATTTTTTTTCTGTGTCTACTGAGGTAAGTACGTGTTTTAAGATATTTTTGTTTATATGACTTATCATCTTGATTATTTTTCTCAGATTAGACCATCCTGATGTCTGTGGTATAAATCCAGCTGGGTCATAAGGATTGTTTTCTTGGGTAAATTGCTGTAGTGTATTTGACATGATTTTATTTTAAAATTGTGAACCGATATTCATTAATCATATTGGTTGATAGCTTTCTGTTTTTATTTTTCCCCTGATTTGGTATTAAGAGTATATTTGTCTCATTAAAGAGTCTGGTGGGGTGATCGTTTTCTAAGTTTGTGAGAAATATATGACATATGAACTGGCTGTATTAATTATGTTCTAAAAGTTGAAAAGATTCTCCTGTGAATTCACTGGAATTTTTCTTTGTTAGTTCCTTGACAGATAGTTGTATTACTTTTTTCTGAGACTGGATTTTTTAAGATGTCTGTCTGGTCTTCTGTTAGTTATATATATTTTAAGATTTACATTTATTTATTTATTTTTAATTTTCAACATTCATTTCCCCAAGATTGTGAGTTCCAAATTTCTCCCCATCTTCCCCCCCAGATGGCATGCATTCTGATTACCCCTTTCCCCAGTCTGTCCTCCCTTTTGTCATACACCCCCTCCTTATCCCTTTCACTTTACTTTCTTGAAGGACAAGATAGATTTCTATACTTCATTGCTTATGTATCTTATTTACCAGTTGCATGTAAAAGAAATTTTTTAGATATTTGTTTTTAAAAGTTTGAGTTAAAAATTCTCTCCTTTCTTCCCTCCCCATTGAGCTCCATTGAGAAGGCAAGCAATTCAATATAGATCATACATGTGTAGTTAGGCAAAACACCTCCATAACAGTTGTGTTGTGAGATTTACTATATTTCCCTCCTACCTCACTCTAAGTGAGTACCTGAATAGGCCAAGGTCTCCAAGAATCCTGGGCCTTCTCCAGTCATCCTAATGAATACTGGTCACTCGATCCAGATAGCTCAAGAGGGGAAAGTGAGGCTGGTAACCTTGCACAGCCCTCCCTCACTCAAAACAAAGTCAAGTTCAAGTCATGTCACCATTTCTCTGATGTCATGGTCTTCTTTGAAAATGAAGGATGAACACAGACCTGTGAGTAGACAGAACTGCCAGAATGGGGAACCAGCTAGCTGGGTAATTTAGCTCCCTTCTGTACCCCCACTTCCTTCTCCTCTCCAAAGGAAGGTAAATTTGGATGGACAGAGGGGGTCCAGTTAACTTGGGACTTACAGGCCAGATTTCTTTTTTTCTTTCTTACTCTCTTTCCTTCTCTCTCTCTTTCTTTCCTTCCTTCCTTCCTTTCTTTCTTTCTTAAAACCTTAAACCCCATGTACTCTGAAGCACTCGACACTAGGCACCTGCCCAAACTCCACTTAATGGCTCTTTTCAACACCCTCCTGGCTTAAGAGTGATTATGAATAGTAACTGTTGCACTTTTCTTCCTTCTTAATTTACTTATTTTTTTTCTTTTGCTCCTTAAAGGGGACATTCCCTGATTATTTCTTAAAGAGGACTACTCACTGAATGGCCATTACCTCACCCCAAGTGAGTACTTGAATAGGCCAAGGTCTCCCATTGCATCCTGAGTCTTCTTCATTCATCCTGATGAATATCTGGTCACTAGACCCAGATTGGTTCCAGAGGGAAAAGTGAGACTGGTGACCTTGCACAGCCCTCATTCACTCAAAACAAAGTCAAGTGCAAGTCATGTCATCATTTCTCTGATGTCATGGTCTTTGAAAATGAAGGATGAACACAGACAGATCCCACACCCCAATTATTCTATTTCTCCTTTGGCCCTGTCCCTTTCCTAAAGTGTATGTATCTGCCTACCCCTCCCCAATCTGCCTTCCCTTCTATCATCCCCCCCATCCCCTTCCTCTCCACTTTCCTGTAGGGTAAGGTATTCAATTGAGTGTGTATGTTATTCCCTCTTTAAGCCAAACCCAATGAGAGTAAGGTTCACTCATTCCTTCTCACTGTCCCCCTCTTCACCTCCATTGTGAAATCTTTTTCTTGCCTTTTTCATATGAGATAATTTGCCCATTGCATCTCTTCCTTTCTCCTCTCTCACCCTTTAATTTTATTTTTTAGATATCACCCCTTTCTATTCAACTCAACCTGTGCCATCTATCCATCCATCCATTCATCCATCCATTTATCTATCTTTCTAACTATCTGTCTGTCTATCTATCTATTTCTTTGAACTACCCTAATACTAAGCAAGGTCTCATGAGTTACTGATATCATCTTTCCATGTAGCAATATAAAAAGTTCAACTTTAGTAAATCTCTTATGATTTATCTTTCCTGTTTTCCTTTTCATGCTTCTTTTGATTCTTGTGTTTGAAAGTCAGATTTTCTATTCACCTCTGGTCTTTTCATCAAGAATACTTGAAAATCCTCTATTTCTTTGAAGTTCCATTTTTTTCCCGTGACAGATTATATTCAGTTTTTCTGGGTAGGTGATTCTTGGTTTTAATCCTAGGTCCTCTGACCTCCAGAATATCATATTCCAAGACCTTCAGTCCTTTAATGTAGAAGCTGCTAGAGCATGTATTTTCATAACACTTCAATTGTTTCTTTTTGGCTGCTTGCAACATTTTCTCCTTGACCTGGGAACTCTGAAATTTGACTACAATATTCCTAGGAGTTTTCCTTTTAGCATCTCTTTCCAGAAGGGATCAGTGGATTCTTTCAATTGGAATTGTACCTTCTGGTTCTAGAATATCAAGGCAGTTATCCTTGATAATTTCTTGAAAGATGATGTGTAGGGTCTTTTTTTAATCATGGTTTTCAGATAGCCCAATAATTTTAAAATGATCTCTCCTGAATCTACTTTTTAAGTCAGTGCTTTTTTCCAATAGGCTATTTTGTATTGTCTTCTATTTTTTTCATTCTTTTGATTCTATTTCATAATTTCTTGATTTCTCATAAAGTCATTAGCTTCCATTTGTCCTATTCTAATTTTGAAGGAATTATTTTCTTCAGTGAGCTTTTGGACCTCCTTTTCCATTGGCCAATTCTGCTTTTTTAAGGCATTCTTCTCCTCATTAACTTTTTGGACTTCTTTGGCCATTTGTGTGTTATTTTCTTTAGTATTTTTGATGTCTCCTTTAGCAAGTTGTCGACTTGATTTTCATGATTCTGTTGCATCACTCTCATTTCTCTTCCCAATGTTTCCTCTTCTTCTCTTACTTGATTTTCAAAATCCTTTTTGAGCTCCTCCATTGTGTGTGACGAATTCATATTCCTCTTGGAGGCTCTTGATGTAGGAGTTTTGACTTTCTTGTCCTCCTCTGATTGTATGCTCTGATCTCCCTTGTCACCAAAGTAAGATTCTTTGCAAAGGATGGATTTTGGTGGTATTAATCATTTCAAGATAATTTTAAATTTTCAACTCATCTACATTTACTTTTATTTTCAATATCTCACCTTTTTTGTTTATTTTATATCTTTATTGGTCAATTAATTTTTAAAAATACATACTAATTCATTAAACCATCTCCTTTTTATTTTAACATATGTCTTTAGGGATATAATTTCCCTGCTGAGGATTTTTTAGCAGTATCCCAGAAATTTTACATTTTTTTGTAACAATAATTTTCTTTAATGTAGTTATCAGTTGTTTCTGTGATTTTTTCCTCAATGCATACATTATTTAATTGTTCATTGTTAAGTCTCCATTGGGTCTCTGTCTTTTGTTGGTGCTCCCTGAACTGTTTACTTTGTTTATTTATTATATTATGGCATGTAAAAGATTTTTTCTTACGATTTCTGCTTTTTAAAAACCATTTAGTGACAAATCTATATCTTAATACATGATAATTTTTTTAAAAGTTCTATGTGGTGTTGAGAAATATATCTATATCTATGTATACATACAAACATCAATATAATCTTTAGCAGTTCCATTAAAAAACCATCATGATCTACTTCTAATTTTTCAGGAATATTTTAATTTCTTTGTATTTCCGTTTGTTTATCTTTCTGCTATATTTGTCCAAAATTTGCAGGTGGACATTAAAGTCTCTTACTCTTGTTGCATTACTATGTCTTATAATTTAACTTTTCCTTTTCAAATTTAGATGCTTTAGACATTTACAACATATAAGTTTATTATTGATATTTGTTTGTCATCTATGATTCTTTCCAGCATAATGTAGTTTCCTTGTTCATCTCTTTTTATATTATGAATTTTGATTTTACTTTGATGGCATGATTAAAAATCTTGCTTTTTAAAAATGCATCTATATTTTCCAAGCCATCATTTTTATTCTTTGTATGTGATTATTAACTTTGTTAGTAAGGTACTGATTGTAGAATTTTGTTTTGTAATCTAATCTCAATCACTTTCATTTTCTTGGAATGTTTATTCCATTTTTCTAATTTTTTTTGAACTGGGATTTTCCTTTTTTATTGTTGTTCTTTTTTCCCAAAAAAGACAGTGCTTTGTTTCTTCAATATTTTTTTTTACTTAAGCTACTTTAAGGGAACTTTATTACTAGAGCCTCTTATTTCTTTAACTTCAATCTTCCTTTCTCCCTCTCCCTCCTATTTACTATCTCTTTCTCTAGTTTTGGAGATTTTCTTACATTATTAATTCCTTTTTTCATTATTCCTTTTGCTGTTTATCTATTTCTTTCCTTCTTTTCTTCCTCAGTTTAGTAGTCAAGTAAAATCACCTCCTTAATTTTTCCCTTCAATAACTTCTTTCTCTTCTTCTTTTTCTCCCTGTCCTTCTTCTTCTCCTCCTCTTCTTCCTCCTTTTTTCTTCTTCTCCTCATCCTCATCCTCCTTCTTCTCTTCATTCCACTTTTAAAAATTTCCATGGCTTTTTCTAAAAGGATTTCATTTCTTTTTTCTCTTCATCAATTATCTATTCTGGTTTTTCTAAACTTTCATTATTTGATTCATCGTCCTAATACTTATTCCTTCTTTAATCTTTGTATTCCTTGTGGAATTAGATCCTCTAAAACATCTCTGTTGAATTCCCTCTTCTAAACAGTGTTTATGTCATGACCTTATAGACCTTGCCCACCCTCCCCCCGCTTTTGTCTATTTTGCTCCAGTTATATAAGAATAAATTCCTGCACAGAAATAGAGGATACAATTAGTGTTTCAGGGTAGAAATTTTCCTTTGCCCTATTTTTATCCTTCATTACAACCCCCTCACAATAATGATGATGATAGTTAATATTTATATAGTGCTTACCCTGTGGTAAGAGCTTTATAATTCTTAGCTCGTTTGATCGTTACCACAACCAAGGGAGGTATGTGATACTTACTACCCCCATTTTACAGATGAGAAAAGTTAGACAAATTGGGGGTAAGTGACACAGCTAGTAGGTGTCTGGGATCAGATTTGAACTCAGGTCTTTTTGATTCCAGACCTGGCACACTATCCACAGTGTTACCCAGCTACCCTTCTCATGATAAAATTTCCCCTCGTTTTTCATGAAACCTTTTCTCTGGTTCCATGCTTTCCCATTCTTCTGGCTGTCAGCTGCTTCCAGGTATTCTGATTCTTCTTGTCGGAGGCAGAGTGCTATCTATGGGGACACATTTTCTCAGGGAGTAACGATCATTCCAAACACATATTAAATACCTTCATATTGTACTCATTGTAAGCTCCATCTGCCATTATGGATGATCTCCATGGGAGTGTCCTTTAGGGAACTCATCCTACCACGGAATCAAGACTTCCATTTTCTTCACCTATATTTGAAGTTTTCCTTGGTGACCCCATCCATCCTCCTGTTGTTCAGTCTTTTCAATGGTGTCCAACTCTTTTTTAGCCCATTTCAGCTATTCTTGAGAAAGACACTGGAATAGTCTGCCTTTTCTTTCTCCAGTTCACTTTACAGATGAGGAACATAGGCAAACAAAATCAAATGACTTACCCAAAGTCACCACTTAGCAAATTCTCCTTCAGGCCTTCTTCCTGAGAGTCTATAGAAATTGTCCCTTCATTGTTTACCATCAACTTGATTAAGGTACAGCATATATTCTCTTCTATCTTATTCTTATCCCATTTTTCTGCATCCTCCAATTCTGAAGTTTACTCCCCATCTCAAAAAAATACTTTGATTCAGTTGTAGTAATGAGCTACAAGCTTTAATCTCTGGTGTTTCCAGCCTGTTTTTCAACCATCATTTCTCTTTAGCTTTGCTTTCATCCTTATCTTTCTTTGAAATTTTAGAATGGACATAAGAAATAACCCTTTTCTGTTATTATTGACATTGCTGCTGTTGTTGTTTTAAACTCCACAGATGTCTTTCTCTTTATGCTTTCCCCCCACTAAGGTAATTTATTTCTCAATATGCCTTCCTTGGTTACCATATTTGTTTACCTTTTTTTGTGTTTCTGGCTTGTTTGGCATATATGAAAAGCAAATCAATTCCAGTCTCTCTCTCTCCCCTGCCTCCCCTGTCTCTTCTTCCTTCCCTCCCTCCCTCTCTCCCTCCCTCTCTCTCTCTCTCTTTCTCTCTCCCTCTCTCTCCTCCCCTCTCTTATTCTCTTTTCCTCCACCCTCTCTGTCCATCTCTCTCATAGGAATGCTCTGAATGCCTCTCTTTTTGAATGCCCATCTTTTTATAGATGAATAGGCTCAGTTTTTCAGAATATGTCACCTTGGATTTCAACTTGAATTTCTTTGCTCTTTGAAACACATTCCATTTCATCCTGCAGTTTCTGAGGGTACTGAATGGTCTTTTGTTATTCACATTTCCTTCTCTTTATATTTGAAGGTCTTTTTCCTGGTCACTTGAAGAATTCGTTGTCAATGGAATTTTAAAATTTAGTCTCCATGTGTCTTGGAATTTGTAGCATAGTTTTCCTCCCTTCATCCTCTTCCCCACCTTCTCCCTTCCCCCTCCCATCCCAGAAGTGGTCTGTGGATTTTTTCATTTGGCACTTTGGGGTGTGTGTGTGTGTGTGTGTGTGTGTGTGTGTGTGTGTGCATGTGTATTCAGAAATTCTGGATTATTTTCTTGTATACTTTTTTTTTTTGCATTATAGTGTTTAGATTTCTTGACTTGTCATGCTTTTCTGGGAGAACTGGATTTGTTAAATTGTCTCTATGCATCCTATTATCAAGATAATTAGGTTTCACTGGTATAAAGACCATGATTTTAAGACATTAGTGTTATTATTGCCATCTACTCTTCTTTCAGATTGTCCTTCACTTCTGTGGATTTGAATTCCCAATACTTTGTTCTCTCTTTCATTTCTTGAGAGAGACTTACAATTGTGAATCAAGGTTTTTCCATTCTACCAATTATTTTTTCTATGAAGGTCATACATTCTTCAACATAATTCTTATTTCTTTCTTGAATCATTCAGGAATATCTATTTTTTTCCATCCCTCTTGGGTATCCATAGGATTCTCTGCCTCAATATAAGTTGATTCATTTTCCTTTTTCTTCCTAAAATTATTATTCAGAGATGTTTGGACTGGTTTAGATTTCCTTGAGGCCATTTTCTCTACTGTTTTAAATATATTTCCTGTTAATTTATCAAGATTTTAAACTAAGCTTTTAAAATTCTGAGATATTTGGTAAATTCTATTCTCCTCCCTCCCTCTATGTCCCCCCATTTTCACTCTCTGATTCCTTCTACTTTAGTAAGAAATCTCCTTAGAGATGAACCTTAAAATGTGTCAGCCTCATTCAACTTTTCACAGTCCTCAGTTGCTGCCCCAGGTGACTTCTTGGGAGACAGAATTCACCTGAGCTGGATACCACTCCCCTTTTCTTCAGTCTAGGTAGAGTCCCACACACCATGCTCACTTGTCTCCTCCTCTACTTCCCTTTGTTCAATGATTCTTTATTTGAGCATTTCCATAGAACATCATACATGCTCTTCCTACAGTCGGAGCAATTGTGGAATGGGAATAGAGCTGAGGTCTGCTGCTTGTTACCACAAAATGGTGACGTGAGGACAGGGGCACTGGAGGTATTGTCCAAGACTGCCATGGTAACAAAGAACTTCTGAGTGAATTGCAGAGTACAAGCCTGTGTTGTGTTACCCTGTGTTGTGTTACCACTACCCTGGAGTCTTGTGGTAGTGGGGATGATTAATGAGCTTGTTAGGGATTAGGACTTAGTTGTTCACTTGTTAGTGGAGACAAGAAATTAGTTTATATTTTGTGTATAATTATTCTTTTGGGGTATTTTGATAGGTTGTAAAGACTGGAGAAAGTATCTCATTCTCTGTTTTAAGGGGTACCCAGATTACTACCATTCTTTTAAAAATAATCAACATGGTTGTTTTTAGTCTTACTTAGCCCTCTATGAAAAGGGAACTATAGGAGGCTAAATAAGAATTGCTTCATGTTACTTCCTTTGAATGAATTGCAGGGATTCTGCTTTATTTAGGACTTTCAATGGTGGGTAGGGAGTGAAACTATACAAATTAGGAACTGTGGGATAACAGTGTCATAAACAGTAGAGAAAAATGAAATTTATTCTAGAACTCAGCAGGTGTTCAATAAATATTTGTCAAATGAATTAATGAATTATATTATTGTTAAACAAACGAAAACTTTTACCGGTGAGGAGGACTGGAAGATCTTGGAAGCTCTCTCTTACTCCTGGTGGTATAGAAAATAATGATGTACATTGAATTCTATGAATAATTACTATTGAGCATTTATGGTTTCAGTACACACTTGTGGAGCAATTGTTTTCTCTGGAGTACAGATTGAAAAACAGAAGAGCAGAAAGGCTAAATGAGTTGGTTACAGGAATAAAAACCAGGCAGGGGTAAAACTGGAAATGCTGAGGCCTTGCCCCAGTATACCTGGATTCCTTTTTCTCCCTAAGGTTTTATTTTTTTCCCCTTTTTGTTCTATTTGAAAAAATTTATGGGAGTCTTAGAACTAATTAAAGCACATTTTAGATGAGTTTGAGCAGGAATGGTAAAAAGAACTAGTGCCAAGATACTTGTCTGAACTCTGTCAAACCATTGAACCATGAGATTAAAGGATAGGAGACTTATAGATCTAGTATAATATCCTTTCACATTGTTATCACTGTCACCCTCCTTCTCCCCTTCCCCACCCTCTCCCTGCCTCCTCCTCAAACAAGTAGTAAAGGACAGAGCTGGAATTCATAGTGATGGGATCATAATTCTGGAACCGGAATGGTCTTCAATGGACGTTTAATCTGGCCTCTACTTTGTACGCTACCATCCTCAAAGAGACACAAAAAATGTGATTGCTCTTGCGATTGCCTTATCTAATTCAACTTCTGCTTTTATAGGTGAAGAAACTTAATCCTAGAAATGTGATATGACTCGCCCAAGGTCACACAGGTTGTATCAGAGGTGAGACTTGAACTCACATCCTCTAATTTCAAAGCATGTGCTCTTCTGAAAGCAGGTTTTTTCATCCCAAATAATAATGGTTTACATATGGTTTTAAGGTTTACAAAGGATTTAACTCACAATTATTAACCTGATAATGTAGGTAGTGCAAGATATGATCCTCATTTTATAGAAAAGGAAGTACTTTTGGAGAGGCTGAGACTTGCCTGTGATCATACAATTAATTTGTGGTAAACCCATTCTCTTGGTTCCGAATCTAGTGTTCTTATTATGCTGTCAATTCAGGCTTGAGAAAGGCATAATATGTTTGGTTTCTTACCCTCAACATGAGTTTTTTCTTATATTTGGTTAAATAGAATGTTACTATTCATTCATTCATTTTATTTTTATACTAGGAAATGATTGCTGAATAGTGGAGAAATTGCTTTAAAAAATTCTATGAAAGATGTTATCACTACTATGTTGGCCTTATAAAGATAGGAATTATAAGCAGCACTTTGAGGGATGGTGTAATATAATAGACAGTGATGCAGACCTAGAGTAAAGAAAGACCTGGGTTCAAGTTCCACTTCTGAGGTATACTGGTTTTGCAATGCTGGGCAAGTCATTAACCTCAGTTATCTAAACAACTGCATTGGTAGAGAGCATCTTTGAGAGTTCTTTATTCCAATGAAATCACTGCTTCAATTTTGTTAAAGTGACATTTTACTAAGGAGGAAACTGAGGTAAAGAGAGGCAGTTATTTCTTTAACATCACACATACATTTATCGGAAAAGCCAGAAAGAGGCTTAAATTTCCTAATTCCCAGTCCGGCAGACTACAATGCCTCTGGCATACTCTTTAATCTTGGCATTAAAATTCTTGCTTGATTAATAGAAAATAAAAAAAGAAGCCACACACCAAATAAAACCTATAGTTAAATAAATTAAATTGACATTCTTATGGATGAGTTATTTACTACTCTTGAGCTGCTCTATTTGATAGGAGTAAAAGAATATAATCATATTTTGGATATATTTTGGATTTAGGAAAATATATCTTTTCATAAAATTTGTATAACCATTAAAACTCAAAATATCTTGTCAGATGCATGCCTTTCCCTGGCTAATGTCTAAATCTAAGTGAACTTTGAGGGGAAACTTACTTTATATGTTTTGGATTAATTTACACTCATCATTAGAATATTGTTTTGTGTAAGCTATTGCCATTTTACAGAAGCTTTTTCTGCCCTTATTCTAAGATCCAGGAGGAAGATTTTGCCTGTTGGAAGTGAAATTGAACAGCAAAGAATTTATCATATCAGTAAATTTAAAAATCATGAAGTTCAAACTGATTCCTATCTTAGCAAACAGTGTTCTCAGGTTGTAACAGCTAACATTTTTATAGGGCTTTATCATAACAAAATGCCTTATGTGCCCAATCCTTCCTCTTCTTTCTTACCCTTTTCAATGTTTTTTTCTTTACCACTGTACTAAAACTCCTCTCCCATTGGTGTACACTGACCCCTTACTTCTAAGTCCAATGGCTGTTTCTTAGTCTTCATTTTCCTGGATATTTCGCCATCATTTGACACTACTGTCCATGCTTCAGAGATACTTTAAACTCCTGGTTTTCTTCCTGCCTCACCAAACATTCTCTCTTTTTGCTCCCTCTTCATTTTCTTCCTACCCCATAAAGGTAGATCCCAAGGTTTTGTTCTTGGCTGTTTTTCCCTCCACTTTGTATTCTCTGCCTTGACAATCTCCTGTACATCCATGATGTCTACTATTATCTCTATACAGATGACTCCCAAGTCGATATATCCAGTCTGTCTCCTTCTCCTGAGATTCAGGGACATGTTCTACTGAGTACAGGAAATTTTTTTACTTGAATACTCTATCAGATCAGGATTTTCAATATATTCTACTCTGAGCTTATTACTCCACCTTCCCCCAAACTTGTTGCTCATTCTGATTTCACTTCAAAGTCCTTTATAATGAGAAACAAACATTTATGAAGCACCCCTGGCACTTTGCTAAGATTATTTCATAACCTTGTCCCATCTTTTTTTGCCAGTCATATTTTGCTCAATCCTACTTTCAGTAATACTGTCCTCCTTACTATTCCTCCAAAGAGGGCTTTTCCTTCTTCCACTCTTTCCACTTTCCAAGTCACGAGATAGCCAGACATTTCTCTGTGATCTAATTATATCAGTTCTCTGTTCAGAATCCTCCAATACTCTCTATTGTTTACTAAGCAAAATTCAAGCCCCTTCCTTTGAATATTTCAGTTTCCTCACAATAAAACAATATCCTACTTTTCTCTATTCATTACATATATTTTATGCTCCAAGCAGATTGGACAGCTATTCCTCATATACACCCCATTCTTAATTTGGACCCTTTACTCAGAGTATTTCTTCTTCTTGGAATGCTCTCTCTTTTTTTCCTTTTCTGTTCAATTTTTTCCCATGAACCTAAGCTGAAAAGCAATGATTTGATTACTTTCTCCTCTGCCCCCTCACCCCTCTCACTTTTCCTTCCATTACCTTTCCCCCTTTACCCTGAAAAACAGAGATCGTCTTTGTTGCCAATAGCATCATGAGTAAAATGGATAGATGGAGACAGAACATTTGAGGATAAAAAGGTAGTGTGGAAGAAATTATGTGAAGAGTTAATAGGTCAGATTTAATAAGTCCTTGGATATATGGAATTGTGATTGAGAGGCTGCTAATATTGTGGAGCTACTGCCATGGTTGAACTTAGCGCAGTGCCTAGCATATAATAGGAACTTAATAAATGCTTATTGACTAAACGATTAAATTGTGTAAAGGAGAAGTATGGAGAAAAAGTGAGGAGCTCTATATTATGACATGATTATGAATAGACAGAGGGCATTCACTTTGAATGAAAACAAAATGGTAAGGTTTTAGGGAAAAGTTTAATAGCATTCAAGAGGCATTTATCAAGCACTCACTAAGTGCCAGACACTTACTAGATGCTGAGAAAACAAAGATCGAAACAAAAATCCCTGCCACCCAAGGGTTTGTGTATTCTATATTTGTGAGGAATTAGGCTTAAGAATATAAGCCATCAAACCTCACACATATATGCTTCTATCCTGACAAAGCTCTTTCCCAGCTTTGTCTTCAGCCTCCATGAGGTCGTCAGTATAAATATTATGACGTCCATTTTAGAGATAAGGAAACTAAGGCTCTGAGTTGAAGTGATTTGCCCATAATCACCTAGTGAATAAATATCAGGGGTCAGATTTGAACTTTCATTTGCTGATTCCATGTCGAGGACTCTCTCTCCTATAACCCATGGTTTTTCACAGGAAGATTTATATGGGCTAATGCAGAACCAAGCAAGCAGTGTACATGATGACTACAAGGTGTGCATGTAAAGGAAAACAGCAGCTACAAAAGTGGAATGAAACCCTCTGCTATTATAATGACCTAGCTAGACTGTGGAGAAGAGATGGGCAATTTTAATTTCCTCCCTTCTTGGTAGAGATGGAAGACTGCAGGTGTGGAGCATTGCATATATAATTCATAAAACCCATAGCTCCAGCAGCAGCAGTAACAAGACATTGCTTTTCTTTAAGACCCCATTTTCACATCTTCTTTTGTCTTCCTTAATAATCTTTAACACCAAGGCATGAATATGATCTACCCCCTGAGTTTTACTTGATGGGATCCTAGATTCATGAGGGTAGTTGGACCGAAGAGGTCATCAACTCCAAGCCCCTAGTTTCTCATATGAGGACTTGATATTCAGAGAAGTTAAATGACTTGACCAAGGTCACAGGTAGGTGAATAGCAGAGCTGGGATTTAAATCCATGTCTTTTAAGTCCCAAATCATTGCTCTTTCCATTGTAGGTGATATAATGTGGGAAGAATGCTCGACCTGCAGAGAGCTAGGTTCTTCTAGGTTTCAGATCCTGGAGAGAAATGTCACAGAAGGCTCATACTGCAGTAGGCCTGGTCTATTGGCAATTGTGAAAGTCTCCTTGAAGGAACTGACTCACTGCAAGTGACGTAAAATTTGTTTTCTCCATTAGTTGGGAATAAATTCATTTCTTTGAGACAATGGTCACCTTGACTTTAGCTGATTAGAGAACCTTGACAATAATCATGATGAATTGGCCAAATGTTAAATACTGAGAATACTGGCCCTGGCTGAAATTATTGCCACAGATTGTAAGTCAATAAATATAGTTAATATTTCAGGCTTTGATTTCTATATTATCCTTAATATGATGACATGACTGATGATGGTAAAGCTGGGTCAAACTGTTGAATCAATGAATTATGAATATGTACATGGAAGTGATTAACGGAGCTGCCCTTTTAGGTTTTGCCTGATTATAATGAAGCCTGAAAATTGACAGGTGTATATTTGCTTCAGAAATAATGTGAGGAAGTCCTTTGCCTAGAGGTAAGCCTCTAGAGAGATTTATGGCATATAAATTGCACAAGAATGTTTTCAGGTCCTCCTATCTTTTTCTTATTTCTTTCCCTAGGTTATTAATAATTATATCAGTGTTTTTTAATTAACATTGTTATGCATTTCAAAGATGACATCATTTTCTAAAAAAGCATAGAAAGAAAAGAAAGGGGAAAAAAGGAAAGAGCTCTAATCACTGGATTGCTATGCATTTCTCCCATCATCTTCTATCCCATATCTATGTTGATTTTGCTAAGTGTTTATCAAGGTTACAGAAATTGACAAGTTGATCTACCTCAAAATGTACTGACATTGTCAAAGTTGTTAATTTTCTTTCCTCTCTATTCTCTCCCTTTTCCAGTACGAAAGGAAAAAAATCACAGCTGATAAATAGACTGAAATGTTTCAAAGGCTACATAAAGGGAAAAAAAGCTCACTCTTGGCCAAAAACAAATTCTGAAATAGGTAAGATAACCCCATAAACAAATACAATATTATAAACCCTTGGCTGGATAGGTGGTTGGTGACTGGAGGCAAAAGCAGAAGAAGAGACTGGAAGGCTAAAGACAAAAGGATCTGATTGAAGTTTGCCTATAGATGTCTATGACTTCACTATTTTACAATATTTATTAGTGAGTTAGATCATAGGATCTTAGACATAAAGTGACTTGCCCAAAGGCACAAAGGTAATAAAATTAAGATTCTTTTAATGCTAGATTCAGTGTTTTTTTTTTCACTAAATCTTACCGATTTATCTTGATTCTTTACTGATTTCCATTAACTATTTCCTTGAAGAACCATAATCCTGGTCCTATGAGGAATTTCCTAGACTACTTGGTACAGATAGTCTCATGTTAGCCCAAAGGGATACAAACTACTGTTTCCCAAGTCTTTTCCCCAAACATAGTATTTGTCAAAAATTTTAAATAAACCTGTTACATTAGAAGTAAGTTTAAGGATAGATCTCTTAAAATTCAAGTGGTTTCACTCTTGTGCTAAACTCTCAGGACCTGCACAAAGGGCAAAAATGGAATGCAGTGGAGGTGGATTATTTTTAAAAGCATGAGCAGCAGGAGGTATATTTTTGTTAAGGCTTTTGAAGGATGAGTTTGTAACATAATAAATCTAGAGAATTAGTGCAAATCAGTGGCAAAAGTCACAGAGTTGGAAATAACCTTAGACCAGTGACATCAAACTTAAGTAGAATTGGGGGCCACTGGACAAAGATCCCCATGGTCACATATTGACTCAAGAAATCACATATTAATATTATCTATGTTCTATTGTATTTGATACCTCTGGGCTAGACCCACCTTTCTTTCCTATATCTGGTAAGGAAAGAATACCAGAGAATGTCATGCCAATTAGTGACATGGCAAGGGCTGACATCTAGTTTTTTTTCCACCACAATTTGTTTCCTCCACTGTGCCTCTAATGGGACATAAACTTTGATCAAGGAGCATTCCTTCCCAGTTCCCTTCCTTTTCTAATATCTGCAGCCTTAGAAAACTTGTTATTTACCATAGGAAAAACAGTTGAGAGGATATGTTTTGGCCTTTTCTTAGACTACTCTTGGCCATTGTTCACAGATCCTTGTCACAAGGATGCCATGCCATGACAAATGACTTCTTTAGAAGGGGAGCATCTAAATACCCATAAATGACTCATCTATGTTTTACTCTTTCTTTTCTCTTTCTGAGGTAATGAGGACCTGAAAAAGAAGTCAATGGTGATACTTTTGCACCAGAATAAAATTATAGGGCAGCCCTTTTCCAGTGTGAAACAAATTAGAGAAGCTGTTCTGTTGACAATCTAGAGCAGAATATTAAGCATGTCAAATAGAATTCTCTGCTTAGCTCATCTCAATAAAGTTAGTGAGAAGTGACTAATGTTCTCCTCCTCTCCCCCCTTTTTTTTTTAACAAAGTAGATTGGAAATTATCAACTAAGCTTAACAAGTTCACTAACTGGCTATAATAATTACTGAGTTTTTAAGAGAACTCAATTGAAAAACAGTCATTTAATCTAGAACCTCTCATGTTCTTCCAAAAACTTCTTTTTATTCTATGATGCTTAAAATACCAGTTTGATGGTGAAGAAATTCGAGGTTGTAACCACTTTGGGATCAATATTTAGGCTGTTGGATGGAAGGGCCAGCTTTGGCGTGAGCAAGACCTGGATTTATGTTCTGCTTCTGAAATGTAATTCCGGGTTACAATGGGCAAGTCATTTAACCACTCAGGGCCTCAGGATCACACTAAGATACTAAGTTATAGACATGTTGCTGGTCTTCAAAGTGGGGAGAAATGTTCAAACCTGGGAAATCTCCATACAATGAAGTCATGGGTTCAGATCAAACACAGCCATGCACACACACACACACACGCACACACACACACACACACACACACACACAAAGTCATGTGTCACAATCCTAGGTTCTGTAACAGAATTACCAAGATGTCGTCCTTGCCTTTTAAGGAGGTTACAGACTGCATCGGAACAATTTCCTTATAATGAGCTTTTAAAACTGGAAATTTTGTTGATATGGGATACCTTTCCTATCTTGACCAGTTCAAAAGAAACACAAGATATGCAGAGTTAGAGAATACACATCAAATGTTCACATGCGCTATTTATTTATCCCTGACCTGTGGTAGAACATTCCAAGTTGGTATCGGTCTGGTCAGTCACAGTCAAACACACCATAACTTGACTCTACTGTAATGATGTCATTTTGATCCTTCTTGAGAACGAAAGACAGCAACCAACCAACCAACTAACCTATTTTTGACTCCCTGGAGCTTATGTAAAGTTACAGAATCTTTGCTTTATTTATTTTTTATTTTGATAAATCAAAAGAATTATACATTAGTAGCAGCTATAGAAATTTGGAGCAACCAAAAAGAGAATAAAGTTCTACCCATAAATGAGAAATTTGAACCCATCACTAGAGAGATAGAGAATTGTTCCCTAGGGATCTTTTTTATTTTTTCATTAGAGACTTTTCATTTTAAAACCCTCAACATGACCCAATTTCACTAAGTATTTAACATAATTACTTTGCATGGCCTTTCCAGGGCTCTATTTACATATCCCAACAGGTCACTGTACCTCCACGGTTCTTTGCTCTGCTTAGAAATGACATTTTCTCCAAGGAATTTAAAGTGACTTTGAGGTCCAATCACTGTCAGATGTAAGAACCTTCCTCTTTTCCATTAACCCTGCTGTTTTGTCTTGTAAAGGGGATGAGGTGCAAGGGTCCCCAGGTTAAAGGTGGCTTGTTTACTCTTAAAAAAAAATCAATCAAGGGAATATGCATTTTCTAACATTGCAAAGAGAGGGAGAATCTGGCCAGAGAAAGGATACATGCTATTTTATTTTTTCCTGTAAAGATTGTTTATGCGAATGCTAAAGAGGTAAGAGCTATGTGGTAATGGGATTAAGTTTTCCCTTCAATTATAGCTTGAAATGTGAAAAGGAAGCGATCATTTAAGAGTTATTAAGAGTGAAATTTAGGTATTTGTGAATTTTAAAAGCACTGTTTAATTATTGCTTTCAAGCAACTTTTCTCTTTCTCTAAGATAGTAGACTAGTTTTTTCTAGTATGTGGTAAGTATAGCTCTATCTGGGAATAAGGGAGCCATGTTTTCAACCTCTAAGGTCCTGCTGAGTTCTATGCTTGGATAATTAGCATTTCCATTTTTCAAAATCATGCCTTCTTTTTTCTCCATTTGAATTTTTGAAACTTTTGAGTTGGGCAAGTTTTTCTCATGCCTTCCTCAGAAACATTCCATGTAGATCTCCAAGGTATGCTACTTGGTTGACATGGGGTATGTCAGCATTGGAATAAGTGATTCATACTTCATTTTGTTCTAGTTGTTTGGAAGGTCATCAAAAGAAAAGCAGTATCTACCTTCCTGTGCTCATCCTCTTAGGTTTCACCAAAGTAGATAGAGATAAAATATTTATGGGGAAGTTGATTAGATTTTTTAAAAAGTCTTTCAAGATAGGGTAGGGTCTTTTATCTTCTGGATTTTCTTTTGTATACCCTGTCAATAGGGTGTTAGGTCTACATCTGGCTTGGCCTGGAGATGAGGGAATAAGGGACATGGCAGGTCCCACCTGGAGATAGAGAAGAGGAACAAACTATAGAAGGGCTGACCCTAAGGCTGGAATGGAGAATGATCAAGGAGTGTGGATATGGAAGCAAGCTTGAAGGTAACCCTGGGTACATGTCTTTGTGTGGTGTCATGACCCTTAGATTCAGACAGAAGTAGAAATACAAAACCAACCCTAATCCTAAATATAAAAGCAGCTACTTCCTTTTACTTTGCAGGTGGTATTTTTCTGTTTTTCTGTAGGAGGTCACGTTGCTTTGCAAACAAGTTATACTGCAGTCTTTCTGTGCCCAGAGAGCACAGAATCTCTAGTTCAGGGGTTAATTTTTGGATCAGAGAAATATAGATTCCATGGCAATACTCCTTGTGAGGACATGTATGTGTATATATACATATATATATTTATATACACGTATACATATACAGAAGAATCTTTAGAGTTTAGTATTTCAAGGAATGTGTCCCTTTATATAGAAACTAGACAGATAAATTTATTTTCTTGTATTGAACTTTAATTTTTTCTGTCATTTATTCAATATATTGGATCTATTAGTAGACAGGAATTTCTTTTGGGACATCCTATATCCAAAATTCTTAAAAGCTCACGTATGAAGGTTTGATTCTAAAGGAGATGTGGCAAGGATCACTCTTGCCTCTGAGTGATCCTGAGAATGCTATACATAGGGCTATAGTTGGAGAAGTCATGGTATTCAGAGACTTCTAGTAAAAGATGATTTCTGACAGAAGAAATAAAGAATTCTTTAAAAAAACTACTGTGCCTTCTACCATTGAAAAACTATGATAATATATACAATTCGGAGAAACTAAAGAAGACTTTTGCAACCTAATAGAGAGTTAAATAAGTAGAGTCATGAGAGCACTTTTATAGAGACCTTAATAATAAAAAGGAAAGCAAGTCTTCAATCTTGAGAAATCTGATCAATGCCATGACTAAACATGACTTCAGAGGGTTAATGATGGAGTAAGCAAATAAGTCTTGACAGAAAAGTGATGGACCAGAGATACAGAAAGAGACATACATTTTTAGACATAATCAGTGTGTTGAATTACTTTCCTTAAGAATATTTCTTAAAATGGAAAACTTCTGTTGGGGGGATCATTTAATGGATAGTGATAGAGATGCAAAAGAAAAAAAAGACTAATTTTTTTAAATACATAGAAGAAAACAAAAAGTTCAAAGGGGGAAACAAATAAACAGTAATTTGGCCATTACTATGTTAAACTTAATATGCAGTTTTTTAAAAGTATATAACAAAATACACAACTTCATATATAGAACTTTTTTCTTTGTATATCAAACATCCTTGTTTGTTGATAATTATAATCTAGTAAAAAGGAGAAAATTTAAATGAAAAAGAAAAAAATAATTTAAAAATATAATAGACATTATGAATTATGAGACCCAGAAAAGACCTTAGAGATAATTTGGATTTAGATCGTTATTTCAAAGATGAGAAAACAGACTCAGAGAGGTCAAATGATTTATCTTAGCCCTCCCTTACAATTAATGGTGGAGCTGTCATTAAAACCAAGATCTCTTAGTTATGTATTGTTTTTTCAATGACCAGGTTCTAGGATAATGGCAAAAGCTTCCTCTGCTGGACAAAAGTTTGAATCCTCATCACTAGGGTCTAAGGAAAATTAGGGTCATAGGAATGCGAGGCTATAGATTTAGAGCTGAAAATGACCTTCAAGGCCATCAAGTTCAACCTTCCCATTTTACAGGTGAGGTAACTGAGGCTCATAGAGGTCAAATAATATTTGAAGGGTTACATGGCTAATTTCCACCCCTTATCTAGTATAGTATGTTAGGCACCTAAGTGGTACAGTGGATAGAGCACCAGTGCAGGAGTCAGGAGGATCTGAGTTCAAATCTCACCTCAGACACTTGACATTTACTAGCTGTGTGACCTTGGGCAAGTCACTTAACCCCAATTGCCTCATCCTGGGTCATCTCCATCCTGATGAATATCTGGACACTGGATTCAGATGGCTCAGGAGGAGAAGTGAGACTGGTGACCTGCACAGCCCTCCTTCACTCAAAACAAAGTCAAGTGCAAGTTGTATCACCGGTATGATCTTCTTTGGCAATGAAGAGCAAACACACTACAGTACGTTAATTTTCAGGATTAGGCTTCACAGAATGCTTTTCATGAGATATCTATAAAGTGTCTGTAAGGACACTTACAAAATGAGGTGTAGGTTCAAATCTCATTCCTGACATTTGTCTTTTCAATGTAGCTGGATAGCCTAGTGTATAGAGAACTGAATTTAGAGGTAGGAAGACCTATATTCAAATCCTGCCCCAGAAATTGATTAGTTGAGTGACTCTTGGAAAGTCACTAAACCTTTCTAGGGCTCTGTTTACTTATACAAAATGACAGTTTTGGACTGAATGGCCTCTAAAGTCCCTTCTACTTTTAAATCTGTGACCTCCTCAACCTTTGAATGTGTAATATTTGTGGCAAATAGATCCTGTGTTCCCTTAATCACATAATATAGCAAGTAGCATAAAAGGAAAATATGTCAAAGAATGGAGAAATGAAGAAAATCTAAGTGTTAATAATGGGAATGTTTTTTAACTTGATTTTTAAAAGGTATTTGCAATTTTTTTTTGCAAATGATTTTGAGTATGCTGGTTTCTTCTAGCTTCTTTCCAGTCTAAATTTCCACACAAAAAAAGATCATCAATTTCTTTTTTTTTAGAAAAATTAATATTCTATTTTTCCCAGTTATATGTAAAAACAATTTTTTGACATTTGTTTTTAAACTTTGAGTTCTAAATTCTCTCCCTCTTTCCCTACCCTTCTTCATTAAGAAGGCAAGTAAATTGTTATAGGTTATACATGTGTAGTTATGCAAAACGTTCCCATATTAGTTATGTTGTGAAAGAAAACCTAGACAAAAACACCTTAAGAAAAATAAAATAAAAAATTATGCTTCTATCTGTATTCAGATACCATCAGTTCTTTCTCTAGGAATGGATATCACCATAAGTCTTTCAGGGTGGTCATGGATCATCATATTGCTGAGAATAGTTAAATTGTTTCATAGCTGATCATCTAACAATAATGCTGTTACTTTGTATGTAGTCCATTTCATTTTCCATCAGCTCATGCAAGTCTTTCCAGGTTTTTCTGAGCATCCTGCTCATAATTTCTTAGAGCATAATAGTATTCTGTCATAATCATATATCACAATTGATTGGTGTCCCCTCAATTTGCAATTCTTTCCCATCAGAAAAGAGCTGCTGTAAATATTTTTGTACATATAGATCCTTTTCCTTTTTGTTTTTTATCTCTTTTGTTATACGGACTTAGTAGTGTTATTGTTAGATCAAAGAGTATGATTTTATAGCCCTTTGGGTATAGTTCAAATTGCTCTCCAGAATGGCTGAATCAGTTCACGACTCTATCAACAATGCATTACTGTCTGGCTATAATATTCCTGCGAGTTTTCATTTTGGGATGTCTTTCAGGAGGTGATTGTTGGACTCTTTTAATTCATACTTTACCATCTGGATCTATTATATGGAGGCAGTTTTTCTTGATAATTTCCTGAAAGATGTCATCTATTCTCTTTTTTGGAAGAATGTGCCTTGCAGGTAGTCCATTATTTTTAAAATGATCTCTCCTAGATCTCTTTTCCAGGTCAAATGTTTTTGCAATGAACTATTTCACGATGTATTCTATTTTTTCATTCTTTTCTTATTGCTTCTTGATTTCTCATAAGGTCATTAGCTTCCACTTGCTCAATTTTTAATTTGTAAGGAATTATTTTTCTTCATTGAGTTTTTGTCCCTCCTTTTCCATTTGGTCAATTCTACATTTTTACATTAGTCGTGTTGCAAAGAAGTCATGTTGTAAATGGGAGGAACCACAAGAAAAAAGAAACAACAACAAAAAAGGCAAAAAGAACGTTTTGATCTGCATTCAGATTCTATGCACATTCCATAGTTGTTTATCTGGATCAAATCTACTTTTTAAGGATTCTTTTTCTTCAGTGAATTTTTGTGCCTATTATTCTATTTGGCCAATTCTGTTTTTTAAGGCATTCTTCTCCTCATTGGCTTTTTGAACCTCTTTTACCATTTGGCCTAGTCTGTTTTTCTGGTTGTTTTCTTCAGCATTTTTTGGATCTCTTTTAACAAGCTGTTGACTCGATTGTCATGATTTTCTTGCATCACTCTAATTTCTCTTCCTAATATTTACTACCTTTCTTCCTTGATTTAAAAAATCCTTTTAGTGCTCCTCCATGGTCTGAAACCAATTCATGTTCTTCTTTGAGGTTTTGGATATAAGAACTTTGACTTTGTTTTCTTCTCAGTGTGTGTTTTGATCTTCCTTGTCACCATTGTAGCTTTATTTGGTCAGATTTATTTTCTATTTGCTCATTTTCCCAGCCTACTTTTTGACTTTTAACTCTTTGTTAAAGGAAGGCTCTGCTTCCAGGGTGGAGGGTGTATGGTCCCATGCTTCAGGGGTTTGGGCAGTTGTTTTCAGACATACTTCTAGGGACCTGTGGTATGATCTAAGGTGTGTTTATTACTCTCTTAACCTGTGCTGTAGTCTATGAGTGACCACAAGCACTGTTTTCTGCCCTTAAAGTGTGATGAGGGTCCCTCCTCCATTGTGGCTACAAGCTCTGTTGTACTAGTGTTCCTTCTCACCCTGGTATGGCCACCCAGGACCTGAGTATGGGGCAAAACAACAGAGTCCTGCCTCCAATGTTCTTCTGACCAGTTGTTTGATCCCTTTACCATCTGTGGGCTGAGAGTTCTGGAAGCAGCTGCAGCTGCTGCTGCTGATTCAGTGGTTCCTGAGACCTGAATCTCTTTTGCTTGAACTGACTCTATACTGGTGTGGCCTGCAGTGGACTGTACTCCACTCTCATCCAGGTGTGACACACTTTTCCAGCCAAACTTCTAAGTTGTGTTTGGAAAATTATTTCACCCCTTATTTTGGGGGTTTCTATTGCTTCAGGAATTATTTTTTGGCATTATTTAAAGGTGTTCAGGGAGAGTTTGCATAGCACTCAGGAGAGTTGCTACTTTTTTTCTGTCATCTTGACCACAATTCATCAATTTCAAGGCTATTCCTCATAAAAAAAATGGTTCTGGGCCATGCCCTCCCTTTCTGGAAGGACACATCACTTTATTTACATGCCATGTAAATTGTCTCCTTATTGTCTCTTGTAACTGAATTTATGGGGAACTGAATGGTCTACTGGACCAGACTTATGAACTATTGTTCTTATTTGAGGTTCCTTTTCTCTTCTTCTTTTTTTCCTCTCTGATGAAAATTATCTCTCCCTGAAATGCTGTATTTGGTTTAATCTTTTGAGATGATTTAAATGTGCCTTGTGGCTAATTTTGTTGAGCTGAAATTGTAAAGCATATTACAACAAATCAGACATGCTTGATCAAGCTAGTACATTTCCATCTCAGTCCAGTGCCTCACATGCTTTCCCAGGCTCCTTGGTGACTTGAGGCAAGCAAGAGATGCATACTCTAGAGGCTAATTACTCTTTAAAGCACTTATAATGAGCTTCAAGGTTCCCTAAACATCTAGAAATTTACCATTTGTCATTAACAATGACTTGAAGGTGACTGTTCCAGAAGGCAGATATGATGTCTGTTTTAGGTTTCTATCTTGACCCAAAGAGTGGTGGGGATGTTAAGCACTAAACCAGGAGAGTAGAGAAGTTTTCTTTTGATAAATCATCTTGCTATCATATCTCAAATTCTTTTAAAAATGTCTACCAATTGATGAATTGTTTGGTGATGCCTCTTTGGAAAGAAATCTAAACTTCATTGGTGCTTATTCTGAAGAAGACTGACAATAAATGTCACCAGTACTCAAGAAATCCTTCATAGGACCATAAATTTATGGTGGTGTTACTGAAGTGAAAGCAAGGTCTATATAACTTTCATATTATCAACATTCTGTATGATTTTAAGACCTAGACCTAAAACAGATGTCATCCTATCTGTCCTTTGGAGCAGTCACCCTCAACCCATCCTTAATTTTAAATGATAAATTTCTAGATATTAAGGTTGTAGGAAGCTGGTTGGCTCAATTGATAAAGTACTGGGCCTGGAGTCAGGAAGATCTGAGTTCAGAGCTGGCCTCACTTAACTAGCTGTGTAACCCTTAGGCTAGTCACCTAACCTCTGTTTACCTTAATCCACTAAAGAAGGAAATGGCAAACCACTCTAGTACTTTTGCCAAGAAAATCCCACAGACAGCATTGCTGTACTGGGGTCACAAAAAGTTGGTCACAGTTGAACAACTGAACACTAGCAAAGATTGTTCAATCTATATTAATATCATACCTTCCTTGATTTTCTCTCCCCCCTCCCCCAGAGTATTGGCATAACAAATTGAGTTTTGCTCTACTTTGTCAGAACATTATGGGATGGTTTTAGGTTTGATGATTGCTTTCATTTCTATACCACCACCAAAGGATTTACTTAGTTCTGGTGACACTTAATTTCAGTCATCTTCAAAAGAAACATCAGTGAAGACTTAACATCATTTTGTAGAGATTTTTGAGAAAATTTGAGGTATGATAGAAAGATGATTTTATCAAAAGGTAGCTTCTCTACTTTTCTGGTTTGGTGCTTAAGATCTCTACCACTCTTTAGGCTAAGCTATTTTCATATTTGTCCATGTCACTCTCCCCTTTCCAACCACCCCCTCCCAACCCACATTCAATCAACTCCAGTGGCTTCCTACTGCCTCTAGGTTCAAATATAAAATCCTCTGTAACCTGACCTCTTTCTATCTTTCTATTTTTCTTATTCCATACTTCCACATATTCTGTCACCCAGTGACACTAGCCTCTTTGCTATTTATTACACACCATATTCTATCTCATGACTGAACATTTTCTCTGCTTGTCTCTCAAGTCTTTCCTCATCTCTATCTCCTAACTTTCCTGGCTTCCTTTAAATCTTAACTAACAAATAATAAATCTTTCCCAGTTTTCCTTAATTTGAAATACCTTCCTTCAGAGATTATCTCCAGTTTATCTTGTGTATGTCTTGCTTTTATATAGCTCATTACAAGTTACGTCTCACTTTAAATTATGAGCTCCTTGAGATCGGAGACTATTTTTTGCCCTTTTTTTGGCTTAGTACAATGCCTGGTACATAGTAGGTTCTTAATAAATGTTAGTAGATCAACTCACTCCCTATCATTGTATTTGATAAAATAACAATGATAATTAGTACTTTATGTACAACAGTTTATAGAAACCTAACAAAATTGTGAATTTGTAAGTATACATATTATTTTCCCCATTTCTCAAGTGGGGAAACTGAGTTTCAGGGAGATTAAGTTACTTGCCCATTATTGCATGATGATTAAGTCTTCGGTGACATATTTTAGGAAGAACATTGACAAATTGGAGTACATACAAAAGAGGGTGCCAGGATATTGACACAAACAGAAAACATGTAATACAAGGATTTAGAAATGTTTAGCTTAGAAAATCTCAGATTTGCTGGCATAGATTTGGTAAGAAGGTAAAAAGAGGACCAGTGAATAGAAGTGATAGGAAAGCAGATTTCAACTTAATGTAAAGAAAAGGAAACAAGCATTTATTTAATACTTGCCATGTGCCAGAAACTGTAGGAAGCCTCTTGAGAATGAAAGTTGTCTAGAAGTGGGATGGGATGCCCATGGAGGCAGTGAGTTCCCTGTCACTGAAGGTCTTCCAGAAGAGGGAATACTATATATGAAATTTATGCTTCACTTTCAAAATGGAATTTGTTAGACAGGCATTTTTCAGTTCTGTTCAACTCTTCATGCTTCCATTTGGGGTTTTCTTAGCAAAGATACTAGAGTGATTTACCATTTTCTTCTCTAGCTCATTTTAAAGATGAGGAAATTGAAGCAAGTAGTGTTAAATGACTTGTCCAGGGTCACACAGCTAGTAAGAGTCTGAGGCCAGATTTGAACTCCAGAAGATAAGTCTTCCTGACTCCAGACCTGTCACTCTATCCACTGTGCCACTTAGCTGCCCTGTTGTGGATGGAGTAGATGACCTCTAACCTGCCATATATTCCTGGGGTTCTAGGATTCTGTTTGCAACAGAGACAAGAACAGAGCCCAGCCCTTCATATTTCAGGCCTATCGGTCTTGCCCGAGAATGTATGGGATCTGGTAGGGGAATATATTGACTATCACTTGGTTGCACATGAACATATGTTATTTAACTGCATTATTTATTCTCAGTATGTAGGAATAGGGTCCAAGATAGACAGTCTTCTTTGTAGAGGGATGAGAAAAAAAAGGGCTCAGTGAACTATTCAGAGAAGACAGGCCTCAACAGGGTGCCCCATTATAGTTCCTGAAAATACTCTCGATGTATATGATGATGTTCATCATAATAGCTGGCATCTACATAGGTCTTTAAAATTTTCAAAACATTACAAATATTTCATTTGACCCTGATAACAACTTTAAGAATACTCTTCTCCCCCAGAATCCTTGGTTTGCTTCAGAATTTCACTTAAAACTCCATTTTCCACATCAAACCATATCAGATCTTCCCAGCTGCTAGTGCCCCCCTTCTCCAATTTTGCATATATTTTGTAGACACATGTCCCCCCAAATCCTACTGCAGTCTTAAGCAGTTAAAGCTTAAGACTGTACTAAGACTTTTGAAGCACCCTTTATTTCCACTAATAGAACATAAGCTTCTTGAGAACAGACTTTCACTCTTGTATTTGTATCCCCTAGGTCTTAGTACAATGCCTGAGAAACAGTAGCTACTTATTAACATTTAAATGCTTGTCAATAGACTGGTAGACAAATCTGTAGGTGCTATCTTTGTCCTCATTTTAAATATGAAAGAAAAAGGGATCAGAAAATTTAGTTGACTTACTCAGGGCCTCCCAGCTAATAAGGGAAAAGCTCTATTGCAGCATATCAACATTGAATGTTGATGGCCTTGGGAATGTGCCAAAGACACTTCAGCTACTTCAGAATATTACCCAGGGCTGGCACATCCTGAATCTGATACTAGAAGGCAGTGAGTCTCTTGGTGGAGAAACAGCATTGGCTGCCCCAGCATTCTGCTGAGTGTATTTTATATGGAGAGTAGACAAGAAGTTGGGCCTGGCCTCTGCACCATAGCCTCCCTTTATGATTTCTCAGAGCACCTGTGCATCTAGTAGGTTCTCAGTCACGGAGCTGACTGCCTTGTAGGATCTCCACTTCTAGTAAAGTCAGAACAAGATGACCCAGTGTCTGTGGACCATGAATATAACATTGAGGCAAAAAAAGCCAACTTAAAATATCAGTGATTCTTAAAGTGCCTGTGCCTGGCTCATTTTTTAAAGGTGGCTTTCCACAGAAACAGCAGGTGACATAGCTCCCAGGACAGTAGCAATTTGCTGCCATTTTCAATTTCCCATTTGTAATCACTTTTCTGAAGACATTTCATCAGTAACCTTGGTTGACTTGACTTCCAAGGATGGATAGGACAAATGGCCCAGAGTTTCACTTGATTAATATTGAATGTGAATATTTTTCTTCACAAGTCTTTGGTGTATTGTTGATTACTCAACTTCCCCTTTGCCAAGTCACTGCAAAACATGTTTAGAACCTCTGCTGCCAAACAGTCTTCTTAAATATTAATCAGAAAGGCAATACACAAATTCCGCACCTGAACAACAGTACAAGAGTTCTCTTGGCTCTAAAAATGAAGGGAAAAATCTCAGGAACTTAGCATGATCACTTGGTTCAGACATCATGCTTGAACCATTTTGAAATGAGGGGATCCATCTGAAGTAGGGCTAGGCAGATATTCTGTTTAGGTGTGTGAGATATTCTGGGCTCTCTTGGATTTCATTCTTTCTGTGGTTTCACTGATCACCCAGTGTCTTGTGTTTTTGACCTTGGAATCATCCTGTACTTCTTCTTTTACTTTGCTTCTCATATCCAGTCCGTTTTTTATTGTCGTGTATTCATTTCAGTCATGTCTGACTCTTCATGACCCCATTTGGATTTTTGCTTTTTTTCTTTGGTAAAGATATTGGAATGGTTTGCCATTTCTTTCTCCATCACATTTTACAGATAAGGAATCTGAAGCAAAGAGAGTTAAATGACATCCTCAGGGTCACACAGCTAGTAAGTATCTGAGGCCAGATTTGAACTCAGGAAGATGAGTTTTCCTGACGTCAGACCTGGCACTCTATCCTCTCAGCCCCCTAGCTGCCCTATCCAGTCATTTTCTAGGTCCATTTTTTCCCCTTCTATGCAACATTTCTCCAATTTGTCTCTCCTCTAGGATCTCCCTCTCTCCTCTCACAGGTCCTTATTACCACCCATCTGATACATCATTATAGTCCTTAGGCAAATCTTTGTGTGTGTTGCATCCTTCGTACAATATCCAGAATTAGCATTCTTATCTTGTGTCATTCTTCTTTCCAGATATCTTCATTGACTCCTTATTGCTCTCAATATTGCAATCAACTGCTTTGCCTGATATTCAAGACCCTCATCCAGTTGGCACTATCTTCCTTTTAGATTTATCTTATATTTATTACTCATCTACTTATATTCTACATTTCTATCCAGCTGGCCTACTGAAAATTCTAGGACTACATTCTGCTCCATATTCCTGGAATTATCTCCTTCTCTGTGCTGTTGCCTCCTACCCTACCTTCCAACATACTCTTTGCTGGTTGAACTTACATCCAGTCTTTAAAATCCAACTGAAGTGTCCAGAAAAATCTTTCCTGATTGTCTGGTCTCATAATACTCTTTTCCTTGTATACACATGTTTTAGAATTGTGGTTTAACTTGTAGGAATCTTCCAGTGTGGAAACTCTTTTTACCAATGAAGATCAATAATCATGGGTAGTGTTGGAGAAGTGCCTAGGTACAGTGAGAGCTTAAGTCCAATAGTCATGTTGCTAGTATGTACTGCAGACAGGGCATGAATTTGAGTCTTTGTGACTCTAAGGATAGAGCCATTCTACCACATTCCTCTCAGACCTCACATAGCATTCTGTTTTATAATTTTCTAAGATCCTAATCATGTAGTATGTGCATTGTAGTATGTGACTGTTGTTCCTTTACTAGACTATAAACTCCATAAACTCTATAAAAATTCTGTTTTATTCCAAAGCTTGGCAACAGAAAAGGAATTTAAGTGGAGAATCAGAGAAATTGTGAGAAGTCTTTGAGACTTACCTCTGTTCTCACCTTTACAGCATGTATATCCAGAAGACACTTAGATACTTGTATCTGTATTGTTTCCAGGCTTTTGGATTTACTGCTTAAGAAATGCTGGTTGAATTGTATCCAGAAATAATTTTCAAATGATTAGCTTGAAAAATTATGTGGCTTTAGGTTTTATTTTGTTTTTTAATAAACTACCTTGATGTTTAAGAAAAAATAAAAACCACCTGCTGATTCATTTAGGCAGCTTATGACAAAGTGATTTGGAGAGCATGTGTTTAAACTTCGAAAGCCTTTCTAGAAGCCCCTCAAGATGGTCTAAGAACCTTGGTTAGTCTCACACTTGCACAATCATTAAATAAATGTCACCATCTAAAAACTTCTTTATTAACTCCAGACTCATACTGGAGTCCTTGTCTGTTGAAACTGCTCTGGCATGTACCTAGCCTTAAAAGTCACGCTATAAAGGTAAGAAATGAAGTGAAACCCCAAAGTTCCAGCTTGGCACAAAACAGGGAAATTAGGAAGTTCAAAATAAACTTTTCCATTCTGCAGACAAGGTAGGCCTATTTGTTTCCAGTTTGTAAAATCAGGGAAAAGGAAAGCTCCTGCTGGGGTTCCCTGTCTGGAGGTGACCTAAAGGTTTTTTTTAGAAGGCTTTTTTCTTTTTCTCCACTCTCATGTAAATTAGTTCTGTCTACAGTCTGAAAAGGAGAGGAAAAAAACAGTTGTTTCAAGAGTGAGATTAATTCTATGTTTCACAGACTGACATTAAAAAACAAACAAACCCCAAACAGCTTATTCAGAGATTTCTTAAATGTATTCCATCAAACCTTGAAATAGAGATCCTTTATCTTAAAAAAAATTTAGGCATATGGCACAAAACATTTGTGTGAAACTCCTTTCCAGCAAGGACACCTGTAGTTGAATTAGCTGTCCTCTAGACAAGCCTGCTGCCAGGCCTAGACTACTTCAGAGTCTTCTTCACTGACATGCAAAAGAAGGAACTTTATTTATGTCTATGAGGATGTGTTGTCATTCTAGGAATTCTCTAGGGTCCCTTACTTGCAACTCATGATGACCGAATTCATTGCTTCTTTCAAAGCTTGAGGACAGAAAACGGACTGGGGAAGGAGGGAAATTGTGATAAGCTTTTAAGATCATTAGAATTTTCTTTTTAAAAAATATTAAAATATGTCAGTTTTGAACTTTCCTTGGTGAAATAGTTTAATTGGTCTTTATACTTCAAACTAATATGATATAGCATAAGAGGCAGCACGGTCGAGTAAGTGATTGAGTGCTGAGCCTAGAGTGAGGAAGACCCGAGTTGAAGTCTAACCTCGGACACTTAGCTGTATGATCCTGAGTAAGTCACTTAACCTCAATTTACCTCATTTTCTTTAGCTGTAAAATGGATATAATAGTAGCTCCTACTTCAGAGGGCTGCTTGAGAATCAAATGGACTAATATTTGTGAAATGCTTTGCATAGTACCCTGTACACAGTAGGTGCTTAGAAATGCTTGATTCCCCTATTCCTCTAAACCTAAAAATTTGATCTCCAAATAATGTTCCTGCCATGTCTCATAGCAACTATGTCTTAGTTCTGGGTATATATAAATATAGTGGTATTTGTTATTTTTAAATACCCTAATTTCTCCCAGCAGAGAATATAGGCAAATTAATTTTTTATGGTTATAATAAGTATTTATTTTATACTTTTAAATTTTATTTATTTTATTCTGAACTTAATAAATAAAATGAGCATTTCTATAAAATAGGAGAATAGAAAAAAAAGATGATTATAGATGGAACTATTCAAATGTAAGGAAAAAATTTACTATTTCTTTTAAATATATAATAAAGTTATGGAACTTTCTTTCCTCCCCCTTTTTTCTCCTTCCACCTCTTCCCTAGAGATGGCTACCATTAGATACAAATATGTATATGTATATACATACATATTTATGCATACATACACATATGTTATATATGTGTATGTATGTATGTATATATCATTCTATGCATACTTCTAGTTATCGGTTCTTTATCTCTGGACACAGAGAGGATTTTCCTGCATAGGTCCTTTAGAGTTAATCTGAGTGTTTATAATAGTCAATAGTATAGGTACACTGATTTGATGAAATATTCCTGACTTGACTGTTTCTGTCCTCTTAATTACCTCTGACATTGGAAAGAGAGGCAAGAGTCACATGGAATAATCCTATGTCATATAATGTAAATATGTCTATTAAATATTACCATAATGTTTGTATATAATATGAAAAATTACATTAATCTTTAGACCCTGACTCTTCTCTCCCTTCACTGGCAATCTCATCTGTTCTTAGGGCTTCAGCTCTCACCTCTATCAGAATAACTTCGAAAGCTCTTTCTCTGTCCTTTAAATTTTTACCTCCAAACCCCTATTTTCAACTGCCTGCTAGATATTTCTGTTTAAGTTATGCTACCATCATTTTAATCTTAACATGCTTTAAACCAAGCTCATTATTGCCCCGATATCTGCTTGGCAAATCTTCCCTTACTAACTTCCTTATTCCTCATTTAAAGACATTATTCTCCAAGTCACCAGAATCTGAGACATCTTTGACTCCTCTTTCAGCTTCCATAGCTAATCAATTGCTTCATCTCACTTGATTTCAGGCTCTAAAATCTTTAACATTCACCCGGTCCTTATCATTTCCATCATCTAGTTGAAACTCATTAACTTCTACCTAGAGGTTCTTAACCTGTTTTTGAATATTCCCTAACAGCAGTCAAATGAAACCTATGGGTCCTTTCTCAGAATAATGTTTTTGATGCACACAATTAGAAAACCAATGGTTTGAAATGAAACATTTTTCAAAAAATTTCATGGACCCCAGGGTTAAGAACCCACGAAGAGCTTCCGAACAGTGTTCTTTATTCAAACTTTTCCACTCAGTATTCTACCTATACCCAGAAGTCAAGTTGCCTTGACCTCTGACTCCCCTGCAAACCTCCCTCTCCCCCACCAAACGATACAAAACAAAATAAAAGGTTAAGCTTATACATCCAAGTCATATTCCATTTCTACATATAATAACTGTACATAGAATTTCTCTAGGAAATTCTCCTAATAAAACTTGAGTCTATCTCATATCTTATTTTCCTTGAATATGAACAAAAGTCATCTTCATTTCCTAAACAAGCAATTTCAGGCGCAGGACAACTTCATTTCACTCCCACAGAAAATTTATATGACAGAAAGGACTCTCAGGAATCTCTGAATAGATACGGAAATAAGTAAACCACTCAAATATTCATAAGCTTTCCTTGGAAGGGAACTGACCTGAGGCTTCTTTCAGGCAACCTTTGACATTTTGGTGGGTCTATCTTTCCCATAAAGTCTCCCCAACATTCTTTGTAAAACCTTGCGCTTTGATCTCCCACAAAACAATGGTGTCATGAGGGTCTTAAAGTGAGCATTCTCCTCATTGGAGTTTTGCTCTGGGCTGGACCAGTTCCCTTCTAGCTCAGGTTTTATTTTTGCAACAATATTTGACACTTGTAGGCCATTCAACAGTAAACAAAAGTAAATCTACTTAGCAGTAGCAGAAAAAGAATGTTCAACAAAGATATTCATTGAGGACACCTTGAATTAAGTCAGCGGATGGAGCTCCTTTTCTTGTGTCCCCCATAATGGTGTGCCAAGAATAAGAGAGCAACTTGTGGCTTTCTTTTGAGGAGGGCTCAGGAGACCAGAAAGTGATGTCAAGAATCTGAGCTTTTAATATCTTGAGCCAATAAAGTCTTGGGGATGCTTCCAATACTTTTTAAGGAAACAAACAAATCTTGCCTAATTTGCATGAGAGAAGGGGTTAGAATAAGAGTCTATTGCAATTTCCAATATCCAAGTAATTCACAAGTTTGGCTCTCCAGGTAGCATGCTATGCAGGTACTAGGTGGATTGTACTTGTCTTTCGCCAAGGAACACATTGCATCGGGAATTCATTCTCTAGAAATTCTGATCCTCAAACTCTTGAACTTGGGGTGATCCATGAGGTGTTATCTAATAAATTTCCCTTCTCTGGCCAGAAGGCTATGTTCTGAGATCACACTGCTTAGGGAAATCTAAATTTCCCCCTCTACTGCACAACACTTGGCATTTATGAACATTGTCCTACCCTTTTGGGTTAACTGGGCACGTTCATGTCTGCTTCTGTCATACTCCTGCAGAAAATTTATCAGTGCTTTGGTTTATGCCATCTGCTGAGCTGAAAAAATCCACTCTCAAGATCTCTCTCCTCAGACAGTGTGCAAGCATATGTCTACCACTGCCATATGCTTCTGCAACAAGTCATCATCCACTCTGGGGGGTGAGGAAATGCCCTTCCCCTCTCCCCAACTTTGCTGTACTCTGGAAGAAGGTGCAAAAGACAGTTAAGAGGAAGTCCTGAGAAGCACGAGAGTAAAAAAGGCTCATAGTTTTCTCTTATATACTAGAGGAGAGGTGGTTCCTCTGACAAGAATCCATACCTCTTAGTCTGCCAGTCAGTCGGAGATCTCTGTGCCTTTGCAATAAGTGGCTATTTCCACATTTCTTTTCACATCACTAGCAGAGTAATGCAGACCTCTTAATTCATTGAACCCTTGAGTCAAAAATTTTAATGGCTCTTCATTGATTATAGAGTGGGCAACTTGATGGTGCAAGAGATAGTGCCTCAGGACTGGAGGCAGGAAGACTCATCCTTTGAAGTTCAAATCGGGCCTCAGACACCTACTAGCTGTGTGACTCTGGGCAAACCACTTAATTCTGTTTGCCTCAGTTTCCTCATCTGTAAAATGAGGAAATAACAAATCAGTCCAGTATCTTTCCCAAGAAAATCTCAAAATGGGGTCAGGAAGAGTTGGATACCAATGAGGAATGATTCAGTAAAGACAGTAATCACCACAACAATGCTGCCTATAGAACAAAGCCAACACTCCCAAGTTTGGCAGTCAAGGTCTTCCACAGTCCAAGTCCAACATCCTTTTCCATTCTTTTTTTCATTTGATACCCTTCACGAGTACTGCACCCCAACTACGCCTCTAGTCCTCCTACCTTTTCCCATCTTCACTTTATTGTTTATGCTGTCCTCCATATGGGATATGTACCGCACTTATTTTTACCTCGGGGTAATTTGCTTCTGTGGATATTCCCCCACCCCCATCAAAGCCCATCTCAGTTGTCACTTCATCCAAATTAGATTTAATCCTTGGATTTAAATCCTAACCCTTACACACAGGTTCTTATTACCTGTTTTGAGTTTAATTCCGTTGCTTATAAGGCTCCATTTTTACCTAGTATCTTATTAGTTCCCACTTAACTCACAACATATGGTGTGGTGTGTATGTATGTTGAAGCTGGAGAAGGAGTTTCTGCTTCCATGGACATTTCTTCTACCTCCAGCTTTTTAGATTTCTTCTTGCTTCTCTTGTCTCTGGCCCTTTCTTTTCAACTTTCAGATCTCTGTTTTGCCCATCTCTAACATGATTTCCTAGGTTATATCATCCCCTACTGACCCAGTCATTCTAGATACTGCATTTTCTAAAAAGGACATGCTATCATTGCCAGTCAGGTTCAAGATAGCACATCTTGAGAGAGCTATTTGCATACTTATCTTCTCTCATCTACTAGACAGCTCCTTGAAAGCAGGGACTGTGATTTATTTATCTGTTTATCTCCCACACTTAGCATAGTGCTTTAAACATAGTAGACACTTAATAAATGTTTGTTGAATATTAACACTGAATTTGTGCTAAGCTCATATGATTGCTTCTCTTTTTTTCTACATGGCTAATATAGACATAGGCAATATGGAACATGTCTACTGAATACACTCTGTACCTTGACCTAAACTATAGTGTATGTGCATGTGTGTGTGTGTGTGTGTGTATGTGTGCGTGTGTGTGTGTGTGTGTGTGTGTGTGATCGTGTGAAGGAGGTTCAGTGCATAACAAATAGCTTAAAAAAATGTTGTCTGTTTGATAAAACCCAGTCATCGTGTATTTCTTACATTGTCCATATGAGCTTATAATCATGTATCTGAAAGGTGAATGATTTTAAGAAATGGAATGGATGAGGCTTTATAATAATTGGGATTTTATTCTGTCAATGTAATTGCCATAAAGCGTGTAGGGTGAGCAGATGAATATATAGAAAACGTCCCTTGAGAAGCATTCCCACTTTGTAATAGTATCATGTTGTAAAAATAATTGGTGAGATGAAACTAGAAGAAAAGCAACTTACATGGAAAAATTGCACATTAAGGTATCTCACTTTTATTAGATTTCAAAATAGTTGAAAAGTCTTATTCCAGGGGACGGATAGATCCTTTTAAGTTCCTGGTTACTGTAGAACCATCTCAAAGATGCTGTATCTGTGTTCTGGAGAGTAGGGTTAGTACCATGGAGAGGTAAAATAGGTCACTCAACATTCATGATTCTTATCAAGGGATATAATATTATGGTTTGGGTTTTTTTTTTTGTTGTTGAGGCAATGGGGTTAAGGCTAGGGTCACATAGCTAGTAAGTGTCTAAGGCTAGATTTGAACTCAGGCCCTTCTGATTCCAGGGCCATTGCTCTAACCACAGCACTACCTATCTGCCCCATGATTTTTAATATTATGTCTTATGATGTGTGTATTTTAATGTCAGAAAATTCAACTCCATGGATCACTCAGGCATTTATTATACTACTTCAAGCCATATGTGGTGATGTATCTACTTAAAGGCTCTGATGAATGGACCATACAAATGGATGTAATTTTCAACCCTTTCCTAGCATGCACAGAATGACTTGTGCCAGTTCTGCCAGATTATCCTTATATAAGTAGCAATTTAAAAAGAAAATATACACAGTCTCATATTGGTGATAAAATTCTCCCCACTAATTCCCATCCTCACCTTGCTAGGACAACAAAATAAAGTTAAAGAGTACAGGAGATGAGCTTAGATAGAGGTTCCGAACTTGGGTTCAGATACATTTATGCTTTGGACCAAAGGGGCTATCTGGCAGTAAAAGCTCTAATAATATGGTCTGATGAGCTGGAAACATGATGGCATTTTGCATTACTGAACCCTATGACTGAAAGGGCAGAATTGAAGCCAGCAGGGAGTTCCTGGATGATTTATAAATTGCATAGAACAGAGTTGTGATAGAAAAGTGACTTTACTGACAAGGACACAAGTGATGTTTTGTTTTTCAGGGAATGTTGCAATTTATTAGATATTGCAAGATATTGGATAGAAGCTGAACTTAACTTTTCTAGAGTGACTCAAAAATTAAAATTTTTGTTGTTCAGTTGTGTCCAATATTTTGTGATCTCATTAGGGGTTTTCTTCCCAAAGATACTGGAGTGGTTTGCCATTTCCTTATCCAGCTCATTTTATAGATAAGGAACTGAGGCAAATAGGGTTAAGTGACTTGGCCACGGTCACACAGCTAGTAATTTCCTGATACTGAATTTGACCTCAGGTTGATGAGTCTTCCTCTCTCCAGGCTCTGAACTCTATCTACTGTACTACATAGCTGCCCCTAAAAATAAAAAATGGAAGTAATACTACACTGACCTATTAGTGAGAGCTTTAAATATCCTGCTAGGCAGTTGAGCCATAGATATTGACATTTCACAGAGGAGAAAACTGAGGCATAGATTTGTTTATAATAGGACTGCTCAGGAGATTTAGAATTTAGAGGCTCCCCCTTTATTGTGTTGCATCTATAGAGTTTGGCATACCTCTCATTTCTCTCTGTCTCTGTCATTTTCCCTTGTTTGCTATGGTCCTGTGTGCTTGAAAAAGCTTTCCAAATAATATTGTCTGTCTGTCATTGTAGTTTTATCTAGGATATCTAGGATGCTTATGTAATCTGTACATTAGTAAGGATCTGGCCCTGATGCAAGAGACTAGATTCACCTTGGGGGTTCACTCTCAGAAATCATGACCTCTATGATAGCTTTTGTTCCAATCTAAGTTTTCCTTTGGAAAAAATATCAGAATTTGACTTAGAACCCCCAAATCCAACCCTTACTCCTTCCTGCATCCAGGAATTCTTCTGGGACCATCAAAGAACAATTCTCCTTTCTCTCTGAAGTCTCTCACTTTCCTTTAAGCATTCAGACTAACAAGACATTGGATATAGGATTGATTTTATTCAATCTGACAAAACACAGAATGAATTTGTACTTGAGTCCCTTAACAATTAAGATAGCTTTCCTCCCCTTTCTGGCCAACAGTAAGGAACCTTTTTCTATCATGGGTCTTCCTTCCCTTTTGGACCTCTATAGTCCCCATGACTCACGCAACCAACATAAGGGTAAATCTTGGTTTCTCCTCAATGTGGGAAGTTACTTGCTGTATTAATCCCTTTTCCCCTTTAAAGTCACACAGCTCGTGTGCCCTATGGAACTTTTTGCAGATCTAAATGAGATTGCATCAGTTTGCCTTCTTCTACTTCTTTGACCAAGGCTTTGAAGTCCTTTCTTCTGTCTCTCATCAAAACTTCATCCCTCATTGTCATTGGCTTCACGATTACCTGTAAAAAGTCATGTGAATGTGCAGCCTCTCTTCAGGTCTACATGTGTCCCAATGTAGTCCCAATGTGATATTTACAGTGGCTGCAGCAGCCATGAATATCCCAGTGCAATTCAGAATGGCAAAATACCACAGACTTTCCACATGGAGGACAGAACGAAAACATGTATTCAGACACCAGAAAGTCAAATCTTTCACGGCAACAAAAATCTATACCCAGTGACAGTTCAGAGAATACCACCATCCCCAAGCCTTCCCCCTGCTAGGCTTCCCACAAAACAGCTCCATTAAACATATCACAAACAAGTACCCTTAAACAAAATCACAAACAATCTCTTTCACTCACACTAGCCCGTTGCCTGCATCCTTCATAGCTCTGACTACTTTCGAGACTAACTTTCAGCTCTGCTCCAACTCTGCCTCTTCTTGTTCCACCCATTCAGCAAACCCCTCCCACCACAGGCTCCATGGGACTCAAACTCATGTAACTCAGGCTTCCATGTGACCCAGGTAGGTTACATGGACCTATCAATGAATATGAAAGATTTTCCATTTAAATTACCATTACACTTGGTATCTCTGTCTGTGCCTGTGCCTCTTTATGAATGCGTCCAAGACTGAATCTGAATTCTGAATCTAGATTTATTGTCCAAGCCCAAGGCCAGTTCAGGCATAAAGATTTTATCATTCCTTAACTATTACCTCCTTGTTCTTTAGGCAGACAGCTCTGAAGTTGTATTCTTGAGTCAATGATGGGCTAAAGGCCAGTTCAGTGGGGGTAAGGAGAGTCTGAGAGAAAGAGAATTCATTTTTTTTATTGAAAGAAGTCATATCTACCCCAGGAGATGATAGAAGAGTGTTTGGCAAGCCTGCTACACTTAACAGACATGAATGTCTGGCAGCCTTTCTCAATAGTCAAAGATTATCTGTGGACTACGGATTTACTATATAGTCATTTTATGTAGATTTTTCATATGCAAATACTTCTCTTACTAGAAATGTCATGTTTTCTCTGTATGCCTGAGCTCCAAATGCACAGTTCTCTCAAAGAACAAGGGGAGGGTATCCTGGGAAAAAGAACAAAATTATATAATAAAAGACAAGATTTTTTTGTTTCCTATTTTCTATACCTTGGTCTCTCATTTTCTCTACACATAAAGTATGAGAAAGCATAGCCATTCAAAAGTTGGCAGCTTGCCTTTCTGTTTTTTCCTAGGGTCTTGTCTTAAAGAATCCAGCAAACTAAAATAAACTACTTCTTCCTCACAAGGCTTGGCAATGTAGTGTTTTCTCAGCCAATAAGGAGTCTTGCCCTCTTACAAATACACAGAATCTTTAGGACACCCTTAGAAAACTCACCTCAGACTTGAGCAGAGTGGCATAAAACAAACTTTAAATGTGATGAAGAAAATCCAACATGCAAAAAAGCCTTTAAGATTAACTTTCAAAGAATCCCATTTCTTTCCTTAATGAACCTGTGCAAATTTGCTTCACAAAGAAGACTGTTCCTAGAACAAGTGAAATTTATTATTGAATTACTATTTATCAAAAATGCATGATTTATTGACTTCAAACTTTTTCATAAAGGTTTCTTGAGATCATGTTCTTTCAACATTTTAGAGTTTATTGGAGGTGCCACATAAATTTATGTCTTATTTTTCTATTTCTCACTAACATAGCCTTAGAAGTAATAATTTTAAAGGAGCCAAAGAAAACATGTTTAACTCACCAAACTGGGTGGCTGTCCATCATCTAATTTTATATCCTGGACTCTTTCCCAAAAGAACAGTTTAGTTCTACTACCAAGTGCTGAGTTTAAAAATAGAGGAGAAAACCTGACAATTGGCAAGGAAGGCCTGCTGTTATTTGATAGAAGGATCTTCTCATCTTTACATATGAAGAGACTGAAATAGAGTGAGTGGCAGTTATGTGGGTCTCCTACCAAGGCATCTCTATATAAAAATGGAATACAAAAGAAATCCGGTTATATTCCTGTTGCAATAAGCATCAAACCTCCATGAAAGGAGGAGGGATGGTGGTAGAGAATATGAGAGGGAGAGAATGATTTCTTGTCTATGCAATCTATCTACCAGAAAAAAAATTTCTATTTCTCTGCATTTTAACAGTTTAGATAGAATCAAGCTTCTTAGCCCATCCTATTATCTATTCCAACATAAGATAGTACTACTATAAGGCTCCAGATGTTAAACTGAATTGAACTGCATGCAATAAGTATTTTGGAGGTATCACATAAATGCTCAAGACCATGTAAGGCACCATAGAGGATATGAAAGGAACTTACATCTTCTCTGCCTTAGAGGATGGTTTTTATTCTCTATTGTACAATTAAAAAGTATCTCTCAAGAATCTATGGAAATAGATGTTAATCTGGAGGTTTCAGAGAGGGTATAATTCCATGTCACTATCATAGTCTTTAATTCACAAGTCCAAATTCTATCAGGTCAAACACAAAAAAGATACTTTGATAAATTTTAATAGAAAAATATACCATTAAAAGCCTTTAGAGAATCCACTAACCTTTGGAGAATCCCTTCCCTTACCCTGCCTGTCTGACTCAGCTGCACAAACAGAAGGGTGAGGAAAGAATACACTGGTTTTGTGAATTAATATTTATTAACTCTATATGATTTCTTGACTACAAAAAATAGAATAGAGCTAGAAAATTCATTCTTCCTCATCATGTTAGATGATTTGAAGTAGGGGAGAAAATAGTAATTCAATCATTTTTTAGCACCTTGAATTCATTCTACATTTAAAATAGGACAATGCTTTCCCAGCGTAATTGAAACCACTTTATTTCACCACTTAGTTTTAAAGGCAGCAGCTGAAAATAAGGTAAAGACATCAATTTTCTGGAGGTCAACATAGATATCTCTCATCTTTCAGCAGAGGGTGTCACCTTAGAGTGAGTAAATAGGCTTTAATAGAAAAAGTAAGCCAGTAATCTACTTACTGACTCTTTCTGATAAAGGAGCACTTTTAGGTCAATAAGACAATCAGGTTTTCAATTAGGATGAAGTATTTTGGTGTTGTGGAGAGGGCACCACACTAGAGCAAGCCTGAAGAGGCTTCCATTCTTGTTCCTGCTCGGCTATTAAGTTGCTTTGTGGCTTTGGATAAGTCACGTTCCCATCTGTAAGGTGAATTGCTCCAAAAATCATACTCTGATTGTTCACTGAAGCTTAGCTGTGACTCTAAAACTGAAGGCTTTGATAATGGAGTATAACTCCAATCTATTACCACAAGTTTGAAAAGCTTTGAAACCAGGTCACTCAGAAGTAATCCAGCTAAATATGGAGGGGTTTACCACCAGTAGGGAGGTTACTCAGTACTGATTTATTCATTTTTTAACATGGTAGCCCATGAAAATACGAAATAGTCTTCAGCTCCTCATTCCACAGTGATGACGGCAAAATGAGTGAATGAATTAAAAAAAATCAAGTGCTTACAATTGAGTGGAATCGGTTTAGTGAAGACTGCTCAGATTATAATTTTTCTCCCAGAGGTAAGAAAGACTGAGAGGTTCAAGTTTACAATATTTTTAGAGTGGAATAATTCCATATAAGGATATAAAACTGTGGTACGTTAGGGTCTCAATGATTGGATAAAATTACCTAATTCTTCAATGTCTTCATTTCGAAAGGAACTGGCTGGATTTCGCGTCTAGAATGTAAGATTATGTTCTCAGCCAATGAGGGTAATGATCAGTGGGGGGTGGGGGAGGGACTTGCTTAGGGTCTATATATATATCACTGCCTTTCCTTTGTCCTCGACTTTTCCTGCTCCAGACTACCTGGTAGAGGAATTGCCCTGCTTCTGGAGAATCGAATAAATAAACTTTCTGTCATCCCTTTGAGAGGCCTCTGAGTAATTAATTTGAGTAGGGAATCTTGTCATCCCACACACAATGAGCCAGTCATCAGAGATTCAAATCCAAAAAGGAGGTTGTTCCTGCACAGCAAATCTAGTATAGATGGGTATAGTATAAAGATTGCAGTCAATATTGTTTTTAACATTGGAAATTTTATTATTTCAATCCTTTGTTATCAGTAAAGTTTTTCCCCAAATTGTATTTTATGATCCATAAGTACTTCATTGCATTCTAACCTTCGTGCCTGAATCATTGGATGGGACTAGGATAGGAATGACTCAGACCTTTTAGCATAGCTGGTGGGAATTGTTTTGCCTAATGGTTAAATTTATTTTTTTTCGTTGGGAGAAGGGTGTTGTGGAAGAAGGGAAGCCCTTATTGACTGGATGCTCAAATATAGGACATTCATGTGGCTATAGAATTGTTTGGAATTTATGGGCAGCACTATCATAAGATATGGAGAAAGTTTCCATTCCCTTTATGCTATTGATGCAATGAGTGCTGGTGACCTTGCACAGTCCTCCCTCACTCAAAATAAAGTCATGTGCAAGTCATGTCATCAGTTCTCTGATGGCATGGTATTCTTCAGCAAGAAAGGACAAATAAAAACTTAAGACCTTGATGGGGAAATAAAAACATATCTCAAGTTAAGAATTTTCTGGCCTTTATTGTCAGCTTTGGGGAAGCTGGATTTAAAAAGAGTGAAAGACAAATTGTGCTTGCTGTTTTAGGCAATTAAAGGTAGAGGTGAATGAGATTTTGGTCTTTAAAAATTGTGCCTTGAAGCTACGTAGAGGAGGCCCTAATGGATCTGGTTACAGGAGACTTGCTCTTACAAAATCACTTGAATCAATTTAGAGACTTTATATGGGCAGGGTCCTTAGCATATTCTCAGGTGGATAAAATGAGAATTTCCTTTGTAGCCAGTTACCTTACAGAGGGCAGCAATGGAGGAAGAGAAATTCTTGAGATGTATTTCATGTACTAGATTTGTTCCTCCTGGGGCAGCTAGGTGGTGCACTAGATAGAGCATGAGACCTAAGACAGAAAGACTCTTTTTTTCTGATTTCACATCTAGCCTCACAGGCTTATTACTAGCTGTGTGATCCTGGGCAAGGCACCTACCTCTGTTTATCTCAATTTCTTCATCTGTAAAAGGCGTTGGAGAAGGAAATGGCAAACTGCCCCAGTATTTTTGCTACAAAACCCCAAAGACGGTCATAAAGAGTTGGATACAACTGAAAAACAATTAACAATTTATCTCCCCTCCTCTCAATGACCCGCCTGCTTAGGGTACAATTTGATCGTACCATTTGAAGAAATCCCCGCTTGAGAGGTAGCATGGTATGGAGGACAGTGCACTAGATTTGGAGTCAGGAAGTCCTACCTTAGATAGTCACTTGTTAGGTACCTTGTGCAAGTTATTCACTTATTCATGGCTCATATTTCCCATGTGTAAAATCAATAGTTGTGCTTCACCTGAGGTTCCATCTAGCTCCGAGTCTGGGATCCTTTGAATGGCGTCAGGCTTTCATATTGGACTTTCCCTGACAGACTGGCCTGCTCATATCGATGTGTTAGTGAAATCTGAATGGGAGATGGGAGAAAGCCCAGGGCCATCTAGATCAATGTTGTTAAATTCAATAGAATAAGGAACCATAAAGATCCCTGTAAGTAGCGTATTGACTCAGAAAACCACATAGTAACATTACTTGTGTTCTACTGTATTTTTATTTATTTTGTTCAATATTTCCCAATTACATTTTAATCTAATTCAGGCTACTCCACAGTGTTGCTTACAGGACTGTTGTCCTGTCAACACAATTAAGTGTTACAGGAGTGCTAGGTAGAGAACTATTGTCCCTAGGTGGGAGGAGCTTTTGTTAGGACTTTTAAACCTATCTAGACAGTTTGAAGATTGATAGTGGTTACTAAAAATTGTCTTTGGGCTTTGGGGGGCAGAGTAGTGAAAGTTAAAGCCTATCTGGTGATTCCTCTACTCCGTCTGTATGTTTCCTCACTCCCTACTTGGGCTTTTGGAATTACTTAAGTTTGGATCCAGATCTCAGAGACCGTTACAGTAAGTCTGTAGATTGAGAACCAGGTTTCCCTGAAGCTTACTTGGTTCTAGTTGCTGTACTACAAGGGACCAGAATCCTCATGCCCCAAACACTGTGGGTTGGAAAGGGGTGGAGTGCTATATATACAAGGGCATTCTTGAGTAGCAGCATCCAAGTTATAATTATAACAAGAAAGCCTCAGCGCTTCCATAGCTGTATCCCAGTTCAGTTCCTATTGGAGGTCTTTGTGGAAGACTACTGAGGGAGCACAATTTCTCGGATGGAGTAAAAGACCCCCTGTTTGGGGCGTGGTTGTTGTGGCTAAATATTTGAAGTGAATTATATTACATATGTATATTATAAGTTCTGGGAGTGAGCACTTCTTAGGAGTGGTGACTTCCATGTTGGTTTTTGTGTCAATAACTACCTCTTGGGCATCTAGAACTGGATGTCCTACAGGCATCTTTAACTCAAAAATGCCCAAAGCATAATTCATTATCTTTCCTCTCAAACCCTTTCTTCTTCTGAGCTTCCCTACTTCAACATCACCTCTATCCTCACCCAGGTTGACAACTTTGGTAGCATCTTCAATTTCTGTCTCATGTTCATATAGCCAATCTTTTGCCAAGTTTTGTTGTTTCTAACTTTACAATATCTCTCTACTATGTCCCCTTATTTCTACTTAAGTCACCACTGCGGTGCAGACTCTTATCACTTCGTCTCTGCACGATTGCATAGCTTCCTCTCCCTGCCCCAAGTCTCTTCACACTCCAACTTTAGCTACCCACGTATTTGTCCTAAAGCATGTCTGACCATAGCATCCTCTTCTAATTAAGAAAGTCCAGTGACTCCCTATTATCTCTAGGATCAAATAGAAGAATTCTCTGTTTGTCTTTTAGAGCTCTTTACCACTTAGATTATTCCTCTTTCCAGTCTTCTTGTCTTATTCCTCTTCATCTAATTGATGCTCTTGTAACCTTTGCCTTATTGTTTGTTCCCTGCATATGACGCTCCATCTCTTGTACCTTTGTAATGATTTTCCCACATGCTGGAATGTTCTTTCTCATCCCTTTACCCATGGGACATGGACTCGGTAAGTCACGATGAAAAAAGAGGAGGGAAAGTCCAAGGTTACAAACTCTACCAGAGAGGGGAGGACCAAGTGCAGCATTCTATTGAAAGAGCCTTGTCAGATTTGTGGCAAAATGAGAGTCCTAAACAAAGCCAAAAAAGGGACACTGGAGGAGTAAAGGAAGGGCATCTTCAACCTCTCCCTTCTCCACCCTAATAACAACAAACCTGGCAACCCTTTCCTGAAGTCTGGAACGACACTGTTCTTATGTGATGAGGACAAAATTGTGTCCCCAGAATAGTTGAATTGATTTAGGTTTCGCTTACAAGTATCTTGTATGTAATATTAAAAAACTGGTTTTAGAAAAAAATGCAAAAACGTATGTTGAGAAACTGAAATAGGGACTGAATGTTACAAATATTCTGGTGGCACCATCAATCCTCTCTGGGTTCATGATAACGCTTTTCACCTTGGATGCTAAAATGCTAATTTATTACCCTGACACCAGATTAGTCCTGTTGAGGCTTTTTTTCAAACACAGAGGAGGAAGACTATTTTCCAACATGCATTTTAAGGATTTATCCGAAACATGATTAATGTTTTGGAATTATCTGTAACTAATTATGCTATTTAGCGGTTTGAATGTCCCATTGGTGTGAAGTCACTGGAACTGTAATAGCATAGCACACATCAGAATGCTCTGATTTATTATCTGTCACTGATAAGTCTAGATTCACACCATCTGGGATGATTACAGATTATTTACAGTCCCTGGAGGAAGCTTGGAGATTGTCCTTCATGTGGAAAGAGATTGCACTGGAGACTCTTCAGTCTGGCTTCTTGCCTATCCAAAGCATTAATGTGGATGAGGATGGGAGCATATTTATTCCACAACTTGACAGAATTGCATTCATAAAGGTATACGCAAACATTCTCAGGTCTGCCTTCGGGAGGAATCTTTTTTAGCCTCTCAGCAATTTATATGCTTAGCTCCTAGACTTAAGGTAGAGATGATTTAAAACGAGTTTCTCTCTTTTTCCCCCTAATCTTCCTGCCATTCCTCAGGAAGGTAGAGTTGACTTTCACAATCTGTCCATAATGGTACTGGTGAATACTGGGGATATGCTCGCATTCTGACATGAATCAGGGCAATTTGACTGGTGAGAGAGAGAGAGAGAGAGAGACAGAGAGAGAGAGACAGAGAGAGAGACAGAGAGAGAGAGAAAGAGAGAGAGAAACAGAGACAGAGACAGAGACAGAGAGAGAGACACAGAGAGAGACACAGACACAGAGAGAGACAGAGACACAGAGAGAGACAGAGACACAGAGAGAGACAGAGACACAGAGAGAGACACAGAGACAGAGACACAGAGAGTGCACTCAGAATACTTGGAGAGAAACATTTTGGGAATTTAGATGGGGGGAGTTCGATTTTTATCCACAAGATACAAAAATCATACAAGTTGTGTTTGTAAGAGAAAATAGTGATCCTTTTCAAATTCCTGGCACTTTGCAGGTGGAACTTCCATCCTGCAAATATCATACATCTGAATGTCATCTGGTTTGCCCCTTTGCTTAGACAAAAGAATATTTTGATTCAGCAACACTTGATTAAGGATGAGTATTAAAGTGCTCCTAAAAATTTACTTCATGGATTAAGAAGTGCATTTCTGATAAAAAGCCCACACTTGAGATTTTCTACGAATCTACTAGAAACAGGTTTTTCAGATTCAGGGATGATACTCCAACCAACAGTTTTGCTTGCACTGCCTAAGAAACTAATTTCAAAATGGTCTTCCTTTCCTTCTCACTATGTAGAGGTAACATATTCTGGGTAAAAATAGTCTGGTGATAAAACATTCTTTGAGGAGAAATATGAATTTACTCTGGATCTCTCTCTCCAGATCTTTTTCCTCTTTCAACCCATGTTATAGGAAAATTACTTCTGTAGCAGGATGAAGTCAATTGAAAAGAGCAACCAGAGGCAGGATGACTAGTTAGGAGGTTATTATGATAGTTCTAGTGAGCAGTGATGAGGATCTGTATTAGGGTGCACCTTAGTGAGCTCAACTACCCTTTCCCTTTGCCCTCACAGCTCTATCATTGCACATACTTATGATGTTTTGCTAAAGCACTGACATTTCTTACTCAACAAGTACAAATGCACTAAGACTTTTGGGACACCCTGGATTTTCCCCTTAATCTGCTCTTTTTTTTTGATCTTTTGATTTCTGTCGGTGACATTATCCATATCACCCCACCAGTCTCCCATGTTTGTATCCCTGATATTGTCCATGATTCTTCTTTCTTACTTACATCTTAAAGACATTTACAAAGCCTTCTCATCCCCAAGTCCATAGCATCTCTTGTTTTCATCCCATTCTCTTTAACTCACTGATATCATCGTAGTATATTTCCTCATTAACACCCACTTTCATGATCAATATAACTATCTAACAAGCCTTCCCATCTCTTTACTCTTCTCTCCTCCAATACCATTCTTTACATTGCCGCTTGGAGAGTCTTATTTAAGCACAGATTAGGTCATAACTCTCTGAGCTTGGCATAAGGTACAGATTAGAGACTATTCAAGTGAATAAACATTTATCAAATAGTTACTTTGCATAAGAGATAGCATAGGTTAGTATAAAGAGTACCACATTTGAAATCAGGAAAGCTCTAGTTCTGAATTCCAGCCATGACATTCATTAACTGTGTGACTGAGGGTGAGTCACTTGTTAACTTCAATTTCTAAATTGTGGTAATAACAGCTGTGCTATCTATTTTAGGTTGCTGCAAACATCAAATGAGATGATATGTAATATATTTTGTAAACCAAAAAGTGCTATATAACTGATCAGTTGTAATTTGAATAATGCTTTTTATTAATCATTAATATTATCTTGCATTTTGCGAAGTCATGAATTCAAGGACAAAATAAAATAGCCTTTGCTCACTGGAAACTCATTGCAGAGCAAGACAGGGACGTAAAATTGTTACTAGGTAGAGAATGATGGAGGAAAATGAAAGAACCTGACAAAATGTTCTAGGAATTACTGAAAAGGGAAAAGGTATTTTTAGTTGGTAGAATCAGGAAAGCTATAGGGAAGAGAAGGCACCAGCTGTAACACTTGAAGATAAATCAAAAATAGTCAATCAGTATTTATTAAGTACGTATCATATGCCAGGCACTGTGCTAAGCACTTGGGATCTAAATATGAAAGAAGACAGTCCTTGATTTTAACTGATGAAGAAAGACAACACACAAAAGGGATCTGTAAAGGGGTAGGAGAAGGTATCCAGTGTGGGCATGGTGAAGTCAGAAAAAAGTCCCGAAGTAGTACAACTACATGAAGAAATAAGGAGATGTCTGAGTTCCCCCCTTAAATGGAGATTTTAGAGTTTATAGCCCCACCTCCAATCAGAAGGGCAGAGGGTACCAGTGAGGTGGAGTACCAAAGCTGATGGATCTCACAGGATAAGCTTTCTAAAAAGTGGAGATAAAGAGATAGTGCATTCCAGGTATGGGGGACAGTCTATACTAATGCTTGGAAGTGGTCTATGGAAAATATGGAGTTCAGAGCTGGAAATAAAGGGAAATAATGCAAAATAAGACAGGAAAGGTAGGCTGGGTGGGATGTAGAGGGCCTTAAATATTAGTTTAAGGAATCTGTATGTTATCCTAGAGGCAAGAGGAAATTGTGGAAGGCTTTTGATCATGATCCGACTCATATCTTTAGAAGATCATTTTTGCCATTGTATATGAAGAGGAGAGACTGAAAGTAGGGATACACATGAGGACATTATAATACTAGTCCAAATGAGGGATGATGAGAATCTGTATTAATGTGTGGTAGCTGAGTGTCAAGGAGATACATGCAAGAAATGTTAAAGAGGTAGAATCAGAAAGACCTCATATTTGATTAGAAATGACGGGTAAAGGAAGGAAAGGGAAGTACCAATGGTGACTTTGGGATTGCAAACATACATGACAACACAAGTGGGGAAACTTGAAGAAGCAGGTAGATATTTTGAGGAAGAGAATGATATGAGTTTTGGATGTGTTGAACAATGAATGTGTATGTGTGTGTATCCACATGCACCCATGTGCCTATCTATGCATATATATGTGTGCATATGTATATACCTATATGAGTACTGTATACATGCATTACATATATTTGTTTTGATTATGTATGCTGGTTTTTATATGTACTGATATATGTACATATATATATATATATATATATATATATATATATATATAATTTATATAGCACTTTGAGGTTTGCAAAGTACTTTATATATATGAGGGTTCCCCAAAGTCTTAGCATTATTTTAAACTTTAAAAGACTTTTGGGATACTCTGTGTATTTCTTTATTTGATTCTCACAGCAAGCTTATGAGGTGATTGCTATTGTTATCTTGTCCATTTTATAGGTGAGTGAACTATGCCTAAGTAAGGTGACCAGTCCAGGGTCACATAACTACTTAAGTAAGAAGAGTTATAGAAGAGAGCAGTGTCAACAAAGTCAAGGGAGAAGAGACTATCCACAAAAGTGATCACAAGTATTGAGAGTTGCTCTAAGGACAAGGAATGAGGACTGTGTGTGGGGAAGACTTAGGTCATTGGAAATTTTTTATTCTTAGCCATTTCAGGACAGTGGTTGGTTTGGAAGTCAGGTTGCTTTGAACCAAGTGTTTGAATCAATGGGTCATATAGTTCGAGCTGAAGAGGATCTCTGTACCACAGGATTTGGAGAATTTGGGTAAAAAAGGTCAAGTCAACAAGCATTTATTAATCACTTACTTTGTGCAGAGCTCCATACTAAATGTTGGAGATGCAAAAATTAAAAAGGACAGAAACAGCCCCTGCTCTCAAGAGGCTCACAGTCTAAAAAGGGAGACGACATGTAAACAACTACGTCCAATCAAGATATTACAGCTTGAATGAGAGGTCATCTAAAAGGAAAGGTAGTAGCATTACGAGGAATGGGTGAAGGCTTCCGGCAGAAGGTGAGAGTTTAGCTGAGATTTGAAGGAAGCCAGGAAGTGCAGGAGGCAGAGAGGAGGAAGGAGAACATTCAAGGTATGGAGAACAGCCAGTTGGGAAATTTAGTATACTACTTGAGGAACAGAAAGAAAGCTTGTGGAGAATTTCTGGAATGAAGTAAACTATGAGAAGACTGGAAAGGTAAGAAGGACCCAGATTGTGGATGTAAAAATCAGAGTATTTTACTTGTGATCTTGGAGTAATAAGACACTAGTGGGGTTTACTAAAAAGTGAGGGGGGGTGATCTATAGTTAAGGACGATCACTTTGACCACTGAATGAAGATGGACAGGGGACGAGAAAGACTTGAGGAAGGGAGAACAACTAATAGACTATTACAAAGAGTTCAAGCATGTGTTGATGAGAGCCTACACCAGGGTAGTGTCAGTGGCAGAGAAGAGAAAGGGCATATATGAGAGATAAGAAGATAGAATTGGATTTAATAATTAACTGGATATGGGGTGGGGTGGGGATATAAGGTAAAACTGCCTAAATGACCAGGTATTAGGGAAGCTGCAAAACTTCCCAAATGTAGATGGAATCATTGTGATAAAAATTTGGTTTCATGATTAAGAATCCAATGTCAAACCACATAAAATAAGTGATTGCAAAAAAGGACAAGTACCATATTAAAACTTTTTCCTAAATATGAGTAAGTACAGTTTACTATAAATGTCAAATTTGATTAATTTACTTCATCCCACTAAATTCGAACACAATATGATGCTGGGTGGTGAGCAAGAGGAGTCAATGAGTGCAGAACCCTCTCTCTTTGTTTTTAAATAATGCAGATTAAATTCAGTTATTTATTTATTCTATCTCCTTATTTTATTTTTAATTTATGGAATATGAGTATTTCCATAATAAAGTATAATAAAGAATATGATTGCAAATGAAACTGTAAATCTATTAAGTACAATTTACTATTCCTTTTAAATATATAATAAAGTTACGTAAATTTCTATTTTTTCTTCCTTCCCTCCCTCCACCCTAGAGATGGTTACCATTAGACACAAATAGGTAATATGCAAAATTGTTCTATACATGTTTCAATTCTATACATATTTCTATAACAGTCATCTTGACTATTATAAATAGTCAAATTAACTATAAAGGACATATGAAGAAAGATAAAATCTGTATTCACAGACCACTCACTCCTTCTAAGGAGTTTGACAACAAGGTTTTATCTTGCCATTATCCACAAAAGTTCCACTTCTGTTTTTGTGGACATTGAAACTCCTTCTCCTTTATCTTACAACATATGTACTAGAGCCAATTCCCCTCCTGTCTCATCAAGTAGATTGCATCCTCCATCATTTCCCAAACCACCCACTCTGCCATTTTCAATTTCTATCGATTAGTTTCTTCTCAAACATATCCAAGTCTCCTCTATTCTTAAAAAAAACTTTCCCTAGATTCTACTATCTTCTTGTTATCACTCTATATTTCACCTCCTGTTCTCAACTGAATTCTTTGAAAAAGCTGTCATTTGATGCTTCCACTTTTTCTCTTTTCACTTAATTCTAAAACCTTTGCAGTTTAGCTTCTTACCTCATCACTCAACTGAAATTGCCCTTTCAAAAGTTCTTAGGGATCTCTTAATAGTCATATCTGTTGGTCTTTTCTCAGTCCTTATCCTTCTTGACCCATCAGTTGCCTTTGACAATGCTATGATTCACTCTTCCTGGATACTCTCCTCTGTGTGTGTGTATGTGTGTGTGTGTGTGTGTGTGTGTGTGTGTGCACATGTGTGTGTGTGAGATCCTACTCTCTTTTGCTTTAGCTCCTACCAGTGTGACCACCTATCATTTGTAGCATGGCCCCTAATAGTGGCTGTTCCCCAAGGTTCTCTCCAGGGCCCTTGTGTCTTCTCTCTCCATATTCTTTCTTTTGGCAACCTTATCAGTTCCCATGTATTTAAACCTCATCTCTGCACAAATAATTGCCATATCCAGACGGAGCTTGATTCTACTGACCTACGTCACCTACGGAACATTTCAAACTGGGTGTTCCAGAGACATCTCAAACTCAATATTTACCAAACACAACTCATTATCTCTTCTTCTGAACCCTCCCTTCTTCCAAGTTTCCCTGTTACCATTGAAGGCATCACTGTCCTTCTGGCATCTCTTGGCATTATCTTGGCACTGTTTGATTCTTCTCACTCTCCCTCATCCCACATAACCAATGAGGAAATCTTGCTTTTTCTACCTTCAAATGATTTTTCATGTTGGCCAGTCAATATATATTTATTAAGTACCTACTACGTTGCAGGTAAAGTCAGGTAGGTGGCTTGGTGGATAAAATGCTGGGTCTGGAGTCAGGAAGTCCTGAGTTCAAATCCATCCTCAGACATTTACTATCTACATGACCTTGGGCAGTCACTTAACCTCTGTCTGCTTTAATCCATTGGAGAAGAAAATGGTAAACCACTCCAGTATCTTTGCCAAGAAAACCTCATGGACAATATAATCGTGCTATAGTCCATGGGGTCATGAAAAGTTGGACATGAAAGAAAAACATATGCCAGGGACTCTGCTAATTGCAGGAGATAAAAAGAAATTCCCTGTTCTCAAGGAGTTCACTGTCTAATGAAGAAAGACAATGTACAAATAATTATGTAAAAATAAGCCATAGAGAGTTCAGTCTGGAAATAATTAACAGAGGGAGGTCCTCTTTTCTCTGCTCATTACAGTCATCGTCTTAGTTCAGGATCATATCACATCACATCACCTTTTACCTAGATTTACCTAGATTATTCAGCCTTCTGTTGGGTCCATATTTTCACCATCCTTAAAAAACCCTTACTAGTTGCTACCATTGCCTCTGTTTAAAGCTTGTCATAACTTTGCAGTTTCCTACTTTTCCCTTCTTTTTTATACATTACTCCCCTCCATAAACTCTATAGCCTCTTACATGTCTTTCACTTCTCAACTAGATTCCCTGAAAAAGTCATCTTCAAAGATGATAAATGTTGGAGAAGATGTGGGAGAGTTGGAACACTAATTCATTGTTGGTAGAGCTGTGAGCTGCTCCAGCCATTCTGGAGAGCAATTTGGAACTATGCCCAAAGGCTACAAAAATGTGCATACCCTTTGACCCAGCAATAGTACTTCCAGGACTGTATCCCCAAGAGATCATAAAAATGGGAAAGGGTCCTACATGTACAAAAGTATTTATAGCAGCTCTCTTTGTGGTGGCCAAGAACTGGAAATCAAGGGGATGCCATCAATTGGGGAATGGTTGATTAAATTGTGGTATATGAATGTAATGGAACACTATTGTGCTATAAGAAATGATGAACAAAAAGACTTCAGAGAGGCCTGGAAAGACTTATATGAACTGATGCTGAGGGAAAGGAGCAGAACCAGGAGAACTTTGTACACAATAACAACCACAGTGTGTGAGGATTTTTCTGGTAGGCTTAGAACTTCATTGCAATGCAAGGACTTAAAAAATTTCCAATGGTCTTTTAAGGCAAAATGCCTTCCACATCCAGAGAAAGAACTATGGAATTCAATTGCAGAATGTAGCAGATCATTTTCTTTTGTATTATGTTTTGGTTTTTTTATGATTTCTCCCATTCATTTTAATTATTCTATGCAACATGACTAAGGTGAAAATGTATTTAATAGAAATGTATGTGTAGAACCTATATAAAACTGTATGCTGTCTCAGGGAGAGAGCAAGGAGGTAGACAGGAAGAGGGAGAGGGAGGGGAAAAAAATCTAGGTTATATGGAAGTGATTGTAGAACACTGAAAACAAAAATAATAAAAAAAATAAAGAAAAAGTCATCATCACTTGAGTGTCCTCAATTCCATTTTCCTCATTTCCTTTAAATGCTTTTCAGTCTGGCTTCTGAACTCGTCATTCATCTCAAACTGTTCTCTCCAAAGTTATGACCTTGTATTGACTGAATTTTATTCCCTTTTCTCAACACTCATCTCCACAGCATCTGGCATGCTTGGCTGCCTTCTCCTGGACCTTCCTGCCTCTTTGGGTTATTTACTTTTGTTTCTCCTCTTACCTCTCTGATCTCTCCCTCTTTATCTCCTTTGCTGGATTTTCATCCACATGGTGCCCATTAGCTGAATATTCATAGAAGTTCTATGGTCCCTCTTCCTTTCTTTTTCTACACAATCTCACTTCATTAGCTCATTAGGAACGAAGGAAACAAGCATCTATAAAGTACTTACTGTGTGCGGGGTGCTATGTTAGGTGCTTTACAAATATTATCTCATTTGGTTCCCAGGAGGTAGGTGTTATCATTATTCCATTTTACAGTTCAGGAAATTGAGGCAAGCAGAGGTTAAGTGACTTGTCCAGTCACTGAATTGTCCAAAGCCAAGTTTGAGCTCAGATGTTTCTGACTAGGCCCAGTGCTCTATCCACCGAGCCACCTAGATGTCTATTAGCTCCCCTAGGTTCAATTATTATGTCTATGCTAGTGATTCTTAGATCCATATATTGAGCTATAGCTCCCCATTACCTTGCTTATTTGACTTTTGAACTAGGTGTCCTACAGACATCTCTAACTTAATATGACTTGTAGAAAACTCATTATCATTCTTTCCAAATTTATCTCTCCTTTGAATTCATCACTTACTATAAAGGCCACCACTATCCTACCCAGGTTTTTAAATTTGTGTCATCCTTGACTCCTCATTCTGACAAACCCCATACATCTGGTAAATTGTCAAATCTTATTTCTATTTCTACATTTTATCTCACATGTCTCCTTACTTATAGACACATAGCCACTGTAAAAGACAGTCTTCATTCTCAATGAGCTTATGATTTAATGGGAGAGACAACATGCAAATAAATGTATAAACAGGTTATACATATATACACATACATATGTTATATACATTTATATATATTATATATGTATGTGTATATGTGTGTATATACATGTGATAGATTAGAAAAACATCAAGAGAGACAGTATTAGAATTAAAATGGATCAGGAAAGGAGGTAGGATTTTAATTGTGACTTGAAAGAAGACAGGGAAATTAGGATGTAGAAATGAGAAAGGAGAACATTCCTTACATGGGGGACCGCCAGTAAAAATGACCGTGGTCAGGAATGAATTGTCTTGTTCAAGGAACAGTAGAGAGCCCATTGTCACCAAATTGAAAAGTATGTGGCAGTGTGTATATGAAGGTGTAAGGTATAAGAAGACTGAGAAGGTGTGTGAGGGTGTCAGGAAGTCTTTGATTGCCCAACAGAGAATTTTTTAATACTGATTCTGAAGATAATTGGAAGCCTCTGGAATTAAGTGAGTAGGGGACCACATGATCAGACCTGAACTTAGGAAGATCATTTTGACAGATAAGTGCAGGATGAACTGGAGTAGGGAAAGACTTGAGGTGGAGAGAGCCACCAGCAGCCTGTTAGAGTTGTTGAGGTTCAAGAACCTAAGCCAGAAAGAAAATGCATTGTCTTTGTCTCTAAAATCACGCCTCTTCCAAGCCTCCCCATTTCTGTTGAGAGGACTGCCACACTTCTTCTCATCCAGATTTACACTTTGGTGTAATTATTGGGTCATTACTCTTTCTCATTTCATAAATGTAATCAGTTGCTCAATCATGCCGTTCCTCCTCCACCAGATCTCTAGTATTCATATTCTCTCCATCCACATAGTTAGCAACCTATTTCAAACTGTTATCAACTCTCACTTGAACTGTTGCAATAGCATCCTACTTAAATTTTCCACCTCAAGTTTCTTCATTAATTAATCTTCCACATTTCTAAAGTGATTTTATACATCACAGATCACATCATGTCACACCTCTTCTGAATAAGCTCCAATCATTCCTTATGATCTCCAAGATCAAGTATAAACATCTCTGCTTGGCATTTAAATCTCTTCATAACCTGTCACCAACTTTTTCAGCTTTATTATACTTTATTTCCCTTCATGCATCTCCTTGTCCAGTCCAAGGATCCATCTCTGCGCCTTTGTGTCCGTTGTCTCTTGTATCTCTAATTCACTCCCTCGTCCCATATTTCTCTTGGAATCCCTAGGCTCCTTTAAGATTCAGCTCAAGTGTTGCCTTATTCATGAGTCCTTTCACAACATTCCCAGCAATTAGCGTTCTCCCCCCAAGACTCTTAGATTTTATTTTATATATGCCCATGTGGGCATGTCTCCCCAGACAGAATTGAAGTTGAGGACAGGGATTAGTTCAGGTTTATCTTTATATACCCATCACCTACCTACCAAAACACATAGTTGGCATTTAGTAAATGTTTTATGGTCGATTGATTATGTGACTTTGGGTAAGACAATCTCTCTGATACTTAGCTAATGTATCTGTGAAATGAAGTAGGGAGACTAGATGATCTATAATGTTCCATCTAATTCTAAATCTATGCTTTTAGTACTCTGATGGTGAAGATAATTCTTAATCCTTGGAAAATCACAGATAATAACTAAACTTTGAACATGGGAGCCTACTGCCGCCATGGATAGAAATAATGAAATAAAAATGAAAGTAAAAAGAGCACTCAACATGAAGCTAGGTAGTACATTGGGTAGAGCACTGGACCTGGAGTTCAGAAGATTAGAGTTTAAATCTGGCCTCAAATACTTCTTAGCTATGTGACCTGAGTATGTCACTTAACCTCTGTCTGCCTCTGTTTTCTCATCTGTAAAATGAATGTAACATGTACCTCTTGGGGTTGTACAAGTAAAATGAGATAATATTAATAAAACTTAAATAATAATGGATAAAAAGTGTAGATAATATTTATAAAGCTTCGTAAACCCCAAAGGACTTTGTTTCAAGCTTTTGTCGTCACCACCATCATAATTAGTGCTGAACTTAAGAGTTTTGGTAGCAATATACTTGAGTTTGCGTATTAGGTCTTCCACTTGCTACCTAATCAACTTTGGGAAAATCAGCTAACCACCCTGAGTCTCAGTTTCTTCATCTGTAAAATGAGATTTGGACTAGATAACTATTAAAGTTCCTTCCAGATCTAGATCGATGGTCAGATTCCATATTTAAAGGAAATGCAAGCCAAGGGGGAAAGATATCAGCCTTGGTTTTTAACATGTTGAATTTAAGGTACTGACAGGAGAACTAGGTGGAAATGTCCTGAATTCTTTTGTTGCCATCGTTGTTGTTTAGTCGTTTTCAGTCATATCTTACTCTTTTTTGACCCTATTTGAGGTTTTCTTGGCAAAGATACCTGAGTGGCTTGCATTTTCCTTCTCTGGTACATTTTACAGATGAGGAAACTGAGGCAAACAGGGTTAAGTGACTTGTTCAGCATCATACAGCTATAAGTTGGAGGTCAAATTTAAAGTCAGGAAGATGAGTCTTCCTGCTTCTAGGTCTACCACTTTCAGCAAAAGACATCTGTCTTGTTCTTGGACTCTCCTTCTTCTTGCTGCCCAAAGTTAGAAAGGGATGTAAGCATTCTTTGATTAAGCCCGTATGACTTTACCTAAAGATTATGGAGAATGAGGTTGTTTCAAATGCATCACCTGAATCCTATTTCTTATCTGCACAGAAGAATTATATTTATTGTTATATCCTCTTTTCCTGATTCATGAAGGCATCATTCTTTCCCTATCCAAACTTCTTCTCTATTCTCCCCAATTATTATTCAATTTTCAGATCAGCCTTTGTTGCCATTGCTGTTTTGGTTTGGATTTGTACCTTCATTAATTTTCCTCTTGAGGGAATTCCTTGACCAAGCAGACCAACAGCTGTCCTGCAGCTTATGGTCTTAGATAAAGTTATGATGTCATTAGCATACATTAACCTGACTCTTTACCCTGTTGAACAAAATAATCTAAGAGTCTTCAGTTTCTTCTCCCCATGACTATTGCTCAAGCTATCTATTTAATCAGTCACAGTCAATGTATTCTTCACTGAGATAGTGTGCTTCTAACAGCATAATCTTAAAGCTAATAAATTTGTTGCAAGTGCCACTGGGAAGCCATTTATCTACTCTTTCTTCATCCCAGTCAGACACTTGAAACCCTCGGTCATTCTGTATCTTTAGTTCAAGGGAGAAAATCAGAATAGAGAAACAGATTTGGGGACATCTGGGTAGAAGAGTGGAAACCACAGGCATTAATGAGATTACCATAGGAGAGTTTGTACAGAGAGAAAAGGTACAAGGTCAGAATATGAGAGAAAACACACACTAAGGGATTGGGGAAAAATATAAGAAGTCAATGAGGAAGATAAGGAGTGATTAGGAAGCTAAGAGAATCCTGAGACTCTGGTATCTAAGCAAGGAAAGAGTTAATAGTTTCAAGATGTTCAAGCAGGATGAAGACCAAGAAAGAGTCATTGGATTGGGTAATTAGGAGGTCACTGGTGACCTTTGGAGACAGCATTTCAGTACAGGAATGATGACAGAAATGATATAATAATTTGGCAATTTGATTAAAAGTAGATTAAACAGTTTTTTTTAGGCAAAGACAAGTTTTAGAAATATTATTTTCTAGACTAGTAAAGGGAGTTTTCTTCCCATGATAACTAGAGTAGGGTAAACACAAATGTTGGCCAAGAACCATTCTATCTAATTAGACCTTCTTATTTAGAATAACTCTCTAGTTCATTTCTAGCTTGTTAAATAAGGTCTTGAGTACATAGAAGCCAAATGGGGCAGCTAGGCTGTCAGATCTGATCTTCCAGGACGCCTTTATAAAGGTCCATTTCAAGAACATTAATTATGATAAAGCCAATTCACATTATAGATTCCAAGCATGAAAGTACTTTACAAATTCAATAATTAATTTACTAAAATGGATCTCTTCTCTAGGATGGATGAATAATTGGTCACTCAAATCATTGCGGTGAAACTAAGGTGACATTTTTTGTAAGGTATTTTTCTTTCTTTCTTTTTTTAAGAAGGTGTTATTAATGATAAGAAAATGTACTCTGTGAGAAATGAACTCTCAGGATGCATGGCCTGAGCTGATGAAGGGGACACAGAACTATTCCAGGTTAGATACTCAAAGTATATGCAGCAGTGCCCTGGGCAAATGAAATCTTCTGTCTGTCTCACTCTACTTGTATAGCAAGAGAAGGATAATGGAGATGGCTGTGATAGTTTTTTTTCCAATTTTGCTAAATTATTATAAGTATCAAGACCTTTTCCTGTGAAATGATGAAGCAAATGGAGGGGGCCTTTGGTACTTTTCTTTCCAATTAGGTAGCCCTAGAGTACCTTCTTGTTTCGCCTTATCCTATGTCCTCAGTCCTCTCTGTTTTTCACTGGGTAGGGTTCTGCACTAAATCTGCACAGTCTCATCTTCTTGAAAGACTGTATGGTACAGAAAATAGAGCACTAAACTTGGATTCAGGAAGACCTGAGTTCGAATCCTGCCTCAGAAGCTTACTAGCCACATAACTTTAGAAAAATTACTTGCCACAACCTTTGTGACCTTCCATTTCCTTATCTATAAAATCAATGATTTCTAAGGTCCTTCTAGATCACTCTCTATGATCTATTCTTTTAGTTTCCAGGCCAAATCCTTCATTACCTCTTCACCATTTGCATTGTCCTGTGTCCTCTCCAGCTTATTCTCTCAGCCGATTCATTTATTTATTCATTCATTACATTGAATTCATTTGTTTATTCATTCACTCATTCCAAAAACATTTATTAAGTACCTACTAAGTAAGAAATAACCCCTGCTATAAGAACCTTGATAAAATTATTTCTATTAAGATCTTAAAAGATAATTGATAAATCTGATGGTCGTTATTCAGTTCTCATCCTTCTTACCCTGTCTGCAACATTCGGCACTACTGATCACCTCAGGGATATTCCTCTTATCTTCTTGGGGTTTCAAGACACTGATCATGTCCCAAACTGAACTTTGCATATTCTCTCTAATATAATTTCTCTTCCCCTGTAGTTCTCTACATATAAAACCTTGGATTCATCCTTGACTTTACGATGTCCTTTATCCTCCAAACTCAATTTATTACCAAGTTTATTAAGTCTGTCTCCAAAAATACACCTCCTATCCATTCCTCTCCCTCCACTCAATCAACTACCACCCTTCTTTAGTGTTTCCCTATTATCTCTAGTATAACATGAGAACTCCTCAGCCTACCTTTCAAGACTTATTTCCCATTACTCCTTTTCAAGTAAGCTCTTTTTCTAACTAAACTGGTCCACTTGCTATTCCCCTAAATTGGCATATTTTGTCCTGCCTCAGAGCCTTGGTTTATTCTCTTTTCATCTTCACTTCTAAGAATTCTTGGCTTTCTTCAAGGCTCAGCTCATGTGTAGTTTCCCATGGCTAGCTTTCAGACTTTTTCCTTCTATTTGTATACTCAAAATAGACTGTAAGATCCTGGAGGGCAAGGATTTTCTTTTTTGTTAAAGGGTATCATCTCCAAATACTGTGTTATGTAATACAAAATATATGTTTACTATGAAAACTATAATTTTACTATATTATTATATAATAATATATAATTATATGTATAATATAGTAAATTATAATTTACTATAAAACTATAATGTTATTGTATCCTTTGCTTCAGCTTGTCATTCTGGAAGGAGAAACTTGAACACCGATTTTCAGAACTGACAGCTCTGTGTATGTCGCAGAAGAGTGTTTCTGAGTAGGGTGCTTTTAATCTTTTTTAGCCACACTTGATAACTAAAGTTAACAAATTCTGAGTCTCAGAGCATAAACCATTACCACTACCTCAGCTGTTTTCCAAATGAAAGCGACAACCTTAACAAGAATTAACCCATATTTGCTTTTCCGAGACGCATTGCATGTAAACATTGTGGTGACAGTTCACTACGTAAAGTTATTAGTCTGAATTAGCCTAATTCATCCTTGGCTTCCTGCTAATGCTAGTCTTAGCATTTCCTGCAAATGCTGAGCTGACATCAAGTCTGAGGATATGGTCGAGCTATTCTCCCTTGTAATTAAAACAAAGCTTAGCGGGAAATGGGAAATGGTTTTAGTAGATATTTTTTCCTCAATAATGGGAGAGATGTTGTCCTTTATTTACAAAGCTAATGCCATTGACCCCCCATCATGAAGACCTGCGTTGGGAATGTTTGTTCTTCCCAGTGATGAGATAATATTTGCACAGATTCGTTCCAACACTTTCTAATCAGTCCACTCCACACCCCACTTGTGCTCTTGGATAAGTATTTTCAAGGCCTCACATTTGGAAGCCTTGCAACAGAGAATAAGGCCTTGGCCCCTATGGAGATTGACCCTATGTCTTTGGCCTCATTGACACGTTCATTAATCATTGCAGCTAGGAGATACAGCGGATGGAGCAATAGGTCTAAAGTCAGGAGGATCTGAATTCATATCTGGCCTCAGACATTTACGGCATATGTGACTCATTGGACAGGTCATGTTACCTTTGTGTGCCTCAGTTTTCTTATCTGTAAAATGAGGATAGTGGTAGCACTTACCTCCCAAGGTTGTTGTGAGGAAAAAGTCAGGTACTATTTATAAATGGTCTGGCACATAGTAAGAACTACATAGAGATTATTAACCAATGTCTTTCAGATTCTGACGGGAACGTAGTAAGTGTTATGTAAATATTATTTATTATTGTTGTTCATTGCCTGAGTTAATAAGCTGCAGATACTCTAAATCTTAACATTCACCAAGAACTGCAACTTTGACCTGCTTGAACCAGTTGTAGATGTGGGTTAAAAAAATTTTTTTATACAAAGCTCTCTCCCTTTCCTTTTCTCCACCCATGGCCTGAAAATTTTTTCATAGGCACCATACACAACTACCAAGGCTACCTTGGGCTTTCCTAGTCACGCTGATCTTTCCTCATGTTCCCTCACCTCATAAGGAGAAAAAATCCTCACCTATTATAGGGTTTAGTAGAGTCAGTTCCCCCAAAGTATTGGCTACTGAAATTCTCAACTGCCTCCCATCCCACTTCTGCTGTATCTAGACACTCAGGAATGTGCTATTATTTGATTTTGATTTTCCATACCTAACTTATTTTTGGACTTCATTCTTTCCAGTTTGTGCATTTACAGGTTCACATTTTCTCTAGCAGTTTGAAGAGCAGTGGAACCTTTATGTTTTTTTGCTTTTAAGACTTTTGAGTTTTTTAGGGAAGCTCAGGTCACCTCCTTGCATCTATATTAGTCTGGGTTAGGGTTAGGGTTATGGTGGCTGCAATGTGGCTGACATTACAACTGAATTCAACTCATATTCACTAAATGCCTAGTTATTATAAATAGATATTGAGACTGATTTCCCTACAGCAAAGAAAGCTCCTGAGACCTGACTACACAAACTCTTAGGATTGTAGTCCAAACAGAAAGTACAAGTTCCCGCCATTTGATGTAGAAAGGAAGGAGAAATAGTCAGACAGACAGAGAAACAGACAAAGAGAAATAGAGACAAAGAGATAAAACAATCTATCTGGAATGTCTAGATTTGGTTGGATGATAGGGTGTGATTCTCCTGTACTTAATTGGGGATTCCATACATGTCTCTACATTTAAAAATAAAAACTTTTGGGTTTTTATTTCTTATGTCAATAATTTATATTAATTCTTATGACCTTTTCAATAGCAAAACCCCCAATATTGACCATATTAACCTGGGCCTTCCTCCTAGGCTATTGAGTAAGCAATCTGGTAGGGGGCTATAAGCCTACATTTTTCTGAGTCAAGTAGCTTAGGTAAGTTCACATCTATTATTATTGTACCTTTTCTTTTGAAGTTATCTGCTCTGGTAAAGGGTCAGAGTAGAGGTGTTTACCAAGGGAACATCATATTTCTCTGCCAGCTAAAGGAGAAGTTTGGAAAAAACAAATCTAGCTTCCAAAGGTGTGGGTCATACAAGAGAAAAGCCCTTCACCTGGATACCAAACTTTTCTGTCCTCATCCATTATGACAATATGTAGGTTTATAATCAGTCATATCTGACTCTTCCTGACTCTCTGGACTATGACGTCCATGGAGTTTTCCTGGTTTGCCATTTTCTTCTCCAAGGGATTAAGGCAAACATCAGCTAAGTGACTTGCACAAAGTGACACAGCTAGTCTGGGGTGACACTTGAACTGAGGTCTTCCTCACGCCAAGCCCAGTGCTCTAACCAGTGAACTATCTAACTTCTTCAATTTATAGACATAATTATATGTATCTACAGCTGTCTTCAATGCATTTATCAATAATGTAAGAAATGCTGGTTAAAAAGAATTTATGTTGTTGTTATATTCATGGAAGATATGTATATTTCAAAAATTTTTAGATTTTTTCCCTAAATTTTCATTTTATTCTGATTCATCTTTTTTCTTTATAGCTTATATTTAAATAAAATTTAGCTCAACATGGATGATTTTTGAGAAAAAAATTGCTATTTTTGAAGTACACTTTTCTAGTTATGCTGCTTTCTTTTCGCACTATATTTGTTAGATTTTGTTTTGAATACTGCTTTATTTGTTTCTCTTTTAATGTGGATTGTTCTCATCCTTCCTTTTTCCACTCTGTCTCAGCTTTTACTGTTTGATTAATTGCATTATCTATTAATTAATGATGATAATGTGCCACTATTACTGAACTTCTAATCATTGTACAATTCAATGTTATTTATTGTTGATATTTCATGTATTTCTGTTACTGCACATCCACTGATTTTTTTTTATAGTTAGTGATCTGCAACTTGATGTTTGACCAAATAGTCACATTACAGATACATAGTACGAAAATAGGAATATGATACTTGAAAAGTACTATCACTTTATGAATGTTGAAATTCATAAGGGTTTATGATATTTTGATTAATCTTGTGAGTAGGTTTACAGATATAACAGACGAAAGAACAAGATGAAATAGTTAAGGTAATGCAGAATGTACCATATTGGGACAGGTTAGTAGCATTGCCTAAGAATATGCTCATTGAGTTAATAGGGAAACATTTCTGGAAATTGACTTGTAATTCATAAAGATGGTGATAGTATTTATAATGATTCTAATAATAGTAATATTCATGAAAATAGCATTTATATAGTGCCTACTATGTGTCAGGCACTCTGGTAAGTGCTTTATAAATATTATCTCATTTGGTCTTCATAACAACCTTAGGAGGTTGGTAATATAAGTATCCTCATTTTACAGTAGAGCAAAGTATTTTACATAAATTATCTAATTTAACCTTCACAAAAATCTTCTACTATTCCCCTTTGAGAAAACTGAGACTGAAAATGGTTAAGCAATTTGCCCAAATTCATGCAGTTAGTATCTGAGGTCAGATTTGAATTCGTATCATTTGCCTCTAAGTTCATCCTTCTTCCCACTGTAGCTCTTATCTTATGCCTTTGAAAACAGCAATACCAATGGATATTTTTGGCTTCATAGTATCCTTATTTTCTGCCATGTCTATGGAAACGTTATTTTTTGATCTTCATGTTCAGAAAAAAATTAAATCTTTAAAAAGAATGAATAAGATCAGTGTTTCAATTGATGAGACATGAGAACTAGCATAAACAAAACATTAATTCTTGGCACAACACACACACACACACACACACACACACACACACACACACACACACACCACACCACAGCACACCATACCACACACAGACTTTTCCTCTTAAAAATATAAGAGACTGATGAGGAAGTGCACCGAACAATTTGATAAGCTTAAATGTCTTTGGGACTTAGATGTCTTAATGTCTTTGGAACTTTGAGTATACCTTATTGATTAGGGATGAATTTGTAGGCTTTTTCTGTTGAGTTAGAGAGATCTCTCATGTGTAAGGCTTTTAAACAAGACTTGACAGACGTTTTTGTGGGGATCCTTTTTGGCTTTTTTTACCCCTTTTCAGAGGATATCAGAGAGCAGATTCTCTCAGAGGGCATTCCTTCTTCCTCTAAGGTTATCTTGAGCCAGGGAATCATGGGAGTTTCATGAACTCTTTCCCACTGACACAAAAGGAAAATTGCTAGCTCCTGCATTTTGAAAGACATTTGTCTTCCAGGCCCTTAGTCATTCTGTGGTGACAAAAGTGTTCCCTGGAATGTTGAGAGATGGACTACAAGTTTTTGGTGCTCTGAGTCCTGAGGAATAGATTAGTCCTGGGGAGAAGGCAGGATTCATCTTCTTGAGGGTTGTATCTCAAGCACTCTCAAATGGGAGAGTTCTAGGATCTGGCATCCTAGAGAAAGATGGGAAAGGGAGATGGTCCTGGGCAATGCCAGCTTCTTAGGGAGGACAAAATTTCTCTTTTCTCCAAAGCTGGAGGAGCACAGCAAGGGACTAGAACCATGGTGGAAGAGAACAAAATTACCATATTGCCCTTCCAATTCTCTGTTTGGCCTTTTACATCCTGGCACTTTGCTGCCTTTTTCCATGCAGTCTTCAATCCAGTTACCTTGCTCTTTCTCTCCCATTTTTAAGTCAATATCTCATCCTGCTACCAGTCAAAGAGGTTATTCACTCTTGTCTTTGGTTTGCTATATGCTAATCTGTATAACATCTCCAGTTTCTCTTTGCTTTAATAATTTTTTTTCCTATTTGCTATTTATGATGGTCTTTTGTGTAAACAACATTTGGTGTTAAGGCACTGAGCTGTTGAGGTGATCCTTTCCATTGAGTCACCAGGGAAATGGCTTTCCTACTGACCAGATATATTTGAGAAATGGCAGATAGATATAATTCTAGTCTGACATCCTTTTTGGATTTTGTTCAGCCCTAGCTGTCCTAGACCTCATCTGCCTTCAGTGTGCTGGTGCTGCATACACAAGTCTTGTTCTCTTTTCCATAGTAGAAGGCCAGACTTAGGTCATATCTCTCCATGCCAACAGTTAGTCAGATCTATGTATAGTTAGATAACACATATGGAAATATATATGTATACATATATATATGTATCATACCTATTGCCTGTTGCCTCATTTTAATCCTCAAGACATCTATGATTCACTCTAAAAATATCTTTAGAATTGGGCATGCTTGTCTTACTTATATAAGGACCTTCGGGAAACCTCTAGTTTTTGTACTCATTTGGCAAATAATAGAAAGAGGAAAAATACAGTGTTTCAGTGGTTAAACCTCTTCAGTTCAGCTAAAATCTTCCAGATACATCAGACTGATCTTTATATTTGCAATGAATCAATCAGTCAATTCCATGGACTTTGCCACTTAAAAATTACAGAGAAGCTTCAGGGAAGTGATACAATGATTTGAGGTAAATGCACGGCGTCTCATATAACTGGAAATAATCTTAGGCATAACTCTGCATGTGGTTCAATGACAGTTATCTTCCCCTGGCTAAGGAGTTTCTATGAATGACTTCTATAGCACTGGTTCCTTGATCTTCATGCAAAATTAACCTAAGTATCATCAAAATTTCATGGCCTATAAACTAAGCTACTTCAGCTTTGTGTCACATGTATGACATATGGAAGTATGAACACAGAAGAGAGCAATAAACTATGGTAGAAAATGAGAAAATTGTGGTACTGGGAGGAGGAGGGAAATAAGATATGACCGATAAACAAATATTATTCATAAATATGTCAATAATATATTTTCAAATTAAAATTATATTGCAAAGAGGGTTTTGGAACAAGGGTAGCGGTGAGGGAGAGCATGGAGCAAAATAAAAAGCTTTATAAACCAATGCAAGGAAAGCGAAGAGGCACATCCGTGATTACAATGCAAATTTGGCAAATACTGGCTGCATCACTTAGGAAAATGTGGCATCATAACTTAATAAAAATACACCAAAAGCAGTTTTATTACAACAAGAGGGAGATAGCTCTACATTAGGAGATACCAGTGAATGCACTAAGAAGATTTATATAGCTTATTTGCATGCTTTTGGATTCAAGGTGACAAGTGGGGTATAAATCATAACTAAATGAAAATACTGGCTTGTTTACACAGCTTTCTCTGAGTGCCCACATGCCACATTTCTGAATGCAGTTAGAGTTGGAATGGCATGCTGTCATTTAGCGAAGCATTATTAAAAGGAGAGGTTTCATATAAAGCATTACCTTATGGATCTGTCACCTTCTACAAGACTGTTTTTAAATGATGGCTCCCTGAGGTAAAGCTGACCACCAATGTTATTTTGTATCTTTCAGAAAAAAAATCTTCATTCAACCCCTGAGAAAGCAGTTTCAAACTTTATGCCTCATATGGTGAGTGTTCCATGACACTTATTATGGATGGTAACTTTGTAACACAGCATCCTGTTAAAGAAGACAAATTCTTTTATCTTAACATTTAAGGATAGAGTATGGACCACTACACATCTGCCATCTGTGAACTTTCTATATAGTCTGTTCTCTCCAGATCTCAAGGGGTGATCTGAGAAACCAACAGTCATATATTAAATATCAAAAGATAGGGTATGGAAAACAAATTGTAATTTAAGATAGCTGTTTTTCTGTATATGCACACATATACATTGTATGTATATATACACACAAATATATATGTATATATGCATACATACTTATGTACATATACATAAACATATATGTACACACACTATACACACACACATATATATATGTGTGTATATATATATATATGTATATATATACATATATATATATATACACATACACATATACACACATATCAATGTATCTCGATGGTGTATACTATGGAGATAAAATGGCAATCCTATTGCGATATTCCTTAACAGATACTTGTTAACTAGTAAAGAATTATGACTTGAACTGTTTCTTTTAATCCTGTTCAGAAAAAAAAAATCAGTGAACATTGAATCTTATAAAGAAACTTGGTTCAAACCACCTGATGTAGTTGAAAATCCACCATGGACTTCTTCCTTTGTAATAAATTCAGATTGTGGATGCCAGGCTCTCAGTCAGTGTCCACCACCTGGCATATGTTGTAGTGGTAGATGGTAATCTCAGAGCTGAAAGGTTCCAGAGCTGATTTTTTAAAAATAATTTTGTTTCCTGCAGACATGTGAGCCCAGGGGCATTTCAGGAGCATATTTCAAGTCTATGTTTGACTTTTACTTTAAACTTTAACCTCCTTAAAAATGCACAATAGAAAAATTTCTGAATTTCTAATTCTTGTTTCTGATTCTGATATTGGACCAATATTCAGAAGAGAGTTGTGGAAGTTCAGTCTGAGCAAGGAATGTGAGATGCTGGGGCCTGAGATACCCTCAGGGGTCAAGATTCCATTAGAATTCTCACAACCAGGTATAACGTGTTCCTAAGGGACTATACAAAGAAGCCAAAGTCTATTCACGTGCTTACCTTTAAAATAAACATAGCACAATTACTGCAAGTCATTGAAATATTTCTTTTGCTTTTCACACTTGCTGAAAACAAATTCTTCAGTTCTCTATGGTTTTTGCTCATGCTGCTAACTACTGCATTCAGCTGTTTGTTTACCACACCTGTGTACTCCACTGGGCACTCTGGGCCTGGAGAGTTTATGTAAGGCTTTAAAACAAAGGTAGAAAACTTTCCAGACCTTTCTTAACTTGTCCAGGTGGATGAGAACTGAGGATGTGAGTTTCTCCATAAGAGACTAAAGGAGTTGAGGAAAGGGAGCCTGCAGGGTTTAGATGAACTCTTAATCTCTCCAGTTCTCAGCTAAAGTAGTGGATATCAGGAGACTTGGATATTAGTTATGGTTCTGCCACTGTGAACTTCAGCAAGACCCTTCATTTCTTGGTGCCCCAGTTTCCTTAGCCATAAAAACAAGTGGTTTTGAACATATTGATTCCTCTTTGCCATAGGGTGTTGGCAGGGATAACTGTAGATCAAAACCACCTGGACAAGTTAAGAAAGGTCCGGAAAGTTTTCTACCTTTGTTTTAAAGCCTTGCATAAACTCTCCAGGCCCAGAGTGCCCAGTGGAGTACACAGGTGTGGTAAACAAACAGCTGGATGCAGTAGTTAGCAGCATGAGCAAAAACCATAGAGAACTGAAGAATTTGTTTTCAGCAAGTGTGAAAAGCAAAGGAAATATTTCAATGACTAGCAGTAATTGTGCTATGTTTATTTTTCTTCCAAAGTCAATTGATAATGATGCTTGTGTACATCAATAAGAGGAAGGACTGAGGAAATGCTTCTTTACTTTTCAGTTTCTCTGGAAGAAAGAAGCCTTTCTTGAAATAATGGAAGAAATGTTCCAAGATAAAAACAAAGAAAAGTAAACTGAGAAGCCAGAGGAGAATTTAACCCTTTTTCAATAAGCTAGAGGATGGAAGACTGTGGTGGTGATGATATAAACTTCTGAACTATTGCTGCTATGTCATAGACTTGAAATTCTTCCAGGAAAGAGTAAAAGCATTATCCTTCTAGAAGCAAGCATCTTCTTCTGCTCCATAGAATGATTCGGATCACCAGATTTCCTAAACAGACACATGTAGCAATACTGGTTATGGAAAGAAAAGACGAATCCCAGAGATGATCATAAACAACTGAGTGGTATAAAATCTTTGAGATTATATTTGTAGGATTTTATGGAGAATTAGATTCTACCAACCACTATCTGTATCTTATAATTAACATGGGGAAAAATCATATTGTTAGATGCAATTTAGCATTGCTAGGGACTAAGTATTTTGGGACAAGAAATTTGAGGATCTTAAGGGCATGGTATTTTTAAAATTTCTACTCATTGAAGAAGGCATTTTGTAAATCTTTCAAGTGCTTTGTAATCAAATTATTGTTTTTGTTTTGCTTTTGTTATTTTATAATAGAAAGGTGACGTGGTGTGAAGTGAATGACAGGTTAAGATGATGTTAGAAATGGAATTTGGTTTTCTTCCAGAGATTGATATATGGTCCTGGCCAGAAATGGAGTTCATCAAATAAGGGTCAGGAAGAACATAGTTGCCTATAGGTTTATGGATATGATCAAAAGGTTTTAAAACTGAAAACAGAGATAAAAAAACTTGCCCACATGTACCTATTGAAACATATCACAGATAGACAAAGCTACAAGTAAGAGCAAAGAATCACAGTGAAGAGTTACAATGATTTAGAGGAGACACTATCCTGTAAAATGAATGGTAATAACATATATATCATTAGATTACCTAAGCATAAATTAACAAAGTATGGATAATAAACAGTGAACTTGAGATCTTAATGTAAGCTATTAAATGTCCTCATAGCTATAACTGAAACTTGATAGACTATGGTAGACTTTGTGACCCTACTATGGCAACGGAAGGTATACCTATTCACCAAAAAGAGAGCTGAGGATAAAATGTAGTGAAATAGAATGTCGTATTGAGAATACTTACTCTTTTGTGGAGAAAAAGAAAGAGAAACCAGAAAAGGAAAGCAAGATAGGGCACATTTGAGGAAAAGGAAAAAAGATTTTTATGGGAATATGCTATGGACTCCCTGGCTAGGAGGAAGACCTGGATGATGAGGTCTGCTAATAAGAGTGCAAGACTGCTTTGGAGGAAAGGTATAGTACTACTGGGGGATCGAAATGAATTGCACATTTGCTGGAAGCCTTTCCCTGCTAAAAGCAGACAAATAGAGAACATAATAGAAATAGAGAATATAACTTTCTTGAGGGCAGAGGCTATCTGATGCTTTTGTCTTTGTTTCCTCAGCACCTAACAGTATTTCCCACATAGCAGATATTGACTTGCATTGCATTACACTGAATTTCTAAAGTTGCCTTTTTGATAACTTCATCCTTCCCAAAGTTATGGGAAGCTGTTATTTTGAACCTGGTTTTGACAAATAACCAGGAACTAGTTGGCAAGGGGAAATAGTGGAAACCTTGAAAAGAAATGATTTATTCATCTATTCAATATGCATTTATTAATATATACACATATGTATATTATGTACATAAAATGTATCTACAAAGTAATTTGAGAGGTGAGCACTAACAACTGTAGGAATCAGGAGAAACTTTATGAGAGAAGTGATACTTGAACTGAGACATGACTGACAATAGAGATTTCAATAAATGCAAGTAAAGAGGGAGTTGGCCCATGCAAAGCATGAAAAAGCTTTGTGAAAACTCAAGGAGACAAACAATGGAACATCACGTACAAAGATACATAGGTAGGACAGTTTCACTAGTACACAGAGAACATACAGTTGCAGTAATGGAGAAACCATTATGGAATAAGTTGGAATGCAGTTGTGAGGGGACTTAAATGACAAATTAAGGAGTTTGTAATAGTCATCTTAGAGCTAAAAGAAATTTCTCCATGGGGAGGTGACATGGTCCCATTTGTGTTTCAGGAATCAATTGTCATTGATGTGGACAAGGAACTAAAGAGGGGAAGGACGGGAGGCCAGTTTGGAGGCTGTTGTCTATAGATGAAGAGATAAGGATTTGAAAATTGGTGAGGGACACACAAGTAGAGAGAAGGGGTTATAGAGACATATGATGGAAAAAGAATTGACAAGACTCAGTGGTTGTTTGGATGAGGGAAGAGTTGAAGATTATTCTGACATTGTGATACCAACTGGAAGGATGTTGGTGTCCTTGGCAGAAATGAGAACATTAGGAAGAAAGGTAGCTTTTAGAAATAGGGAGTATAATGACCTCCATTGTTATCACGGCATTCTAAAGTTCATGATGGATACATATGGGCATGGTGGATATAGTCTAAGAAATACCATAGATTTTGAGAGTAGATTTCAAAAAGGGAAGAGAGAGGATAAATAGGAAATCATAGACTAAGATTCTACAATGGAATTAGGCTAAAGAGGGGAAAGGAGTAGGGCATAAACATTTACATAGTGCCTACTATGTGCAGGCACAGTGCAAGGTCTTTACAGATATAAAGGGGATTGGATGCTCTTAAGAGAAAAAAAATAAAAGTAAAACACAAATGGTCCTGATGAGATAGAATGGGGAAATACTGTAAAGGGATGAATATGGTTCAGCAAAGGATTAAGTAAGTGACTGAGATTTTTAAAAGACATACTTGGAAGCTGGATGGAAGGTCAGGTAAATGAAGGTAAACACCTATGAGACAACTTAACTATGGTGGGTACAAAAAGATAGATCAAATCTGTGGAACTGATATGACTGGGACAGAGGATGAAAAGAGGACAGAACTATTCAATCTTATTTTGCTTTTATTTTCTCTAAAGAGGAGAATGGTTGGGAACTATGGAAAAAATATCATTACTAAAGAACAAAGATTCAATAGGCAATTGAAACTCAAGATTAGTGGTAAGAGAATACGTTTAAGAGTGAAGCTCATCAAGTCTGAACTTTATACATGTGAGCCATTATTGGTGACACTTATAATGACAGAGATCCTAGCCTACACAAGTGGATAGAACTTAAAGGATTGCAAGGCATTTGACATACGTTATAACATGTGAGCTTTTCAGTAACTTTGTGAAGTATTATTGTACCCATTTTATTGATATGGAAACTGAGGTCCAGAGAAACAAAATAACTTACCCATAATAATCCAGTTTGGTAGTGTTGGAGATCAATTAAGTCTAACCCTCTATTTTATTCAATTAACTCTTGGTGAAGTCATACCTTTTCTCATAGGGGCCATGTCTAGTTGTCCTATCTGTACCTTGCCACTGTATCCTATTGTTTCCAGTGGAGAAAGTGAGGCTGGTGAGTTTGCACAGCCCTCCTTCACTTAAATCCAGTTCACTCATAAGTCATGGCATCACTTTCTGATGTCCTCTTTGAGAAAAAGAGGACAAACAACAGCTTATGAGTAGTTGGAGATGCCCCTCTCTCCTCCTCAGCTCTCCTTTCCTCCTCCTCTCTCCTCCCTTCCCCTCCCCTCCCCTCTCTCCTTTCCTCCTTCCTCTCCCTCTGTTCACATACAGTATCATAACCAGTATCATATCTGCTCAAAGGAATATAAATTTTGATTGCTGAAACCCTGCAGGATATCTTAAGGTTTACAGGCGGATTTCTTTTTCCCCTTAATAGTATTTTCTCCCTAATTACATGTAAAGAAAGTTTTCAACATTCATTTTTGTAAAATTTTGAATTCCAAATTTTTCTTCCTCCTTTTCTCCTTCCCCAAGAGACAAATAGTACCATGTTAAACATATTTCCACATTAGTCATGTTGTGAAAGAAGAACCAGAACAAAAGGGAAAAAACATAAGAAAGAAAAAACAAAAAAACAAAGTGAAAATAGTCTGCTTCAACCTGCATTCACACCCCATAGTTCTTTCTCTGGATGTGGACAGCATTTTCCATCATGAGTCTTTTGGAGTTGTGTTGGATTTGCTGTGGCTGTGTACGATGTTCTCCTGGTTCGGCTCACTTCACTTAGTATCAGTTCATGGAAATATTTCCAGGTTTTTCTGAAAACTGCCTTCTTATCATTTCTTGTAGCACAGTAGTATTCCATTACATTCATATACCACAATTTGCTCAGCCATTCCCTGATTTATGGGCATCTCCTCAATTTCCAATTCTTTGCCACTACAAAAAGAGCTGCTATAAATATTTACGTACACATGGATCCTTTCTCCTTTTTTATGATCTCTTTGGAATATAGTCCTAGAAGTGGTATTGTTGAATCAAAGGGTATGTACAATTTGGTTTCCCTTTGGGCATGGTTCTAAATTGCTCTACAGAATGGTTGGATCAGTTCATAACTCCACCAACAATGCGTTGTGTTCCAATTTTCCCCACGTCTTCTCTAACATTTATCATTTTCCTTTTCTGCTGTATTAGCCAGTCTGATAGGTGTGGGGTGGTACCTCAGAATTGTTTTAATTTGCATTTCGTTAAGCAATATTGATTTAGAGGACTTTTTCATATGATTATAGATAGCTTTAGTTTCTTCATCTGAAAATGGCTTATCCTTCATAAGCTTCATATCCTTTGAACATTTATCAATTGGGGAATAGATTTCTTCCTTAAACCCACTCTGGCTCTCCTTGATTGGCCAACAATAGATCTCAGCAAAGCTCCATCTGGTTATTATTTGGACCCTGAGAGCTCAGAGTGAATGTAAATAACAATTGCATCTGTTCTGGGCAGAAACCCTGAGTCTTCCCCCCAGATTAGTTTTTTTTTTGACTAGGTAAAAGAGGCCATTCTTTTCTTTCTTTCTTTCTTTCTTTCTTTCTTTCTTTCTTTCTTTCTTTCTTTCTTTCTTCCTTCCTTTCTTTCTTTCTTTCTTTCCACATAAGGTATCACACTCTTACCTGCAGGTGCCTGACCCAAAGGAAATATAAGTTTTAATCCCCCAAAATTTTTTTTAATAGCATATGAATAAACATTGTTTTTGTTTTGGTCAGAAACCCTGCAGGTATTCCCCTCCCAGATGAATTTTTTTTCTTTTAAATTTATTTATTTATAATTTTTAAATAGGTAAAGACACCATTCTTTGCCTCTATTCTTATAAAGTCTTAATCACTGAATGAGCATTGCCTCAGTCACACTGAGACCTGAGAAATACCTTAACTTAAAAAGGCCAAGTTCTCTTGGTGCATACAGAGTCATCTCCAGTCATCCTGATCTATATCTGGCCACTGAACCCACATAGCTCCAGAGGAGAAAGTGAGGCTGGTGACTTTGCACAGCCCTCCCTGATTTATATAAAAGTCACTTGCAAATTGTGGCATCACCTTCCTGATGTCATGGTCCTCTTAACAACAACAACCTTTTCTCATAGCCAATCTTATGCAAAGCCTATTTTTTCCCTTCTTTCTGACCCTCCTACCACGGAGGGCAGTATAAGACTACATAGTCAACCCAAAGAGATTTCTTCTGTCTCAGGCTTTTTATGGTCCTAGAAAACAGTAAACCCAGAGAACTCTACCCATAGCAGCATCATTCAGCTTTCTTCCAATGAGCTTTCAGAGACTTCACAGGCTCAGGATTTAGTCACATCTCTCTTTTTCTCTCAGATGACTCAGCGCTTGGCATCGTGTTTTATTTGGTCTTCTATAAACAGCTTCTCTCATCACTTCCTGCACCTCTTGTCTCTTAATCCTCATACTTCCAGCTTTCATTCCTGCTACTGCCTTTATCGGGTTATTTTGTACTCTTCCATTCTTCCTGTTCTTTTTACATCTTCTAATGCCTCAAAACAGGATGACTCATAAGCAGGAACCTATCATTAACAGGATGTGAAACATGACAATTTACATGTCTGTCAGATATCACACTTTATAAAATCTTCTATAGTCACCAAATTATTTGTTTTTATAATTTCTAATTTTTAACCTTCTAAAAATTCTGAAGCCTTCTGAAAATTGTTACATGTGAATTAACTGATAGACCACAGCACTCTGTAGCCACCATTGTATCTGTTATTTCTCTGTCTTCCAACCGATCACCTCAGTACGTTTTTCTAAGGGGTCAGTTATTTTCAGGTCCTCAGTAAAAGCCTGGGTCATTCAACATTTAAACTGAGAAGCCGTGCTTCTTCTCAAGCTATCTCTTTCTCACTTTCCCATTATACCAGTGTTCTTTTCTATACCTATCAGCAACAAAAATGTCCACATGTAAAAGAGAGGTAGTATTATTTATTTATCTACACAAACATTGTAATTTTTCCATATCTAAGTATTTCAATTAATAGAAGACAATAAGAGTATGTGGTTGAGTCAGGAGAACTGAGATCAAAGATCACAGAGCTATATCTAAAATGGACCTTAAAGACCATGAAGTCCAATACCTAAATTTTATAAAAGAAACAAATGATTACCCTAGGTTCTGACATCTACTTAATGTCTAAGGCAGGATTTCAATTCAGATTTTCTTGACTCTAAGTAATCTATCCACTCTACCATCTTGCTGCCATTCAAGATGTGACTGGGTTCTCGATATGTCTTGGATTCTGACTCATGTTTTGACACTTAGAAAATCACTTTTTCTCTCTGTGTCTCTGATCCCCCCTCTGAAAAACAAGAGTGTTGGTCTATCTAGATTATATCTAAAAACCATTTCTACTCTAACATCTTAAATTCTATGTTTAGGCTAGGTGGTACAGCATATAGACTGTTTAACTTGGAGTCAAGAGGATCTTAGTTCAAATTCTGCTTAAGATACTTTGTAGCTGTGTGATCCTAGGCAAGTCTTACTTGCTCCCTCAGCCTCAGGTTCCTTATCTGTAAAACAGGTATAATAATGACATCTTCTTCATAGGGTTGTTGTCAAGATCCTATGTGTTTGGCACAGTATTTGGCATATAGTAAGCATTTAACAAATATTTGCTTCCTCTTCTTTCTTTCCTTCCCTCCTCTCCCTCCCTCCTTTCCTTCCTTCCTTCCTTCCTCCCTACCTTCCTCCTTCCTTCCTTCCTTCCTTCCTTCCTTCCTTCCTTCCTTCTTTCTTTCTTTCCTCCTCTCTTCTTTCCTTCCTTTCTCACTCCCTCCCTTATTTCTTTCCTGTACTCATCAGCAGCTTGGATAAATGCCTTGCTGAAATTCCAAAATACTATTTATGAGTTTCAGTTTTCCATTAAACATTTTTGTCTTATGCTTCCCAGCGTGAAGATCATTCTCTGTGGAACCAAAAACAGTCACAAAGTAGGAGCTGGGCAGTTAACTCTTTCTTCTTCAATATCTCAATCACATCTCAACCAAGCAGAGACATGAGCCCTTATTAGATTGTCTTCAAATCATGGAATAAATAACAAAGCTCTTGTTCATAAACAGGGCTCCCATTCCAGTCTGTTCTGGGTTTTAGTGTTCCAAACATTCTTAGAGACCATGCCGCTCTTTTGGATTCATCCCCAGTTCCCTGCCCTTCCTTCCCTCTTCAGTATGTCTTTTATAACCTGATTAGTCACGTTAAGTGTTTTAGAGAATACTCCCACATTTCTCCAACATAATTCCCTCATTAATTGCCCAAAAGTTAATTCTTGGGAGTGTCCTATTTGTCTTTCAAGTCAGTTCTCCTTCAGAATCTTAGTGGGTTTCTAGTTATCTTCTCTTCTTATTCCTTCAAATTCACCCTTCATAGTAACGTAGGTATGCAATTATGTGTAGTATTCTTTCAAAATCCATCATGAATGTTAAGACAAAATAATCACTTATTCCTAAGTTTCTACCTAAACTTCCAGTTTCTTGTTATTGGTTATAAGCGAGCCCATGAAACAAAGGCCCAGGTCTCCACTGTATCAGGGGCTGTGTCCAGTCCTCCTGATGTATATCTGGCCACTCCAGAGGTGAGAATGAAGCTGGTGACTTTGCACAGCCCTCACTCACTCAAATCCAGTTCCCTTGCCTGCCATGGCATGACCTCCATGGCGTCATGGTCCTCTTTGAGAACAAAAGACAAACACCCAACAATCAAACTCATAACAAGTTTCTTTTTTTAATTCTTCCATTTTTAAAGATCAAAATGACAATAAGGCAATAGTTTCTAGGTCTAGAAGAAGACACTTCCTGCAGGTGTCTCTCCCCAGTACTCTACCCTCCCTCTGTACTAGCTCTTGGATTCTGAACTAGAAGAGACCTCAGAAGTTACCTAGTTCAATCCCCTCATTTTATATGGAACACGGGGTGCAAAGGGGTTGCATCTGTATGACTTATTGGAGAAGAGAAAGATTGCTAAATATTGCACATTAATGAAAAGTGGGATTTGCTAAGAGTTTGGGAGAGGAGAGATTTTTATTTCTACTCTCTTGTTCAAGAGAAGATAGATGTATTTCTAGACTGACTTTGGGGAGGAACAGAGAGAGACAGAGATAGAGAGACAGCAGAGACAGACAGAGAGAGACAGAGCTCGTTCTCTAGGCTTGTTATATCATGTTTTAATCTTCATACCTTCTCTGAATTCTGTTTCCAATTCATTTGAAATGATGAGTTTACTTCCTATTTACTATTTGTGCTGAGTTTATTTTGTGTAACTAGCATTAGGTGGGAAAGATATAAACTTGGATATAAACAGGATATAAACTCAGGATATTCCTTTTTTAAAAAAGAAAAAAATGACCTGGGTAAGTGACAACTTGAACTTAAAACTCATTTCCAGCAGACTAATAATATTTCAGGAGGCACAGGGATATAATTCAAGTCTTGTGCACCCTTCCTCCCCCACCTCATGAAGAAAGCAGAGCAATGAGCCTTCATACTCTTGCTCCCCTCCAGACACACCCACATACCATACGCACACACGTATATCCATATACACACAAATCCACATGCTACACATACACACATACATGCATGCACCACACACAGATACACACATACACAACTACCTATACATACTCACATACATATGCACCCCCCCACCCCCCTGTATACACACATACCCCTTGCATACAGATAAAGAAACCAAAGCTCAGAGAAGTAGTGATCTCCCCAAAGTCCCACAGGAAGTAAATATCAGAGATGGAATTTGAAATGAATATCCTCTGATTCCAGATAATCTACTTTTCTCTGTAAAACAGCCTTATAGTAATCTTCCAATACACACACATATAAGCACATGCATACATATATACACATGTGCACACATACATACCTATATGTATATATGCATGCACATGTACATGTATGTGTATATATATACATACATACACATACACATATCAGAAACTCTTTATCCAGTTCCTTTTTGTTCAGTTTTCTTTTATATTCATAAAGGCCAGTTCCGTCCCTTACCATACTTCCCTGCTTGTTATGTTCATAGATTTCCACATCGAGTGGAAATATTTCTTTTCAGCAAATGAACACTTTTTCTCTTGTGATAAGTCCAAGGGGTATAATTAAATTGACAGATTGACCAACAGGAAACAATTGTGGCATGACTAAACAAAATACACAGATGCTTTCTACTCAATAAATTGGTAGTTTCACTCTCTCCTCCCAACCTTTTTTCCCCTAACCCTACAACAAGAAATAACATATGTGGGAGTCAGTATGATATAGTGGAAACAGTTCTAATGCCTGAAGTTTAGAGATTTGGGGTCAGTTTTGATCATCTCACTTACGAGTTGTCAGACTATGGAAATGTCACATCCCCTCTCTCTGTCTCAGTTTCTTCATTTCTAAAATGAAAGGCTAAAGCTAGATAATATTTGAAGTCTTTCTCAACTCCAGAACTTGGCACAAGTTCCTGGCACATTGTATGTGTGAAATAATCATTTATTGATTAATTGATTGATGAAACATTTTATGAATCCATGAGAAGTTCAGTGACATTTCCTCTAAGTACTCATGCTTGTCCTCTGGCAGAGGTCTTAATATCACTTTCCAATAACTCTTTAAATTCTTCACCTGTAGGAAATGGATTAAAGTAGAAAAAGATAGGAAGAGGATGAGCAAATTTGACACTAGGTAAGCAATCAGATATTTGGGTGTAGGTTTTCCCTTGAATGTTTGTCTTCCCTAAGCATTACACTGAATTTCAGTGTGTTACATGAAATGTAGTATGTGTACTTAAATAATACTTAAATTAGCAAAAAAAATTTCTTGAAATAATTTACCTGAGATGCAGAGAAAGACTCATAGATCACTAGATTATTGAGTCATATATTTAGATTGAAAAGGCACAACAAAGGTCATCTAGCATAGAACATCCCCATTTTATAAATGAGGAAACAGATCCAAAGAGGTGAAAAGACTTCCAGGATCATGTAAGTCTTCTGACTCAAAACTAGAACTCTTTAATACTACAGGAATAATTAATGCATATAGGCGTAATTGTGAAAAAAGTTAATAGTGAAGTTGGAATTAAAAGTGTCCTTATTAATCATCAGTTGCTTCTCTGTAGCCTCAAGAAATATTTAGAAAATCAATACTTAATAGCCTTTGCTAGGACATCCTAAGTGTGTTCTAGAATTTCAGTCTTTTGATGGGATGACTAGATCCGTTATGAGATGGTCTTTAGTCCATTATACACTCTTAAACAGTTTTTAACAGGCAGCTATCTTCACTCATTGGAAGGTTTAGGTTTAGGACAAAACACTAACAGCAAGTCTTTAGATTTCTCATTTTGTTAGGATGGTCATAGAATAAAAGATAGAGCGCAGTATTTTCCTTTACTTTTCTAGTTTTTCTTTTGTTCTTTCTTTAATTCCTCCCTCCCTCTCTTCCTCCCTCCCTCTATTCCTCCTTTCTTTTCTCCCTCCTTCTCTTTATTTCCTTCTTCTCTTCTTTATTTCCTCCTTCTGTCCTTCCTTCCTTCCTCACTCCCTCCCTCTCTCTCTCCCTTCCTTCTTTCCTTCCTTCTTTCCCTTCTCTCTCCCTCTCTCCCTCCCTCTTTCTCTTCCTTCCTTCCTTTCTTCCTTCCTTTCTTTCATTGGGATTAAGTGACTTGCCAAGGGTCATACAGCTAGTAAGTATCTGAGGTGAGATTTGAACTCAGGTTCCCATGACTACAGACTTTTCTACAGAATTCCACAGAACATAGGGAGGGTGGATTTGTACCTTTGAGCTAACCTAAAGCAAGTTTATTTAACATATTATGGAACTGAGGCTCAGAGTGATGAGGTCGGTTGCCTTAAGTTACATACATAATAAGTGGCAGAGCCAGTATTCAGATCCAGCTCTGTTTACTCCAAAACCAAGGTTCTTTCAGCTACACATCATATTGATTTTCTTCTGGGTATTGTGAATGAATGTACAATACATCCAAAAGGCCAAAACTGTCTTTCTAATATATCCTGTTCCCATATGGATTAAAAGGCATTTAGTATTTTCATTCAACTTCATTTTATGTTTCTGATACTGTTTTAGACTTTAATAACTTCTTAAGGACTATAGTTTTCCCACTGTCATTCAACAACGCCACACACTGTCCTACCCAACCAACCCAAGTTCAACTAGATCCCAGGGTGATCAAAAGAGAGCTCAGAACAGTACTTTACTGCTGTTCATTATCCAGACAACATTTAATTTAAAAACTGACAAAGGAATCACATCCTCATTTTCAGTCTGTGTTCAAATTCAAACTCAGTTTGATCCTGAAACTCATTATTCTGTAAGATGAAATCAACCCTGAAACTCACATCTCTTCAGATCATTTTCCACTGTGACTATAGAACTTCATAATGGCATTCCCTCCCTCCACCCACCATTTTCCACTTCTTTTTATATATTGTCTTTTGACATTGGATTGTGAGCTCCTTGGGATCAGGGACTGTCTTCTACTTTTCTTTGTTTATCCAGTGCTTTGTACAGTACCTGACACTTAGTAGAGGCTAAAAATACTGATTGTTGTCTCTTGATCAAATAAGTGGATTTTCTTTTTTTTAAAAAAAAGGTAAAATGCTTCCCACTGGAAAGTGTAATGCATTTGGTTAAAAACATCAGTTATAAACATAGATTCTTCCACAATCCCAAGGCTGGTGCAATGCATGGATGAAGTAGATGGTTGCCTACTTGCTATAATTTGAAATGAACCTTGGAAAGACCAGAGACAATTTCCCCTGAACCATATGAATAAAAAATGTTTTTTGAACTAAAGGCAATTGGAAGTTGAAGTGTATAAGTACAATGTCCAAACTAACACAGAAAAAATTAACAATGAAGTTGCGACTAAAAGCCAAGCTGCCACTACTGGGTCTTGAGACCATAGATTTAGAGCTTGAGAAGCCCTGGAATCATTCTAATGCGGGTCCCTCATTTTGAAGGTGAGAGACATGAGGCCTAGAGAGGTTAAGCTACTTTCACAATATCACATTGATTATAAGTAGCAGTGTGAGATTCAAACCTAGGTCATCCAATACACACACACATATATACACTAATAATATAATATAATATAACGTGATATAATGTCATATATTATATTATATGACAGCATAATATAAAACATAATATAATGTAACATAATATATGATATATTGTAATATAATGTAATACAATATAATATAATCTAATATATAAACATATATGACACATACATTTTCTATGTATACATATAATACATATCATGTGTGTATTCATATCCAACATCAGACATTTATTGTTTGCATGATCCTCAGAGGTTCAACTAATTTAACCCCTCTAAGCCTCCCTTTCCTCATCTGTAAGATAGAAATAATAACAGCGCCTATCTCCCCTGATAATTGTGAAAATGAGATAGCTTAAAATTGCTTTATAAACTTTACTATGCAAATGCTAGTTATAATTGCTACTATTGCTACGACTATATCATGTTGCTATTGATTGGCATGCAATTACAGATGTTGGATCTGAAGTTGAAAAGGATCTAGCCCAGTCACCTCATTTTTAATATGAGAAAACTGAGGCAAAATGGCTAAAATGCCTTGCCCCAGGGCATCCAGGTAGTGAGAGGTAAAGCTAGGATTTGAATTCATCCATTGATTCCATGTTCAACACTCTTAAGTTCCATGCTCTTTCCACTGCACTATAATTAATTGTTTTCTCTATGTACCTGTCACAGAATCCCCCAATTTTCCCCATTTTAGGTTAATTTTTTGGGTTAATATATTTATGGTTCTCTTTCAAAATGTAAACATTTCTGGTAGTGGCAATTTAGGAAAATGATTCATACTAAGTTATTGTTGACTTATAGCTTTCCTCCTGACAGGCACAGGGTGACAGTATAAGAGGTCTGGAGGGCTGATGGATGATGGTGATAATCTAATTTATTTCTCCTAGGTGCTATTGGTCCTTTTTTCTGAAGATAATCAACAATTCCTAATCAATCTATACAAACTCCTTTGAAGCTGTCATTCTCTTTTACTTCCTAGGGCAGTAGACAATTTCGACTATTTCCTCAGAGTAGATGCCCCTCACCCCTTGGCTTCAAAGTCAGCATTTTCTCTTGATTCTTGTCCTTGTCTAATCATTCTTGAGTATCTTTCACTTGGACTTTGTCCCATACCTTATGTCTCAGTGTGGATATTCTCCAAGCTCCTATCTTTGGTTTTCTTTTTTTCCCTCTCTACTTGCTCTTCTATGGGAATGTTATTCATTCCTGTGGCTTTATGTAGATGAAGTCGTGAAGACTCCAAAATCTCTATTACCAGTCCTGATCTTTCCTCTGGTATCCCACTGCCTACAAGACATTTCCATCTAAATACTTGACCGGTGCCATGAACTCAACATATCAAAAACTGACCATACTATCTTACCCCTTAAAAATACTACCCTTCTGAATTTTTTTGTCAATGACATCAGCATTCACTCATTCTTCCATGTCTGCAAATTAGGTAGGGCAACTAGGTGGTGCAGTGGATAGAGCACCAGTGTAGGAGTAAGGAGGACCTGAGTTCACATCTCACCTCAGACACTTGACACACACTAGCTCTGTGACCTTGGGCAAGTCACGTAACCCCAATTGCCTCATCCTGGGTCATCTCTAGTCATCCTGATGACTATCTGGTCACTGGATTCAGATGGCTCTGGAGGAGAAGTGAGGCTGGTGACCTGCACAGCCCTCCCTCACTCAAAACAAAGTCAAGTGCAATTCATGTCATTATTTCTTTGATGGCATGGTCTTCTTCGGCAACGAAGGATGAACACACCACAAATTAGGTATCACATGTGGTACTTCTCACTCTCTCCTTTATCACATGTAATGAGTTACCACATCTTATCCATTCTACCTCTCAGAATTTCTAGCATCCACCTTTTCTCTAATCTCATTGCCACCATCCTTGTACCACCATCCTCATTACCATTTGACTGGGTTACTGTATCAGTCTCTCCTAAGCCCTTCAAGAGGCCAATCTCTTTTCCCTACAATTCAACCTTTCTTCCTCTGAAGCAGTACTAAAATAGTTAAAATAAGTTGAATGAGAGTTGTCTGAGCAGCTTCTTTCATTCATTAGATTAGGGGAGGCATAGACAAAATTCTATCAAGGATTTTAATAAATAAACTAAACTACAAAAAGTGGAAGAACAGGAAATCAAAAGAATCAGATTCTTTTAGGACTTTCTGGTATGAATTTCACAAATTTAGGACTGCTTTAAGGATTAATTGGTCAAATATGGAGTTCTTAGTAATTCTTATCCCTTAATCAAATTTTCCTTTAGTTTTGACCATGAAGATGATGGAAAATGTAAAAAAATCTTCCTAATTACTTTTTGGTTAATTTCCTAGATAGCATTTATTAAAATTCTAAACAGCCCCTTCATGACTATAAATATACTATTGATTTATAACTTTTCATTAGGGACAAAGGAAATTTGGATAAATTCATTCAAAATTTTAAAGGTCATGAAAGAGTTTAGTTATTTGGGTTTTTGCTGAGTACTCACTTTCAGTCTAAATAAGGATTGGGGGTTAGAAACAAGAAATAGCTGTGTAGAGGAGTACAGCAGAATTAGTTGTGACTGCAAGATTCCCCTGGCTCTGTTTGCAGTGGTTTCTCAAGATAGTTTTGCAAGGAGCCAGAATATTCTAGTTTTCCTTTTACTATTAGGGCTACTGAGATAGCTCATAGTGAATCAAATTGGATTTGTCATGTCTAGTAGTCTGGATCTAGATTTAGACTTTTGTTACCTTCTTGTAATTCAGAGGCTGCTTAGGTGATTTTCATGCCCCATATTCCATTCTAACTGTATCAAATTGTGTGGAGGTCATATCTACATTTAGTGTTCTTGCCTTTAGTAATTACATGCATAGAGTTCTTCTTTCCCCTCCCAGAGATTTTGACCTTTTATTTTCTGACCAAGTTGATAATAGAGATCTTTTTCCTTTTTCCTTACTTCTCTTGTTGATAGATTAGTGAGGATGATTGGGAGGGTGATTGCCAACTGAGGTACAAAGCTCTTGGGTTGGAATGTTGGAGAGGACATGATTCCAATCCAGAAAGGTCAAGGTCCTATAATTGTATCAGGGAGTATTATAGTTAAAAGAGTCCCCAGAAATCAGCCAGTTCAATCCATCAACGCAAGTATTCCCTCTACAATATTCTTGGTAGATATCCTGCCAAACTGAATATTTTCAGTTTGATATATCACAAGACAATCCTCTTGACCCATGGACAGCTAAAACAAACAAAATTCTTCCTTATATTGAACTAAACTAGTTGTATTAGGGTGATTTCATTTTCCCTACTTAAATATTTCAAATCAGGACCATTTGTGGCATAATTGATATCTGTATCTTTCTTAATTATGAACAAATTTCTTACTGATGCTACTAATCATAATTCTTCATGAGATTTTTTTTTCCCTCAGAGGGATAACTTTAAAAAAAGTCTAAAGGTGTAATATGGTTATCGGAATAAATAAATCCCATTTCCATTTTAGTAGAGTCAAAAAGATACTTCACCTAATAATAATTTAATTATACAAAACTTGTGTATATCAAGTAATTAGGAATTGGAGCCATAATGGTAAAAACAAAGCCTGTAATTTATCTCCAGAATCTTTTGATGGAATTAAAGCTTTCCTGAGCAATTAAGATATCTGATTTCAATGTTTTGCTGAATTACAAGTGTTTTAATGTGAAATTTGCTTGGATTATTTCAGCAAACCAAGGGGAAAGAACTACCTGAGCAGAAAGTGAATTGAGGCCATAATCCAAGTTACCCATCTACTTTTTCTGTTTCAAGTGAAGTAAAAAGGTTAGTTCATCATTTAGATGAACTTGTATTTTTATACTAGCAAAGGTGATGGATGGAAAATGTAATTTTTCCCACCTAGAGCAAGAGAGGGAAAACCTTGGCAACACTAGGGAAGCCCAGGAACTTCTGGAGAGGAAATATGTTTGCTAGGCCAGCAGCCAGCAGATTGGAAGGGAAGGGTGCTGCTAACCCTAACTGAATAGAATTGTGAGCCATTGGAGTCTGTCTGGCTCACTGATCTGCTTAAAAAGTAGTCTGCTTGGACAGTATTTGCTGCAGCACTGGGACCTGGGAAATGCATCACTTCTATTCCTTTCCTTTCTCTGCATCATCATCCTGCTGAATTGGAATGGCCATTCCTCAGGAATTTCTTGCTCTCCTTAAATCTTGCTTATTTGCTCTTTATTTTTTTTATAACGGCTTTGTCTCCAGATAAAGATGTCCTGATTTTAATTGTGCTCTGAATAAGCATTTGCAGTAAATGATTGGATCACACTATTGGGAAGATGAAGGGGAGGTCCTGATACCCCAACTTAACCATGAACATGTATTATGTTTCTGTCTGTCTTTCTCTCTCACAGGAGTTGAATTGTAAGGAATACTATGCCCTCTATCGTTCGTGTAGTGGCAGCTGAAAATAAGGAAAGGGAGCATGGCATCATGGGAAGATGATATAACTGGATGTCAGAGATATTTGAGTTCAGATTTTTTTTCCCCAAATAGAATACCAGTGTCACCACGGTCAGGTCACTAACCCTCAGTTTTCTTATATACAAAATAGAATAATAAGGTTTATAATATCTACCTTATAGTGTGGTTGAGAGGATAAAATGAGATACAATATGTAAAGTGCTATATAACTATTAGTTGTTGGTGATATAAAAAAATATAGCTCTTTTTACTCTTATAGTGATAAGAGTAGTTTTCTGGAAAAGGGGATGAAGGTCATATGAATCACATGGTTTTAATTTAGCTTTTGTTATTCTAAATGTGTTATCTTTTTTCTAGTAAATAATGAATAGACATATTTTAGAAGGCATAGATTCACGTCATTCATGACTTTATCATTATATATGGAACCATAATTAAAAAGGAATTAAGGTCAAAATGGAATTAGGATTTACAGGTAATCTTTGGAGAAGCAAAAAAATGGATTACTAGAGTTATCTTTATCCTGAATCCTAAGGTAGCATAATATCATTCATGGAATATTTGGTCCTTTCATATTTAATACTTGAGACAAATATTTGCAAAAAGACCAACCTGAAAATAATTGTGTATTATAATATATGATAATATCTGTTTTAGAAGATGGATAAGAGAACTTCTACCAAGAACCTCATTAGACCCTCCAAATAAAATTAGCTTGCACACTTATACTCAGTGTCTTCATTGAAAGTAGAAATAGTGAAGATGATGAAAATATACTAAAAAACATGGTTATATGATGAAAAATGCTCTCCACCTCCAGATAAAGAACTGATGGTCTCAAGATGCCTATTGAAGCATTTATTTTTTCTTTATTTCCTTTGTTTTGGGGAGGAGTGGTGTGGAGAGCAGTATGGCAAATAAAGAAATATGCTTTCACATAACTTTATTTGCATAATGGGTATCATATAGCTTGTTTTTTCAATGGGTAGAAAAGGGATGGAGAGAGGGAGAGAACTTGGAACTAAAAATAAGATAAAATTTAACGTGAAAAATGATGGACAAGCTATAGAGATTATCTTTTAGTATATTTGTATGTGCATGTACTGAAATAGATACGAAGATGTATATCTATATAGATGGAGAATACCAATAGGTAAGGAGTTGGGCCCAGAATGAAATCAAGAGAACCTTCAGGAAATTGGAGTTTCCTAACTGACTCCAGATATTTGTGCTGTGAGTCTGGGAGTTGTGAAATACAACAATCTTAGAAGAATTAAAAATGATTATTACACAATGGAGAAGAACATGATGCATGTGAACTGGCTACAAAATACAACAAGTAAGGAATTTTGAAGATTTATAATAACAGATAATATTGGGAAAATCCATGATTGAAAAAGATGGGTTGTCCATATGACAAGAACAAGGGATAACAGGTGCATAGCCTGGTTGTTCTGAGGTCCCCTGATCTATTCAATAGACTGGGGTGAACTTATGGGAGGACAACCATTAAAGGTGCACAAGATTGACAGACATAGGTAAGCTGGGTTCTTTACAGTTTGAGAGAACATGAAAATCACTGATATCAGAGATAAATTTGAATATTTAAGTAAATTATAGCTTATATACTAAAGACTCATTTACCAGGTGAAAATAATTGAAGCCATGGAGTAGATTGCTAAGAGAGAGATGGTAGAGGTAAGAAAAGAGGGTCTAATTCAGAATTTTGGAGAGCGCCCACACTGAGAAAGATGAAGTGCCAGTGAAGGAAAAAGAAGCAGTTGGAGAGGTAGGAAAGGAACCATGAGTGTCAAGTGGCTTGAAAGTTAAAAAAAAAAAAAAGAAAAAAAAATAGTAAAATATCAGGATGGAGTGGTTGACCCACCATTTCAAAGGCTAGAGGGAAGTCAAGAAGACTAAACAATGAAAAAAAGGAAAACTCTGGATTTATTGATGAGACTAATATTCAAAAAAAGTGGTAGGGAAATTCAAGTAATCAATTAGAATTTATTGAATACTTATCTGGTGCTAAGCACTGTGCTAGGTATTGGGAAGATGAAGAAAAAGGAAAATCCCTATACCCAAAGAACAGGGAAGGAAATAGAATGAAATAGAGATAAATATAGACTGCTCCTCCTATGTGTGTGTGTGTGTGTGTGTGTGTGTGTGTGTGTGTATGTGTGTATATACATGCACATGCTCACACATGTTTATGTTTAGGGGAAACTTAAGTGTGTTCATGAACTGAGGTGATGAACCCAAGTAGTGAGAGAGAAATCTAATTTGGATGAAGGAAGGAATGATTGATAGTTCGCAGAAGAGATCAGAGTATTATCATTCAAAATGATCAATGTCCTGTTGTGAAAGAGGCCTATTGACTATTATAAGAATTGTTAAAGGCTGAAGGGCTTTTGGAAAGTCACTTAACTTTTCTGTCCCTTCATTTCTCCAACAGTAAACTAGCTTTGAAGAAGGTTTATCTTTTATCTTGTAGGTTAAATGAATGTCTGTATAGAGTTCTGAACTATCAGAGATAAGATGGTATGCAAAATGTGGCATTGTTTTTATTGCAGTGTTGCTAGTTGATTAGGATAGTGGTGAAACTTATAGGAACTTGGAAAACTTACCATTATTTGAGATGGGGTCTTTAAAAGCATCCACTCATTCACTTACATTTAGAGGTGAAAGGAACTGCTAAGACAGCTGAATTGATGTGGTATAGAAGGAGGAAATTTTAGCATATTTCTGAATAAACTGGATTTGATTAGTGGCATTGATTTTCTCCCTTCCCCCCTTCCCTCTTCTAGCCCCCTCCCCCCACTCCTGCCCTGGACCCTTGTATATAGAATGTGTTTAACTTTGGGCTAGTGTTAGGTTAGTGGTATGTAAGGTCTTCCCTGCCCATTAATAGACCTCACATAAAGCCTTGGTGCAAAGTCAGTTAAGGCTCTGGGCCACAGGGATTCCCACACCTTCCCAATTAAGTACTGATTTCCATGCTTCTTATTCTCAGCCAATCAAGTACTGAGTCTTTGATTAGAAACAGTATGTATTGTATTGCTTGGAGGGAAAGGTATGGGTGGAGAGAGAGAAGCAGGCAGAGAGAGAAAATGCTGAGGGAGAAACAGGCTGAGGGAAGAACTTGCCTAGGGGAACTTGAACATGGCAATAGAGGAATGTCAGTGCTCCCTGGATTGGTGATAAGTACCTTACTAAATCTTGCATTCTGATATTCCAATAGAGATTTTCCAAATAAATGTTTTGATTTTGTCTTGGAGGAGGAGAGTTTGTTATATCTTGTGAACTAACCATGGAGATATGCATGTATATTCATAATGGCTGCTATGGGTATCATATTGGCATTACAGCTAGTCAGTGAACTACTCTGGGTTTATAGTTTCAACATCTGTAAAATAAGGGTGTGCTGTGAGAATTGGACTAGAAAATATCTAAAGTTCCTTCTAGTTCTCAATATTATGATACTTACAAGTGTAATGTAACTATGTATTTTTTATTTAAAACTAGAAAAATCCAAAGAACTGGAAAGAGTCAATGAGATAGTTTGCGGAAACCCTCTTCATATAGACCACACTAGACAGGAGTTTATTTAAGGATCTTCCCAAGAATAAGTAGCTTTTCTCCTTTGTCAAATGACCTTTTATTTACATGAAAATGATCGATAAGCCCCATCTCAGGCTTTTCCTTTCTAAAGAATCACAGTGTCTTCAACCTTTCTTTAAAAGTTCTATTTTCAAACCTGTTATGATTTTTTGGGTTGGTTTTCTTGTTACTCAGCTCAAATATATTGCAAAACTGATCAGTGAAATATAAAATAGATTTGTCTTATAGTTTCCTTATGCTCAATTTCAGTTTAAACATCTAGTTCAACTAGGCTTCTTAGCAATAGTAAATATACTGCACACTCTATCGAGTAGTCAGCATTTTGAGTTAGCCAAAAAGACTAATGCAGTCTGAGACTGCATTAATGAAAGTATAGTTTCTAGATCATGGGAGGTAATAGCCCACACTACATTTGGAGAATTATACCTAGATGGGTTGAGGGTGAAGGAAATAAACACATTATGTGCCAGGCAATGTGCTAGGCACTTTACAAGTATCATCTTATTGATCTTTTATAGCAATCCTAAAAGGTAGGTACTTTTATTAACTTCATTTTAAGATTAAAAAAACAGAGGTTAAGTGATTTGTCCATGGTTGTATAGTTAATAAATCTTCGAAGTTAGATTTGAACTCAGGTTAACCTGACTCCAGGTCTAGTGCTTGGTCTAGGTGACATGTTTAGAAGGGACAAGGGATGAATGTAAGCATTTTTGCAGGATTCCAAGATTGCAAGAGAACTCAAGACTATTTCTTATGAGGATACACTTATGCTAATGGGCGTGTTTAGCCTCAAAAGTAGAAGATAAAGGATGCAGAATAACCATATTCAAAGAGTTCAAAGGTTATTGTATAGAAGTGGATTAAGGTTATTCTGCTTGACCTGAGAGGTCAGAATTAGGACAAAAAGAGGGAAAACTCTCAGGAGACAGATTTCTGATCAATGTAAGACCATATTTGAACTCAGGAAGATGAGTCATCTTGACTGCAGGACACCAAGTTGTTCCTTCTAGTTTTTTAGAGCTTTGCAAGAATACAGTGGTCTGATCTGGTCATAAATGAACTCATTCAATTCAGTTTAGTAAACTATTAATCATCAATGTTCCATATATTGTGATAAGCCCTGGGAACATGAAGACAAAATCAAAGCATTCTCTGCCTTCAAGGAGCTTGCCCTCTGTTGGAAGTCTACATTCTGGACAATCATTTGCAAATGTTGTAGGGATGATTTATGCTTCAGAAAGGGGCTGAACTAGTTCCAACACCATGTAGTAAACGGAGGATGGGTTCTCGAGTCAGAAAACCTGAATTAAAATCCCACCTTGGATGCGACCAAATTGTGTTCCTGCTCTGGCCCTCAGTTTCCTCATTTACAAAACGTATCTGTTGAACTAGATACCCTTTGATGTCCCCTCCAGCTATGCATATATGTGCATGTATTTCCTGCAATACAGTGAAGTTACATGATTTCTGTGAGAATCTTTTGATTGTGACCTTTCCTGTAATGCCAGTGATCTGAAGAAATATTTTCATTTCTACTATTAACTGCCTAGTAGCTAGTCTATAACCTTACTTAGTGAATTCATTTAATTCCACTCCTTTAACCTTTATTCATATATAAATTTTTACAGAAACTGATGAACATTTACTGACTGAGGTTCATTTGAAAACTTTTGTTTTAAAAGGGCCGGCTGAGACAAACTTAAGGCAATACCCTTCAGCAGGGTGCCAAGGATCAGTCAGCCAGAGGCTTCAAAACTGTCCTTTGAGCCAACAAACAAATCCAAAATATCAAAGGGTTGCCTTGAAATACAAAGCTCATTTCACTCAGTCAACTGAGCCTATCAGGGAACATTTTATTTGGATATTTTCCCACTAAGTACTCTAAAATGGTTTCAGAGTTGCTTTCATAAAGCTGTAATGGCAGACTTATAGGCTTGAAGCTTTGGTGGCTTGTAGTCATGGATATGTTGGTAAATGTTTAATAACTTTACAACACAATTTTAAGTTTATTCTGCTTTATTAACATTTTCTGAATCACTTTCTTATGTCTAGACAATCACTATAACCATAAATCAAATCCTGATTGTAACATTTTCTGTTTTTTGAGGTGAAAATTCTCCCACTGAAAATTTAACAATCTGCTTTCCCTGGTTCAAACTGGCATCAGCACATACCTGCTTTTAGTTTTTAGGAACTCTAGGGACCTAGTAACATGTAATCTTGAAATGGTAGTATTGGAGAAGCTCATCATTGAGAAGGACTCTCTTTCGACTTTGAGCTCCTGGCTGGCAGGACCTCTTGATATTGCTGGGCACTTCTGAGTTCCTCAGCTGATGTTTATCTTTAGCATCATGTTGAATGAATGAATTAATAAATCAATCAACAAGCATTTTTATAAGTCCTACCTTTGTGGCAGATATTGTTCTAGGTGCTGAGGGATAAGCATACATAATTGAGATGGTCTCTGCTCTCAATCACATTTTGCTGGTTATATATAAACACATTTAAATGTTTAGAGCAAAATACAAGGTGTCCTCAAAGTCTTAGTGCAATTTTAAGAACTTAAAACTCTTAGAAGAAGGGAGTGAGCATTAAAGAGTGCTTTGGTAATCAGCAGATTTGAACTCAGGTCTTCCTGAATCCCAGGCCTCATGCTTTATCTGTTATGCCGCCGGCTGTCTCTAAGACTTGGAGTACAACCTGTATAGTATTATAGAAATGCTAAGTATGTAGTTATAGCTTATTTTATAAAATATATATTTACATATGCAGCCAGGTGGCTTAATGGATAGAATGCCAGGCCGGGAGTTAGGAAGATTTCTCTTTATAAGTTCAAATCTGGCCTCAGACACTTACTAGCTGTGTGATCCTGGGCAAATCACTTAGGCCTGTTTTCCTCAGTTTCCTCATCTGTAAAAATGAGCTGGAGAAGGAAATGACAAACTACTCCAGTGTCTGCCAATAAAACTCCAAAAGGAGTCACAAAGAGTTGGACATGACAGAAAAACAGCTCAACACTGACCTACTCATAGTAAAGCATTATGCATATAAAGTTGATATTTTGCACTTTTCAAATGGATATTGCTATAGTTAACTTTTTCTTAAAAACAATAGTACAGTGTTCACAGTGATATTGAGAACTTGGTGGCAGTCTAGATTGATTCTTTTCATGTGTTAATTCCTTTAACAAGTTTTCAGTGAAAAGTACTGCAGTGTATTTAATGTGACTGGTAATATTTGTAGGGCATAATGATATTGGAATTGCCTTTTAATTTGGTTCAGCAGTGAAAATTATGATTGTATTTTGGATCGGATTCTGAAAGGTATCTTTATGGCTTAATTTTCAGTCAGCTAATGCTAATGCTTTTAAAGACGATACATCTTTTGGAGGAGATTCTTTAAATGCATACTGTATATTCTCAGATACAGAAACTTCTATTATTAATGTTAGCACAGAAGTCTTCAATGGACAGGAATCCAGATGAATCACTATTAGCCATTTTTTTTTTTTACTGTAACTGGATGAAAATATGCTGGGTTTTTACTGCTCAGCCGAGAATACTCTGATGAAAAGCAAAACACTAAAGCCTGTAATTAGCCTTTTTATATTTCTTTCTTCTCCCTTACAGTAAGTAATGTTCTTTAAGTTTCTTTCCTAGTTTGAAACTAGCAAAACAATGCAATATAACTGATAAAACTTGGAAAGCTGGAACTTGTGATCATGAAAACAATTAAGCTATAATAGCAAGGGAGGTGATATATTCTGACTAAACTTTTATTATGTAATAAGAATGATGAAGACAATCCTGCCCTCCTATCTTTCATTCAGCTCCTGCAAGCATAACCTATGGGGGCAGCAATAGCATTGATAACTATCATGTCGTGGGCAGGAGCTATCTTTCCATGATGGTCACCTTACATTTTTGTAAAATGGTCACCTTACATTTAATTCCACTTGAGGTTATTATTTTTTGCTTTTTCAAAAGGCTAAATTCAAAGACATCACCAAACATAACCTTTCCTGCTGATTGATTGCAGAACTTAATCCCTTGGAAAAGCAGAGCCCTTAGTTATTTGGCGGAGGACTTAGCTGTAGAGTTTTATTCTGGCTAGCTTCCCAATTAAAAAAAAAAACTAGGAAAATCTATAGATAATTTTCTCTCTTTGTTATATCTTTTAGTACCAAGATAAATTAATTGATGAGTATTTATTGCATTCCTGCTACTAAGTGGCCAGCACTGAGCTGACTGTGATGGGGGCATGATACAAAAAAAATATAAAATATTATCCTTGTGTTTAACTTATTCATTTTTCATTATAAATAAAACATACTTAGCTATTATATAGCAACATTCATTTGAAAAGTGCAAAATGTCAACTTCATATACATAATATAAATGTTAATGCATTTATATTAGTTTTGATAGCTACTATGTACATATGAATATATATATATAATATATAAATATGTCTGATTACACACATACATATATAATTCATGTTGAAATGTTATTATTATGAAAACATTTAAAGTGAACCTTGCTTATTAAAGATAATTCTGATGTCAACATTTTTCATTATTAAAATTAGTTGTGATGTCAATGAAAGATTTAAATTGGTACTGGTTGTAATTTTGATACTAGCTTCTGGGAGTCTTCCAGAAACGGGAAGATCTAGGTAGAATAAGCAAAATGGGAAGGACAGAATTTTAGCAGATCATGTGTCAGAATGGTGTACTCTATTGGTAGGGAGGATGATTGTTATATCCTGGGTGTTCTTACCTAGTCTCTCTCTGAGAACTCACTTGGCCTTCAATACAAGCATTAAGTTATTCACCTTGCTGTTGTCACTCTTTTATTCGTGTGCCTGTTTGGTTTGCATAGTGGTAAGGGGCAGCCAATACGCAATAACCAAAGAAAATAGATCAACTCTTGGTCACAGTTAGAGGAGAGGCGAATATGCTTAGTTTTGTATGACTTCTTCACTGAGTCATACAATACAATACAATACAATAAAACAAAGAGTTTTATTGTTGCCTGGAGGTTAGGGTTATGGAGGGACTTAAGTAGTTAAAAGAACAGGTTTTGGACTATTGATATTTTCTATATCATAAAAAAGATAACATATTGCCATGCTGGCAAATTATAACAAGCATGCTATTTTACATTTATGTAGATGAACCAATTTAAATTTACCTTAGTATAATGTAAACAACAGACACAACTTTGAAAATGGAAGCACATATTTCTATGTTAATTTCAACTCCACCTAGTAATTCTGTTTGGGAAGTAGACAAAGATTGAACCTGAGATTTTATTGGTATAGGGAACTCCCAGATGAAGAAATTCCTTCTACTAATTCATGTCATCACCTTTTATGCAATTTATAGAGTTAGAGAGTGACCTAAAGCACTGATAGTTTAAATGACTTGTGTAGGGTCACAAAGAAAGCATGTGTCAAATTGAGACTTGAACACAGTTCTTTCTGTCTGAGGAGAGAGCAAATGAGAGGGAGAAAACACAGAACATTTGCTTACTCTATGCAAAGCTCTCTTTTAAGTATGCTCTGTGTAATCCTCTGTTCCAATAGGCAATGACATCTCTTAGTCTGAAGATTTTGATTGACTTCTTCTTATGAGAAAGGTAGCTTTGTGAATACTTGCATTGAATCCTTAGTTTTGATCATTTTAAAGATGAGACTATATAGTTGTTTTATTTGGTTTAATATGTTGAAATAAATATTTTATGCATCAGTGATTTCATCAGCATGAACATTTACTGGTATAGATGGCAAACCCTTCACACCTTTGGTCATTTGTGATTTTTATCCATGGTCTCCCATCAATTGTTCATAGAAGATTCATGATGCCTTGGAAGTCTTCTTCTGGTTCTTTTTAATCACTTGAGCTCTACATCTATTATCCTATAGTCTTGCTATGTAACTGGTCCAATCATGTGTTTTCTCATCATGTGTTCTTGGCAACGTATTTTGTGCTATATTGTATAAAGAGGGCATCGTTGATGATACGTTTCATCCTACTTACACTCAATATGAATTTCCCCAGGACTCTTTGAGTTTCTTGCAATCTAATGCTTCCAAATTGTAGCATCAAAAAATAGCATCAACAGAATATTATTCACTTTAATGAGATAAACTTTTATGGCAACACACAGTTTAGTACTAGTAATACTATACATAATTTCACAAAGTTAGCTTTCCTTCTCTTATTCAATGCTGAGCTCAGCACAATATAATCTGCATATTATAGAGATGTGACACATATGACCACATATACATTCATATATATGTTTAATTCTATAACAAAACTCAGTGGATCATTGAATGAGGTTTTCTATGTGGTCCACTCTCATAGATTCCTGCATAATTTTAGTTAGTGTTGATGACATGTCTTCAATGTTGCATTTTGTCACACTGAGAAAATGCTTTTAAAACCTTATAAACAATAGAACACAATCTTATATTTTTTATAATTTTTGTTCAGTTTTTATGACTGCAACCATATGTTTTGCTGAAGAAAACTGCCTCTAAAAGTGTTTCATTCCTATTTTTCTATCAAGGGCATACTCAGGGTATGCATAGACCATTCTCATAAGAATTCAGTTCAACTGAATTCAATTGAAGTCTACTACATTTGAGGAACCAGTCTACATGTTGGAGATATAAAGGCAAAAATATACTCTATGGGGAGATGAGGGAGATACATATGTACAGAAATGCCAATCATAGACATACTAAAATCTTCTTAGCTATCATTTCTATAGAAACACTATTTGTACTACTTTCTATCAGTCTTTTTTGTGAATCTTGAAATGTTACCTCCTAGGATCTTTAAAGTCATGCTAGTATGAATTCCTTCTGTGCTTAATGCCATGGGGGAAAATATGATGGGGTGTTGGTCATTGTGATGATGAGGTTTAGAATTTTTAGAGCTGGTTCACGTATGAAAGAATTCACTTAGATGATTTTCTTCTAACCAAGGGAAGCTTTATTGACACAAAAGCAGTGGGTTAGACCTGGAAGAAGGACTAGCAATTTACACAAGGACAGAGAGAGCACGATAAGGGAGACAGGGGAAAATTTATGACCCAGGATGAGGGAGACAAGGAATTTTGTGGTCCAGGAAAAGGGGGAAGTTTTCTGGTATTCTAAGACAATGGGGAAAGACTTCAGGATGACTTCAAGCTCAGGAGGGGCCTCACAAGGTACTGAAAAAGCAACCCTTAATATTAACCCTTAAGGTACTTTTGTATCCACATCAGTGCCATCTTTTATTTTCTTTTTGAATTGTTTTCATTACAAGGGGTGGCTCAGTGAGTAGGGAGGGAAGGCAGCCCATATCTGAAAATTAAGGTAATGTAATGCATAGACCATTCTCATAAGAATTCAGTTCAACTGAATTCAATTGCTCTCAATAAAAATAAAATAATAAAGATTTTAAAAAAAGTAAATGAGAAATAAGAGAATAAAAGCAGACTCCGTGACATTTTTTCCTATTCCAGGAAACTAGTTTGGATTATTTCAGGAAATGTTTCTCCACATGACCTTCCATTCATCCAGAGGACCTAGCAGGAATAGGCATCTCAGGAAGCTGGGAGGGTGCTGTTCCATTTCCCTGCCATCTTAGACCAGATCTCATGGGAAGGATTCAGTAGCAGTAGGAGTAGCACCTCCAGACTGTAGCAGTAAGCACCCTGACACATCCAGGATGGCCTGCTAGTACATGTTCTTAGATCTACTTTTCTAAAAGGAAAGCAATTTTCGAGGGGTCAACAATCTTCTTTAATCACATACACCAACAGCAAAAAATACAACCAAAGAAATACAGACCAACAGATAGGACTTCTAATTGTCTGACCAGTAGCAATACGTATATCACAGATCAACCGACAGATCATTACATACATAGTAACTAGAGAAAGAAGCACCAACATCTGGGTTTTCAGAGGGTGTGGAGGACTCCTTAATAGCTACCCAGAATCTCATCTGGAACACAAGCCTCCTTACAAAGAGTAAACACCCAAAGCAAAACCTCACCTCAGAGTATGTATGTATGTATATATATACATACATATACATATATATATATGTATGTATATATATACATACATATATATATATGTATATATACATACTTTTCAGAGCTAGAGGGCATTATGACCCAGTGCCTCATTAGAAGTTAACAAAAGGTGCTGGCCTGCCCACAAAACAAGCTTTCCTTAAATAATCTCCCCTTAATGGACTTCACCTGAGGCCTATGAACGGACAAGGGACAATCTTTAACTCCATTACACCAACCTTCCTTCAAGTATTCCTTTCCTATTCCCCCTTATTAGCAGGACATTAGCTCTACCACTATCTCTCTAGAGTTCCCCCCTCCACTGAAACCATCAGATATTCCCTTTCCAACAGTGGTTGACTAGGATTCTCCACCCCTCCACCCTAATCCCTTGCTTGTAGGACATGGTTATTTTGCTTAGATGATCTAGGAGTCACCAAATATAATCCTAAAATTCTAATATGTGTTATGTACATGTGTTATTCACCCAATTAGAAGGTAAATCGCTCAAGAGCAGAGACTCTTTAGATTTTCCATTTGCATAGATGAGTGCTTGAAACAAAGTATTTGCTTATAATATATGCTTTTTTCATTTATTTTATTCATTTCATTTATTAATTCCACTTCCTTAAACCAGTTTCCACTGATATTTAACTTAGTTGCCCTCTATTCATTTGAAAACATTTTATTCCATTAATTTCATAACAAGTTCATTTCCTTCCCACCGATGGTTCTACAGTCTGTTTCTCTCTGTTGACATTATCTGACCAATCACAGAATTTGTTTTCTGATTAATTCCAGGGAACACATTTTTGGGAAGGTAGAAAATGAAAGAAAATTCTATTTTATGGACAAGGTAGGACCTGAATATACATTCCTTTGATTTAGTGGATTAAAGTCTTTATAAGACTTGTTATCACTATCATGAAGTAACTTGGAGGGTGCATGAAGTAGTGAATTAGGATCCTGAGATCCAAATTCTATTTCTGGTTTTGCAACATGACTGCTGTATGACCTTAGGTGAGTCACTCTTTATTCCCTTATCTGTAATATTAGGGAGATAGATTAAGCTTTTGAGGATCATTCTGTTCCTGAAATGATATGCTTCCTTTACAGTGGCAGAAGATATGGAAATGTTATCAAGATTTGCAATACTATTCATTCCTTATTTTTATTATTTAAAAAAATCATGAAGAGAACCAGCTAGATTTTCAGAAATTGGTTTTTGATATTATTAAGGAATTAGCTGTTTTTTAAAAGCTGTGACAGTTTGCAGAGAAAGGCCTGATGGTCATTTAAAGGGTCTTACTCTGTCCCCACAGGTGTGTGGGAGTGAGTCCCAAAAGAGGCTGCATGAGATGAAGATAGGATAAAACACAGCTGAATCATTCCTTTACCAGGGGAGCATTTTTCAGGGAAAGTCTTCATAAATAAATTCCCCTGACTCTCCTATTTTTGTTTCAATTGACTTAGTAGTGGTAGTGAGTGTGACATGAGGTAGTTTTAGCCTAGCAGGAATGGTTGATATGTCAGTGTTTTCCCCTCTTCCCCTGACATATAGTATACTTGTATAGGGAGTCATTTACCTTTAAATGGAGACTGCTATTTGGAGCAACAAAACTGACAGCATGCCAACAAATATCCTCCTGCAGAGGAGATGACAACTTGAGTTAGAAAACAAAAGCACAATTAACCAAAGATTTTAAAAAGAAAGAGGAAAAAACAATAGTGTCCCCCCAAAAAAGCCAGTCATGGATGTGCTGCAATGCAGATATACACATGCTTATAAAATGTCATAAGCCACATAAAGAGGTTAGGCTGAAAAATCCAGAAGATGTTGGACGACCACATTGGTTTGTATTCTTTTTTTTTTATTTACAGATAAAATTTACATTCATTCATTCATTCACTCAACAAGTTTTTATTAAGGGCCCACAACAGGCTGACTACTATGTTAAGGGCTGGGATGCAGAGATATACATGCAACTACATTTTCCTCCTTCGTGAAGCTTAGATTCTTTCGGTGGAAAATGATGCACACACAGATAAATAAGACATACACATCAAGTAAAGGAAATTTGAGGGGGAGGTCATTAATTCAATAATTGTCACTAATTGAGGTGCTTGAACTCAAGTTTGAAAGTAGAGCCTTGGGACTGTAAGAGGTAGAGCTAAGGAGAAAAGGCACTGCAGGCGTAGGGAACATCTTTTCAAAGACATGGGAGCGAATGAACAAGTTATTGTTCAGTCACTGAGTCATGTCTGAACCTTTATGACCCCATAGATCCTACTCTCCATGCGATTTTCTTGGCAAAGTTGTTCGCCATTTCCTTCTCCAGTGAAATAAACAAGTTTTGTAGGTCATTCAGGATAGGACATGGATGCATACAGGGGAGTGATGTGCATGTAACAGGCCTGGAATTAATAGGCTAGAACCAGATTGTGAAGGATTTGCAATGTCAAATAGAATTTGCATTTTACCTTAGGAGTACTAGGGAGCCGCTGAATCTTCCGGAGCAGAGGAGTGACGTGGTTAGACCTCTGCTTTGGGATTATCCATTTAGCAGCTGTGGGGAAGATAGATTGGAGTGGGAAGATATGAGGCAAGAAGACTAGCTCTGAGGTTATTATTGTAGTCACAGTAAGATATAATCATTCAAAAATGGTTTATTAAGGGACTATTAACAAATGAGATAATGTTTGTAAAAAAAAAAAGTTTAAAAAGACTCAGCACAATGCCTGACACACAGTAGGCATCATATAAATGCTTGTTCTCTCTTTTCACTTACCCCCTCATAGTATATGCCAGGAACTATGCTAGGTATTAGGGGTACAAAAAAAGTGTAGTGGTACTTGCTAGAAACAGATCTTATTCTCAAGAAACATTTTATTGGGGGAAAACAGCATGTGCATAGAGAAATGTATGTGAAATGAATGAAAAATAAATGCAAGGCAATTTGTGAGGCTCAGGGAATGATGCTATCTCTGGTGGCTCTGGAAGTGGAGAAGAGAGAACAGAAGGTAGATTTGGCAAGACCTGGCAACTGATTTCCTATTGGGGTGAAGGAGAATTACAAAGTCAAGGATAACCCAAGCTGCAAACCTTGTTGACTAGAAGGATGGTGGTCCCTTCCTGGTATTGTATTTAGGGAAAAAATAAAACATGCTGGCTAGCTTACCTTTTGAGTTAACACCATAACACAACAGATGCCAGATCATTGCAATAAGAATGATGCTCTCATGAAATAATAGAAGGGGGAAGATGGCTTAGTTCGCTAGAGCATTCGAAACTAATTCTAACCCTGGATGGTGACTGCCTTTCCATGCAAGAGCAATTCAAATCCGGCATAAATATCAAGGAAAGCATTTGGGTGAACTATTATTTCATATTGTTAGGAGCATATGAAGACTGAATGCCTGAACTAAGTGTGCCTTTGAAATGCAAGTTTGTTGTTATTATGGAAATAGGGACTTCAAGTGCTCAGCTGTTTTCCCTAGGTAGAGACAAAGCTTGAAAGGGAAGTCCAATAAGCTTTCCTTGTTTTCTCCAGCTGTCTTGGCAGTATGACTACCTGCAGAAGCCAATAAAATATGTATACCAGGTAGTTCCATCTTTGTCCAGAAAGATTACTTTTTAAAAACTGGGCTTATGGGCATATTCTTTAAAATAATGGGTTTTAATATTCTGTGTATGAAGGCCTTGGATTTAGTGCAGGAGTTTTCTTAGGTGACATTCATGTGTTACATTTTGAAAAAATGCCATAGGTAAAATATGAAGACCTCCTTTAAATGTATGTAAGACACACATTACCACTATGCTAAAATTCAAAAGAGGAGAACATCTTATTGATTTAATAGATGGATGCAATGATGTGACACAATAGGAATAGATACTGGATTTGGAGTCAAACAAATAGGATTTGAAACCTGACTTTGCCATCTGACGCCTGTGTGATGAGGTGCTGGACAAGTAACTTAACATCTCTAGACTCCACTTAAGTCATCTGTAAAGTTACAGGGTTGGACTACATGACTTTTTCACTCTATAGACCTTACAGCAAGTCACAGATCATTTGATCATAGACAACGTTGAATGTCCCACCATTATTTTATAGATGAAAAAAATAAAGCTGAGAGAGGTTAAGAGATCTGCTTCGCATCACGTGGGTAGTGGCAGTCAATGTGTACATTTTCAAAACATTTTCCACCAAAGAACTCAGGGCTACTAGAAAAGGGGTGAGAATGGTTAGAGAACTTTTCTTTTTTGAGTTTTAAAGGACTAGATGAAGTTCCATCCCCATCATGGCATCTCCTTTGATCAAGCCAGCTCTCACTAATCTTCTAAACTCTTAGAAGCACTTGCAGTCTCAACTAAGTTCAGCACCTATGCACAGTGTTTTTCTTTTGTCACTTTTTTCACATGTTAATTTTATTTCACCCACTGACAGAATAGGGCTGAAAGTGATATTTGCATCTGAGTACCTGCCTAACATTTTGTTGACAGTAGTTTCTTCTTGGTCACCGACAATAAAAGGTAATACAGAAGTGGCAGAAAAGGTAATTGGTGAGCAGTCCTCATGTCTCTTTTTAATTTAGAGCTCTAATTTCTGATCTAATTAATTTCAGTTTCCTATATTTGTGAGTTCTATTTTTCTATTGAGTCATTCTAAGTTTCCTTCTTGTTCTAGAATTTCTGGAGGGTCTATAGCATTCTGTCTTTTATCAGACAATACTGGTTCATTTTCCTTCACATTATAACATTTGCTAATCATATTGTGTTTTCTTTTTAGGGTTTTGTTCATTTTTCCTTCTTTATGGGATATTCTCTGTTTATTTGTTCATTGGGCTTTTATTAGTTTTTTTACTCTTTGATATCTTCTGTTTACTGCTTTTCCCCCCTCATAATTCCCATCACTGATTTTCCATCTGCTATCTTTACAAGTTCCATAGCTCTCTCAAGGATGGGCTGCAGGGTTGCCTCAGCATCCTCTCTTTAGGAGATAATGATTTCTGCCCCAAGGGAGCTCTGAGGTGCTTCATTGGACTCAAGTCAAATTCTAGTCTTTTTTCCCTCCAGCTTCTCTCTGGATTTTTGCCTTCACTGCTCTCATTTCTTTTAAATGTCTAGGCAAAGTACATCTGCAGCTTCCTTGAGAGTGGTGACATTCTAATATTGCTACAGCCCTAAAATTCCTTAACCTAGGGTCACTTCCAAATCAGCATGCATCAGTCTTTCTCTTCTCCCCATGTCTCTCTTTTTAGCTCTCCTTTACTTCACATGCCTCTGTAGAGTCAGCATCTGCTGTTTCTTGTGGGGCACGGGAAGACAATTTGGAGACAGTCTCCGCAGCAAAGGAGAATCTGTAACATGGCTTGTTCCTGCTGCTGCCTGCCCAGAGATAAGAGGAGGTGCTGAGGGAGTGCTCTGAACTAAAATTCTTGCTACTAATTAATTCATAAGATTCCTATCTTTCTGCAACATATATCCTTGCTATGTCTACCCTGAGTTTTTCCCTTGGTCATTTTATCTTGAGGATTTAGATCTAATTAATCTATAACTGGTGGATAATTTCTTCATTTGAAGGTTGTAAAAGCAAGTACCCTGACACATAGCCTGCTATCACACTTCTCAGATCTGCTTTTCTAAAAGGAAAGCAAATTTTGAGGGGTCAACAATTATCAAGCACACTTAGTTCAGGGGAAGAAAGTCAGCATCCTGAACTTCAGAGAGATAAAGATCAACAGACAGCGCTTCCAACTGCCTGACCATAAGCTATATATACATAGTTACCAGAGAGAAAAGAACCCACATCTGGGTTTTCAAAGTCAGGGGGCTCCTTAGCAGTTTCCCAGAGTCTCATCTGGCCAGACAAACTTCCAAAGAGTAAGCCCCAAAGTAAAACCTCGCCTTAGAGCCAGAGGGCATCACAGCCCTTGAGAACCAGCGCATTAGAAAATAACAAAAGGTATGAGCCTCCCCTCATCAAACTTTCCTTCCCATTAATGGGTGGGGAAGATTTTTAACTCTCTGATTAGCATTACAGAGGTCTGAATAAATTTACAGAAAGCAACAATTCAGCCTTCTTATTGGTTATCTAACCCCCTCATTCCTACTTTTTTGTAAAAATTTGCCTTCTAGCCTCATCATTCAATTGGAACTGCTCTCTTCGTGAAGTTACTGACAAATCTGTCAATTAGTCTCTTAGTCAATTTAGTAGATGAGTCAATTAGCCCCACAAATCAGTCCTCATTCCTCCCCACCACTTCCCCTCCCCATAGTTCTTTACCGTGTTAGACACTACTGATCACCATCACCTGTCTGGGTTTTCACAAGTTTGCTGCCTCTTGGTTCTCCTACCTCTCCTTAGACTCCTTTGCTGAGTTATCATTCATATCAAGAGGGCTTGTTCCAGGCTCTCTTCATTGTAGAATTCTCATCTCAATATAGATGATTTCCAGATCTGTATCTATATATCTACATTTTTATCTATATCTGATTGTTATATGCCTATGAAATCTGGACAGTATGCCAGCTCCATGACAGGAAACTGAATCACTTCCATTTGAATTGTCTTAGGAAGATTCAGAAGATCACCTGGTAGGATAAGGTACCAGACACTGAAGTCCTTACTCTAATTAAACTGCCAAGCATTCAGAACTCAGCTTTAGAGAGCACAACTCTGATGGGCTGGCCATGTTGTACGAATGCAAAATGTATGCTTGCCAAAAAGACTGTTCATGGAAAACTCACAGGGCAGGCATTCACTTGGTGGTCAGAAGAAGCAACACAAGGACACTCTCAAAGTCTCTCTCTTAAGAACCTTGGAATTGATTGTATGACATGGGAGACATGGGCCCAGGGCTTCTCTGCATGGCATGTCCCCACATCAGAGAAGGTGCTGTGCTTTATGAGCAAAGTAGAATTGAAACAGCTCAAAGGCAACATGGGATGCACATATTTAGAGAATCTACCCCAAATGTTCACATGGACTATTTGTGCTTGACTTGTGGTAGAGCATTCCAAGCTCACATTGGTCTGATTGGCTACAGTCAGGTGCATTGAAATTTAACACTAGCATAGTGATGATATTTTGGTCCTTTTCAAGATCGAAGGACAACCAACCATATGTGTATATCTATGCACACACACACACACACACACACACACACACACACACACGATATATAGGTATGTATATATCTATATCTATTTCCTTTTTTCTACATCCTGAGTTTCTACATCCTAAATAATTCCTTACCAACTATGTACTGGACATATCAGACTGGAGGTCCCTGAGACATCTCAAGCTCTACATGTTCAACAAAGAACTCATTACCTTTTCCTCAATCCCCATTCTCCACCAATCTCCTATTTTTCTGTCCTCCCAGAGGCCTAATCTTGACTATTCTTTGACTCCTTATTCTCACCCTACATAGCTATTCAACTGCTAAATTTTGCAATTTTTCTTTCTATCTGTCATATTTAATTTCTTCTTTCTCATCGTTCAGCCACTGCCTTAGTTCAGACTCTTATCACTGTTTGATTAGAATAATACTTCTTTCTTGGTCTTCTTGTCTCAAGTAGTTTCCCATTCCAGTCCACCCTTCATACAGCTGCCAAAATGCCAGATCTGATCATCTCACTCCTCTGTTCAGTAGCTCGTGTTCTATTTCTACTTGAATAAATACAAACTCCTCTGCTTGGCTTTTTGAAGCTTTGACAATTTGGCCCCAATATTACTTTTTCCTGTATTCTTTATAGTAAACAAGCTATGTCCTGCTTCTGTTCATCATATATAGCAGTCCATTTCTCTTCTTGTCGTTTTCCATCAGATATTCCCTATGCTTGTGAGAGACATGGTTTTTTTCTACATATTTATAACCAATTATTAAATTAGGATTGATTTTTCCTTTCTCTTTTCTCGTTCAGGGACCACCTTTTGTAGGTCATTCAGTCAATCTATGAAGGGTAAGGCTGATAGATGAGATTGGTCTAATCCTTTGGGTATATATGTTCCTTGATCTTGGGTGGAGTATACTCAACTAGGGGAACTTGTTTTAGATTATAGTGTAAACAGAATCTAACCTAGGTGCATTCCACCCCTAAAGCATTGGGCCCATGTCATTGTACCCCTCTATTAGAGTGCAGGGGAACCCAACTTATGAAGAAGGAAACCAACCAGAGTGGTCTAAGTAGAGACATATTCCTTTGTCTAGATTGCTGGAGATGATGGAGTCTCATGATCAAACCACATTCTCAGCAGGAGAAGCTGAAGACCTTTAGCCCACCTCCTGATTAATATATCAAACCCCTCATCAATTGTTCACCAGTCAGGGTTGATTTTTATCTTGTGAATGGCACTCTTTTTTCTAAAGATGTTTAAGCATTCAGAGATCCCCATGGTTTTGTCTTTAGTTACCAAGAGACTCCCCTGACCATCAATGTATTGATTATTTGTTGGCCTAATTAATAAATTGATTATTAATTACCTAGAAACTCTGTCTCCTGGGTTTTTCATTCATCACACTAGGAATATAATCCCTTATCACTCCCACCTCATGAAATGTCTCCTTTCAAGTCAGCTCAAGCTCCTCCCTTCTACATGAAACATTTTGGGATTTTCTAAACTGCAAATTCCTTCCCTCCTTGTATTGAACTATCTTGCATTTATTCTATACATACTTATATTGTGCATGGTGTCTCCCTTGATAGAATATAAACTCTTTGAAAGCAAAGACTGTTTCATTTTTTGTCCTTATGTCCCCACTATGGTGTCCCATAGACAGTTGATACTGAGGAATAAAAGCTCAGAAGATAGAAGAATTATGGTATCAGGCAAAGCTGCCTGATACTTTGTACATATTAATAAATGCTTGTTGATTAATTGAAGTATTGCTCATTAGTCAATGGATGTTATATTTCTGGGTAGTGATATGTAAAACAAGATATTGAAAACAGATTATTTTATAGAGAAGAAATTAAAGTTAGGTAGAGAAGTGTTCAGAATTCTTCTGTCTGTCCTTCCACCCCCTCTGAGAGACTGTCTTCTTAATTCTTTGTTTCCCTTGTCCCTTCATCTCAGTGTTTCTGATTTCATTGTGGGAATTAGAAAAAACCTATATGTGACTTATCTACTGTTTTACACACAAGCTAATATTACTTTCCTAGCTAATGATTAATTTTTGTGTTTCAGGTCTTAGCCCTTGATATTGAAAAAAATGGCAAAGGTAAAAATGATCTCTTTAGCTCATGACAAAATCTATCTGTTTTATGCCTCCCATAAAGTCTTTGTGATTTGTATCTCTCAAAAGAATCTCTCTAGGTGATGCCCCCATCATGAGAAACTGAGAATTTCAGTATCTGGCTCACTTTATTTTTCCTCAAAAGTAGCTTCCTTGTAAACAATCAGTCTAACAAAATATCTGCCATTGGACAAGTTTTATTTAATCCAACACAAAATGCAAATTTGTCTATAAACTACTCAACTTTCATGTTACCATTTCCTCTTTTATAGAGTATAAAGTTACTTTTCACTGCTATGGGTCCCATCTTTCTTCAGGATATTAGTTTTACATGACAAGACTCGAAGTCCCAGGGAATGAATTGCTTTTGCTTTCTCCTTGGCACATGTAGTTCCTTACTATGCACAGTTGTTGTAGCCTGTGGGCCTTTATCCAGGTCTTGGTGAAAGTGGAAATCTGTCACTCCTCTCACTTTCTCTTATTAAGGTTCAAAACCCTTTCATCTTTATTTTATTAAAAGTTCAAATCCTTTGCTTCTTTCTTTTTACCGAGTCTCCATATCACTTGTCTTTCAAATTTCTGTTTCTCTTTCTTCATGTCCATCAGGCATCATATCCTCAGCACAAACTACATGGAGATACAAGCCTCTTTCAAGATCTAAGTATACTATGTTATCTCCATCTCTTATCCTCAATATCCACACATTCTCTTTTATATTCAGAAGCACAGGCTTCTGAATGAGAGGAAGGGGCTTATCTACATGACTATTGCACTGATGATTCATCTTAGCAGGAAGCAATAGATGAAAGTACAATAACATGGAAAATATGTATGAAAACATATTTCAAAAGACTTCAAAAATTCTATAGCAGTTCATGGTACAACATTGTTCAATGTATTAGAATTTTCCTGAATATAGTCAATGGAATTTTTTAAGTATGTAAGGGAGCAAAGGCTTATTAATCAAACAGTCTCCATTTTTGCTTGTTTCTGATACATGCAGAATAGTAGATATGGTAAATCAACTATTCTGAATTCTGGTGTTCCAAGGAAACTGTGATTGTAATCTTTTTTTCTTAGACTGAAGTGAAGTTTTCCTAGAGTGTTTACTCAGTCATTCGTTTCTATGAAATACAATTAATAGATTTGCCCTATCTAATAATGCTAGGGAAAAGAAAAGTATGTGTGTTGATCACATTCAAGTAAATTTCATTGACCTTTGCATGTGTGTTTTGTCCTTCAATCTCAAAGAGGACCATGACATCAAGATGATGAAATGACTTTCAGTTCTCTTTGATTTGAGTGAGGGAGGGCTGTGCAAGGTCACCAACCTCACCTTCTTCTCCTGAGCCATCTGGGTTCAGTGGCCTGATATTCATCAGTGACCTTTGCAGAGTTTGAAGGATGAAAGATGAGAAACTATAATAAATTATGGACAAATAGCAGAATACTAGATAGGGGCCTTAAGTTAAATTGAACCTCCTTGGTTCAATTTATATAAAAGAAGTAATTCCCGTGAATTGGGAGTGGCTACATATGTAATGTAAGCTCCATTGGGATATAAAATCTTTGCAAACAGGGATGATTTTTGGTCTTGTTGCAGTATTCCCAACAGAGAGTAGAGTGCCTTACCTAGAGAAGGTTCCTACGTAATGTTTTTCTGAATTCAGTTAAATAACCTACTAACAATTTAAATATTGTCAAGTCACTTTAACTCTCAAATTCTCATATTCCTTATCTGGAAAATGGGAATATTAATATTTGTACAATTTATACCTGTAGGTCATTGTAAGGAAAATGGTTTGTAAATTTAGGAGTAGCATAAAATTGGAGCAGTTTTCCTCATTGTCCTTCTATTCTTCAGTCTGAATATTCAGTAATTCCTATTATACGTAATTCTTATTATATGAAGATTTTGATATTTTAGTTCATATTTTTAAGGAAAGCATTTGAAAGATGTGCTTAAATCTCTTAGAATCATATTTTGAAGTTGGAAGGAGTCTTAGAGACCATCTAGTTCAACCCTCTTCTTTTACAGAAGAAAAAACTGAGGCTCACAGGTATATTGACCTATGTGACATTACACAGATACATGGACACACACAAAAATATGTCTCTGAGCTGGGATTTTAGCCCACATCCAATTTCAAGTCCTGTATTCTTTCCAGCATGCTATCATCCAGATGTGGGGATATAAATAATTTAATGGCAGCATATTTTGAAGGGCCTCAAACTTTCATTCCCAATTATCAATTGTTTCTCCTCTCAAATGAAACAGTTCAGAAATACTGGAAAAGTCTAGAAACATTCTCTAAATTCTGTGGAATGCTCACTAGCTTTGGGGATTAGTGATCAATATGCCACTGTGCTTTCAATTATTAGTCAAGCTTTCTTTCCTTTTTGGTCCACAATGAAAAATAAGCATCTAGGAATTACAATGATTACAGTTCAATAATCCTAGTCTACAGAGAGCAAAGAACCTATAGGTATATGGAGAGGGCTATATTTAAGTAATTATGTGCTCATTATTTCTAGTATTTATGTACTCCAAAAGTCACTGATGCATAGAAATTATTTTAGGGTTAAAGATTTCTACTTACATAGCTTTGAATTTTAATGTATTTCTAGAGATGCTGTGTGTATACATATACATATGTATATGCACACATATGGTATATGAAGATATACATACATATATATGTATATATACATACATATATACACATACATATATATGTATATATTCATGTATATATACATACATATATGTATGTATACATACATATATGTATGTATATATACATACATATGTATGTATATATACATACATATGTATGTATATATACATACATATGTATGTGTATATATATGTATACATACATATATGGAACTGGAACACCTAGCTGTTCTAGAGAACACCTAGCTGTTCTAGAGATATATCTCTAGAACAGCTAGGTGTTCCAGTGCATAGAATGTTGAGGCTAGAATCAGGAAGATTCTTCTTCCTGAGTTCAAATCTAGCCTCAGGCACTTACTAAGTGTGACCCTGGGCAAGTCACTTAATCTGGTTTGCCTCAGTTTCATCATCTATAAAATGAGCTGGAGAAGGAAATGCCAAACCTTTTGCCAAGAAATCCTTAAATAGAGTCTTGAATACTGGGATACAACTGAAAAATAATTCAGCAATAACAAACTCTCTATTTATAGATGACTGTCAAAGTCTATGGGAAGTATTCTGTTTTTCTCCCCAAGATTTTTATGTTCTAATATCCAAATGGTGTTTTCTGTAAATGGAAGGTGGGAGTGGGGCTACTTGCATGGCTCTACATTGAAGATAAATGTATCCTCTCCATTGTGGGAGAAGATAGATGGAGGCATGATAAGGGATTATAGTGAAAAAGAGATGACTCAGAGTTGCTTGGAACTTTTGTCACTGAAAATTTGTAAAGTGCTCATGGAAGGCCAGGGAATTTTCATGAATATAAAATATTCATATATTTCCAGAAAAAAAACAAACAAACATTTTTTTCTCCAAGGGTTTAGGGATGGGGAAGAAGTAGATGATGGTGAATTTAAACATCAGAAGAACTTTACCATGTTCTCCTTTTCCAACTAATAGTTTAGTAACCTCATTTGAAGGAAGGAAAAACAGTTACTTAATTCAAGCAAAAATAGAGCTTTAAATATAGCTATATGTACTAGAATTCTCCATTCCATGACAGCCTAAGGGCATTCAGAACACAACTGAAGAAAGCATATTTTCTCCCTTCCATCTTCCATTGTTTTCTCGGGAAATTTAATACAGTATCTGCTAATAATTGCAGGTTTTAGAATAATCAGATTGTATGAATCCTTGAAATTACATAAAAGTACAATAATCTTTCCTCAGCCTACTCACAATTATCTTCTCAGTGGTGTATGAATTTTACAGTCAAAATAAAAAAATTAAATACTTTCTTCTCCTTTCATCATCAGCTCTTGCATGTAAAGGATATAGAAGAGAGAGTATGACTAGATCTGAAAAAGCCATCATTGCTAATCCAATAAAAATGCAAAGAACGTGCCTTTTTCAAGATGTTTTAGCAACATCATTTGCACAAGACAATATATTTAGTGAATGCCAAATTTTCTCAAAGCTAAGAAAGAAAGGAAGGAAGAAAGAAAGAAAGGAAGGAAGAAAGAAAAAAAGAAAGGAGGGAAGGAGGGAGGGAGGAAGGAAGGAAGGAAAGAAAGAAATGACCCCCAAACACTAACTGAAACAGTTGCCTTTTCCTATAAAATATTGAAGCAATTGTACTCTAGGTCTAGCTTTTTGCATAAAGAGCAGTAGACTTCCCTTGAATCATTTACAAGTAAATCTTTAGTAATATAAATTAGGAGAAGAAATTGAGGAGAGACAGATGTTTTCTCCCCCATGAAGAATTCAGCATATATTTTAGGAATTCACAAACAATATGTGTGTATATAGGAAGATATGTATTTCCACTTAATATTATGAATTACTCCTGCAAAAACACAAGCTAAGGTGAAACAACATTATGGAGCCAATTAAACTCCATATGCCCGTGACATGACTGACTATCTTTCTCCCCAAACCAACTTCTTTTATGAATTTCCCTGTTTCAGCACAGGGTACCACCATTCTTCTAGTCATCAAGGTTTGAAATTTGAGAATCATCTTCATTCTTCCTCATTTTCCATATCCAATCAGTTACTTATCTCTTATATCCATCCCTGCTCTCCATTCCCAATGCTGCTGCCCTGCTTCAGAACTAGACCTATTTCTCTTGCCTAGATTGTTACAATAATGCCAGATTTATCTCCTTGCCTCAAGTTCCTCTCCTCTTCAGTCCTTCCTGAATATAAATACCAGGGCGATATTTCTAAAGCACAGTTTTGACCATTTCACTACCACTTTCCTCAAAAATTCCAAAGGATCCCTGTATTTCTAGGATCAAACATGAATTTCTTTGTCAGTTAAAGTCTAGGTCCATCTTCTTTTTCCAGTCTTATTATGCATTACTTTTCTACATGCCTGCTGTGATCTCCTAAAACTGAGTGCTTTATTCCTTACAGATGACATTCGTCTCCTGCCTCTGGGACTTCAGGCTGTCCTGTACATAGAATGTACCTTCTCATCACCTCTACCTCTTAGAATTCTTATTTTCCTTTAAGGCTCAATTCAAAAGACACTCCTAACATGAAACCTTTCTGGGTGCCCCACAGTTGCTAGTACCTTCTCTCTGTGCTAGGATCTATTTTTATGATTCTGATATGAAATGGAAATTATTGGCAAGAGCAGAAATTTCAGTAGCAAATAAGACTTATCACAAGAAGACAAGCATATACTCTAATTCTATGGATAGAGGAAGAGGCCATCTGTGAACAATCTTGGCTTGGGAGCTGGTCTCAAGCAGCAAGTCCAGACGACAGATGACTTGGCCATAAAGGCATCAGAGAATGGAAAATTCCATGGCACTAGGCAGGATGTGTTAGGACACTTTAAGTTACTATTGGAACAGTCAGTTAATTTAGTTTTTATACTATTTTCTAAGTTACATTATGATTTTTGAATATCTCAACTAATTATATTGAACATCACAAGGGGCCTTTGTAAGTTTAAATAGAATTTGATTATAAGGTATCAATTGTGTGATTGAAGAAACAACATTGGTGAGAGGCAGTAAGGCCTTTCAAAAGATTCTGACAGTTCTAACTATGTAACCAGTGGGAAAAGGCTACTATCAACCATGTAGTACACTAATACAGAATTTATGTATATGCCAGTCCAACTCCTAGAAGGAAAATGTCAGCATTTTTCCCATAGATGACAACATTTAGGTAATATAATGATGCAATAAACTCTTATTATACTCTTCCCTACTTCAAACACTTACCATCTTTGGAAAATACTCAGGAAGTCACTTTGAATACATTGTCCCATACCCTCAAATTTGGAGTCCTCTGGAATCTCTGGGGAAGTATAGACATCCTTCTTTCACTTGTGCTTCCCTAGTGCCATACGGAAAAGAGCCTCCAAACTGTCAATGTGGCACAGTCTTATCCTGTCCCATATATATGGGTGAAAACCACAATTTTTCCCAAATAAAAAGTTCTTCAGATTCAACAAATATTTCACAAACTTTGCCAGTGATTATAAGTGACTGACTTGGTGCTTGAAGGACCTTCTTCAACTAACAGGAAAAAAGAAAAGAAAAAATAAAAGTAGCAAACATCAGTTACTTGTCCTGAATAGAACCTTGATCCATAACAGAGTGTTTCTGACCACATGTAGCTCTGCCTGAAGGGCTTTAGGATACAAGACTAATTAGGAGTAATTCCTTCATTCTCAGATAAGAAACCTCCTCAGGGTAGGAACTCTTCCATGATTCCCTTAGCACATAAGGTCATCCAATTTGAGGCATGACAGATTCTCTACGTATCTATTCCTTTCTACAAAGGGCACAGCAAAATGTCCCTAGAGGTTTTTGTACCTTAATGTTTCAGGCAAATTTCTTCTAGATTCTTATTCCAAAGGGCACCTGAAATTTTCCCCATTGTATCCCTGACATTGCAAGGGCAATCTAAATGGAATTGCCAACTCACTGGCTAGAACAAGTAGGTTTAGTTATTAAAATGGCAAAGAAAATAAAATATTTGGGGTGTCTAGGCACACAGGTAAACATTTACTTTATGAAGTTGCAGGGCATATTGCTTTCATAGTAAGTCAAGCAGTCTAGGTCTAAGTGTAAAGAAAAAAATGACGAGCTTTTCTCAACTAAGCAGCAGCATTCTATTGATTTAAACTCCACATTTCTCAGAGATGAAATCAGAGTTATATAAGATTCAACCAAGTATCAATTTCTAGACACTCAAGCAATCAACAAATGCAAAGCTGTCAATGAAGTGACAAGACTATAGTACGCATTTTTCTATCCCTAATACATTGTGACTTTTCTTCCCAGTTCTAAGAGCAGCCCTACCGAATTTGAATAATACTTGCCCACTGTCCTAGAAGGAACAGTTCTGGGATGGGAGACAATAGAGGAGTGATTGAGGTGCCCTTGCAGATGGTCAGGGGTGGGGAACCTGCCGCTTTGAGGCTGCATGTGGCTTTCTAGGTCCTTGGGTATGGCTTTTTGCCTGAGTCCAAGTTTTATAGAACAAATCTTTTTATTAAAGAGATTTGTTCTGTGAAATTTGGATTCAGTGAAAAGGCCACACTTGAGGACCTAAAGGGCCACATGTGGTTATGAGGCTGCAGGTTCCCTACTCCTGCTTTAGACCACTGAGAGGCAGTAAAATAGATGGGGGATATGCCTAGGCATTGAGGAAGAAAGTATAACAGACTGTGTAAATTACCCTTAACCAGTATGATATTGTGAATCCACACCCTCTTATAGGATGTGAAGGAGGTAGAAAGCATTTAGGGTTAGGAACCCTAAATGTGGGGAGGTAGGTGGTATTGGAACCATAGAAAAAGAAAGAACTTTAGAAATAGAGGTAAATTGATTTGTAGTTGCATTTTTTAAAAGATGTAATACAATTTGTGAGGGAATCTGAAGTACTCTCCTGCCACCAGTTTATGACTGAGAGTTGATTCCTTAGAAAAAGAAAAAGTCAATGTCATCTCTTCGGTACTGAAAAGAAAAAGTTTAGTGATATGGAAGATGGGACAGTAGAATTCATCCATTACCCTCTGCTAGAAGCTATGGAAAACTCCAAGAAGGTCAATAAGCTACGGCAGAGAAGACAGAGCTAGATAACAATGACTAACAACATCTGTTACTAGTTGAGGAGATTTGTAGGAAGAGTAAGCTGTAGAAAGAGTGATGCAGGAGGAAAAAATAACATTATATATGTGTACTGCCAGAGATCCTGACTACTTAGAATGTCAACAAGGAGAAGTAACCTAGGGACTTTTTGAGATAGCTCTACTCAAGAGTAGTTTTCTGATAGAGTTTATAGGCTTTTAGTGTATGATTGTTCAATGGTTATGCTTTTCTGTGAGACCTGAAATTAGCCATACTTGTCTCATAGTAAATGAATCTGCTATATTTTTTTTTGTCTTGTGAACCATGTGCTTGCAAGGGGAATTGATGACTGTGTTATCTGAAGCCAGAGAGAAAGTATCAAGATTATCTGTATGGGGGCAGGGTACCAGATAATTGATGTCTTCCAAAGTTGACCCATGTCCTTTATGTTAGGAAGTCATATTTGACACAAGGTTGTATCAATAGTGTTAGTTTGTCATTATCAGGTTTGTGCAAAAGCATCCTCATAAACTCAGGGAAGAAATTTCTGGTTAAACATTTATTATGTTCCTAATGTAATAGGTACAGCTAGGTGGCAAGAAGATACAGTGCTGAACCTGGAATCAGGAAAATCAGACGCTATTTGTGTGATCCTAGGTAAGTCACTTAAATTTGATCTCTCTTTCAGGGTGGTTATGAGGGTAAAATGAGAAAAATATGGTCTTCCATTGCATCTTGGGCCATCTCTACTCAACGTGATGAAGATCTGGTCACTGGATCGAAATGGCTCTGGAGGAGAAAGTGAAGCTGGTGATTTTGTATAGCCCTCCCTCACTCAAATCAAAGTCAACTGTAAGTCATGTCATCATTTCCTTGATGTCATGGTCCTCTTCAAAAACGAAGGACAAACACAACCTATGAGTAGACCAAGCTGTCTGAATGGGGATCTAGCTATCTTTCTCCCTTTCCTTCTCTGCAAAGGAAGGTAAATTTTGGTTACTAGAAACTGCCCAGGTAACTTGGGGTTTACTGACTAGATTTCTTTCTTGTCTCCCTTCCTTCCTTCTTTCTTTCTTTATTTTATTCTTTCTTTCCTAAAACATTAAACCCAGTTCACTATGAAACCCATAAATTAGACCACAACATGTCCCTGCCCAAGCTCCACTTAATGACTGTTTTTTGGACCCTCCTGGCTTAGAGTGAATGTCAATGGTAACTGTTTCTCTTTGGAAGAACAAGCCTTAGAATCTTGCTTTCCCAGCTTGTTTTTTTCTTTTTCTAAATAATGGTCTATCCCTTGACTACATCTTAGAGACTTATTCACTGAATAGGCATTACTTCACTCTAAGTGAGTACCTGAAAAGTCCTTAGCCTAAAAGGGCCAGGGTCTCCCATTGCATTCTGGGTCATTTCCAGTCATCCTGATGAATATCTGGTCACTAGACCCAGATGGCTCAAGAGGAGAAAGTGAGGCTGGTAACCTTGTACATCCCTCCCTCACTCAAATCAAAGTCAACAGCAAGTCATGTCATCATTTCTCTGATATCATGGTCCTCTTCAAAAATGAAGGACAAGCACAATATGAATGCTGGTTAATATCATCATCATCATCATCATCATCTCTCTTTTGTGCAAAGACCTGTCTTAGCTCTATCTCTAGTTGTGCTATGCAGATAGAACCTAATATTCCTTTTGTAAAATCCCACCACTGGTCCATATGTATGACAATCTGGTCTATTTTATGTGTCTAACCCTTTGTACTTTCAATGCTTGTTTGCTTCCTTTCTTATATGAATCTCTGTGTGCCAACAAATTCTGATATTTTCAAATACTTAATGTCATTTATCCTGTAATCATGTTCTAATTAATGCAACAGTGATTCACATAGAAGACACAACCAAAAGGTCATTCACAATACCACAACTCATTAGAATAATGTGTTGAGTAGTAGAGATTGGAATTTTTCAAAGTTCTATTTATGGCGGAACTATTTAGAAAAGCTGCTCAGGACAAACATGGTATTTCTGCAGCTTCTGGAAATATGGTTTACCTTTTTCTTCTTGATATCCTGTTTTCTCGAGGTTTCTATGACATTGTTCTCTTCCAATTTCCCCATAGCTATGTGACCCCTTCCTCAGTCTCCTTTGCTCTATTTTCATCCAGGTCATATCTGCTAACTGAATGTCTTCTGGTGCTGTCCCAGGTTCTTTTCTTTTATTATACTATATTTTTGCTTGATGATCTCATCTATTTCCATGGGTTCAATTATCATCTCTGCACTGATAATTCCAAAAATCTATTTGTTCAGCCCAAATCTCTCTTCTGACATCCTCTTTTTCTTGCTTCTCCAACTGCCTATGGGACATCTCAAACTAGATGCCACGGATATCTTAAACCCTTTCACTCCCAATAGACAATCTGTTGCCAAATCCTATTAATTTGACCTTTGTAAAATCTCTCATATACATACATACATATATGCATGCACACATATATGTATATATACTCCCTCATTCATATATGTATGTGTATATATACATGTGTACGCACATATGTGTATGCATGTATATATTTGTGTGTGTATATATCCTATCCTCTGACACTATTAACTCCTGGTTCAAGCCCTTTTCACTTCATATCTGGACTATTGAATCATTCCTTTGGTCTCCCTGCTTCAGGCCTCTCCCTACTCTATCTCCTTTCAGTTGTCTCCCTGCCTCAGGTATTTCTCCACTCTAGTCCATTGTCTTCTCAGCTGTCAAATTAATATTCCTGAGGTCCAAATATGATCATGTCACAACCTTCTCCCGCACCAATATATTCCAGTGGTTTCCTATTATTTGCAAGATCAAATATAAAATCTTCCATCTGGCATTGAGAACTCTTTATAACCTAGCTCCTTCCTAATTTTTATTGTTTTTCACATGAGACCTTTCATTTCCTTACTCCGGGCATACTTGCTGACATACTACATGCCTGGAATTCTTTCCCTCTTCATTTTTGCCTACTGACTTCCTTTGTTTCCTTCCCAACTCAGCTAAATCCTGCCTTCTACAAAGAAGCTGCGATGGCAAACAAAGTGGGATCTTTTACTGTTTTTCTTTCAGTATAATCAAGTGACTTTGATTGAGTCTTGCCTTTATCAGCCAAGAGTCTTTACTAGGAGAAAAGTACATTAACAAGAATTTAACTGGAAACCATATATGTATTTGTATTGTTAATCTGATTAAAGATCTTTCCCACCCATTAATGGGCCTGGGAAGATTTGTAGGAAGGTCCACACCGTTTTTAATGAGGCACTGGTTCTCTAGGGTTGTCACACCTTCTGGCTCTAAAAAAGGTATAAATACTGTGAGGGTGGATTTACTTTGGGGCTTACTGACTGAAAGTGTTTGTTTGGCCAGAGGAGATTCTGGGAAGCCACTAAGAAGCCCCTCCAGCTTTGAAAACCCAAATGTTGGTGCTTCCCTCTCTGGTAACTATGATTGAGTTGGACCTGTGTGTTAATTTGTTGTACATGTATTGATGATGGTCACACAGTTGGAAACCACATCTGTGGATCTTTGATTTCTCTGTATTTTCCTGAAGTTCAAGGTGCTGACTTTTTCCCCTGAACTAAGTGAATTATATATGTGCTTGATTAAAGTGATTGTTAATCCCTCAAAAGTTGCCATTCCAAATACGGTTTCAGAGAACCCGTGATAACAGGCCCCCCTGTGTATGTCAGGGTGCTTACTGATCCAGAAGCCTTTCCCAATCCTCCTTAATGCTAAAGTATTCCTTCTATTGATTATATCTAATTCATTTAGTACATAATTCTTTGTTGTTTCTACTACTGGACTGTTAGGTTTTTGAAGCAGGGAATTTCTTTTTGTATCCCCAGTGCTTATCACAGTACCTGGCACATGGCAGGCCACTTAATAAATACTTACTGTCTGTTAAAAATGCTAAACAGAACAAGGCCAAAGAATGAACCCTACACTACTCTGTATTGATAGTGAACCATTCTTTGACTTCAGACATTTGGCCATTTATGATTCCATCTAACTGTAATGTCATCTAGTTGACATTACTCCAGCTTCTTTGCAAAGATACAGTGAGAGAATTTACAAATGGTTTGATGATGTCATTCTAGTCTAGTAACCAGTCTAGTAGTATAGTCTAGTCTGGTAACACACTGTCTAGTAACACACTGTCCAAAAAGGGACTGCAATTATTAATTAACTAGTACCAATCTCTTCTTCCCTATTTAGAGTTTCACTAACTATACTTATAATAATACTGTCCAAACTTCACTAGGAAACAAAGTCAAGTGCGTTGGACAATTGCTGTAGATTGCCCCCAACCTTTGGAAATTGGGGCATTATTTGCAGCTCTCTGAGGTACCTTGACTGTTGCTTATTCGAGTACTCTCTTATGATCACATTTGTGTGCTCTTTTAGCTCTTAGAATGTTAACCTATTTTCTCTTGTTATCTCCCCACTTATTTTGGGTTTCAGCTCCCTATGATGCATTTTATTTTGCCTTTCAGTACCAAAATACAAGTTGAGTTTTGTCTTCCAGCCATCCTCCATTATGGTCCTGCCTACCCTGAGTAACAGTCCCACCTTTTCTTGAATTCCCCTTAAAGGAGAACAAATAAACAAATAAAACAAAACAATAATACCTTTTTTTGGTTATCCTTAGCGTTCCTTAACAACATCTTCTTTTACGCTTTTGTTCTCATGGCACTTCTTATAAGACCATGCCATCCTTTGTATTCATCTTCCATTCCCTATTCTTTCTTTCTTTTATCTCTTGTACAAACCTTTAAATACTTGGTTGGTTTGGGGCAGCTAGGTCACGCAGTGGATGGAGTACCAGCTCTGGATTCAGGAAGACCTGAGTTCAAATCCAGTCTCAGCCACTTGATACTTACTAGCAAATAATTCTGGGCAAGTCACTTAATCCCAACTGTCTCTCCAAAGAGTAAAACAAAACACCCCCCTAAGTTGGTTCATGAGTTCTCTGTGCTTCCACATTGGTCTTTTTAGATCCATGTGCATTTTCCTCCCCTAGAATTGAGTGTGTGTGTGTGTGTGTGTGTGTGTGTGTGTGTGTGTCTTCAGGATTTCATTTTTGAAATCATCCTGTTAACTTTCAGGGTTAATTTCTATTATAACATTTTAGGCCATGGGATGCCATTTATTCTGTGTCTGAAATATGCTCTTTCAAAATCTTGCGAGCATGTCATACTGTGTCCAGTTTTCTTTTCCTTTGTCACAAATCTTTTTTTTTATACATTTACAGAGTAATTTAAAAGCAAATTTGCTTTTTAAAAATTCCCGCAAAACAATATTTAAGCATTTCTTTATTCCTCCAGAGACTAATTTAGAAGACCTAGTAAAAGAAATATGTTTTAAACATATCTCCAAATGCATAGTTTTCTGTGGCATATTTAATTTGAATTTACTCTTGCTTCTGAATTGGAAGATATCTGATCTACTGCCTTGATTAAGTACCTAGTTAATGCTTATCTTTTTCCCCCATGTTGCTGAAGCTAAAGAGCCTGTTTAAGAAGTCTCCAAGCTGTATTTATGCAACTGAAGCAAGTGGCAGAGTTTTTCATATTTTGACAGTTTCAGCACCAAGTAGAAAAGATAGCCACTTTAGACCACTAATGGATTTTCAAGAATTATTCCCTACAATCATCTCCATGTGTGAAGAACCATATGTCAAACCTACTTCAGCTGGGTACATCATTGAAAATAGGATTGTTCTTATTCTGGAGCAACTCCACTAAAATCTAAGACAAAGCACTGAGGATTACTTAAGTAGCATGATTTCCTTGGAACCGAAGCCTGCTATAAACGGATAGCACCTAATAATATAGATTTTGTAGACACATTATTCAATTTAATTATTAAGCAAACATTAAATACCTGTTATTTGAAAAGTTTCTGAGTTTATAAAGATTAAAAACACAACTGTTCCCACCCTCAAGGATTTTACAGTTAAATGTATGTGGGATACTGTTTTCTATACTTTAAAAAGTCAAATATATAGTGACTAGACCTGTAAATTTATTGGTGTGGGGATTGTCCAGATTCCTCTACCAATGAAGGCTGGTACCTTTTTGTAACTTTAGCCACATTTTTGGGCAGCTTGGTGGTGCAGTAGATGGAGTGTTAGGCCTGGGGTCAAGAACACTTCTTTCTCTTCCTGAGTTCAAATATGGTTTCAGACACTTACTAGCTATGTGACTCTGGGAAAGTCGGTTTGACTGTTTACCTTAGTTTCCCCTTCTGTAAAGTGAGCTGGAGAAAGAATTGGCAAATCGCTTCAGTATCTTTGCCAAGAAAATCCCACATGGTGTCATAGAGAGTTAGATATGATTGTAACAATTCAACAATAGTCACATTTTCATGCACTCATATACATACATAAGCAAACATACATGCATAGTAACTATACCATGAAAAGGACAGTCTCACCCTCTTATGTAGGTCATGGAACCCTTTGGCAATCTATTGTTAGCTATGTACCTATTCTCGGAACAACAAAATATGTAGAATTACAGAGAAAACCAATTATATCGAGTATAGTTATCAAAAGATTTTTTAAAAGGTCACAAACTTTGTGTTAATAGCTCCTGCCCTATAGTAAAAAGGGAACTCAGAGGCCATCTAATCCAACTCTTTCATTTTACAGTTAAGGAAAATGAGTCTCAAGAAGGTTAAGTGACTCTCCAACTCTCACACAGGAAGTAAACATTTGCACAGACCTGTTTCTATTTATCCTACTCTCCCTTGTATTATAGTTATTGATATAATTTATTTTCTGCCCTATTATATTGCAGTTTCTTGAAAGTAAGACCTTCATGACACAGTGTTGCTTCATAGGTAATATTATGAATTAAATTGAATTGGAAAGTGTGCTGGCAACATGATATCATAAGTGTTAAATTTGAAGTACTCTAGAGTACATTCCCATGTTTTCTTGATTGCAGGGTAGTATGAATTGTTTTGGGAGAGAGCCTTTAGCTGGCTGCTAGGCTCCATCTTTTCATAGTCCTTAACCTGGCCCAATAGGAGATATGACTAATACTCACAAATTCAAACTCTGAAGTTCATCCTGATGGCCTTGCTTCATAGGAATTATCCATCACCTACAATGTCCTACCTGTTTTTCAAAGCCTATCTGTCTCTGACCTTTCCTTCAAAAACATCAAAACTGACCTGATTCATAAAGCCTTGTTAGACCAGTGCCATCTAGAATGATCTCTCCCTCTTCTGCGTCACTGGAATTTTGTTTTGTAGTTTCATAGAATTAGAGTTAAAGAAATCTCAGAGGACATAATATATCACCTCATCTTAAGAGGAGAGAGGCATAGGGAGGGTAAGTGATTTACCTAAGGTCACGTATATAGCAAGGAGCAGAGCCAGGTTTCAAATCTGACTCCAAAATCTCTCTCTCTCTGTGTATGGTGTCCCAAAGTGGATACAAAAGTCCCCAGAATAAGGCTCCAAAATGACTTCTTGATTTAGGGCCAGAAGGGACTTTGGTCTAACTCCTTCAAAATAAGGATATAGGGGAAAGAAGAAAGTTATTTTGCAGTGGTCATTACTAGATCATACATGCTTTGGTGGGTTATGAATTCACTTCGCCAGAATAGCCAATTTGGATACTCCATCTTGGTTTTTGTTTATTCTATTTCACCAGTTTGATAAAAGGAACATAGAAATTTTAGTTGTATGCCACTTGAAATAGTCATGAAATGATCAAAGGTGATTTTTTTCTTTTTTATTTCTACCAATGAATGTAACATTTTAATAATTATAAGAATTTTATATATATTTGTTTTGGGTTTACTTACATGGGGACATCTCCTCCTATAGTAAACTCCTTTAGGGCAGCAGCTATTTCATTATTGTCTTTGTATATCCATCACTTAGCACAATAACTGGCACATTGTAAGTGTTTAGTAAATTCTTATTGATTGATTATTAACAGTTAACTTTGAGATTAGAGAGAGGTGAGACAAGACTCTGTTCAGGCTTAAGGAAATTTACCTAAGTTATATCTAGCTAGCTAGCTATCTGTCTGAGTGTGTATCTGTCTATCTACGTGTGTGTGTGTACATGTGTACATGTATCTGTCTATCCCATCCATCTGTCTAGATCTATTTGAGTATAGGTAAGGCTATGCATCTCTTTATTTCTCTGTTTCTATAGGGACCGCTAAGTGGCACAGTGGAGAGAACACCGGATCTGAAATCATCTTCCTGAGTTCAAATCCAGTCTCAGACACTGACTAGCTGCGTGATCTTGGATAAGTCACTTACCCTGTTTGCCTCAGTTTCCTCATCTGTAAAATGAGCTGGAGAAGGAAATGGCCAACCCCTCCAGGATCTTTGTCAAGAAAACTCCAAATGGGGTCACAGAGTGTTGAATGACTGAAACAACTAAACAATAACTCTATACTATAAAATCAATATATAGATATAAGTATCTCTCTATATATCGACAAAGATGCTTTTGAGAGAGAGAGAGGGATCTCTCCATCACTCCCTATTTATGACAGATTAAGGGCATTTTAACTTCTTGTGACATAGTCACCTTGAGTCCAACTCAGTGCATTTCTGGGTCATGGCACATATGAACTTCTATCAAGTCAGTTCTTTTAGGACTACGGAGTTCACCCATATCCACCTCTGATTTTCCTCAGCATTAAGAGTAAACAAACTCTAGACCTGTTTTTAATCCAGGGTGAGAAAGCCGCAAATGTTTATGGAACTATCAGCAAAAATAATGTAGGGTTATTAAGCCATCTGAGGCAGCTGGATTGCACAACGGATAGAATTGGACCTGGAGTCAAGATGCCCGAACTAGTAGGCACTTTGTAGTAGCTGTGCTGGCCCAGTTATTTAATCTCAAGCTACCTTAGCTTCCTCATCTATAAAATGGGGATGATTATAGCATATACTTTCTAAGGTTATAATGAAAATAAAATGCAATAATATTTGTGAAGCATTTTTCAAAGCTTAAAGCTCTACACAAATGCTAAACATTATTATTTATATAGTTGCTATTGTTGTAATTGTAACTTGTGGCAATCTATGATTTCATTCATCACGTTGATCGTTTCTGTCTCCTTTTCTGCTTTTCAAAGGAGTGGGGTAGAGGAGGGCAGAGAAAGGAAGCATCTTGTCAGTCTGCAGTTAGATGTGATCATGGCAAAGCAGAGGGAAGAATGCTGAATTTAGAATAAGAATAGAACAGAATAGAATAAGAAGTGGTGTAGATGAAAAAAACCCAGATTTCGAGTCAATTACCTTGGTTAAAATCTTTCTCCCTCCACTCACTTCCTGTTCAGTGAAATCTCTTTTTGGGACTTTCTTCTTGGCCATATCTTCACCATGCTGCCTGTAATCAGGCCTTCATCTTCATCCCAGAAAGTTAATAAACATTGATTAAGCATCTGCTTTGTACCAGGCACTGTGCTAAGTGCAGGGGACACAAAAAGAGGCACAAGGAGCTCGCAACCTAATGGAGGAAACAACAAGCTCACAAATATATACAAGCAATATTTTATGGGATAAATAGGAAAGAGAAGGCACTGGAATTAAGAAGGATTGGGAATACTGTGGTTTTGTTTGGTACATGAAGGAAGTCAGGGAAGCCAGGAGGCAGAAATGGAATTAAGTTAGAAATAATGTGCATTGTAGAGAGATAGGATGTATTGTGTGGAATAGCCAGGTGGCTAGTGATAATGGATCAAATAGTAAATAGTGGGGAGTAAGGTCCAAAGGAAGTTAGGGGAGGTTGGGGTTGTGTTTAAGAGAGAAGAGTGAGTTCAGTTTGGGACATGTTGAATTTCAGATGTCTACTGGATTTCCAGTTTGAGATGTCTAAAAAGTGGTTAGAGATTGGAGGTCAGAGGACAGGCAGATTAAAGAATCATCAACATAGAGATGGTCATTAAATACATGAGAGCTGATGAGATCACCAAGTGTGGCAATGTAGAGAGAGAAGAAAAGAAGGCCATTAGTTTCCAGCTCTTCCATCTCACACTCCAGCCCTGGTCCATCCCATCCCTGTAGGTGAGCTTTCACTTTCTCTTGCCTAGAATTCAGATTAATTGCCACTTCCTGGCTATCTCTATCTTCCCTCCTCTTTCCATGATCTCTTTATGTTTTCTCTTCCTTCATTAGAATGCAAATTCCTTGAGAGTGTCTTGTTTGCTTATATTTGTATCCCTAACATATAAAACAATTCTTGGCACAGAGTAAATGCTTATTCAGTTCTCTGTTATCTATATGACAAGCCATTTATCACCACTTTGTATCTCAGTGCTCTTCATCTATAAAATACAGAGAATGGAAAGGGCAACTAGGTGGTGCAATGTATAGAGCACCAGTGCAGGAGTCTGGAGGCCCTGAGTTCAAAACTTACCTCATACACTTGACACTCACTAGCTGTGTGACTTTGGGCAAGCCACTTAACCCCAATTGCCTCATCCTGGGTCATCTCCAGTCATCCAATGGCACTGGAGGAGAGGTGAGGCTGGTGACCTGCACAGCCCTCCCTCACTCTAAACAAAGTCAAGTGCAAGTCATGTCATCATTTCTCTGATGATGTGGTCTTCTTCGGCAACGAAGGATGAACATACACACAGAGACTGGACTAGGTCAACTCTAAGGCTCCAGTCTATAAGACCATGACCTGGGTTTGAGTATTGTCTCCCCCTCTTTCACTCTGAGCATGTCTTCTCATCAAATGGGCACAGTAATACTGGCCCTACCTTCCTCTCAAGAATACTGCAAAAATAAGCTTATTATTAATATATGTGAAAGCTACGTTTTTGTTCTTTCATCAGGGCAATCAATATTTCCTATGAATTCTTGGGAGGGTCCACATGATTCAAGTGTCTGAAGTGTCAGGATGTTGTACAAATCCAGTAGCATCTCCTTCATGACTTGTTCTCAGTCATCTGCTGAGCGTTGCCTAAGCACACAAGAAAGGCCTAAGCTGTCTCCAATCTGAACTGACAGTCTCCGCCTCAGGGAATCTGTCTCCAGAAGATTGTGGCTGTGATAGTGTTGTAATTGGCAGTGGCTCCAGTGGAGGCAGCAAGTCCTTGGGAAGCGGTGATGACAAGCAGAGCTCTACATTATTCCAATTTGAGCCCTGAGTGAATCCAGATTGCCTCAAACCATGTTCACAATGACAGGTTGAATTAGAATCCTCAATTTCAGATTAATGGTATTGTTCTCTCTCCCTTATTTCCTCCCCAGCTCTCTCACCCCTGAAAAGAGTAGCGGAGATGGAGGGATGAAGAACTGCCTGCCTAGTAAGGGTTAATATTGGACAAGGGCTGTGAACACTGATCTGATGAACAATCAGCCTCTTTTGAAAGTTGGGCTCCCAGGAAAGTAGGGCTTTGTGCAGAGGCCCAATAGGATTTCCCTATCACTCAAAAAGAATACCTAAGCTACTGTATTTCTCAGTTAATACATGAAAAAACGGTGTAGCTGTTTGCTGATCAATATTCCTCCTGGGTCTCCTTTACTACCTTCCTGGCATTAGCTTATCAGTCTCGAAGTCTCCTTCCATTGTCCCTTTGACCACTGAGACCCCTTTTGAATTTTAGCATCTTCCGAGTAAGGTTCTTCAACTGAATATAATTAATTTGCTCCTCTTTATGGCCTTGTAAAATAGGGATGCTTAGTTCCTGGTATTATGTAAATAGCTCAAAACACAGTACACCTAAGGAATAAAAGGACCACCCTCCCTCCCCGCTTTTTTATAGTGAAGTAGAGGGAAATGCACTAAGCTGGAAGATGTAAAATGAAGGGGAAACATGACTTTATGGCCTATTGGCTAGGACTTTCCATTTTGACTCATGTCTAACATCATTGTTTGCAAGATAATCATTCCGTATGGGAACTATATAATGGGATTGTGCATTTTGAGGAAATAAGAGAGATCTTGGCAGTTCCCTTGTTCTACACAAAAGAACCCTTAGAAGAAGCCTCATATCTTGGCTCAATCACCAATTTTAAGGCTTTGTTATACATTTTTTTCTGTGCTTAAAATATGCCTTTTAGCACACATACTCAAAAGAACACTACCAGTTTGTAAAGTGAAATGGCACCTGGAACGAAGGGGAAAAATTTTTATTTCTAGGTTACATAGACAATATCTACCTCAAAACATAAGTAAATTGAAATGTTGCGAGTACAGCACCTTGGTTGACTGGATTGGTTGTGGGTAACTGCATATATGCAGCTTATTTGGAACACTCTTGGAGACTGGAATTTGGGGGAGAGGAGATCCTAGAAAATGGGATAAGGATGGAAGAAGAGGGATGGGCAAGGACCCGAGCCCATAACTGAAACTCCAGCCTCCTCCCACAATTCTTCCTTCATTTACAAAATGGGATTTAAGAGGGAAGGAAACACAGGGGACCATGTCTGCTCTGCTGATCTGCCCTAGAAACCGGGAATAGTAGAACAAAATGGTGAAGTCCTACAGGGAAGAAGGAATATCCTCTTGGTCAAGTTTATCTCACCCACAGAGTTCACCAAAGATGTCTATAAATTAGGTAACATTATCTGAAATGCAAATAGCCTAGAGATTATTAAACTCTATAGTCACCATCTTTGTTATTATTGCCAATAGCTGACATTTCTACAGTTGTGTCCGGATTATTTGGAATAAAAATAATTTTGATGTGGTTTCATTTTGTGTTTCATATCTACTTACATCAGACTGACTCAGAAGTCTTACCCTGTCCAAATGAAGCCAGTTGAACTAGTTTTCCCACATTTAACAGTTTTTTGACAGGTTAAGTGCTGGATTTTGTGCCATACAAGAATGTTTCATTGATCTCTTTTGTTTTGCTTCAGAATTCTGTGTTTGTCTTTTAAGTTCAAGTGAGCTGGGGCATCTTCTTTAGGCTATCTAACATCAATCCCAAAAATATTTTGGGGAATTTTTACTTTCAGTGGTCCTGATAGGACTGATGAATTCTGAGAAACATATTTTTATACTTAGAAGGAGAATTGTTTTGGAACTGCTAGGAATGACTTCTGTTTGCATTAGGATCATCTTGCCATATATTTAATAAGTATTTGATATATACTTACTTGAACATTAATTTAGAAAGAGTGGCTGACACTTAGTTCCCAGAATTGCTCAATTATTACAGAAATAGCTCTTTTAATGGTTATTGTTGGAAAATCAATCAGATTTTAATAATAATTCACATTGTATCATTCATTAATATTTTTCTTTTAAATTTAAGTGCTGACTGTTTCTATATCACCCCTGTCTCACAGTGAGAGACATTATGGCCTCTGAACCAAGAAGACCTAGAGTTAAGTCTCACCTATGATAAATATGCTGTGTGGCTTTGGACAAGTCATTCAAGGATTCAGTGCTCTAGACAATTCCTTACCTGGGAATATCCTATATAGATGAAATGACGGACCAGGTCCCTATATCTTTAATTTCCTATACAATCTCACCCCTTCTGCCCACTCATCTACCCAGAGAGCCATGTTTAAAACAAAGAAAAAAAAAACTCTTTTTAAAAAGCAGTTAAGCAAATTTGTTCATCTGTTCAATTAAGTCCAACATTACTCAGTGTGTCCCTCACCTCAGTCAAGAAAGGAAATATGTTCTTATATTTCTTTTTTTGGACCAAAGTTGGTCATTATAAATTACAGTCTTCAATTTCTATTTCTTTTGTTGTTTCCATTTTGTTGTAGACATTACACGGATAGTTTTCTTTTACTTCATCTCACAAACAGCTCATATAAGTCTTCCCTTCCCTCCCATAGAACCTGTAACCAGTTCTGTTCTGGACCTAGGCTGGTTCATCCTTCCAAGGGCAGCCTGAGAGCCACTCCTACTTTTAGGAGTTTATCTTATTCGTTCTGGACGTAGTGGGACCACCTAGTCAGCTTTAGCACTACTGCAGCTCAGAATTCCAGGGTTTGAGTAATCCCCCAGCTTCAGCATCCCCAGTAACAGTGACCACAGGCCTATGCCACTATCCCCAGTGGCCACAATTTTCAAAAAGATTAAAAAGAAGAAGAGCGTGTTTTATATTGATTCCCTGCAAAATTCTAGATTTGTTATTTGTGAATACTTAGGAAAGTAAGAGGTAATCATCAATGAATACTAACTCTCCGGTTCTTTTCTGACATTGATTTTTGCTACTCACAGAGAGAGAAAATAGATTTCCCTACCAAGGATTCCTGTTCTCTTGGAAAACAGAGGGGAGACACTATACCTGGAATTCACTTGATAGAGAAATTTCTAGGGAGACCTAGTTATTTCTGTCTGATGCCTCTCAGAGATGTGGACAAGGAGGTCTCTGCTTCACAAAATACTTAGAACATTCCCTTCGAGGAGCCCAACAACCTCTTTTAGTAATAGCTAGGCCAGTAACTGGGTCAGGTTATCAATCCTAGGTCATTCCTACTGTTTGTCTCTATAGAGTGCTTTAAGCACAGAGGAAAGTGGGAGTAGTGAGTAGTATTTTCAACTGTATGAATGAATTCAGTTCATTCTTTCTCCTTTCTATATGAAGTTGTGTTTACTGTTTCAGTGTTTTGAGTGCTTCTTCCTTCATTTACCCAATGTGGCTTCTCACATAGAAAACGCATCAAGAAAGAATACAAACATTTATTAAACATCTAATAAGTGTCAGGCAAATATTGTCTCATTTTACAAAATATTACTTGACCAATATTATCTTAGTTTACGCTTGCATCAATCCTGGGAGGTAGGTATTAATTATAATCTCCATTTCACAGTTGAAAAAATTGAGGCATACAGAGGTTAAGTGACTTGTCCAGAGTTATACCTCAAGTAAATGTCTAAGACTGAATTTGAACTTGGATCTTCTTGATTTCAGGCCTAGAACTCTATCCACTGTGCTCTCTCATTGTTAAGTGTGTTGTCAAGTAAACCCAAATTAAATCAAGTCCTAGACACAGAAGAATGTCAACCAAACAGACCTGAGACAGAGGATGAATTTTCCATTGTACTATGTGAGTATCTTTATTGAACTCTTTACCAGTGGGTGAAGATTTTACAAGCTGGGGGACTGCTATCAGTCATACCCATCATCTTTCTCATTATTAAATGTAGGAGACATCTGTCCCCTCTTCAGATCAGTCTCCTTTAAATATTATATGTGGGTAATTCAGGGACCCATCATTTTATCAGGACTTTTCTTCACGTTATGATGAATGGAAGTTGAATGCTCCAAATGCAATGGAGAAGGGAAGAGGAGTAATGGACACGAACAGATTATAACATGGCAAATGCGAAATTATTTAAGAGAAGAAATATAAAGAATGTCATCAGAAAAATATAAGACCAGCCTTCATGTCCCATCTGATACTAAGAGAACACAAATTGTTTCCTGGAATATTAGGTGGATATTCTGGGTTTTTTGGGTTTTTTTCTGAGCCTTCCTTGGGCTAATTCTGTAGTACTTCTTGATATTGGAATGAAATGAAATACTTGTGTTCAGCAGTTAAACAAAGATCTGCTTGACCATAACAATAGAAGTATATTGAATAAGGAAATTCATTGAAGACACCACCAACCTCATTCAGCAAAGTCCTCTGCCTGAACGCATCATTGTCCACCAGTCAAACATCATATAGTACCTGCGGTAACTCAACATTTTTTTATTCTCTGCAACTCAGAGATGCTATTAATAGCCCCAGTCATTAGCTCCCTCTGTGGATAAGTCTTAAGGATACATTCAATGCATTTTAACAAGAAACCAAACAAAACAGAAGTAGCTTAATTAGCTCCCCAATCCTATTTTGGATTTTCCAGAGATTGGAAAGTGGACAGTCATAGACAGTTTTCGACCTTTAATTCTAGGAAGGAGTTTTGTTTGCTTTTACATCTCAGATCTGCTTGTAAATTTTATTTTTCATGATGACCAGTCAGGGTCCTGATCAGGAGAGAAATTCAACTGGGACTTTTACACAAATAGAAAAAAAACAAAAACAGGAAAATGACTAGGAAAAAATACTCTTGAATGGGCTTCACATAGAAGTGGAGTTCTATTAGACAGTGCTCACTCTACCATATAACTATTTCTTCTTCCTACATCATCATTACAAAAGGAAACAAAGAAAACTCAGCAGAGGCCTGGAATGTCAGGAAAGAAAAGGAGGGCCATCTTACCCCTTAGCTCAACCAGCCTAAGCAGAAGCAACAGAGTGTCTGAATGACTAGTGAAGAGGAGCTTCTGGAATCACACTGGGCAAGGGAAGATGTGATGTAGAATCAAACTGAGAGGGAGGAATGTGGGACTGAGAGAACAACAAATCCCTAGCTTCCATCTCACTCCCTTCCAAGGAATAGGTTCATTGAGGTCCTGAAATAGTATATGTATGTATGTATGTATGTATTTAAATTTACATGAGCTAGATCAGTAGTGGGGAACCTGTAGCCTTGAGGCCACATGTGACCCTCTAGGTCCTCAAGTGCGGCCCTTTGATTGAATCCAAACTCCACAGATTGTCCTGTGAACTTGTTTTCTATGAAATTCAGTATTGATGGGGCCACATGGGGCCTCGAGACTGCAGGTTCCCCACACCTGAATCAGATGTGCATATAAGGGGATAGTACTGTAATTTATTTGCTTCAGCTTAATATGAATGGTTCATTCCTACATTAGCATTCAAAAGTTTTCTAATGATTTACCAGAAGAAGATCTCTCAAGAAGGAAGTGAGAGATCTCTATAATAGCTCTGAAAAGAAGCTTTTTAAAATAATAAGCTTTTTTAAAGTCTTTAATATGACTAGAGCTAAAAATTCTATTTAATACTATAGGTTAATAACTGTGTTAAACAGCAGAGATGGCTGTCTACTTTTTACCAAGCCATCTGTAACAACAAGGTAAGGCTAGTATATTTAATAAAAATTTAATAAAAATCGTCCCCAAGCAAAACTATCTATTGCCTTAGTAACTTTAAAACAAGTTAGAAGCAACAAATACCACTGATGGATCTAATCCCTTTAAGTCCTAGACATTCCTACTCTCCTACCGAGAACAAAGATTTGGCATTTTAAGGTCTTGTAAAAATTCGTATTGAAGAAAAAAGTCCTAGCTCTTTTGTTTTATCTACAGAAAATGTTATTGAATGCTTTTAAGAGAGAGCCTAGGCTGAGAAAAGAGTGTCACTCGATTCTCTCCTCCTGCAGGACCAGAATTACGAAGGCTGATGAGGACTGGGTTCCAATTAGTGTTCATCTAAGCTCAGTGTCAAGATGTTCATCTTGTGACCCCACCATGTGGTGCTGTTTTCATCTGAATACAGACTTCACGTCACCATCTCAACACATGCCATAGCAGTGAAAAATACTCTATTGTCACACAGACGTTCTCTCTGCCAAGTCCTGATATCTTATAGTCACCAAAGGGCAAGTGCTTTGTTAGCAGAGATAACATTGTAATTGTTAATGGAGCACCCTCCAGTTTGAAACTGGGCCACCATTCTGTGAGGCTGCTGGATACCCCTTGTGAAGGCATCAGCTGCAAGTCCAAAGGTGGTGTCATTAGGTCTCTCGAAGACCTCAGCCTCTGTATCAAAGGGCAAAACGTACATAATTGGTCTAAAGATCTCTTCCTTCACACAGATCAGGTCATCACTGCAATTTTCTAGTACATGAGGTTTCATGTGTAGTCATTCTTTAGCCTGGGATCCTCTGGAACACACAAGTCTGTACCACACACTGCTTTAGCACAATTGAAGAGAGAGATGGGAGAGCTGGTTCAGATGTGAATGAGTTCACTTAGATCTTCTCTTTAGCCAAAGGGAGTTTTATTGATGAAAGCAGCAGGCTACTCCTGGAAGAAGGATGAACAATTTACAGAGGAATAGGGGCTTGTTTTTATGAGGGCAGGATAAGGGATACAAGGGACTCTTAGGACCCAGGATGGGTGAGAGAGGAGACAAAGAATTCCATAGTCCAAGATAAGAGGGAAGTTTTATGTTATTTCAGAATTAGGGGAGACTTTAAGGTGCCATGGAAAGAGCAACTCAGTAAAGAGTATCAAAAGACTTAAAGACACCTTTAGAGGATAAATCAGGGAAAGGGCAACTCAATCTTTACTTTGTATCAGCACCCTAGTTCTTTGCCTGTTTAATGGACCTAAGGATACCTTATACTAGATATAGTATGTTGATTAGGGGGGCCATTTTTGTGTCCTCCAGAAAGGACTCCCCAATCTGTATCCTTTGGATTAATTTTACTACATCTACTGTGAATTTGCTCAGAATTATCATGCCATTACAACAAATCTTACCTTGAGTGAGGAACTAGGTCATCAGTGCTCCCTTCATAGCTTCCTCCCTATCACAGTCCTAGAGGATGATAAGGGGAGATTTGCCTCTAAGGTCCAGGGGAACTTTAGTGGACATCTCCATGATCTCGCCTGGAGGTGCATTCCCAGTGAAAGAAACTCTGGCCACATCATGATGCTGGTATAGAAACTGGCCTGTAGCAGCCCCACCTTGCACCACATTGAAGAGCCCAGGAGGCACTCAGTGTCAGTATAGATTTCAGTCAATACCAATGCTGTTGAAAGGAGAAGATTTGAAAACTAGAGTGTTTTGGCCAAAGCTGGGGCAGACTTCCAACTTCCAACTAGCAATCTGCAAAGGGTAGTTCTATGCTCCGATTCCAACACATACCCCCAAGAGTTTCCTGTGTGGTGTATTGAATGATCCACCAGGCAGCTGGGCATGCTTACCTGCCATAGAACCAGCCAAGCCTACATAATACTCTAAGCATTGCCAAGAAGTAGCAATATCTAATTGAGCCTCAAAGATAGCTGTCCCATTGTTGATGATCTCCACAGTAGCTATTTCATCCTTCTATTCTCTAATTATCCTGGCAGCTTCCAGAAGGATCAGGGAACGATCCATGCCTGATTTTCTGTTCTATATTTTAAAAGCCACTTCTGACACTGAATTGCCAAATCTACTTCCTCTTCAGAACAAAGGAAAGGAGCTGTTACTCAGCCTGTGGCCAGCATGAAAGCCTCCTCGGTGCAGGCATCCACGTTCCACTTGGCTCCTGCCACTGTAATTGAAGAACTGCAAGACCATGAAGCTTCCAGTGTTCATAGTGGTGCAGCCAGGAGGCAGGAATGCTCTGAGAATTGCAGTTGAGACAGAGGGATCTGCTTGGAGGAAGGAAGGAATTTTTTCACTGATGAATATATCATATTCATGAAGCGCCTGTCGAGGACCTCAGTGGAGGACATGAACTTTAACAGGGATAAATGTAAAGTTCTGAATTTAGATTTTTTAAGCAACCAATTATTTAAGGATAGATAAGTGCTGGTGGTCTGATTAAAAGTAATTCATATTAAAAAAAGATCTGAGGGTTTAAATGGATTATACTAACTAAAAGCCAGTACTGTATTTTATATGCTGAAAAGAGTAATCTAACTTTAGATTTTGTTAATAGAAGAATGATGTTCACATCAAAGGAAAATTTAATTCCACTCTAAACTGTGTTGATCAGACCACATCTGGTACATTCTCTTGGGCTCTATGCTACACTTTGAAAAGGACATCCCTTGACCACCAGTTGGGAAATAGGTGAATAGGTCATGGTATATGATTGTGATGGGATATTATTGTACTATAAGAAATGCTGAGGGGGATGGTTATAGAAAAAATCTGGGAAGTCCTATATGAATTAACACAAAGTGAAGTGAGTAGAACCAGAAAGACATTGTACTCAGGATTAGTAGTATTGTATGTGGAATATTTAGTTTCTTTGATCAATACAATGATCCACCACAGCTCCAAGGGACTCATGATGAAAAATGCTATCCACCTCTAGAGAGAGAATTGATGAAATCTGAGTGTAAATTGAAGCATAATTTTCTTCATTTTATTTTTTTTGCTTTTTCTTTTGGTAACATGGCTTATATGGAAATGTTTTGCATGACTTCACACATATAATTGATATTATATTGCTTGCCTTCTCAATGGGTAGGGCAGGGACTGGAGGGAGAGAATTCAAAGCTCAAAATAAAAAAAAAAAGAATGCTTAAAAATAAATAAATAAATAATTTTTAAAAAGTAGGCTCATTTTTACATAACTTTGAAGGACAGAACTAGTGCTAATGTGTAGAAAAAGGCTTTAACTCAACAGAAATTGTTTCTAACAATTAAAGTAGTGCATTAACGGAACTTGCTATACCAGTCATTGTACAAAAAAAAGACAACTGAATCTCTCAAGGAGCTTACATACTGATAGGTGGAAGCAGAACACGAAAGGTAGTGAAGTAGTGAAGGAGCAGAGAAATTCTCCATGTTGAGACATGGTGTCAAGAGAGTCTAAAAGTCAGTAGTAGAGTCAGGAGGAGAATGACATTTGTCTATCCTGGTACTCTCACCAAACAGAGGCCCTCAGATGAATTTACCAGTAAGAGAAGGTAGGTATCTATATCACCAAGTCAATATTCACAGCACCTAGAGTGACTATGAAAGTGACAATGTAATTCTGAATTGCAAAGTATAGAAGGCAGAAGAAAAACGTTAATTCAGATACCAGAAAGACAAATCCCAACACCAGAAAGACAAATCTGTCATAGTGACCAAGAAGTCATTAACATTAACCCTGCAGCAGATGAAGCCATTCCCAAGCCTTCCCTCTTGCTGGGGCCTTTGCACAAACAAACACTCCCAAGACCAGCTGTGCCTGCCTGCCTTTGTCCTCCCTCCTGTGCCATAATCACTCTCACCATCGTCCTCTCTGTTCTGCTCCACCCTTTCTGCTTCACCCATTCAGCAACCTCCTCCCACCACATGTGACTTAGGCTTCTATTTGATTTAAGCTGGTCACATGAGCCTATTAATAAATGGGAAAGAGCTTCCCATTTAAATTACCATGACAGCATGGCAAGGGATGTTCCAAAGTAAGAAGACCATAGAGGAAGATGGGTATTCCAGACTGATGAGCTCTTGGAAACTGAAGGAAATTCCAGAGTGAGGCTTCAGGTGAGGCATGGCAACAAAAGTTGGGAAAATCTGAAATGGAGTCAGGAGGGGAATTGCACTGGAAAGGCAAGGGGATGAACTTGGACTCGAGATCATTGGTATTTAATTCTGTGTCGTTCTGTCTTAACCTGGTCTATGACTGTCAGTTGCCAAAAAGAATAATACCACTAATGTTCCCTTTAGGACTTCTTTTGTTACTCCTGTAGATAAGATTAGCAATAAAATTTGGTTCAGTATTGCAACATGAGTGGCTCAGGTGAACATGATGTTTCATTAGAGGGCAGATTAAATTGACTATTGTTAAAATTCTTTACAAGGTTGTGGAACAACTCCAAGATCCCATTTACAACCTGGCCTCCTTGGCATAAAACTTTCAAAACTAAAGAGGTCAAAGAAAAGTCATGAAAACCCTCTGCTCATGTTTTAATTGGAGCTATAATTTCCTCATAAAACAAGCGTTAACTGAAAAAGACAATCATTGTTAGATTACTATGTAATCAGCTACTCTCAGGCCTTCTTCTCCATCCCTTAAAACCCCAACATATATGAGATGATTAAAAATGTGGTAGAAATCTAGAACCTAAATATCTTATTTTTACTTGTGTTGAAAAACAAAGCAGCACTGATTTTTAAAGGAAATAGGTGTAGTAGAAAAAAACCAAAACAATAGAGAACTATATTCATCAAGAGGATGTGTTTGTTTTCTTTTCAATTTCCTGTGTAATATGTTAGCTAACATTTATGATACCAGAGACAAGTCATTCCAATTGTAACAAAACACCAGAGCCAGCCTTGAGCAAAATGGTGAAGTGAGTGAATTTTATTTCTTCTTTACCTTTTCTTTACTTTCTGAATTATTACTACTCCCCTTCTTCTTTCTCTGGTTACCCAGTATTCCCCATTATTATGTCCTCCAAAGGGGCCACCCCCAAGCAGCCACTCATGCTAAGTCTAAACAAGACTCTTTTCCTTCCTTATCATCAAAATATCCTATATGCCATTTGCACAAGTCTATATTTTTTGACAATTGGATGAAATTATTCATGCCATCTATTTTTTATATTTCTAAAAATTTTATCTTACTTTTAATATTTTTTAAAAAATGAATCCCAAATTCTCTCCCTCCCTCCCTTTCTTCCCCATCCATTAAGAAGTTAAGCAATATTGTATCAATTATACCTGTGAAATCATGCAAAACATTTTCATTTTAGCCATGTTGTGAAAAATGTCTTTCATCAAAAGTCTGTTTTGCTTCTGAGTACTGCCTTCCTTAATAAGCCCTTCCTTTTATGACCCTTTTTTCTCTTTTCTCTTTCACCTCCTACTTCCCTAATGAGTAAGATAGATCCAATTCTGTGTGTATGTCTATGTACACACATGTATAATGCATATGTATATTGTATTTGTGGATATATGTTCATATGTATGTACGTATACATAATATGAACATATATACATACATATATATTATATATTCTTCCCTCTTTGAACCCATTCAGATGAAAATAGGGCTCAAATATTACCCAACCTCATATATGTGCACATATACACATATATATTCATGCACACATATACACATATATACACACATATATATACATATGTATATATTTTTCCCTCTTTCAACCAATTCAGAGAAAAGTAGGTTTCATGTATTACCCAATCTCATCTCCCACCATATTTCTTTCCACTGAAAAAATTTTCCCTTGCACACTTCTTTTATGTGAGATAGTTTTTCCTATTCTTCCTCTCCCTTCTTCCTTGTTCCAGTACATCCTGCTTTCTCACTGATCCAACTTTTTGAGATCATCCCAATATAATTAACTCACTCCCATGGCCTCTGTCTGTGTAGAGTCCTTCTAACTTCTCTAATAATGATATAGTTCTTAGGAATTATATGTATCATCTTTTCATACAGGAATGTAAACAGTTTAACCTTATTGAATCCCTTGTGATTTCTCTTTCATGTTTACTTTTTTATACCTCTATTGAGTTTGTATTTGAAAATCATATTTTCTATTCAGCTCTGGTCTTTTCATCAGGAATCCTTGAAACTCTTATATTTCTTTAAATGCCTATTTTTCCTTCTGAAGGATTATATTCTGTTTTGCTTGACAGGTCATTCTTGGTAGCAATGCTGATTTTCCTTCTGGAATATCATCTAAGCTTTCCACAGTTTAACATGGTTGCAGCTGTCTTATTTGATCATGACTGTGACTCCACAATATTTGAATGATTTCTTTCTGACTTCTTGAAGTATTTTAATTTTTACTTTGGAGCTCTGGAATTTGTAATTTATAATGTTCCTGGCAGTTTTCATTTTGGGATCTCTTTCAGGTGTTTATCAGTAGATTCCTTCAATTTCTATTTTACTTTCTGATTCTAAGATATCTAACTAGTTTTCCAAATGATTTCTTGAAAGTATCTAGGCTTCTTTAAACTTGGCCTTTCAGACAGTCTAATAATTCTTAAATTACCTCTCCTCAATCTGTTTTCCAGGTCAGTTGTTTTTATGATGAAATATTTTACATTGTCTTCTTTATTTCACTCTTTTGACTATTTTATTGTTTTTTGGTGTCTCATAGAGTCATTAGTTTCCACTTGCCCAATTTTAATTTTAAAGGTATTATTTTCTCTAATGAGCTTTTGTACCCCTTTGTCCATTTGTCCAATTCTGTTTTAAGGTGTTTTTTTTGGTACTTTTTGTGCCCCTTTTTACCAAGTCTTTTCATAATTTTATTGGAATGTTCTTATTTATTTTCCCAATTTTTCTTCTACTTCTCTTACTTGATTTTGAAAATCATTTTTGTTTTTGAAGAATTCTTGTTGGACTTGTTCCAATTCATAAGTTTTTTGGTTTTGCTTATAACTGTTTTGACATCATCTGCTCAGTTTGTGTCTTGATCTTCCATGATCCATAATCTTTCATACCTACCATGTCACTATAGCACCAATGTAATATTCACAGTTCTTACAGAGGCTAGGAATATGCTGGTACAATTCTGAATCACAAAATATAACAGACTCTCCACATGGAAGACAGAACCAAAACATTCAAAGACCAGAAAGCTGAATCCCAACCAGAAAACCAAATCCATCATAGCAACAAAGAAATCCATCATAGTAACCAAGAAATCTATACACAATAACAATGCAGAAGGCGACTAGCCCCAAGCCTTCCCCTCTGATTGGCTTTCCACAAACCAATTCCCTTAAACAAATCACAAACGAACTCTCTCAGTTGTTCTAGTTGCTGCCCCAGCTGCCTGCTTTCTCTGTCCTTCCCTGTTCTTAGTAGTCTGACAAATTTCCTCTCAGCTCTTTTCCACCCTTTTGATAAGCTGCTCTTAGCACAGACTCATGTGACTCAGACTTCCATGGACTCAAGTAGGTCACATAGGCCTATCAATGGATGGGAAAGACCTTCCCCTTAAGCAAAAAGTACATTAATAATACAGTCACCATGGTAGATTTTTGTGGTCACGTTCTTTTTTTGTTGTTTTCTCATTTTTCTAGACTATTTCTTGACTTTGGACTTTACGTTAAAGTCCAAGTGTTCCTGAAGTACACAGTGGCAGAGGGAGGAAGAGACTGTCATAAACTTCAGACCTTTATGTACTGTTGATTTCAGAGCTAGTTCTAGGGTTCTGGAAGCTTTTGGTGCTTCCAATGTGGGTGATGGAGGAAGGAAAGCTTTTGTTATAGTTCTGGTCTGAGCCCTGGTCCTTACTCAGGAAGATCCCTGGACCCCTTGAAGTCAAAAGCAATACTGTTCATCAGAGACCCTGCTCCTTTGTGACTGCTAATGTTCCTCTCTGTCCTGGAATTGTCTCCTGGAAGTGGGAATAGGCAATGGAGTTGCTTAATAGCACCTGCCATTTGCCTAGTGCTGGCATAGGGGCCTGTTAAAATCTCTTTCTGTCCAAGTGTCTAATCTTCTTAACATCTCTGGCTTTAGAGCTCTTGAGAGTGCTACTGTTGCCTTTGCTGCCTCCAAGGCCCACAACTGCTGATGCCACCATGTGGGCTCGGGGCTAGCTCTCACTCCAGTGTGACAGATCTCTCTTTCTGAACTTCTAAAATGTCTTGGGCTAGAAAAATTTCTCATCCTGACATTTGATTTAATCTTATGCTTCAGTAGTCAACTTAAGGCTTTATTTTAAGATTGTTTGTAGGGGAATGTTGGGAGAGTTCAGTTGCTTCCTCTATTTCACCATCTTGGCTCCAACCCTGGAAGTCAAGCTAGTCTTTCTAGGCCAACTATTAATAGCTCATTTTTTTACATTGCCATTTAAGAGGCTTTCAGTTTACTGGATTCTGGATTCTTTAGGAAAGTCAGAATCAAATTCCTCAAAGATGGCCTTAGTTATTATTAGAAAGGTCAAAGGACATAATCACTAATATACCCTTCAGTTTTATTCCTGATTTTCTGGATTTTCTCAACCATGCCACAGAAATCTTCTCACCCTACAAGACCATTCTTATTAGCTTTTAGTTGTTTGAAATTGAGAAGATGTCAAAGTAGCTCTCCTACTCCCTGGCATAATCTAGAAAAAAGGATCTTAGGATAGAGTATCCTCTGCCATTTCAAATTGACCAGATTGATAGAGCAATTTTCTATAATGGACAGGACAGAGCTTCTTTGATTCAGTCTTCTTTGGAAAAAGGAGAACTTCCATTGACTAAATTTTGCATGTAGGCATTGTTTCCACTTCTCAAGAGGGCTAAGAAAACAAGGACTAAGCAAGAAGAGACAGAATACACTAATTAGTCAGTAAATAAGCATTTATTAAGTACTTACTACAGTGCTAGGTACTATGTGAAGCACTGAGGATACAAAGAAAGTAAAAAGAATTCTTGCTTTCACAGAACTCACAGTTTAATGGACTACAGGGCATGTAGGAAAAGTTTCCCTTTCTTTTAACCTTGTGCTCTTACTTTTCAGTTGTGCAAGAGAATAGGGTTTAGCTCTGTTCTCATGCCATCTCTTCTGTATGTGAACATTGTGTTTCTAAATAGTATAAATCAAAGGCTTCTTCTTTGAAAAGCAGAATAATGGCAAGAAGTGGTTTTCTTCTTTTGTTTTTCCTTTTATCTCTCCCTCTGGTAGGGATTGGGAAAACTATATGACATCTAATTTGCTCCTTTAGTTTGTCCCATTTCTAGTAATTTGTGTGTTTTTACTGAACTGGGAATTTTCTATGATGGTCCATGTACTTGATAGTTATAGTACCTATTAAATCTCTCTCTCTCTTTCTCTCCCTCCTTTCTCCATCTCTTTCTCTTCTCTCAGTATCCCCTAAAATATGTGTACCTTGTAGAAGGAGTCTAAACCACAGGTTACTACTGGGAGTCTAAGGGCATAAGACTCAATGGAAAAAGGAACTCTCTAGACTCTCAAGAGATTGCTCCAATAGCAGTGCCCAGTTCAGTTATTTTCTATGTAAGATTTATCAGTGACTAGTAGAAAAAAGAAATATTGGAATATGATATATCCAAGAAAACTCTGACAACTTAAACTACTTGTGATATCCTGAAAAACTGAGTATAATTCTACAAGGGAAAAAGGGAACTTCAATAAAATAGAAAATTTTCAAACATCACTATTGGGAAGAATCTTTGAACTCTAAATATAGGAGAGAAGAAAAATTATAAATGTAAATACCTCTGAGAAATTTTAAAAGGCTAAATGGTAACCGTTTACAACTTAAAAGGGAAAAAAGAAATCCTCGTCCATTCTGGATCTCACTGTCTTTAGGAGAAAAAGAGGGAATGAAGAAAGGCATACACAGGTCCTGGGTGGAGTTTTATGCTTCTTTGTTTATAATGAATGCATTCATAAAAGAAGGAGCAAATGGAGGAAGGAACTATTCCCCATAATTGAGGAATGTCAGAGGAATATTGAAACATGGAATAGTGCATGGGAAGAAAGAGCCTATCATGTTCTTTATATTTCTATGGCAAGATTCATCACATGTCCAAGCACAAAATGAATACATAGTAGAAATACATTAAACACATTAAAATCAATAGTTAAGTAAGTGAAAGCAGAAAGAGTGAAGAGGAGCTTGAAAGGGAGAATAGAATTTAGGTGGGAACAGCCATGAATGAAACAAACTTAAACTAAAAGGTATTGATTATAAAGCAGATTGTAAGAAAAGAGTAACACCTAGAAACTAAGTCTGGACTGAATGAAGCGAGGAAAGAAAAACTCAGTGGAAACATACTATTCCAATTATAGACAACTAGTGTCAATCCAAGGCTTTTTGCTTGTTCTTATTTTCCTTAAAAAAGAAAGGGGGGAGGTCTAAGAAAGGAACCTTTTTAATAGGATATGACTCAAGAGCAAAATGCAATTAATCATCATAGCCATGAATTTGAATGGGATGAAATTTCCCATAAAATGGAGGAGGTGAACCAAAATGTATGTGTATGTGTGTGTGAAATGTCCATATAAAACACGTTAACATTTAATCTATACAGCATATAATCTCCATACATGCTAAATTTGCATGCCATATTGCATGTGTGCTCCAGTAATTTGCTTCTCATATTACTCAGAATGCAGTATGCTTCCCTGGGGTGTCAGATAGTCCTGTGCATCTCCCCATATTATGCCTTATATTTCACACACTAACCTAGTCACTGGCCAGGCTGTTTGAGCACTTCTGAAGTGATTGCTTCTTTAGGCAGTTCATTGTTTGTAGTGAAGAAGCTTGTTTTGAGGTACTTTGCTTAAGGACCTCAGTTCTTTGTCCCAGGACACTTAGGGCTATTGGAGTTGCTTGCTACCCGTAGGTGGTGGGTAGTTGTTCTGTGTGACTTCTATTACCCTGAGAAGTCCAGTGGGAGTGAGTCAAACAGCAAGTTTGTTGCCTGTGGGTTTAATTCTGCCAATTTAGCTTTATTTATCTGTTTGTTTATTTATTTATTTGAGTTTCAATCCTCTAATGTTCTATTCTGATTCAGTGCTATGTTCATCTGCATCCTGACTCTGGTTCTCTCCATGTCGTATACCCCTAGAGATAGATGCTTGGAAGCAGTCTGTAGACTGATCCTTCGTTGGACCTATTCCTCATCACTTAGTGGTCCGATGAGTTACCCAACAGACAGGAACGGATCATGATTCATTGTCCTCACAATCGCCGGCCACTTGGATATTGCTATTCTGTAGCCTGAAATATTTGTTAATCTCCTAGTTCCCTGCTATTTCCTGACTTTTCTTAGGTCAGGAGTCTTTTGCTTTTCAATGACACCAAGATGACCTAGCAAGAATGTGTCTCCTGACTATAGTTCTTGACAACTGGACATTGTATTGATGTTTTCCCCATAGTGTTTTTCAGTGCTGAAACCATGGCTAGGCAAAAGACCTTTCACAGCTATTGTCACAGTCATGAGACAGGTTGTTTATGGATCCATAGGTGAATCCATGCTCTGACATTCAGAAGAAGAGGTTCTCTACCAGACATCAAGACCATGGTAAATACTTAATGATCCATATCAAGAAAAATATTTCGTGTCACAGCTCTTCTGACTTCCATTAATCTTAGATGGAAATAAAGGAACAATGAGACAATCCGGAGAAAGAAATTTTTATTTTCTCTTTACTTTCATCTTCCCACAAGGAAAGAACTGTACCATATTTAATTAAAGCTACATCTCTCTTGAAGAATTCATTTTATACATTGAATAAGCATTTTTTCTATTTTTAAATTCAGCTGCATCCAAAATAACAAAGATAAAAATACATAGAACCCTCACTATATCTGAGGATTTTTTCTCTCTAAGAAAGCAACTAGGCTAAAATAATATAGCTAGATTCTGCAGTGAGTTTTGGCTTAAATAATGCCTGGATTGTAGCCAATAACAAGATTTTTTTAATCAAATTTATATCCATCTTTCCCTTTATCTCTAAGATGACTACTTATCAGATGAGTAAAAAAATCTTTGAATGTCTTTTGCCATGAATCTGAACCATAGCAATAAAGCTGTCATGAATAGAATTCACCTTCCTATTTTGGGTAGATACACCTGCTATGCCATTTTTAAGGTGCATATGAAAATGAAGTGGTTCCTTGAGGTCAGGTAGAGAATATAAAATGACTATGAAAAGATTCAAAGTGAACTCTTTTGAGTGAAAATGGTATACTTATTAACTGACAGGATTTCCCAAAATCTTATGGAATTTTGATTTTATGTGTTTGCCTGGAAATTACAATAAATTAATTCAAGATGGCTGATGGGCACAAAGTAACAGTGAGACTAGTTTGGGACTTACTACTACTCTAAAAATTGCTTTATGAATCCTTGGGACTAGGACTGTGAGAAAATTTCCAAGGCATCCCTAAGTAGCCTCAAATCTGAACTGGTGTTATTTGTTTGTATTTTATTAGGAAATAGCAATTATTTTCTTTGAGTTTCCAAAGAGTTTTTTAGAATACACTTTTTCCTGTTTTTGTATCAAAAATCAACACAGATCCTCATTAAATACATACATGCCCTGAAAAAGTTGGCTTTGGTGTTTTTTTCTCAGTGAACTCTTGTTTTGCCTTTTTTGGGGGAGGGATTGGTTGTTAACTTAAAACAAGCAGGAACATGAACAGAGATAAACTTTCTTTAAATTTTGGGAATATGAAGTGAGTGGATGCATGCAGAAATTAAAAAGCATTTAGTAAGTGCTTACTCTATGCATTGTGTTAAGTCAGGGGGATATAAATGGAAAGCAGAGACAATCCTGGCTTTGAAATGAAGCCCACGTGCACAGTAATCCATACCAAGTATTTTTTAAAAATATTTTTTATAATTTTATTTGTTTTCAGTTTTCAACCATTACTTTCATAAGTTTTAATTTTTCTCCCCTTTCTTCCCCACTCCCTCCCCAAGATGGCATGCCATCTTATATGGATTCTATACATATATTTTTATTGGATACATATTCATATTCATCATGTTGAGTAGAAGAATTAAAACAAATGCTAGAAACCATGGGAAAAACCAAATCAAAACACAACAAAAAATCATCTGCTCATTCTGCATTCTGACTATAAGTTCTTTTTCTGGATGTGGATGGCATTTTGCATCATGAGTCCTTTGGAAATGTTTTAGGTCCTTGCACTACTCTGCAGAGCTAAGTTTATCAGATACAGTCCTCACACACTGTGGCTCTTACTGTATATAGTGTTCTCTCAGTTTTGCTCATTTCACTCAGTGAAAGTTCATATAAATCTTTCCAAGTGTTTCTGAAGTCCTCCTGTTTGTCACTAATAGCACAATAGTATTTCATTACATCATATACCACAACTTGTTCAGTCATTCCCCAGTTGATGGGTACTCCCTCGATTTCCAGTTTTTGACCACAACAAAGAGGAATTTCTATGCCCCCCCCAAATTAAAATTAATTCGTGATTAAACACAACTGCTTAGAAGAGGAGATAGGTCACTGGAAGAGACAACTATAAGGAGACACATGTATGAATGGGAATTTGGCTTTATGTGATAGAGGCCCTGTCAAGGAACAACTAAATCAAGTTGCTTTGAAGTGTGTGCTGTTTTTTTCCCTCAGTGAACAAATAAAATTCCACCACATGTAGTCATGCTCCTAAAATGCCCAAGTTGCTTAATACCTCTGCACCCATAACTCTGGAGGCCCTGCTAATTAAAGAGAGTGTCCGTAGCCTACAGAAGTAAGCAATGGTCCTGTGAGTGATATCCCGTGTTTAGATTAAAATTCCCTTTGGGTCAACATAGGGCCTAGACCTTTGATCCCTTGAGTGCACCATGCATGTAAATTGTTCAGCTATACTGTCTCCATGACCCAACATTTTACATAATGTGTCATCTCCTAAAGTGGGCCTGATTACATGACGATACATGGTACTCATCATTCTCATGAAATATTTATCAAGTGTTGAGTCTGAATTATGCAAAGAAGTACATATTTGAAATTGCTAATGAGAAGTAACCAGACAAATTAGGAAAACACATAGGGAAAGACATCAGGCAATTATCAAATTACTTAAGAATTAAAGGTCATGGTGACCGTTGTTTGAAACAGGCTGCATTCAACTTAATTTGTTCATTCACTTATCTATATGTTATGTATCTACTGCGTACAAGTAACTGTCCTCACTGGGGAAGATTTGTAAAGATAATTGGTACAGGCGCCACCTCTTCCTAAATAATAATTGGCGTTCATGAGATTTTCAGATTTCAGAGTTCTTCATTTAAAATCACAACAACTTTGTAATACGGGCCATTCTACACATGTGCAAACTGAAGTCCTGAGAGGAGAGTGTCTTGCTCATGGTCATTTAGTCAGTAAGAGTCTAACCAGCTCTTCCCGATTCTTGGTCCAGGGCTCCAAAAGTCTACCATACTATTCATAAAGTTTACAGCTGAGTCTGAGGAATGTAATGTACCCAGAAACCCTTCCCCCAATATGTAACACTATACAATATTGTTGTTTTGTCATTTTAGTTATATTTGTCTCTTTAATAACCACATAGTAATGGTGCTTTTGAATATAATAAGAGCATGAGAGTGATAGAAAATGTGATTGATGTCTAAAAAAAGAAAGATCGTTTTTAATTGGGAAAGTCACAGAAGGGTCAGTATAACTTAGTGCTTGGGTACTGAATGTGGACTCAGGAAGAACTAGGTTTGAATCTCAACCTTGACATTTACTATCTGTGAGACCTTGGGCAAGTCACTGGATATCCATGAGTCTCAATTTTTTCATCTCTGATACGGGGACAATAACATCTCTAGTTTCACCCTCAGTAAGATATTTTCAGGGTAAAAGGAGTTAATGAATGTGAACCACTTTAAAAATCTTAAAATGTTATATAAATATCAGCTTTTATGATAGAAGATGTAGAATTGAGCTGAATTTTACCGTAGTGATTCAAATAGGAATACATACACATTGAAGGAAGATTCTCCTCCGCCTTCAACCCCGCCCCCCCGAGCAAGTCAAGCATTAAAAAAAAAACAAACTCTAGCAAATTCAGTGGTTTGGTTTTTTAGGGTAGATTATTTAATTTCTTTGACAATTTTGAAACCTTTGGATACATACATCTCCAAAGAATTAATTCCCAAATCTCTCATTCAAGAGAGGCCAATGGAAACAAGGATAACATATGTTATAAAAATGAGAGGTTTGGGAATTAATTCTTCACAACCCAAATTGTAAGTCTCTATCATAAATGTCCTTATTTCTTATTACCTTAATCATCAACACAGAGTAGTATGAGACATAATTAACATAGACTCAAGACTCTATGTAATGAACATAGACTTGAATGCTATTTGATGGTTATGTTTCAGTCAGAAGATAGAGCAGCAAGGATTATTTGAACATATATAGGAATCTCAGGGTTGGAAAGGTTTCTGAAATCATTCAGTGACTTTGAGTACAAACACTAAAGGAGGAGACACAAGGCAAAGTAACATCTTGAGCCACTGTAGCTCACAGGCTACAAGGCACATGTGCCTTCCAGATGTTGGTACCCTTCTTCCCCTCATTCAACAACGCAAAGCACATCATAGGCAACTCACTGATCTGCTGATTTGTCATTTTTAAAACTTTTATCCAGAACTGTGGTTACAGTGCTACAGAAAAACTTCTGGTGAGGTAATCCTCTACCAAGGCACATTAGCAGTAACTATAACTTACCTTGCACAACCCTCCCTCACTCAAAACAAAGTCAAGTGCAAGTCATACCATCATTTCTCTGATGTCATGGTCTTCAAAAATGAAGGGAGAACACAGACTGAACCCTAGAGAGTTTCCTAAGAGCTGATTGATTAAAAATGACATTAATTAAAAATTGGCTAACTACCTGAGAATCACACCAATGGGGACAGAGAAAAATGAGCTACAGTGCAAAAGGGAAAGAACAGGGCTCAGTGGTTTGTTGTCTTGACAACAGTGCCCATCCTTCCTGGCTGACTCAGACTTCCATGGATGAGACGCTTGATTTGTCCAGGGAAAACTCTTTACTCCTGTCATGACCACTTGGTAAGAGAAAATATTTCTTGCTGTAGGGGAAAAGCACTTAAACAAGTGTTTTAACAAGTGTTAAAAAAAATTGCACATTCACTCAAGAAAAGGAAAATGTCTCTTTGCCTCATTCGGCAGGAATATAAAATGACTGAATATCCCCAGGACAACTTCCAGGAGCATCTCCCAGACCTACTTTGGATACTGTCCTGTGGAGAACAGCACCTGGAAGCATTTGGCATTCCCTTGGTCGGGCCCTTGGCCAATAACTGAGCATCTCCTTGAAAATCCTAAGTCATAGATTGTTCATTATGTCTTCTTGAAAGAAATTTGTCTCAGATAATTTCTATGTGCTCGGAGTATGAAAAAGTGACCCTTGACTAATGTGGATTCCATTTTTTCCTCCTGAATCTCCCCTTACAAAGTTTTCAGTATTCTGACTGCAGAAATACTTCAAGTGTAAGGGAAACTAAAACTGGACTCTCCATTGCCATCTGACTTGCTAGTACACCCTAAGAGCTCTTGGGTCTGATTGTCTGCCCTACCAATATACCCCAAGAAACATTGAACTGTTCCATTAACATTGAAGCATCATTGTCTTCTCTAACTTGAATATAAACCCCTTGAGAGCAAGGAAAATTTTGCTTTTTTATCCGCATCCTCAGCACTCAGTGCAAACTAAACAAATGCTGCAGTTCCATTCCAATCTAAGGGACCCAAGAACTGAAATACAAGCTGACTGTCCTGTTGGTCATTTTGCACCCCTCCTTTTCACCTATATCTGAAAGGCACAGAGAAGGCACACAGTAGGGATCTATGTGTTCTAGTAGTTCTGTCATAAGAAAGAGGCAGTGGGTTACACTTTTCTAAGCAACCAGTTGGGACCGTGAGAACACTGGCTCTGGAGTTGGGAACACCTACGTTCATATTAGTTTCAGACAGTTACTGATCCTGGGCAAGTCAATGAACCTCTGTTTGGCACAGCTTTCTCAAGTGTAAAAAGGATATAAGAGCACCTGCCTCTCAGGGTTGTTGTGAGAATTAAATGAGATAATATTTTTAAAGAGCCTCGTGTAATACCTAGCACATAGTAAGTGTAATATTTATTGTTATTATTCATTATTTCTTGGTCCCTTTCATTGCTATTCATTGTTTCATAATCTTTGTGACCCCATTTGGGTTTTTCTTGGCCAAGGTATGGGAGTGGTTTGCCATTTTCTTCTCCAGCTTATTTTACCGATGAGGACACTGAGGCAATCATGGTTAAGTGACTTGCTCAGTCATACACCTAGTAAGTATCTGAGGCTAGATTTAACAATATTACATCGAATTTAAATATAACAATTGTTCAGCCATTCCCCAATTTAGTTTCTATTCTTCTATTACTACACAAAAATGACACAAATCAGAAATTATAAACAATTTCAAGATCCAACAACTCTTAGCGTAAATGCCTGCTACTGACAGGCCAGAGGGGTTTTAAGCACAGATCTCCCAGGATACTGATAATTAACTGTTTTAGTCTGTTTTAGTGCACCCCATTCCCAGGGGTTTGAATGGTCGAGGTAAGAGACAATGAAGGTAACAGATGCCTGAAAATCCTAGTCTGATGCCTACTAGAACTTCACTGACTGAACCTCCACATTAGACCATCATGCTGTTACACCATGCTCACTCTAGGTAATGTAGTGAAAATTCTAAGCCCAGACTCTCTATGCCAACTGTCTTCCTGAAGTCTCAAACTCCTTATCCTCCACGTGAGGGAACCTTTTGCTCTCTGCTTAGACTACAATTCCCACAGAGACAGGTCTTGGAGCTTTTCCTTGACTATAGGAAAGTTAGTCTCAATACTCTTTTTTAATTCTCCATGGGTTTAGAATTACAAAATCATCTGTTGTACATTTAACATCAGAAATTATATAAAATAAAGATTATTACTTAACAAAATAAGAATGATTAATCAAGTATCTCAGGATCACTTAAGATGCCATCCCTATGCATCAACAATATATGCAATAAACATAGCCGATACTGCATAGAATCATTTGACAGGCTGTTTCCATGTCTATAGGTCTAAATTACATTCAGGGCATAATATATGCACATGTCAAAACAGTACATGAACAACCATATAACCAAAGCATATATGCATGGTAACAAGGAAAAACTAAGAAATCGTACCGTCTATGTGTCTACCAAATAATAAATGTAGAAAGAAGTGTATCTAGTATAATAAAGATATCTTGTTGTCACAAAGCAAATAAAGATACACAAGAAAGTCAAAAGTGGAAGCCTACTCAAAGGTGCAGTCATAACCACCCACATCAATGAGCATATGCAGTTATATATAATGTGCATGTTATGTAAGTAAACATTACTGTAGCCTATCGTCTGGCTGCATGAATGACCATTTCCCTAGTTTTCCATTGGGACATTGTAAGTTTAGTCTGCACACTGGTTGCATAATACTAGCTCTTCTGTAACCTGTTGACTTTTACTATCAACTAGTTCACATGAGCTAGTTAATAAAAACAAACTCATCAGAATTGTAGTCCTGTCTTCACAGACTTCACAGATTTCACAGACAACAGAATTTGTACAAGGCCAAGACTGATTATCTGTGTGGGTAACCACTCTAGTGACTGTGTTTGTATCCTAAGAGTTAATATGCTGAAAACACTAGGCAGAAAAAATGTTCCCTGAAAGTGTAACCTTTGGCCATTGTTGGAATGAGTTGCTAGGTTAAAATACAGTCTTGTCATCTGACATATCTTTTTTGAGTAATTATCTGTCAGGCAGTATTTGGGAGACTTGCTGGTGGTTTCTTTTACTTAGCTACTGCTGAAGTGAATGTCCATCAGTCTTTAGTTACTAATCATGGAATCCAACCAACTAACCTGTGGGGAATAAGTGGTGCTGAGGTGGTGCCCCTGATTTTTGTAAGGCCCTTGACAGTCTCTGGAACTATTTTATAAACAAGGCATTTGCCCACTCCCTCCACATCTAAGAATGAAGTAGCTTGTACAACCCCCAAACATCAATATTTTTCAACAAAACTGTCATATTATTGAAGGACTTGACAACCAATTGTGTGTGTCATGTCTTTTATCAGAATTATTCTTAGCTGAAATTATTTCTCAGCCAAAAGGTGTATGTTAGGAAAGATTTCATTCCCAGAGACTCCAACCATAAGTCAGTAAAGAGACATGGCTTGTGCCCAAATTTCTGCAGATGGGGTTTAAAGACTAGTCATGTTAAACTTGGTACATTTGTACATAGGTACTAGAAAGTCAGTATGCTAGATCCACTGAGAATTTTATACTGGCCTAAGTGTCTCTAATGTCTTCAACAACGTGTCATTGAAATGTTCAGGTTGTGAGTTCCCTGAGGGTGACAAGGTATTGCTTTAGACTTCTTAATACCAGCCAAATTCGATGTCTCTTTGAATAATGTACTTTCCAAGTCTCTGCTTTGGGATGAATGAATCTTGACAGAAAGTCTATTCAATAGAAATACTTATCCCACAACATTTTATTAACCACAAAAGATTTCTGATTCCTCATTGGATATTCTTGGACACATGATGTAAAATGGTCAGTCTTCAACAATAGGGCTTATATTCTTTCCATCTTCTTCCAGGATAGAAAGTTAATGCAGACAAGTTCTAAAAGTTTTCTAGTTGCTTGTGTTCTCCCAATATGCAGCAAGAGTTGATAGTACTTTTTTTTTGTACATGAGCCAAAGATTACAGATCTTAGTGACATCTGCAATCATTTTGGGTCAATAAATCCATTAAAAAAACTAGTTCTATGGTCTTCTCTTAAATGATGTGTCTACTGTCACATGTAAAGCTTTCATGTTCATAGAGCTATGTGTTCTGGGTAACACTTCCTCATACCATTTGTGAAATCAATAGTCTTCTAATTTAGCATTCCATTACACATACCCAACTTCTGTCATTAACTCAATTGCAAGGATAGCATAGCCTTTAGAGGATTAACATTTGAGTCTTTTGGTATCTCTTCCTCATATCTTAGCTTGTGTCACCTCTCTCAGTCCTTAATCAGCCAGCTGTTCTCTTCATCAGTCATTCACTGACAATTGAGGCAGAAGACGGAAACTTCAAATAAGCTGCAGGCACGCTGTCTGGTGGAAGTTCCAAGCTTTCAGCTATACTACCATCTGCTTGTAATCCAGTTCCTTGGCTATTACATACACCTTTTTGCTCCCTCTTCAGTAGTTACCATGGCTTCAGTATTATGCCTTTGGGATAGGACATCTGTGTACATGTTAGCCTTCCCTGGCTGATAACATATGCTAAATTTATAGTTGGGTAGTGCTTCCAACTGGCAGTTATATATCTGACAAGTGGAATTTATTACCACTAGTCAGAATGTCAGTGGCTTGTTGTCAGTCCAACTATCTCATTGACAGCCTACTTCAAAGCTAAGAGCTCTATCTTGTATAAGAAGCAGTGAGTTTTATTGTTATATTAACCTTTGTTGAAAAATGCAACTGGTTTCTGGTAACCCTTAGTCTCTTGGTATAGGCCTGCTTCCAAGGCCCCCAAGTTGACCAAAAAGCTTGCTACAACCTTCATAGATCAACATCATTACATGTATGAAGCAACTGAAATCTTTTTCTCTTTTTTACTGCCCCAGTGCTCTTGTTTAGACATTCACTTGCGTCTGACTCTTTATGACCCCATGAACCATAGCACACCAGACCCTCTCTCCTCCACTATCTCTCAAAGTCCAAATGCATGTTTGTTGTTTCCATGAAATTTTCTACTTTTTGTCCTTATGTATCAAAGGTTCTTTGGATGTGGCAGTCAGAAGTACTTCTGTTTTTTCTGGGTCAGTGCTTACACCTTGTTGATATACTATGAATCCTACATAATTCACAAAGTCTTTGCAAAAATATATTTGTTAATTGAAAGATTTAGCTCATTTCCCTCTAGCAGATCCAATATCATCATCAGTCTTTCCGGATGTTCTTCTAGAGTCTCCCCAAAGACAGTGATATCATCAAGGTGTACCACAACCTTGATCATACCAGTAAGGAGTTTATATCTCTAACAACTTTCTCCATCAGTCTTTGGAAAATAGCAAGTTCTACTGAGATTCCATGGGGCATATATTCAAACTTGTTGGATCTATCTGGGCAGATGGAAACTCTTATCTTGTCTTCTCTGTCATAGGAATCTGGTAATAGCCATTGTGTGTCTCCAGTACTGAGATTCAGTGGCTACCTAACAGAAAATCCAAGGCTTCTCAAACTCCTTTTATGATGTGCTGGCCCACTTTGGTTCTTTGGCTCAAAGTACACTATTCTATGTACATATTTGATTTTTTAGTTTTCTTTGCTGCCATCACTATAGAACAGATGTGTATGACCGGATATATTATATGATAGTGCCATCAAGCATCAGGTTCTTGAATCCTGCTTCCATCCCAAAGAAAGGAATTTTCCTAGATTTCCTTGAACAGTTAAGAGTTCCTGATATAGATCTTGCAAGTGACTTTTCAGGTACATCCAACATCATCCCTATGCAGTGAAAATGTGTGTATCTACTTTCTGAGCTTTGGCTTTATCCACTTATATTCTTCTGGTAGTGGGGCATCCCCAAGGTTGAATTCCACATGATGTACCACAGAGGTTAGAGAGCCAGTGCTTTTACAATGTTCAGCATCACTATTTAACTCTATCCTTCTTGTATACCTATTCACAGGCCACATGGATGATCAGAGCGTATAGGTATTAGGACTTGGCTTGCTATTTACAGTATTTTGCTGATATCCAAAATAGACTAGAATTGAATCTAATTAGTGCTAACATCCCTTTTACACAAGGTATGCTTGAATATACTAATGCTAGGGTGCCCATTCTCTTGTTGATGCCAGCAATTTCTTTGGGAAATTCCAATGTCACTTCAATGCATCCCAAGTACAAGTAGTTTTTGTCACTGAGACCTCCAGGTCAAAGCCTTGTAGAGGACATAAAGGTACTCTTTTTGAATGTCTTTCATAAAATTATCAGAATATGGTGATAATTTGTGCTTTAGTGTCTAGGACCACAGTGCAGGACATAGCCTAAAATTTACTGTTTAAGAAGTCTAAGTTTGACTTCTTAAGTCTCTAAGGAAGGCTTCTTAAATTTCTAAGGAAAAAAATATATATTAGGAACTGCCAATGAAGCCATGCTCAGTTGTGAGTACTTGTGAGTACTGAGACATCTTCTTCCTCTGACCCTTACTGCTTTTCCTGAAGCTGGTCTCATAGGTCCTTGGCTCAGGCAGTATCAATGTTGTTTTTCCTTTTATCTGGATTTAGACATCATATGGTCAATTTTTCCCCCAGCAGTTATAGCTGAAGAGAGGTCTGTCTTTATCATTTTCTCCTAATGATGATATTCCTGTATTAGCTGTTATGGGTCTCCATTTCCAAATCCTATTACCTTTCCAGCTAAGATATGTTGGTTTATGGGTCTACTTCTAGCCAGACTTTCTGTATTTCCTCAAATGACTCATCTTCAGAGTGAATCTTTTGCTTGCTTTCCTTATACCATGAATGACAAAACAAATTCATTTCAGTTACAGTTTCATCTTTACAATATTGGCTTTCTTGGGTGGTGAGGATTCACTTTCAAAGTACTCAGAGTAGTTCACGTGATCTATTACATGGTCTGAGTTTAGCAAATATTTCAATACTATAGGATTTTTTAGGGATATTCTTAAGACAAACAACCCCCATAATCTGTTAGCTAGTTGAAGATATTCTGGTCATATGCAAGGATTATATCTCTTTATTATTAGTCCAACTAAGTTACTATCAATTTATGCCAAGAATTCAATGACATTTTCCCTTTATATTGAATGATATTTCTAAACTCTGAGCTCCCCAAACAATTCACATCTATGTATGCATTCCAGATATATGAAGTTTTTTTCTTTTTTTACACCTTGCAGATGTTCAGATATAAAACTTTTAAGCTTTTCAGTTAAACATCTTGACTCTATCAGGAGACTGTGGGTCCAGGAGGAAGCTTTTGCGTTCACAGCCCAGAGCTCTACAGAATCCTCCTCAGAAAGGTAAGAGTATGTCCCTAAGAAAGTTACTACTGTGAGTTATCCTTACCATTGGTACTTAAATATTTTCTCCAGTGCATTCACCCTGATGAGACATCTTTATCCAACTGAAAGAATCTGGCCCTCACTCTATTATTAGTGAATCTGTCATCTTGGGTCTAGAGAACATGAGATCAGCCTCACTCATAAAAGAAATATCTAATTCTATTGGTGAGGATATTGCCTTAACTTCATGTGTAGTGACATAAGGTGTGACATCATTGACAGTACAGCAAAGGGGACTGAGAAGGAGTTGCCATATAGGTAGGAGTAGAAAATATTAGCCTTTTCCAATTGAACGCCTTATGAGCATTTTAAAATTAAGATGTCCAAAATGAACTTGCTATATTTTTACCAAAGCTCTTCCCTCTTCTTAATTTTTTCCATTTCTATTTTATTCTAATCTTCAAATTACAAAAGTTTATAACTTCAAATTCTCTCCCTCTCTTTCCCCTTCTCCATCCACTCTCTGTCTCTGACTCTCCTTTCAAATCACTTTGTAGTTATTAAGCACAAACTATGTGTCAGAATATAAAAATAGTGTTGGGAATATAAAAAATAACTTAATATCTTAGGTTCCCAAGAAACTCTATAATTTTATAAATTATAATCAATCAATTATTTATTAAACACTTGTAAACTGAAGGCATTGAATTGTAAGCAAGGGTATAGAAATACAATGAATGACATAGTTCCTACAGTTAAGAAACTTACCTTATATCAGGGGAAATAACATGTATATGTAAGTACATATAGTAATAGTAAATGCACAGGGGATGCATATTAATTTCATACAAGATGGTTAAATAAAAGCTAGTTAAGGAGGGAAGATACTAGCAGCTGAGGATGGAATAAGAAAAAACTTCATGTAGATAGATGATGGTGCTTGAACTGAGTTTTGAATGGAATGAAGGATTCTCTGAGGCAGACGGGAGGATGAAGTACATTCCAGATTTGGAAACAGCCTGGGGCAAAGGCATACATTGTGACAGGAGGTGGAATGACACATGTGAGAAACAGAAAGAAGGTCAATTTGGCTTGACAATAGAATGCAAGAAGGGGAGTAATATGTAATAAAGTTGGGAGGATAGATTGAAGCCAAGTTGTGAAAGTTTTAAAACCAAAAAATATTTTATCTTGAACTCTAGAGGAAATAAGGGGCTACTTGAATTTATTGAGTAGATGAATGACATGGTCAGGTCTGCTTAAGGGAAATCACATTGGCTGTTGTGCAAAGAATGGATCAAAGTGAGGAGAGACTTGAGGCAGGGTGTGACATCACTGCAGTAGTTTAGAGAAACCTGAACTAGGGTGGTAGCTATGTGAGTAGAGAGAAGAGACCGGATGTGAGAGATGTTGTAGAGGTTGAAATGGGAAGACTTAGAAATTGACTGGATATGTTGGGTGAGGGAGAGTGACACCAAGTTGATGATCTGAGAGACTAGATAAAAAGTGGTATAGTCAAGAGAAATGGCAACATTTGGTAGATGAGAAGAACTTTTGGGGGGTGTACTTTTGTATATAATGAATTGGAGATGTCTTTTGAACATTTAGCTTGATATGCCTAATAGCAGTTAGCTATATGTTACTGGAGCTCGAGGGAAAGAGCTTTTGGTAATATGTTTCTCTCTCTCTCTGCCTTGGTCTCTCTCATACTAGTAGAAAGAAGTTTGAAAGAGCAAAGAGAATCCAAGAGAAGATAGTTAATAGTGCCAAATTCAGGAGAGAAGTATAAAGGAGGAGGAATGAGAAATGACCATGTTCTTGTTGTTTACGTGCTTTCAGTCATGTCCAACTCTTCATGAACCCCTTTGGAGTTTTCTTGGCAAAGATACTAGAAAAGTTACAAACAAAAGTTTACCATTTCCTTCTCCAGCTCATTTTGTAGATGAGGAAACTGAGGCAAACAGGGTTAAGTGACTTGCCCAGGGTCACATAGCTAGTGTTATGTAAATGCTATATATTGGTCTCTAATTTACAAAAAATTGAATTAATTTTCTGTGGTTCTGGGAAATTTAGACCCAGGCTTTCCCCTATTTTGTTGAATAATTTTGTCTAGATTTTTGAAAATGCAGAAATTACTGACTACACAAAGTCCTTGAGCAGAGTCTGAAGCTGACTGCCTCTTAGATATCCCCCAAAAGTAAGTATGCATAATTACATTTATCTAAGTAAGTATTTTCAGTTAAAAATCACCGTCTTCTTCAGATTAGCAATTTTTAAAGATGCTATAATATACATGTTTCACATAGGCATGATAGAGTCAGTGTCATACATTTAAGGTTAGAGGTAAATTTTCTTATGTATACTCTTTCAGGGATAAGGCGAACAAATGGGTTTGGCCTACAAAGAAGACTTCACATCAGGCAATAGAATTTTCAACAAGAAACTTTCAACTAATACAAAATCCCACAACTATAAAAAAGCAATAGTATAGAATGAAACCACTAAGTTTATATCTATGAGGACAGTTAAATGTCCTCTATTCTGAATATCAAATGAATAGTATATTAAAACCCAATTAAAGATAGCCTGTATGTGGAAAATTATATAGGTCTGAACATCAAATCAACCATTTAGAATTTTTAGAAACTTTTCTTGGGTGGGGGAGAAAAAATTTTACAAATGGAGGTGATGTACTTTATTTTTAAGACTGTTGTATAAATTTACATTCCCAAATGGGAATGATTGAAAAAACAAAAAAATCCATTCAAATGTAATTTCTCCCTCTTCCTCACAAATATTTTCCTAAAAAAAGAGGAATGTTCAAATGGGGGAGGTATGCAAATGAATGCTCTCCATAAGGAACCAATTTTATTTCAAAAAGTGTGTCAATAAAAGCGTCAAGTGTAGTAGTGGCATAATAAAATTCCCGTGCTACCATTACACCTTTAGGGGCTAAATGGAAAATTAATGTGGTTTATTTAGAAACACTTAAAAGTTCATCTTAATGATATTTATCTGTGAGCTCAAAGTGTACAAATCAAAGCATATTTCATTCTAAATGGTCATCTAAATATAAGAAAGGGTTTTAGGGGCTGCTCAAAACATGTGACTCTTCTCAAAAAGAATTTGGGATCAACTGAATTTTACTGGAAACAACAGTAAAATATTTCCTTTATCTATAAAAAGTCCATCAAGATATCCATTCTTTTCTATAGAAAGTAACATTTCACATGTTGTTCTGTGTGCATCATTTGTGTTATCTAATATCTCAAGTATAAACAATGATAATGGTAGATTAATTTCAATTTGGGTTCTTTTTATCCAGCTAAATATCTCAAATATGATGATTCCATTAGTTTATATAAATTCAAAATTTCAAGGGTCTAATGAATATGGCACTGGATTTTCTTCCCATTACTTCTATAGCTTGTTCACTCAAGTTTAAAGTATCATGAATTCCTACTAAATAATTTGTTTGTGCTTTGTGTCGGGGGCCAAAGGTACTGTGAGGAAAAGTCAGTGTTGCTCATATCAGCACTAACATTTGGAAAGGTTCATCCAAGTGGCTACACAAGAAGAAAAATGAGTTGGCTATTTCATGCTTTTCTAGCTATTACCAGAATTATTTTAATGTTTGTCATTTGGTTATAACCTTTAGCTAAATCAAAACAACCAAGCATTTTATGAAATTATCTGTTATGCTTGATACTCATTCCTAATGTTAATTTTATGAACTCAAAGAGCTTATATGTTATGTAAAGAGGGTTTCCATCTCTGTTTCACAAAACTGAAAATGAGCATGCCCTGAGAGATTGCTTTACTGAAACCAGCAATAAATATTCCCTCTAAAATTCTACCCAAATTTCCTGTGTAAGAAAAAAACATAAAATTTAGCAATATGGTTTGGTTGCCCTCTTCATCAAAAAAACCCAAACCAAAAAAGCAGTGTAGAGTGGGTTTCACTCAGGACAATCCCATAGTAGTCTAGGATCCATACTGGAATATAACAAGTCACTAGTAGGTCATGAAGTAACTTGTGAAAGGAGATTTGTTTAGACATAGTTGAAAACTATTCAACAAGACTATCCTAAGTTAATTAGCTGAATGAAATTTGTCTGAGTTACCCGTCAGGGTCTAAGCAACAGAGACATACTCAGGTGATCATGAGATGATGCCAATAGCCTGAATTTTTAGGCCGCTTAGCCAACCAAGTCTAAAAGTTGTCTCAATAACTTATAAGGAAAAATTGACCTAATTTGTGTGGAAAACAGAATATTGTTCCTATTGTGGTTCCTTGCAAATTGCCACATATTGAATACCATATGTTTGATGGGGGAATCATTGTTTAGTGTTCTAGAGTTGTTAAACAGGGTTAGCCTACCTCAATCATTTGTCCATTGATCTGTGAGGTAACATATACTTTCCGTGAAATGAAGGCATGAGCAAACATGTTCCACCTCTGCTGGGAACTCTGTCAGCTTGGCATCATGAAAATTTGCCCAGTTTGCTCAATGTAGGTTTCCAAATCCTCTTGGCATGTATAGTAAATGAAATGGGATCCCTAGAGTATAAATTATTCTTTGAATGAGAAATATCAAGAATATCCAGTATTTAAAAAATGCCTGGGGTACCCTGCTCACAGATTTTACAGCTACTACTACATTTTATTCATGAAATGCCTGTTACCAAAGTGCTTGGGGCAAGGTACACGAGGAATAAAAATACTGGAAATGTAATGAAAACACTGTGAATGGTGTAATGGTATACCAGGCAGGGAGCAAAGATGCTTAAAAAGGTTTCAAGATACTTAGCTTTATTTTTTTAAAGACAGAACTAAAATTAGTTAGAAATGGAGACAAAGCTCATTGAACATTTTTAGCCAGCACTTATATAATCTTGCCAAAGCTTTCTTACGAGTGACTTTTAAAGCTCTGTAAGCAATGTTTGAGAAGAAATGTAATTTTTATACAAGGAATCCACTTTGTAAGACTTTATGGAGACAAGATAATAGCAAAAACACTTCAAACTAAGGAACATACATTTATTAAAGCCAATACTGGAATATTTGGACTTGTCATCAAATTATAGCTAAGATTTCTTATATAATGATGTTATTTTGATGCCAAGATGATTTGTATCTTTTGTCTCATTACACATTTGGTGTCTATGATACAATTGTCATGTTAGTAAAAGAAAATAAATCAAGAAATTAGTGTTGATTGATTCATGGGATCATTCAGTCTTACAGTTAAAAGGGCCTTTGAAGGTCATCTAGTGTGATTCATACCAGCAGAATTAATTTTGTCTATAATACCTCCAGGAGATGGCCACTCCTAGAGAAGTGATCATCCAGATTCTGCCAGAAAAACTCCAGTGGTGAGGTACCTGCTGCTTCTCCAAATAATCCATTTCAGCTCTAATTGGTAGAAAGATTTTCTTCATACATAGCAAGCCAAAATCTTACCTCTATTTGCTTTTTCCCTATTAATCTCTGGTCACCTGAGCTCTAGAGTGAATCAAAACACATGGACTTCACACAGATTCTTCAGAGAGAAATTTAATCATAAAGATAGGTTATTGTATTCAGGGGGTAAAATTGGAACAATCTTTTTTATTTTGTACTGTATACATTTTTTTACTATTCATTTTTCCTACTTTCCATTCCTTCCTTTTCTCCTTCTCCACTTCTTCCCTAACACACCCCTCTGTATACTGATAAGGATCAAAGGAGAACTAACCACTTTGGAAAATAGTAGATGTTTGACAGGATTGGGATAGAAAATGAGTGGTAATGAAATGAATTACAATAGGATGAGGAGAGATATCCTCCATGCACTAAAATATTCATTCAACATTTTTATTTTGTAGGAACAAAGAATTGAAAACAACATGTACTCAAATTAAAGAATGGTTAAACAAATTTTAGTACATGAAAGTAATGCAATATTATTTAACTGTAAGAAATGGTTAGCATGAAAAATACAGAGAAACATGAATTGTTGCAAAGTGAAGTAAGCAGAACAAGTTAAATAATTCATGCAGTGACTACAACAATACAAATGAAAAATCAACAAAACAATTAAACTTTAATGCTATGGCGCCAAATGAACTCAAAAAATTGATATAAGAACTGACCTCTTTCTTTCTTTGAAGAGAAATGTGGAGAACATGCAAATGCTTTTAGACTTGGTTAATATGGTGGTTAGTTTTGCTGATTTTTTTTTCCTTTTATTGTAAGGTATAGTTTGCGACAAGGGAGGGAAAGAATATATTGAGAAATGTAGGTGCTATAAAAACAAAATAAAAATACAAAAGGCATTAAAACTCAAAATGAATGTTTATCTTTCCATTTTAATATGCCTCATCCCTTTGAATATCAATACCAGCTGAGAGGCAAACATTGTTTTGTTTTGTTTGGGATTATAATAATTGATTTGATTTTCTACATGATTTTGCATAATGCATAAGTAGACACAATCCTAATGCTTCTAATCATGGATTCTTTAACTACAGTCTTAACTATAGAAAATCTTTGGATTTTCATGTACATGTTTAAATTACATATTTTTCTGTAATTAATAATTTAGTTTTATAGTATATCTCCTTTTTTGTTTTCCATTTAGGAAAGTGTTGAGGTAGGCATAAAAAGATCTGTACCGTCTCAGATTTTCAGTTATCATATCATATCTAGAAGAATACTGCACATGGAAGCAATAGACCTTAATTAAGCACTTCAAAATGCTGTCTTCAAATTGTCCAGGGAAGGGTATATTTATGAGGATCTGAATATGGATATTATGAATCCTGATGGACTCCATCTTTGGAACAAAGATTCTGATGTTTCATAAAGAAGAGCAGTGAAAGAATCTGGAGTTCTGGATCCGGACAATCTTGTGGAAGAAGGTAGATCAACTTTATTCCAACAACTACACTTGGGTGGACAAAATGAAAAGAAAGACTTTTTCTGTGAAAATGAGAGCTGTTCTAGTTGGATTGCTTAAGTTCTAGCTTCATTCTTGTCCTACATTTTCTCCTCTTTATTTGTCTTCTCCTCCTATTACATTCCCAACTCCCCATTATACATCTTGCTTACTGCATATCTTTTTTGATTTTACTAGAAATTGTGACTCACATCCTCATGGCCCTCTTGACTAAACTTGGTCTGGACATCTGCAAGACCCTCCAACTCTTGCCTACGCTTCCAGATTTTGTTCTCTAGGATACCTACCAGGAAATTTCTGGGCATGTTTGTATTAACCCTTAGGCATCACAGAGTGTGACCCTATACAAAGAGAAAATGGTATCTATTAATTCAGAAAAAAAAAGTTTCAGATAATTAAAACAGAAATATAGTAGAGGATATATCAATGCTTGCCTTAAGGTTATGTCTTCAAATTGGTATGGAATCATCTCCTGTTTTTGAGAATTAAGTAATTTAAAAAATGTGACTTGGGCATGTTTTCAGACTATGTTAATGTGAAGTAATTGAAACAAGAATGTTATTATTAGCAAAAAAACAAACAAACATAAAACAGCTCATTTGGGGTTTAAACCTGAGGAATGAAATAACAGTAGAGATAAGTGAAAAAAGAAAAAGGAACAAATTTATATGATTTGATTTTATGTGATCTAGACAATCTGTCAGTCAATAAGCATTTGTCAAGTGCTTGCTATGCAGCAGGAACTAAGCATAAAAAATGATCACCAACCTGTGGGCAAATGCACTTCACCATTCCCATGTCCTATCACTAGGGGCATATCTCTGCATGTTCACCTCTTCCTTCTCCTCTAGTATTCTTTTGATTTTCATGTTTATTTCATATTTTTTATATCTTTTTTCATACAGCATTTTTACTTAACATTGACCTGTATATAGCCTGTGACCAAATACTTAATCCAAATTTTACAATAAGATACTGTAAATACCCCATGAAAGAAAAAAATTCAGACTTCTCTGGTACAAAGGGAAGACCAAATAAATTTTGTATGGATTTTCCAGATAGCAGGGGCACCATTACCTTAACCCCTGTGATATGGAAGAGGTAACTATTCTTTTCTCCCTGCATTTGATCACTGAGTAGCCTGGGATGGAAGAAAATGTAGCTAGTTGTGGAAAGGGTGGCAAGGTAGAAATGGTCATCAGGAGGTAACTAAGTCACAGTCACTAACAGAATATAGACAGTGAGGAATTAAGAAGTTTAAAAGGAAAGGAAGTTTGTTTATTATGTACCATGCTTCCCATCCTTTCAGCAGAAGGGAAACGCTGATCTCTGGTTAGACATTGGGAAAAGTGGTGTGTTTAAAGAGGAGAGAGTGAGTGAATGGTTGAGGATGGAGACTAAAGCTACTAGTGGAGAGGGGTTGAGTATCATTAAGATAGAATATAAAGGAGAGGGAGCATACTAACTGTTGAGGAATGAGTACAAGCAGATTATCAATATTTAGAGAGAGGTCTTTGATGGGAAGTAAGTAAAATCCTGTAAAGCCCAGGGGCAAGCATATGTGGAGGTAAGGCCCTGAGCAGGAGGCAAGAAGGAGTGCCACGAGCTGAGCCTTGTCTCCCTTAAGGGCAAAGAAAGAAACTGGGAAGAGGGCAGTGATGGGTTCTAGTTCCTGATAGACCACCTGGGCCTCAATGGCTAAAGCTCTGAGGTAAATACAGAGGCTGGGAGGTAGGTGGTAGTGTCGATTATTACAGAACCTATTGACTGCTTAGGATCACAGCCATAGAGGAAACCTCAGAGATCTAGGCCAACTTACCCATTTGAAAGGTAGACAAACTAAAGCTTGGACAACTTAAATGACTTTCCCAAGGTAATTAAATGGCAAACACAGGATATGAGTCCAAGCCCACTAACTCCAAATCCAGGATGATTTTAGCTGTATCATGCAGAACCCCTTTATAAATTTGCACCTGATTTTGAGATCAAATCAGATTATGTAACCAGTGGACAAAGATGTATTCTTTCAAAATTGAGTATTTCTTGGAATTCTAATTATAACATTTTTTGTCTTTATCTTAATGCTACTATGTTTAGAAATAAGTTTTATATCTAGGCATCAAGCACTGTATGCATTACCTTAGTAGGCATTGTTTATTATTTGTCTTTTCGAAATGCTACCCCTTATTGAGACAGGCTGTATATTTTAATGGGTGGTAATTTCGACTAAAGCTTTAGAAATAATGGCACTCAATATGGCTGTCTTCAAATAGATTGAATTTTATCTTGCTCTCAATTTGTATTCAAGCTTACCTTTTAAATTCCATCCTATTAATTATTTATATTACTCCCATAACTATGACAACTCTCAAACACATAAATTTGAATAATAAAGTTGGGAAAAAGGATGATAAAATGAAAATATGACTGTGCCCTACTTTAAGGAATTCAGATATATGTGAAAGAAAGAAAAAAATAGATGAAGTAAGAAATTATTATTTTTAACCTGAAAATTTTTTTTTTCAGTTAAAAGGATCCACAGGAAGATTTGACAAGAAACTCTCCTGAAGAATTTAAGATATCATTTGATTTCCTGAAATTTGATCCTCATGAAAATTTTAAGGAATGTATATATTGTTTACTGTAAGGTATACTTGATTTGGGTGCTAGGAGATGCAATGAATAGATTGTTGGGCTTGGAGTCAGGAAAACTCATGTTCCTGAGTTCAAATCTGACCTCAGACATATCCAGCTTTGTGACCTTGGTCAACTTACTTAGCCCTATTTGCCTCAGTTTCCTCAACTGTAAAATGAGATGGAGAAGAAAACAGCAAATTATTACTATATTTTTGCCAGGAAAACCCCAAATGGGGGCACAAAGAGCCAGACATGACTGAAAACAACTGAAAAAATACTTGATTGAAGGTTTCTACTCAAAACCTAGATTTGTTATCTGCCACTATCCAGGAAATTGGGTTCATATTTTCAGGTTCATTTAGAAGTGGAAGAAATTGAGACAAACTGTGTTTCCATAAAAGAGTGAAAACCAAGATAGACTTTAAACTCACTGAGACAGAGAAGAGATACCATGTTTTTTCTTTGTACAATTATCATAACTATACCAGTGCATACACAGAACGGTGTCCTACACATAGCAGGCATTCAATTAATGCTTGTTGAATGAAAACAGATAAGAGACAGTAATTAAAGATATGTTAAAGTTCATTTGTTTGGATGAGGAACTCTATCCCTGTGAGAAATGTGTCTATTACTTAGAGTCTTAGACAGTCATCTTGGGCACTCAAAACTTATGTATTGTCTTAAGGTTATATAGTTGGTATGTGTAACAGGCAGTACTTGTACCCCCATCATCCAAACTCCACAACCAACTGTATTAACTATACTGGAGATGTCAAACAGACCACTGGAAAATAGATAAAATATAATTGGGAAATGTTTAACAAAATAAACAGCAAATACGATATAACAAGGCAATATGCTGCCTTCAGGGATCCAAATGTATTTGAGTTTGATAATGCTGAGTTATGCCCCATTGCCCTAGAGATCCCAACTGAACCAAAGTTTCAATTATAACATGCAGTGAAATGAAAGTACCCACATTAACAGCTCTCTCTTAACCATTCTGTTTTCCCTCGCAAAAAATCTTCTCTAATGCCTACCTTAGGGTTGGCTTGGTGTCATGGTGGATTGAGTTTTGGACCTGGAGTTAGCAAGAATCGTCCTTCTGAGCTCTAATCTGGCCTCAGATACTTGCTACCTCTGTGACCCTGGGCAAGTCATTTAAACCCTATTTGCCTCCACTTTCTCATCTGTAAAATGAGCTAGAGAAGGAAAGGACAAACCATTCCAGCATTATTGTCAAGAAAAGCCCAATGTGGTCAGAAAGAGTGAGACAGGACTGTACAACAACATCGACAACAAATATATACCTTATTCCTTTTTTAAAAAACACATCATTGGATTAGTATTTTGTTGCTTTAGGGTCAAAATATTGAAAAGGGCTTCTATGTTCGAAGCACTTCATCTAGCTTTATCATTCCTGAAGCAAGGTCAACAAGGCCTGGTTCCTGAGGTCAAACTAATTACTCCTAAGATAATTGATCAAGCACTAGAAAAGACTTCAAAAGTCATATTTTCTATCCCAATGATTTTATAGATGTGAAAATTGAGTCTCTGGTTCCCTAGTAGTAATTTACCCCAGGTTTCACAGATAACAAGTGCATGCACCACAGGCTGGATATAAACCCAGAATCCAGGTCCTCTGGATCCAGAGTCAATGCTCTTGCCACTATATTATACTGCTTCAACTTTTATAGCTACAAAAACAGAAATAAAAAAGTGAAGGAATGATTGACTAATGATGAGAAGCTTTGCTTTTTTGGAGTGATTGGTTCTATTTTGTTTTTGGGGGAGGAATATGGTAAGAAAGAAAGAAAAAAGGAAGAAGGAAGAGAAAGGAAGGAAGAAAAAGGCAAAAAGAAAGGAAAGAAGGAAAGAAAGGAAGTAAAGTAGGAAGAAAAAAGGAGAAAGAAAGAGGGAAAGAAAGAGAAAAACAAAGAGAGATGGAGGCAGGGAGAAAGGAAGGAAGAAAGGTAGGAAAGAAGGAAAGAAAGAAGGAAGGAAGGATAAAAGGAAGGAAGGAGAAACACAGCTTACTGTCTTCTTTTCTTGGCAATGGCATGTACGACACTATCTGCAAAGTGAAGAGATTATTGAATTCAGAACAAATAAAAGGGTTAGTCACTTTCAAGGCAGTTTCATAGAACAAGATTGCTCTCTTAAGTAAAAGTAATTAATGGGAAAATTTGCATAAACACCAGCTTGAATGAAATACAGTGTCAGATTATGTAAGAGCATGCATTTAGAAAATGTAATGGATGCCAATGTAGTCTATTTTACAAAGTCTGACAGACAGTCACACTAACTCTGCTCTTAAACAGTTATGAATCTGAGTGAGAATGTCACTTGGTGCCAAGAATGCCATTAAGACCATCCCAGGACAAAATATGTATTTTTATTACTCACTTATTTCATTAAGTGGGTTTGTTTTCTGCTGAATTCTTGAAAGCAGATGTATGTAGAATGGACAGTGTGATATTTCATCAAGTGCAAAATATTATTTTGATAAATTTAAGTATCATGCAGGACCAACTTTCTGAAGGGAAAGTTTGCTTTCTAAATGTCCCCATTTTCTGTTAGATTTTGAAGCATTTTGAGTGGTAGAAGGCATTTCATTTCAGAGTTAAAAATTTAGAGCAGAAGGGACCTCAGAGATTATTTAGGTCATTTTTTTCCCCATTTGTATTTTAGGATGTAAGGAGAGACCCCTTGAGATGAAAGAAATGCAAAAAAAATTATGAATTCTAATCTAAGCTCCATGAGGGCAGGGACTATGTCCTGTCTATACTTTGTGTGACATGTTTTTGAAAGAATCTTATACTTTTGTAGACAAAAGAGGAGGAATCTACATACTAGCTAAGTATCCTGGGATTTATAGTAATGGTCCTGAGGAACAGTGGAGATTTTCTGGGGATGCTGAATTTACTTGAAGGTTGACTGGAAGAATGTGAAAGCCTCTGGGGTCATAGAGTAGAGCAGAAAGAAACCTCCCTCCCCCCCAAAAGAGTGAAGCTGATAAGAAGCTGCCCTGCAGTGGTGAATTGTGATAATGCAGGAAGTGGGAGCACTCTAGTGGTCAGGTTCCTGGGGATATCTTGTAGCATGAGTTCCAGGAATGGCAAATGAGTTTAGCAGGTTAACCTCAGGCCATTTCCACTCTATGGGTCATATAATTTGGGTTAAGCTGGAACAATGACCCCTCCTCCTTCTTTTGTAGAACTATGGAAGAGCTCCAAAACAGTTTTCCTTCTGGTACTTCCTTCTTCTCTTTGTCTGTTACCAATAGGTATCTTTTCTATGCTTGAGTTTGTTATTTTATTTTCTTATTTTGTTTCCCTCTATGTAAAGTGTCATATACATTCATATCTGTATGAAGGGTCCTGAAGAGTTGTACCCAGCCTGTTTATGCAGTGATGAAATATAAAAGGAGGCTAGTGGAAGACAGTGCCTAATTGAAATTCATATAGGAATTAAGACAGAGCAGACTATGACCAGTAGTGTGTCTAGGGGTGGGGGGTGAGAGCGAGGAGAGGTGAGAGTTCAGGGGTTAAGGTGCTCAGAGGCTATGTTATTAAAAACAAAAAGCAATTGGTATTAGGAAAATGCATTTTTTAAGCTCTCCAAATTAGCAGTGGAAAGAAATCTCTGTAGATTTATGCCATTGTTTCTGGTGAAAACCTGTAGATTCTGTGCTTGACCTCTATTAGTCTGGGTTGTTTTGTGTTAGTTACTTGAACAATGAAAGTAGAGGGGAGACCAGAGGAAAAGGCACCATTCTTGAGCCAGACCTTTAGGAAGAAATATACATGATCTGGGAGGAATTTGTTCTCCCTTCCCTCCCACCTTTTTCTGGAGAGAAGAAAATGAGTAAGTTTCATCTAGTCACTTTAATTTGGCCAATTTTTCCCTCCACAGCAACATCTAAAAGTTATACTTGTCTCTCAGTGCCTAGCAAGTGTCTTGTACTCAGTTTGTATGGAATAAATGTTGAATTGTTCAGTAGCTTCATTTCAGTGAACTTTCTTATGGCTTTAAACCTATTTTCTTTTTCTACATGTGTGTCATTCCCAAGGAAAATTCTGAAAATCAAAGTTTTAATGTTTTGTGGCCCATATTCTCTTTTTCTGCAGTTCAGGTGCTTGTGAAAATTTTAGTGACCTCAAATTTGCTCACACATGGTATCACTAACCCTCATGATTCCATAAAATTATCATTCTGTTGAAAACTAGAAATGCATCTACCGGCTCTTGAATATTTCATTTCTCCTGAATTAGCTCAGTGGCTCTTGAATCATAAATACCCAGCCAAAATGAGCAGAAAATTGTCTATGTAGACATGGCCTCTGAGACTGCAAACATGATTCATTTCAGTGTTTGTTATGTGTTTTTCAAAGGCATCTCACAGAATTACTGCAGTGCAGAATTTTACAGGTTGGAAGGATCATCAGCAATGGTCTAGTATAATCCCTGACTGAAAGGAATCTTCACTATAACCTCTGACAAGTGGTCAATTTCAGTCTCTGAAAATGTCCAGTGAAGAAAGAATCTACATTGCCTTCAAAAAGCAGCACTTCTAGTGACTTTTGGACAGCTCCAATTGCTAAGAAGCTATTCCTGATTTCTGGCTTAAATCTACCTCTTTACAAATACCACTGACTGCTCCTAATTCTGCAATCTGTGACCAAGAACATGAATCAAATCCCTTTTACACTTGACAGCCCTTTAAGTACTCCAATAAGTATTTGCTGTGTAATAATTGTTTTAATAACCAGAACTAGGAATCTGCATTTTTTAAACGCTCCAAATTAACAAATGAAAGAATATCTGTGAGTTTAGTGTGATTGTACATGGTGAAACTTCTAAGCTTCTCCTTGATCTCCATCAGGCTGGACTGTTTTGAGTTAGGGTGCTTGAGCAGTGAAAGTAGAGGAGAGAAGATCTCTTATGTCCTCCCTGTGTCTTCTCTTCTCCAAACAAAAACATCTTCAGTTCCTTCAATGAATCCTCATATGACTCATCATCTTAGTACTTAGCACACCATCTGAATATTTTCTCCCTTAGCAAGGTTTTCAGCTTAGATCATGGTATCTAGAACTGATTGATATTTCCCAGATATAGTCTGATCAGAGAAGACTGCAGAGGAACCATCACTTTGTCATTCCTAAAAGTTACCTTGTTACTAATGTTGACCAAGCTCACATTAGCTTTTATTTATTTGTTTTTGACATGGGTTACTTCTATTGTATGGGTTACTTCTATGGAACTTGTGGTTTACCAAAATCCCCATAATTTTTCCCACATAAACAGGTGTTAAACCAATCCTCTTCTATTCTGTACTTATAAAACTGAATTTTGAATCCACTCATTTACATTCATCCCTATTGATTTCATCTTGTTAGATTCAGCTCAATGCTCTAGTCTATCAAAATAGTTTTAATGCTATCATCTAGTGTGTTAGCTATCACTTCTAACTTTGTCTCCTACAGATCAAATGTTTCATCTAAGTTTTTATCTAAGCTATCAGCAAAAATGATAGTCAAGTACAGATTTCTGAGACATCCCACTGAAGACCCATTCATTTAACATTGAGTTACTCATTCTTTTAGCCCAACTATTCAGCAGGTTCTGAGCCTTTCTAATTGCATTACTACTCATTCTCCATGTCACCATCTTTTCCAAAAGAAAAAAAAGTGTTACAGTAAGAGTAATACTTCCTCTTCTCTTTTCCGTCTAGACTGCTTAACTTGAAGATCTCCTCAGTTACCCTAGTTTCAATTAACCTTTCTTTGAAGATCACTCTCAGAACTGCTTGCCCAAGCCTAACTTCTCTCTCAGCCTCCAGTCTCAGATCTCCAAATGCTGATTAAACTTCTCAAACTGAAGTTCTGAAGACATCCTAAACTCAATATGTCCAAAAATGAACTCATTATCTTCTCTCTCTCTCTCAAATCCTCCTCTCCTCCTAACTTCCCTATTACTGTCCATCATACTACCATCCATCCAGACACCCAGGCTTGCAAACAAAATGCTGTTCTTAACTTCTCACGCTCTCTGGCCCCTTCTATATCCAATCTGTGGTCAAATACTGTCATTTCTAACTTAGGAACATCTCTTGCATATGCTCCCTTCTCTCCTGTGACACTAACCACCATAGTCTGTGCTCTTTTCACCTCTTTCTAAGACTGTTGTTCTCTACTCCTCAAGTCTCTCCCCTCTCCAGTTCACCCTCTACTCAACTATCAAATTGCTTTTCCTAAAATGCAGTTCTCCCTGTATTGCTCCCCTGTTCAATAAACTTCAGTGACTCGTTATTACTTCTAGAAGAAAATATAAAATCCTGTTTGTCTTTCAAAGACCTTCATAACCTAGCCTCCTCCTACCATACCATTCTTAAACCTTATTTCTCTCCTCACACTCAACAGGTCAGTGACTCTGGCCTCCTGGCTTTTCCTTGCACACGTATGCCTCCTATAAGCATTTTCACCAGCTATCACCCTTGCCTGGAATTCTCTCCCTCCTCATTTCCACCTCCTTGTTTCTTTCATATTTTTTAAAGTCTCGGCTAAATTCTAACCTTATGCAAGAAATCCTTTCCAGCCTTTCTTAATCTTAGTACTTTCCCTCTGATGTTGCTCTAATTTATCTGTAGTATATCTTATTTGTACATAGTTGTTTGCATGTTGTCTTCTCCATTAGACTGTGAGCCAAAATAAGCAGCCAGTCACTAACAGAGGTGGCATTTGTTCTTGTTAATTGTTGTTGGACCTGTGGTTTGATCATTGTGGAGAACTCCTGATGTGAAAATTCCCTCACTAAGGCTATAATTCAATTAAAAAAACATCCATTAAGAGGTTTGTTTTATTAGGTTGCACAAACAGACATTTCAAAGATGAAAAGATTTCTTTTGTTGATTCGTATTTATTTAGATAATTGGGGTTTACAACAAACATTCTTTTTATATCATGAAGAAGGCCCCAAGAGTTTCTGCAGATGTTTCTGTAGAATATACATTACTTGATTTTTACCTTCCTTATGTGTTCTTTTCTTTGACTGGGAAAACTATTAAGTATTGACTCTGTATTCTTTTTCTTGATAGTTTTGTTTGCCAAAATATTTACCTGCTGTGAGGGCAATAAGAATGTGTTTACAAGTACTTGACTAGAATTGTATAGTAATGATAGAGAGCTGTCCTGGAACTGTAATTTTTAAAATGAAATTTGGTACATGAGATCTGACAATTGTTTTTACTTTATTATTTATGATTTATATCTCTCCTTCTGGGTTAATTTTGTGGACTTTTTTGATAGCATAAGTAGCACAGAACTCACAAGCTTTTCAACTAAAAATATTTAGACCCATCTACCTTAATCATACCTTAATCATACCAACCATGTAGTTTGCACTACTTACATACCTACTGTGTATACAGTTTTCATGCATAATAGATGCTCTATTTTCTGGTCAAATTATCTTACTTCCTGTTCCCAGCACACAATATTCCATTTCCTACTTTTGTGTCTTTGCATGAACTGTCCCCATAAATAGATTTTTCCTCCCCTGTCACCACTGCCCCTGGGAACCCCTACTTTTCTTTCTTCCAGGATCAGTACCACTTTCCTAAAGTAGATTTCCATGATCCTCAACAATTATGTATTAAAAAAATCTTATATTTACTTATTCATGAATCTATACACCCCCAAGTAAAATGTAAGCCCTTTTGCAGTGCTTAAGGACTTAAGGATATCTTTGTACTTGTACCCCTAATGTCTAGCAAAGTCCCTTGAACATAATAGGTGCTAAATAAAATGCTTATTGATTGATTGATATTGTGTGTGTGTGTGTTTTCTGAGTTATAATGCTATTTCATCAATTTGTTTTTGAAAAGGAAAATGGGCTTTCTCCCTGCAGCAAAAGCAGTGTAAAACCAATACAAAGTACATTTGCTCCAAAAAACAGATTAGAATTTAGTATGTGAAGTAGCATTTGAGTAGCCTCCTTCTCAAATGACTATTTTAGAGCGGAAAATCAACTGAGAATATAATGTGCAGAAAAGGGAAAGAACTGAAAATATAGCACTGTCTTGAAGCTATTTCCCAAGAGCAGCTACTACTCTTTAAGTTTCCCATAACCTGCAGTATCCCTTGTTAACACTATAACTTAAAAGCGCCAACTAGTTGGGGTCAGAAGTAACAATTACCTCTTTAAAAAAGAATTTACTAAAATGACAGTGAGAAAAGTAGCTACAAAACATTACCTCATAACCCTAGGCCACACTATCCCACAAATATACATGGCATCTCTGGGTTCAAATAGAGTAAAATATAGTGGGACACTCATATAAGGAATACATATGACCAAGGCAACTTGCATCAGAGGAACTGGATAGATCTGGATAGGCTCTTTTTTTTGTCCTGATGAAACTCTCAGTTCTCAGCTACTAAAAATAGCTCCCTTAGTGAGCTCCTAGCTGACTCACTTTTCTACCATTCACCAAGAATCATGCTCCTTGAAGCTACTTTTGACCTCAAGTGACTGTCTCTGAATTGTAGTCTATGTTCTCTCAACTAAATCTTGAGTTCTTCTCATTCTGACTCTGATTTTGAGTGTCTTCTGGCAGCAAGCTCCGGGACAAGATGATAAATCCTATGTGAAGAGAGGAAAGAAAAATTTTTCCTTCTTCCCACTTGAAGAGTTCTCTTCTACAAGCTTTTCCTGGCCCAGACTTATTGAAAATGACATTGACAACCTATCATAGCCACCTTTTCATGGTGACCTTGGAATATGGTCATTTTCTGCCAGTCAATAATGAGCCAACTACTACTCTATTCCATTGAAAGTTTTAACATCTTACCCTTTGTGATTATATCCTGAAGTGTTAATACTTTATCATCTTATAATTACATCAACTATTGGGGTAGTGGACTAAATATTTACTAGAGAGATTTTAAACATTGAAGCTTTCATTGCTTCTGATATAGGTCAGTTGGTAAATTTAGGGAACTGGAAAAGGCACTCTTGTCATTAGAGGTGATTGGATGCTTTTGACAAGTTGGAAGACTATAAGGTTAAAGGGAACCAAATTCCTCAATATCTCCCTTTAAAACAAGAATATAAATGCCTCCAAAAGAGTAAAACTACTCCAGATCTTTGACATTTAATAAAAAATTACTAACAAGAATGCTCAAGGTGCTGAAACACTACCAATAGTCACAGTCAGAAACAGAATTATACTACTATTAATACAATTAAGTAGATAACAGATGTAGTTTAAAATGAAAATAAAAATGTAATTAGTAACAAGAACAAAAATTCCCAGGATAACGAAAAGGACAGATAAGGACAAAATGATGATGGAATGCAAGTTTAGAAATTCATATGGAAACTTTATGAGGAAAGAGAATCGAAGTGCACCTTTGAATGAGTGACACGGAGCAGGTAGGTAGCGCGGTGAATTGGTCAGCACTGGGATTGGTCAGGAAGATCTAGGTTCAAGGCCAGTCTCATGCAAGTATCTCTTGCCCTCTGTTTGCCCCAGTTTCCTCATCTACAAAGTAAGGAAAGTAATAGAACCTAACTTTTAGTGTTTTTGTGAGATTCAAGTAAGATTTTTGTAAAACACTTAACACAGTACCTGACATGTCATAGGTTGTTGTGTTTGTCCTTCATTCTCCAAGAGGTCCATGACATCAAGATGATGACATACCTTGCAGTTGACTTTGATTTGAGGAGGGCTGTGCAAGGTCACCAGCCCCACATTCTCCTCCAGAGCCTTCTGGGTCCAGTGGCCAGGTATTCATCATAATGAGTGGAGATGGCCCAGGATACAATGGGAAATCCTGGCCAGTTCAGGCTAAGGCTTTTTCAGATTCTCACTTTGAGTGAGATAATGCCCATTCAATGAATAGTCCTCTTTAAGTGGTCATTCAAGGGATGGCCTCTTTAATAAAAAAAAAAAAATTAATCAAACCAGGAGGGGAAGACCTTATCTCTCTGGGTAAGAGAGAAACAGTTACTATTTAGTATTTATATTCACTCTGTGCTAGGAGAGTGGGGACCTCTTGTCCAATCTATAAGCACCAGAGTAAATTGAACTTAAGACTTGGTCTTTGAGCAGGAAATGTATCCAGTAAGCCATGTCATAGGCAAAATATAAATATTAGTTACGATTATTAGGAGTACTCTTAATCATCTTTATTATTCCATGGGTTCAAATACCACCTATGGTTGTCTGTGTAACATTAAGTAAGTAACAGCCTCCCTAGGCTCCATTTTCCTCATATATAAAATAAAGTCCGTAGGCAATGTGACTTAGGAAGTTTGTTCTAATTCTGGTCCCATTATTTACTATCCCATGGATTCACATTTTTTGTTCATCAGATCTACAGATTTGATGAAAAATGATTATTTTGCTAAAGGACAGAAGAGTCAAAACAGAAAAAAAAAATCAAAAAGTAACTCAATTGGGAAAAAAAAAACAACTTTGGGAAGCTATGAAAAAAAGTGAAGAAGCTGGAGGACAAATTGTCCAGAGGAACTCAACATTTATTAGGCTTCTGGAAAATTCTGCAGAAAAGAAATTTTTGACCACATTTCAAGAAACTGTATTAAACATTTTTCCAGAAATATTGAAAATAAGTGACAGGTTAAAAGTAGATTACTTAGGACTCCAAAGGGGAAGGAAGTCCCAAATTTGCTTTACTCAAATGCATTATTGTCAAGCTTCCAAACTATAGCACAAGGAGGCAATTCTATGATCAATCAGGAAGAAAGATTTCATTTCAAATGGGACAACATTTTTCTCTTGTAAAAAGGGGACTTTGTGTTTGGTTCTGGAAGTAATAGGGAGTCCCTGGAGTTTATCTATTAAGGGGATGGCTGGAGATAACATGGTCAGAGCTGATCTCTAGAAAGATCATTTTGGTAGCTGAGTGGAGGGTTGATTGGAGTGGGGGGAAATGAGGTAAGTACCAAAAGGCTTTTGGGATAGTCCAGGTACAAAGTAATGAAGGCCAACACAGGTGAACACTTGTGAATGGAGAGGAGATTTATGAGATATGCTGTAAAGGTACATACAAGATTAGGGAGCAGATTAAATATGTGGGATAAGGATAAGTGAGGAGCTGACCCTACTATTTTATTAGGGTTGTTTTGAAGATAAAATAAGATAATGTTTAGGGGCAGCTAGGTGGTGTAGTATATAGAGTTCCAGCCTGGGAGTCACAAAGACCTGAGTTCAGATCTTGTCTCAGATACTTCCCATGTGACCCTGGTCAGGTTCAGGTCACTCCTGTTTTCCCTGGCTTTGTCAACTATATGTGTATGTGTGCTTAGGCACTTACTAGCTGTGTGACCCTGGGTTAGTTGCTTAACCCTATATACCTCAATTTTCTCATCTGTAAAATGAACTAGAAAAGGAAATGACAAACCACCTGAGTATCTTTGCCAAAAAAATCCCAAAAGGGAATTGCAAAAAGGTGGACAATATTGAAATGACTGAACAGCAAAAAAGAATGACAGCAAAGACTTAAGAGAGGATGGGGAAGACTTCCTGTAGAAGGTGGAATTTTTGTTGGGAAGCGAAAGAAACCAAGGGATCAGTATTTGTAGTAGAAGTGGGAGAGCATTTCAGACATGGGATGCCACCAGAGAAAATGCTTGAAACTGATAGATGGACTGTCTTGTGGAACAGCCAAAAGTCCAGTGTCATTGTATCAAAGCTGTAGGTTGATGAGCAAGGTATAAGAAGACTGGAAAGCTATGAGGGGACCAAGTCATGAAGAACTTTGGATGCTAAATGGAGAATTTTGTATTTGCTCCTGGGGGAAATAGAGAGGCAATGTATGTGTGTGTATGTGTATGTAGTGGGGGGGAGGGTGGAGTGACATGGTCAGACCTGCATTTTAGGAAAATCACATTAGTGGCTGAATGCAGGATGGTGTGGAGTGGGGCAAGTCTTGAGGCAGACAGATCCATCAGTAGGCTATTGCTATAGCGCAGGCATGAGGTGATTGATGGTGGATTAGAGTAGTGGATGCACCAGAGCAGAGAAGGGGCTATATTTGAAAGACATTGTAAATCAACAGACAACAGCTTGGAAATGGGGGTTGTGGTGAGAGATAGTAAGGAATACAGGATGACTTAGTACAATATCACTCAAGAATTCAGTCTAAATTTGCTTGGCCCATTGAGTGGTTTGCTTCAGATGGCCAATGGAGGGCCTCAGATTTCAATGAGAGGAAGATAATGCACTGAATGGTATTTGGAAAATTGTACAACATTTTCCTGTGATGCCAGCTTTCACCCTGAAGCAAAAACCCATCTTTTTAACCTTCATATAGTCCCAGGAATGCAAAATAGCTCCAAATCACGGAATTAAAGAATTAAAATTGCAGGTTGCTCCAAGGACTACAGATTTCTACACAGTGGATGTAAATAGTTGACATTCATGTAATCCTTTAAAATAATAGAATATCTAAATGACAAATATAATGATATAAATTCTACATAACAAAATCCAGTGGATACAACCAATACAATACTAAGAAGCAAATTTACATGTAGGAATGTCCATATAAATAAGAGATAAAAAAGCAAAACCTGGGAGACAGTGTAGTATAGCAGGAAAAGGGCTGTATTTGGAATTCTAGCTCTGTTACTAATAGAGCAGGGCAGTGAGGTGGCACAAAGGATAGATTTCCATGCCCAGAGTCAAGAAGTTTTTCAATTTTTTCAGCTCTGTTCAACTCTTTGTGACCCAATTTTGGAGTTTTCTTGGAGAAGAAACTGGAATAGTTTGCCATTACCTTCTTCAGTTCATTTTGTACATAAGGAACTGAAACAAACAGGGTTAAGTGACTTGCCCAGGGTCATATAGATAGTAAATATCTGAGACTGGATTAGCACTCATGATGATGAGTCTTTCTGATTCCAAGCCAAGGGCTCTATTCACCGTACCCCTTAGATGCCCTAGCAGTCAGGAAGACCTGAGTTCAAATCTGGATTCAGACACTTACTATGTGAGTGTGGACATGTCACTTAATCTTTGTTTGCTTCAGTTTCCTTATCTGTAAAATAGGGAAGATAATACTATCAACCTCCTGGTATTGTTGTGAGGATCAAATAAGGTAAAGTGCCTGGCACAGTACCTAGCACATTTGTTGTTGTTCAGTCATTTCAGTTGTGTAATATTGCTGGTGAGTGTTTGAGGCTAGATATGAACTCAGAAAGAGGAGTCTCCTTGAGTCTAGGCCTGGCACTTTGTCCTCTGTGCCACTTAGTACATAGTAAGGGCCATATAAATTCTTCCTCTTCTTTTTCTTCTCCTTCTTCTTCTCCTTCTTCTTCTTCTTCTTCTTCTTCTTCTTCTTCTTCTTCTTCTTCTTCTTCTTCTTCTTCTCCTTCTCCTCCTCCTCCTCCTCCTCCTCCTCCTCCTCCTCCTCCTCCTCCTCCTCCTCCTTCTTCTTTTTTCTTCTTCTTCCTTGTGCAACTTTGGGCAAGACACTCTCCTGCCTTGGGCTTCAGTTTCCTCATTTATTAAAAATAAGATAACTAGGCGGCCTGATCTCTAAATCTATGATCTTAAGATGAAAAGAACAATGATTCTCTTCCCCTATAATGAACTGATTTTTCAGTAAAAGAAATCAGAAATAAACAATTTCACACAACTGTGGTAAATATGGAGGAAGAACAATAATGCTTTTTTAAAAAAGAAAAATCCATTAGAATTTAAAAAAACAATTGTGTTATTGATGAAATAGAATAACTAGCTATGGGAAAAGACCAATAAAAATGATAAACAATTAGAAAATTCATTTTAATAAAGTAGGGAAAAAAGTAAATTATTAAAATCAGAAGTGAAAAAGGGAAATTTATAAGAAACAAAATGAATATATAGGTATGTATATATGGATTTATAAGCTATCAAAAAGGTATAGCATCAATGTGATATTCACAGCACCTACCAGAGCCATGAATATCCTGGCACAATGGTGAATCAGGAAATACCACAGACTCTCCACATGGGAGACAGAATCAAAACCTTTATTCAGACACTAGAAAGCCACATCCATCACAGTAACAAAAATCTATGCACAATAACAAGGCAGAAGACAACATCATCCCCAGGCCTTCCCCGCTACTAGGCTTCTCACAAACCAATCACAGCTAGGGTCCCTTAAACAAAATCACAAAGAAGCTCTTTCATTCATGCTAGCTGGCTGCCTGCTTGCTTGTATACTTTCCCTCTCTGATTGATACCATGACTTTTTCCCAGCTCTGTTCTAGCTCTGCCTCTTCCTGTTCCACCCTTCCTGCTCCATCCATTTGGCAAACTCCTCCCATCACAGGCTCCATGTGACTCAGACTTCCATGTGATCCAGGCAAGCCACATGGGCCTATTAATGAATGGGAAAGATCTTCCCATTAAAATTACCATTACAAGAGGACAAGATGGGAATTAGATAACTTTAATGTACCAGTTTCAAAAGAAAAATGTGCACTATCTGATAATGATCTGCATAAAAAGCATAGTAATTCACAAGTAAATTATATCAAACTCTTCAAAAAATAATTTCCATATTACATAAAGTCATTTGAGCTAATTTTTTCTACAAAACAAATAAAAGATACCCCCAAATTGGATAAAAGCAATGCAGAAAAAGAAAACAACCAATTAACTAATAAGTGAATATTAATATAACATCAATCAACATGTATTAAGGGCCAGGAACTATGCTAAGGATGTTAAGCAAAATGATAGCCAATAATATACAGCTATATTTCATGCATATATTTATACAAACACACATATACACACATACACACACATATATCTATGTGTTGCTGCTATCCAGTCATTTTCAGCTGTTTCCAACTCTTCTTGTCCCCATTTGGGGTTTTTATTGTGTTGGTATTTTTTTGGGCATAGATACTGGAGTGGTTTGTCATTTCCTTCTTCAGGTCATTTTTACAGATAAGGAAACTGAAGCAAAGTTAAATGACTTGCCCAGGACAACACAATGTCTGATTTGAAATCAGGTCCTGAATCCAGGCCCAGCACTCTATCCACTGTGCCACTTAGCTGTCCCAGATGATTATGTGATCCTCTATGAAAGAGAGACCATCATCCTTGTAGTCATATTGTCTATTGGAATTTATATAGTATTTAGTGTTTGCCAAGTGCTTTGCATAGGTTATCTCATTTGAGCACCAAAATAACCCCATGAGGTAGGTGCTATTTTTATCTTTATTTTAAAGATGAACAAGCTAAAGCTATCAGAGGTTGGCCAGGGTCACACAGATAGTGTCTGAGATAGGACTCAAACTCAGATCTCCCTCGCTCCCAGTCCAGTAGTTTTATAAACTGAACCATGAAGCTGAGGTGAGACAGGAGTCAAGGAAAGTATAGTGGATGCTTGAGGCAGTTAAGACTATGTCTTAACTCTCCTACTGGATTGTTGAGACAAATTCCCTTCTTCCTTCACCTACTTTTCCACATAGAGATTGAAACTCATTTCATGTATAATGTGTCTTCATTATAAATGCATACTTATTTAGTTCTTTTCTTCCACAAATATTTGGAACCCTCCCAAAATTTTATGTCTCATTAAGAATTGGAAGGAAACCAAATCCTAATTTTATAGATGAGGAAACTGAGGTCCAGAGACATATATTAGGTCAGGCCAGTAGAAAAATAGCCAAACTGAGATTTGAATTCAGTTCCCTTATTTCAAATCCAATGGTACATTTGCTACATTATCCTAATAAAACTTTTATCAGTGGCTCCCATCCAAATTGACTATCCCTTCTTTCCACAGGACTAGGGAAACTGCTTTTGGCACAATGATAATGTACAATTTATAATCAAAATGTTTGCATGTGTTTGCATGAAAAGTGCTTGAATGGATACGTAACAGTTAGAGCAAACCTTGATTTGGCAGGTTGGAGTAGCCTGAACCTTTTCCAAAATGTAATTTGATGAACCAGATTAGAATAAAATGGCCTACTCTAAGACAATAAAAAGTAATTTAAATGGTTTCCTGTGTGCACTTTGATTGCAAAAGCATTGAAATGATTCTGTGTTCCATCTTCCTTCACATCTCTCCACACTTGACTCCAAGCATCATTCTACAGGTAATGCAGAGATGCAGAGCACCTCCGGTATTATGAGTTTTTGAAAAAATGCAGTTTTCTTTTTGGGAAGGCAAAAGAAAACAATGAGCATTAAAAGGTGTACTTAGATTGATTTATTTTATATATTTTATAACCTTTAATATCATGAAATGCAAGGACCAGACGCACTTGACTTTGGGCTGTGCCCAAAGGTCCATTGGGTTCTACCAGTTGTTTACCCATTTCTCTGCAGAAACAGTATTCTACATTTCAGTGCTATAATTGTTCACATTTCTATAGCATTTGATGGTTTACAAAGCACATTCTTTTCAACAACCTGTTGCAGTAAGATATGGTAGGTAATTGAATCTTCATTTTGCACATAAGGATATTGAAGTTGTTTCATGCTTAGGCACCCAGGAAAGAGTTCAAAAAGCTTAATATTGTTGAACGATAAAATTGATAGCACATCAATTCTGATCCCTTCTTCATATTTTTTGTCTAAAATGGAATTCATTCCTAACTATGGAGCAATGGAAAGAGCACTGGACCGAAGGATGAGTTTGAAGTCCAGTTTCAATGTTTTCTATATGCTTAATTTTGGGTGGTGACCTTTCTTGGGCTCGCAGTTCAATGTGGAAAATTCAGTAATCAGAGGGGTTTAGAAAGACGTCACAAGCAAAAATTCTTAGGGCCAAAAACAAAGTGCCTTGGATGGCATTGACCTAAGAAATTTTGCTTTTGACTTCTTTCCAAACTCTACTAGCTCCTCCCCTTAATTCCTGGTCCCTGAAACAACCTAAATGTTTGGATTCAAAGAACATCTGTGCTCAATCCTTATTCACTAGGTTGCTATCAAATTGGATTGTCTTCATAGACAGCAGAAAACAAAAGAGCTTGTTCTAAGGTGTCTTTTCTAAAATCCTGACTTAACAAAAGGTAAAAAATAAAGGGAGGATTTTATGTGAAACTGTAGATCAACATATCTTGCTTTTCTTTTAAAATATATAATAAATTCAATTTGAAATTTTCAAAGCTCCTGTTGTGCTTCTTTCCAGCCATGGCTGTGGCAAATATTTTTAGTGACCATGTATCTTTATGGTTTTTAAGGTTAATTTATTTTAATTTAATTTTGGAGAAATGAGTATTTTAAAAAGTAATTATTTTTGTACTTTCATTGACCCTACTGCACCTCCTTAAGCAACAACAGCAAAAATCCACAAATTCTTTAGTGCATATCTATATGATCTATGACATTTTTTCATTAGCTATTTCCAAAAATTTATTCCTCTTTTTTTGCATTTTAAGTGTGGTAGGAGATGAGTGGAATGTTTCATCTTCATTCCTCTAGACTCATAGTTTATCATTGCAATAATCATCATTCAAAAACCTTTCAAAATTATTTTTCTCTACAAAGTTATCTTTGTATGAATTGTTCCCCTGGTTCTGCTCATTTTTCTCTCCAAAGTTCATAGAAGTCTTCTGAGTTTCTTCTGAAATTTTCCATTTCATAATTCTTTATGGCACGAAGATATCCCATCATATTTATGTACCATAATTTGTTTGTACATTCCCCAATAACAAAGACACACCTTTAGTTTCCAATTTTTGACCACCATAAATAGAGCAGCTTTATTTTTGCACATCTGGATCCTTTTTCTCCTTTGTTTTCTTTTGGATATAGGCCTATTAACAGTATAACTGGATCAAAGTGTATACATAATTTGGTGACTTTCACAGCACAGTTTCAACTTGCTTTCCTAAATGTCTGGACCAAATCATAACTTCGTTAATGTGCCAGTTTTCCCATAGTCCTCTAATATATGCCATTTCCCCCTTTTTGGCAATCAGATAAAAGTGAAGTAGAACCTTAAAATTACTTTATTTTGAATGTCTCAATTATTTAGAGAATTTTTTTAATGTGATTGTTGACAGCTTGGGATTATTCTTTTGAAAACTACTTGTTCAAATCCTTTAATTATTTATTCATTGGGGAATGGTTCATGTTTTTATAAATTTGAATCATTTCCTTATATGTTTTGGAAACTGTTCTTTTATCAGAGAAGCATGCTACAACTATTTTCCCCAGTTAAATGATTTTTTTAAAAGTTTTAGTATTTTCAGTTTATTTGTATAAAAATAATTTTAACATAATCAAAATTGTCCATTATCTCTTGTGATCCTTTCTATCCATTATTTACTCATGAACTCTTCCTTTATCCATAACTCTAAAAGGCATTTTCTTCTTGGTGCTTCTGCTTTGTTTAAAACTTGACTTGTTATATGTAGCCTACTAATTTCTACTAGTTGGCTGCCCAGTTTTACAGTCATTATTTTTTCTTGTTAAAAAGCAAGTCCTTTCCCTGGTAATTGAAGTATTCAAGCTTATCAAGTGTTATATTACTGTGTTTGTTTGCTTCTGTACCTAATTTTTTGTGTTGATCAATTTTTTATTTTTTTTTAACTGGTACTGAATTGTTTTAATGGTTGTTGCTTTACAATGCAATTTAATGTCTGGAACTAATCTTCTTTCCTTTTTATAAGACCCTTGACTTTTTGTTCCTCCATATGAACTTTTTTTTTACCTCATTAAATATTCTTCAAGGATTTTTAAAGTCAGATTTATATAGCTCCTGGGCAAAGTAAATTCCCAAGTATTTTAGAGTTTCATAATTATTTTGAATGGAATTTCTTTTTCTAGTTTTTCTTGCTGGTGTTGTTTTATATAGGCTGTCCTCAAAGTCTTAGTAGAGTTTTAAGTTTTAACAGCTTAAACATCTTACAGATGTACAAGACTTTTGGGACATCTTACATAAGTATGCTGATGATTTATTTCTATTTATCTTGTAACCTATGTTACTCTTAGCTCATTATGGAGTTACTGCTCTTGACACTACTTATCAGTCTGTGCTGATCATTTCTTCTGATGAAGAAATTCTCCTGGATGACAGTAGCTGATAATACAATTAGATGAATTCAGAACTGATTGACAGGCCAGATTAAAAAAATTATTAATGTTTCAATTATTAATATGACCCAAGTTCTCTAGATGAATGCCCCAGGGATCTCTACTTGGTTGTCTAGAACTTTGAAATTTTTAATCAATGTCTTGAATAAAGGCAAATTTTCAAATTATATCAAGCTGGTAAAAATAGCTAAAAACTTGAATGACAGAGTCAGGATCCTCAATACCTTGACCAGCTAGGGGATTAGATGTCTTTAATCAAGTTTATGAAGACTAATTTTATAAGTTGAAATTGAATTGGGATAAATGTAAGGAATTAGAATTGGAATCAGAAGCCAACTTTATAAGTACAAGATGAAGGTACACGGTAAGACTTCAGCTTTTCTTAAACAAAATCTAGGGTTTTTAGGATATCTGAAGCTTAATGGAAATGGAAAATGTCATGTGGTGACCAAAAACGTTATTATAATCTTGAGCTACATTAAGAAAGGACTAATTTTCTTCAAGAAGGAAAAAATACTATTGTATTTTTTTGCATTAGAAATCATCTGGCTTACTCGTTTAAGTTCTGGGGGCCACCATTTCAAAAGGACATTGATTAACAAGAGTGTTGAGATTACAGCAGGGAAACGCCTTTTGTCTTTGTCATAAGGTTTAGTTTTTTAAAATGGGGAAATTCAGCATTGTGTAAGAGACTGTGTTCAAATATTTGAAGGGCTGTCATGTGAGAATAGTATTAGTGTTGTTTTCCTTGTCAGTAGAAGACAGAATTATGAGGAATAGTTGAACAGTGTAAAGAGGAAAATTTATACTTGATGAAGTAAGGGAAAACCAAACCAAACCAAACTTTCCACTTTGAAGGAGGAATTCATTTTAGATATAATTTGAATTAGATGGCTGCTAAGGTCCCCTCCAGCTCTCAAATACTGCAATTCTGTGATTGTCGCTTATTGTGGTATATGGTATAAAATGCTGATCTAAACCTAATTTCTGTCAGATTGCTTTTCCTAGCACTTTTGAGAAGTAAGATGTTTGATCCCAGGAGTTGATATCCCTAGGTCTATTGAATACATTGTTGCCCTATAGGAATTCTTCTCGTATACCTAATCTGTCCCATTGATCAATTTTTTTTTTTATCAGAAAAGCAGTACCAAATATTTTGGGCAAGAATTTTTTGCCATGAGTTAGCATTTTCTATAATGGAGAAATGATAATATCCTTTCCAATAACAAAAATGTCCATTGTCACCACTGTTTTGTGATACAGTTGTAGAGATGCTTACACTTGCATTAAGTGAAAAAAAAAGAAATTAAAGGAATAAGCATAGGCAGAAAAGAATCATCCTCACAAATGATTTGATAGCTTTCTCAGAGAGCCCTAAGAGTTCAAATAAAATCATTTTTGGTGCTATAAAAACATATAAATCATTGAGGAGATGGCAATTTGCAATGGTTGGGCATTCCTCATATCTTAAAAGTGACAATGCAACCTCAATTAATTTATAGATGTAGTTCCATGTCCCATAACTACCAAATTCTACTTTTTAGATGAAACATATTTCATTACCATATCTGCAATGATTTACCTTCTTTAATTGCTGTAAAGACTATTTTATATTACTTTTTAGGGTTCTCTGAGAAAGTCATCAATTAATCTTTGCTTCTGCTTACTCTTGGCTTTAAATAGATAACCCCCCAAATGTCTTTTCTATTAGTATGCATCAAAGTGTTTTTTTATTTAATAAAAATGTGCAGTGGAGTTTGTAAAAAAAAAAAGCTTTTTTTCTGAAGTTGTTGAAAAAAATCATGTAATTTTATTGTATTTACGGATAATGTGGCTTCTGAAGTGATAGCTTTTCCTTTTCACTCTATTTAAATGATACCATTGTTTATTCCCTTCTTGTTGTCAAGTGCATTTACTTTTCTAGTTATCCCTTTTCTCTTGTGTTTTTATGTTAAAAAGTTGTTTTCAGTTTTGGTCTTTTCATCTGAATGCTTCAAAGTCCTCTTTTCTATTAAATATCCAGTTTTTTATCCAGTAAGATTATGTTCAGCTTTGCAGAATAAATTATTCTTGTTTGCAGGTCTCTCCTCACTCCCCCTTTCCTTTTGGAATATTGTGCTGCGTCATTTTTCTCTTTCATTAAGGCATTTGTGTATAGACTTGTGTGATCTTGATTGTGGTTCATTGGTATTGTAATATTTTCTGACTTTTGTTTAACTATGACATTCCTGAGTGTTTTCATTTGGAGATTTCCTTTCGAAGGTGATTGGCTGTCTTTCTATTCTCATTTTGTCCTCTTATTCTAATAGATCAGGGAATTTTTCTTTTATGGTTTGAAAATATATATATCACTTTTTAAATATTTGGTCATTGTTTTTAGAAGTCTGATGATTCTAAAATTGTCTTTTCTTAAACTATTTTCCAGTTGTTTTTGATAGTAAATATCATTCAACTGCCATTCTTTCAATCCTTTGACTTTGTTTTGATATATCCTGTATTTCAGGTAATCATTGCATGATTGCAAAATTTTGTTTGCTCCATTTTATGGGAGTTGGGGCTGTTTTTCTTTTTTTAGTACGTCCACTACTTGGGTATCCAAAGTACATCCACCTTCTGTTCTAAGCTACTTATTTTCTTTCCACTTTTCAAGATCTTTAATTGTACTTACAATTTTATGTTTTTCTTTTTTTTATTTCCTATAACAACTTCTAAAGCCTGTGAGGTCACGCTACTCTTTTCTGAGTATTTGCACTTGTTGAGATACTCCCTTTTTCTTGGTTAATCTCATGGGTTTATCTTAATCCTTAATATTTTTTTTGTCATTATGATTGATATCTTCTTTTTACTCCTATCTTTAATATTCATTTCTGGAATATTTTGTTAGGCTCAGAATCCATTCAAACTTTTGGATAGTATGAGTATAGCCTGGATACTGATGCTGCTACAGTTATGGATTAAGTGATTCAGACTAGATTCTGTCTCCTTCTGGAATCTTTGTATCTGAGTCTTTTTTTCTCATGCTCCAATATACTTATGTGTCTTTACCTTTCTCTTTCTTTCTCATTGTTAAAAACCCCCACTATAAATTGGCTCCATCCTCTATTGTGGCCTTGATAGGTCCGAAATAGATGCTATAGATTGCTTTCGTTGCAGGCTTCCATCCAGAGATGGGGCTACCTGACTGTTCTTTTGACCTGACCTGTCTTGGGGGGCAGTTCTGATTGAAGCACTGGTTTCATGTCTTTTTAGGGTTCACTGCTACTGGGACTGCTTTGCTGTGGTTTTTCTATGGGTTATCTGGACACTGGTCCTGATCACCTTTCCTTTTGAGGTTCCAGAGTAGACTGGCTAATTGCTGGTTGGCCCTGCAGTGGCCCTTTCTCCTGTTGTGCCTCTCATACTGGCCATTGGAGGTACAGGCTTCAGACTTCTTGAAAAGTCCCAGGTGAGCATATTTTGCTTTGCAATAGCTCCCTTTGAAGGAAGCTATCAGAACTGTCTCTGTTTTAGTTTTTCCTGACAATCCAGAGCTGACAGTGCCTTTAGGTTCTAGTTTTTTGTACTGGTTTTCTCTTCTCTTGCCTTGTCTCTGATCAGAACCTAGCTAGTCTCCTAGGAGTTTTTTCAGGGCAATCTTGGACTGGATGATACAGATGATTGCTATTTATTGTAGATTTTCTTTATTATTTTTCTTTCTGGAAATTTTTTTTTAGATCTTTGCTAACATGTTACTAGGAGTACTGGGTTCCTCTGAGACATTTCACATCCATATCTTAATTGGAAGTCAATCCCCTTTCCTAATTTTTTTGCCTCATTATTTTGTTCTAGCTATTATTACATTTTAAAATTGTTACCCTCCTCAAGAAGCCTAGAAACCAAGTATTGTCAAACAGAGGCTCATAATCACAAATCGATCTCATTGTCAAGGGATTCCCGAATCTAAATTTTTAGCACTTAAATGCATAGTGATTTCTTCATTTATAAAACTCTACAATACTACCTAAAACTCTAATTTGGGAATTGTGCACTCAATTTTTTTAACTGGAGGGAAAATTAGAAATGACCTCTAAACACAAGCTCTTCTTTTGCCCATTTATCCTCACAATCTATGTTCTACATTTTATCTCTCTTCTGCTACTATCAAGGCTAAGAAGTTCTTAAAAGGGATAGGCTCAGGGGTTAGAGATGAGAAGAGAAGAGAGGAGGGGGCGGAGCCAAGATGGCAGAGTAGAAAGACTCACATTTGCTAGCTCTGAACCCACAGCCCATGGATTTCTTCTAAAAAGAACTCCTGACTAATTCTGGAACAGTGGAAGCTGCGCAGAAACACAGTGAAGGAGATTTCCGTTGCAGAGAGCCCTGAGAAGCCGACCCCAGGGGTCCATCGTGCCCCGGACAGGAGCGGAGCCGTCCCCTCCCCATGCCCTGGCCGCACCGCACTGAGAGGAGTGAGCAGACCCCAGCAGGCTTCAGGGACTAGAATCTCCAGTGGCCGCGAAGGTTCCTCCACCCACAGATGCACAGGTCAGTGAGAGAGACGGGCTGAGAGGGGATCGGGGTATCTCCGGGACTCAGACCCCCTTGGGAGGCAGCCGCTGCGGCAGAGGCTGAGGCAGCTGAGGTCAGAGGCCCGCAGAGCAGGCAGGAGCTCCACCCCAGCTCCATTACAAAAGATCTCTGCATAAACCCCCTGAGGGAACTGAGCCTGAGAGGCTGCCCTGCCCCCACCTGAGCACCAGCAGATAAGCTCCCATTGAAGAGCAGTCAGGCCTGCCGCCAAAGGCCCTGAGGCTGGGGAGCAGCATTTGAGTCTCAGACCCCAAGCACTAGCTGGGAGATCTAGGCCAGGGGGTGGAGAGGACTCTCAGAAGTCAAGTAACTGGCTGGGAAAATGCCCAGAAAAGGGAAAAAAACTAAGACCATAGAAGGTTATTTTC